>CAWUFW010000001.1:1200000-1800000 GCA_963921515.1 Calotriton arnoldi | reverse complement strand
CTCTCTTGGCCAAGGGAGCCATCGAGCGAGTCCCTGTGCCAGACGTAGGTCGTGGTTGCTACTCCCACTACTCCCTGGTACCCAAGAAGGACAAAGGCCTGCGTCCTATCTTGGATCTCAGGGATGTCAACCGCTTCCTCCGGAAGGAGAAGTTCAAAATGTTGACATTGGCTCAGGCTGTCTGCCCTCGACCCTGGAGACTGTATGGTAGCGTTGGACTTGCAGGACGCCTACTTTCACATCCCCCTCCTGCCTGCCCACCGGCGTTACCTACGGTTCACGGTAGGCCACGAGCATTTTCAGTTCAGCGTGCTCCCCTTTGGCCTTACCAGTGCCCCTCGGGTGTTCACGAAAATGATGGCGGTGGTCGCAGCTCATCTGTGCAGATCAGGGGTTCCAGTCTTCCCCTATCTCAACGACTGGCGAGTTCGCCCCAGGCTGTCGTCTCCCACCTCCAATCTACAGCGGACCTCCTGCATTCGCTGGGGTTCACTATCAACGTGCCGAAGTCACACCTGATTCCCTCTCAGAAGCTCCTTTTCATCGGGGCGGTTCTGGACACAGCGCAGTTTCGGGCTTATCCTCCCGAACAGCGAGTCCGGGATATTCAGGCTATGATTCCGATCTTTCAGCCTCTATCCCGGGTTTTGGTCAGAATGACCCTGAGGCTGCTGGGCCTCATGGCCTCCTGCATCCTGCTGGTGGACTATGCCAGGTGGCATATGTGGACTCTGCAGTGGGACCTGAAGTTCCAGTGGGCACAGCATCAGGGGAATCTTTCCGATTGCGTCCAGATCTCGGAGGGCACTGCACACCAATTGCAGTGGCAGCTAATGAACCAGGATTGGGTCAACGGCAGATCCCTCTCCCTTCCCCAACCAGAGTTCACAGTGGTGACAGATGCATCACTTCTAGGGTGGGGCGGCCACATGGGGGAGGCGGAGATCAGAGGCCTCTGGTCTCCGGCGGAGTCCGTGCTCCACATCAACCTTCTGGAGCTCCAGGTGATTCGTCTTGCACTGAAGGCATTCCTTCCTTCTGTCAAAGGAAGAGTAGTGCAGGTGTTCACGGACAACACCACCACCATGTGGTTTTGCAACAAACAGGGCGGGGTGTCGTAGTGGACCCACTGTCAGGAGGCACTTCGTCTCTGGAACATCAGGGCATGTCCCTGGTGGTTCAACCCCTGACGGGTTCCCTGAACGCCAGGGCGTACAAACTCAGCCGCCGGTGCATGATGGATCACGAATTTCGTCTTCACTCGGAGGTGGTGCAAGGTCTCTTTCAGCAGTGGTGAGAGCCTTGGTTAGATCTGTTCGCCACCAAAGAGAACTCGCAATGTCAGCAGTTCTGTGTGTTGGAATTTCCAAGGCGGCACTCGCTCGTCGGCGCTTTTCGCCGCGAGTGGAGTTGCGGTCTTCTATACGCCTTTCCGCCTATACCACTTCTGCCCAGAGTGCTGAAGAAGATCAAGCGCGACCGGGCCCAAGTCATCCTTGTGGCTCCGGACTGGGCACGAAGAGTCTGGTATCCTGAGCTCTTGAACATGGCCATCGATCCTCCGATCAGACTGCCTCTTCGGGAGGATCTTCTGTCGCAGCAGCAAGGGACGGTCCTGCACCCGAACCTGTCCAGTCTCCACCTCCTTGCGTGGAGATTGAGCGGCGACAGTGACAACTTATTTTGGCAGCCAGGCGTCCCTCCACCAAAACGTCTGTAGATGGAACAAATTTGTGGCATGGTGCAGAGCAAAGGCTGTGGATCCCCTGTCTGCCCCTCTTTCAGAGGTTCTCCTCTTCATTCTTTCTTTGGCCCAGCAGGGCTCTGCTCTGGGCACTCTTAAAGGCTATTTTTCGACCATTTCGGCCTTTCTACGCTTTCCTGATCAGCCTTCTCTTTTCAAGTCCCCTATTGTAAATCGCTTCCTTAAGGGCATTACTCACCGTTTCCTCCTATTCCTTTCGTAATACCCCAGTGGGACTTGAACCTTGTTCTGATTTTTCGAGCCGCAACATAATTTCCCTTTCAGACTATTAACACTCAAAGCTGCCTTTTTGGTGGCCATCACCTCTGCTCACAGGGTGAATGAGCTTCAGGCTCTTTCTTCTAAACCTCCTTTCCTGGCTGTTCATCCGGACAAGGTTGTCCTTCGCACTAGACCTTCTTTTCTTTCTAAAGTGGTTACCTCTTTCCACAAAGGACAGACCATCACTTTGCCCACCTTCTTTCCGCCCCCGCATCCTTCTAAAGAGGAGGAGAGGCTCCACCGTCTGGATCCAAAAGGTGCGCTTTCATTTTATCTGGATCGCTCAAAACAATTCCGGGTGGATGATCAGCTCTTTGTTGGCTATGTGGGCGGCAAGAAAGGTCGGGCCGTGCAAAAACGGACCATCTCTCGATGGGTCGTTCTTTGCATTAAAATTTGTTATTCCTTGGCAAAAAAGGAACCTCCAGTAGGGTTGCGCACCCACTCCACCAGGGCGACGGCAGCCACTACTGCTTTGGGACGTGGAGTCCCTCTTCATGACATCTGCCAGGCAGCTACAAGGGCCTCATTGCACACGTTCACTAAACATTACTTCCTGGACAGCCAAGTCCAGAGAGACGGCTTCTTTGGCCTTTCAGTTCTCCCGGACTTTCTGGTGTGAACTTAGTTCGCAGACCCACCTCCGGGATTGGTATTTCTGGGGTATCTATTCTAAGGTAAGGAATCCATAACTAATAGTCTCTTTCAGATGAACAAGTTACTTACCTTCGGTAACGAAATATCTGTAAGAGACATATATTAGTTATGGATTCCTTACTGCCCCACCCATCCTCCCCGTTCTGCGAACTGACTTCTAGAGTAAGGTACTCCCTTTAAGGGCCCTAGTTTTGTGCACCAGTGGTCAGTGTCTTGCATGGCTCTGTGCTTCTGGCGTGGAATGTCGTGTAAAGAACTGATGTCAGCGCGCAGGGGTGACTTCTAAGTAGATATGCGCCGTCATTCCGGCAATCACGACGCCAACGACGAACGCGGAGTCGACCGACGCGCAGGGGTACTGCTGAAGAAAAATTCTCCCGATCCAGTCTTACGCCTGGGGGTAATTCTAAGGTAAGGAGTCCATAACTAATATATGTCTCTTACAGATATATCGTTACTGAAGGTAAGTAACTTGTTCTTATACGCCAATGTTTCTTGGCGCCTTAGAAAACCATAACCTTAAAACTTAACAGTGAACGGGGAAAAGGCTGTAAAATATTAATGAATAAAAAGCCAGGTTTCCAACTAGCGTCCAAAACGGAGTAAATTAGTTTCTGTCTCCAAACTCAGGAGAGAGTTCCATAGTTTGGCTGCTGCTGTAACAAAAGCACAGTTTGCATAAGTGACTGTTGTGGTTGTCGTGATGGCAAGCAAAAATTGGTTTGCAGATATGAGCATTGTGACAGTTAATAGAAGGAAAATGTATTGGGCAGAGAGGAAGGTGATCTGAGGTGTAGGAATTTAAAGCCAATTATTAGTCTTAAAGGCTACCCAAGATTGAACTGGTAGCCAGTGTAGAGATCGATATGCCGGCAAAATATGCAATTTTCGGACAGTTTTTAAAAGCACTCATGCCGTAGTATTCCCAACAAATTGCAGTCAGTGTAAGATTTTGTTTGGAGGTTAGAGGTGCAGTCAAAGCGTGATTCAATGATAGCATTCACTACTGGGGTATGCGCAGAGGAATCATTAAATGAGAGAATGTTTTTTAAAAGACAAAGGTTGTTGAAACGGTTGCGGGCCACATTCATGAACTGGACTTCTAGGGACAGGCTTCTGCCCAAGAGAATTCCTAAAGTCTCCCACATTGTTAAAATCATTTGGGGGCTGCCCCTTACATCTGGTTATAAGGTTGTTCCCTTCTGTGATCAGTCAAGGGAAAGTAATTAAGATCTCACTTTTGGTTGGGTTCTTCTTGAGGAAGTTGTTGGCTGTCCATCCACTGATGATGATGAGGGCCTCCACTAAAGGACTTGTCTTTTGATTGAGAAACTCTTGCATGCTGGTTAGGTTAAAGATATGCGGAGTATCATGTAACAGCATGCACTTGCTTGGTTGAGTGAGCCGCTGCTTGGTGGAGCAGTTGAGCAGGGGCTGCATGTACAGTATAGGGGAAGAGCGACCATCATCTCCCTGAAATTAAAGATTTTATTCACTTCAGGATTGTCTTGTTGATACCTACTGCTTAAGGCAGGATGTTATGGTCAGTGAGATACAATTCGGCTGACAAGTGTAAGAGGACTAGTGTGCCAGTTTCTTCTTTATCAATAAATGAACTGGGGAAGCTCATCTAGCGTGGAGAGGACCAGCAGTGCTGTGCCTGGAACAAAAGCCTACTTGCTGCCCATCCCTTAGATTCTGCAAAATCCTGAAGCTGACACTGCACCACTTTTCACTCTGTGAACGCCAGAGAAAAATGCTACCCACCAGCAACATTTAAAATTCTTGAACTTTCTTGCGGACTTTACCGAAGATCTGCAGTGCCTCGGTCCTGGTTCTCTTCAATGCAAGATGGCACATATCCCTTTTCAACAAACAGGCACTGCCATCCTATACTGCTGCCTTCTCTTCCAGTTCCTTCTGTCACTTGAGGCCCTCTTCACTGTATGCCTCTGTCCTGGAACTGTTGAATCTTAGCAGACCTCCATATTCACCACCATCTGCACCACTGCTTCAAGCACTGTGATTTTGGAACCCTTAGATTTAGCTTATCGGAAGCAGCTAAAGATCAGGGATGCAACACCATCTAGGTCCAGGTTGTGCCCTCAGCTGTATTCTTTGAGTTTGTGTCTTTATGTAAGTGATGATGGTTTTAAATAACTTGTTATTAAAAAAATCTATACAGGCATGCAAAACATGTCATCTTGCTTGTAGTCAAAACCTTGCAGCCCCTATTTTTATATTGAAAATAATGTGTAAGCATACCGTAAAAGCAATTGATAGAAAAATCTTTAGATCAATAAGTGGTTGGAAAGGGTGGTATCAGGATACCATTGCAGCTGAATCAAGGTCAATGTGTTCAGATTCCGGCTATACCCCTCCTGAACAGATTTAAATGATTGCTGTGGTCAGAAGTAATAACTAGCTCTTTGCTGAGGCAACTTCTGTTAAAATTGTGAATGGGAAGGAGGGCCATACCGTGAATGGTTCTTTGTAGAGACAGGGACGGGAAGGTACATTTCTGTGCCAAACTAAGTATGCAGAGTTTCCTCTGTCGTCCCCAATCTATTACACATTCTCCATCTTACCTTTCAAAGTTCTACTATGTACCACCCATACACACGCCTATGACACACTTCCCCGCCTGCAAATAGTGTTTACTAGAGGATGGAGAGCAGTCTTAGGAGCTGTGGAAACTCATTCTTTTTTTGTTGTTTTTTTAAAAAACTTTATTAACATTTTCAAAGGTACATTACAAGCAGCAAATAACTTGCACATTGTGGCATAATCTCTTACAGTTTTACAATAGGCACTTCCCTGTAACTGAAACGTATAATTATGACATTAGTTTAGGTATACTCATTATGTATTATTTCTTAACACGTTTTACAGCTATACTTCGACGCAGTGGTTCCATCTATTGTAACGTCCGGGTAGGACTATCCCAATATCCCGGTGCAGAGGCCTTATTCAAGGGCCGCGTATCAGTAGTTCTGGATAACATTTTGATGTTGCATGGTTACCCCTCCTCCCCCTCCCTTGCAATTCGATGTAGGTAATTCTTGAAAGGTTCCCATATGTCTCGAGGTCTGGATCTGGGTGGGAGTAATTCAGCATATATGCTGGTTTGTTCTTGACAATACGTCATGTCTTTAATCCATTCCTTAAATTTGAGGGCTCTCCCTCTCCCCCATCTGCATGCCACCCTTCGCCATGAGCAGCCCCAGTGAGATCAATCGTTTAAACGGCGCATCAATTTTATTAGTGTAGCCCAACAATCCCACCAACGGATTCAGGTCGATGGGCGCCTCTGCTATATCATTTAAGGCCTTCCCCACTTCCTCCCAATATTTGGCTATAGCGGTACATGACCAGGCCAGGTGCATAAAGTCGGCCCCTCCCGCCCACATCTATCGTTTTCCTTTAAGTTAAATCTATACATTCGTGCAGGGGTATAGTACATTCTATGCAGGAATGTGAAGTGTATAATCCTCAATCTGCTGCTTGCTGTAATTCTTTCTGTTTGTTGGCAGCAGTAGGACCATATCTCATCTTCTATAGGGAATCCCAACTCCAGTTCCCAGCCAGCTCTTGCCCGCCCAGAGTCCCCCGTCTGCAACCCAATAGTTTCTTTGTAAATACGTGACACTGCGTGGGGAACGGGCAGTGATAGAGGGTCGAAGGTATAAGTTAGGGTAGAGGTACTAGGGTATAGGTAGGGGTGGGGTAATAGGTAGAGGCAATGTTACAAGTTATAGTGTAGGGCAGCGGTACAGTGGTACAAGTATTATTGTATAGGCAGAGGTACTGTTGTATAGCTGTGTATACCATAGGGTATTGTCATGGGGTGGAGGTACTAAGCTATATATAGAAGTGAAAATAAGAGGGTCTAAGTAGAGGTACAGGTGTACTAGGGAAATGGTAGGGGTGGAACTACTAGGGTTGCAGTGGAATCAATATAGAATAGGCCGGCCTTGAGGACAAGAATGAAAGAAAAAGCATAGTTTAGAGGGAAGGAACCGGCCGGGGAATGGGAAGAGGGATGAAGAGAAAATAAACATAGAGTGCTGTTGGAGGTAATCCACAAATATGGGAAAGAGCATGTAGACATGAGGGTTGCATAAGAGTGGGCTTCTCCTGTACAAGGGCAGCAAGGTATCTATGTAATCCTAAAAACAAGACTTCAGAGATTTCTCCACATTAATCAATTTACTAGTAGATGTTAGTTATAAAGAACTAGAGGAAACATGTGAAGAAGTTTTTTCCAGCACGTTTCCTTAAGTAGGGTTTTTGCCATAATCCCAGGCCACCATTAGATGTTCATAGCATAGTTATTTTATTCCAGGCACTATTTTTTTAAGCATGTTTTTGTGATTTTACAAATATATATAAAAACAAAGGACCCATGTTTAGGATATTGTTTGACAGTAAACAAGGAAGCTAAGGGTACCTATCCAAAAACAGTGCAGAATGCTGCCTATATATAATTAGACTGTCGGGCTGAAAGCTTACTCATTGAGGTGGGGCCAGTATAGTTACAGTCTTGGGACAACAGTACAGTCTTGGGACAACAGATCCTGAAGCGCTGTTGGAACATATCAAATTAATGGCACTGACATAACTAGGCACAAGTACAGGGACAAAGGGATGGACTGGGGGTTAGAGTTCATGGGAAGGTGATGCGTCCATACCCATGCTGTATGACAGAAGATAGAGAGGGCACAATGTGTGGTGATTCAGTGCTTCACCCGACAGGGGGCGATAGTGAAGCCTAGGTAGTTCCATTAACTACAGGAGTCCTTGGGGGTAATAGAGGCAGGAGCCTCATGGCGATGGAGTGGAGGGAGTCTCTTGATCGATGCCTAGAAACCGTGATAGAAAATCATCCCATAGTGGGGCAATAGGGCAACGACGTAGGCCTCTGTCCTCCTCTCTATGCAGCACCGTCACCTCCCCTTCTGCCGAACGCATCACTGTTGCCCTCCAAGTCATGCTACTCCGTGGGGGGGTCGTACTTTTCCAGTGTGTTGTCAAGGCGTGTTTTGCCAGGACAATAGCTAAATCAGCATAGTGAGCCAGCGTTTTATATTTTTTCTGGCGCTTGTAAATGCCTAACGCACCTACCTTCCAAGTGTCAAGAAGTAGGCTGCCTGTGGTTGAGGCAATAGTTGAAAGGACATTCTCCTAGAACTTGGTGAGCTGAGGACAGTCCCATAAAACGTGATGGAAGTCAGCCGCTTTAGCCTGGCATTGGGCCCATGTATCCGGGGCTGTCGAGAAGATGTGGTGTATTCGCTGCGGTGAGAGTTATGCTCCATTTAGTATATAAAATTGAATTGCAGCCTGGCAATGCGAGAGATCTTATGTGGGTGTGCTAATGCCCTCTGCCATTCCTTGTCATTCTGGACCCGACCAAATTCTGTTTCCCATGTGTCATGGAGTGTTTGGGGGTGGAGCTGTGTGAGTGCGATCATGCCTCTCGTGGGCCAGGTGACCAACTGTCTTCAAAATTATGAAGACTGTCCACTAGGGTTATGGCGGGTGGTTCAGAGTCCGCCACTCTCCACTTTTCTCTCAGAAGATTACGGAGGAGGCCATACGTTAAGAACTGTCCCTGGTGTAGTCCGTATTTCTCCACCAACTCTTCAAAGAGAGGAGTAGGCCATTGGCAAATAAATTCACAGGCGTCGACAAACCGTCTCCATTCCATGCTCAAAGGCCTTGTCTAGTGAGAGCCCCAACACCCCAGGAAGGTGCAGCAAAGGGGTGGAGGGAGGGACGGGTGAGCCATTAACCTCTTTGGAAGTACTGGAGCGCCACCATTACCAAACACGGGATCGTTCGGGAGCTCTCGACCCAGGGATCAGGACGGCGAGGAGTATTCTTGCGGTCGGGGGGTGGGAAGGTTGCGACAGCTCTGGCGTTTACCAGGTCATGCCCAACCAGCCATCGTGCCGAACATTGTAGTTTGGCCTTGAGGAAGTACAATTCAAAATTAGGAGCCCCCAGGCCTCGTGCCTCTCTCAGACGTTGGAGCTTAGCAATAGATACTCTATGCCTACTGCGATGCCAAATGAGATCACCCAGCAGCCGGTGTAGATCTCAGACTGATGATTGGCACGGGAATATTGGGAGAGTGGTGAAGTGGTAGAGCAGGCGGGGGGGGGGCATCACCATTTTCGCTAGGACTATACGCTTTGTCACAGAAAATGGAAGGATTTTCCAAAAGGCGACTTGGGCACTTTCCTGGTCAGATTGCCCTCCAAGAGGTCAGGGTCTGTGTGGTAAACATTGACGCCCAAATATTGGAAGGAGTGGTCCTCCCATCGCAGGGGCTCTCCACCCTTAACCAATGGGATATATGATGCCTCTGGTGTCAGAGAGAATACGCATGATTTCTTCCAGCTCACTCAGAGCCCTGAAAGGTCCCCAAAAGTGGACAAGAGACCGGCTAGGCTAGAGAGGGCCATCGTAAGATCTTTGACATAAAAGAGGCCATCGTCTGCATAGAGGGAAATAATGTTGGTACGGTCCGGCAAAGGCTTCCGATGCGGCTAGTAGTTCTACCGCCAGGGCAAAAAGGAATGGGGACATGGGGCATCCTTGACCAAAATGGCGTGGGAGATGAGACCTCCTGTACGGAGTTGCACGTACGTGCTCCATAGAAAAACTGGATGAAATTAATGGTCCGATGACCGAACCTATAATGGTGCAGCACCACAAATAAATATTCCCATCCCAGCAAGTCGAAGGCCTTTTCTAGATCCAGGGCAGTTAGTTGGCCGTGCCCCCACCTGGACACGAAAAAGCACCTAATATTGAGTGCTGTATTTCGGCCCGGGACGAAGCTGCACTGATCACCGTACACCAAGCGAGGCAAAACCTGTTGAATTCTAGAGGCCAAGATTTTTGGTAGAATCTTATAGTCTGTGTCTAAAATGGCAATGAAGCAGTAAGAGGATGGGCGTAGGTTGTCTTTACCTGGCTTCAACATGGCGACCAGTAGCACCTCGCTCAAGGTCATTGGGAGGTGGCCCAACTCTCACATGGACTCATATATTTTTACCAAGCGAGGGACCAGGACTTCCACACACTGCTTATAGAATTCATTCGGGAGTCCATCGGTCCCCGGAGTTTATCGGTCCCCAGAGTATTCCCAGTCGCCTCTCCGTTATCGCCTCCCTGACCTCTGTTACCATATGGGAGCATCAATTTCTAGCCTCTCCATGGTGGAGAGGGCTGATAGAGGGGCCTCAGTTCGAAATGGGACTTCCACCGCAGGAGCAGTTGGAAGTGGGGAGTATGAGACATAGAAAAACACAAATGCCTCATGTATGTCCCACTGGGAATAAAGAATCACCCCATCCGCCCATTGAAGTTAAGATTTTCAGGGCTGCTGCTGTATTGGGGCTACTGCTCCTCCGACCTCCTCGACAGTCTACACAACATAGGACTTTCCCAGCTCGTCACGGACCCTACACACAACACAGGAACCACTTTAGACGCACCCTTCGCCTCCGGCAACAGCATCAGCTACTACGCTGCCTCACCATTCACATAGTCTGACCACTGTATCATTCATTTCAATACCTCCACGCCACAAGCCAAAGCTCCCCTAAACACCCATCAGCACAGCTGGAGAAGAATAACGTAAACAGACTTGCGCTACACTCTTGAAACAAACCAACCCAACACCGCCAACAACCTAGCCGAGGACATCACCCACTTCAACGAATGGTTCTCCAACTGCGCTGACGCTCTTTCATCCATCAAAACTCATGAACATCACAGAACCGACAGCCGAGCCTCTTGGTACACTGAACAACTCCAGGACTCCAGAAGATACTGCAAACAACTGGAAAGGAAGTGGAGAACCAACCACGACGCCAACGCCAGAAAAACCTACAAGGCCACCCTCAGGCATTACCACCACCTTCTGAGAGATACCAAGAGTAGATCCCTCACGGATCAGTTCGAGCCAGTTCCAACAGCAGCAAAGAGATGTTTGCCATCAACAAGAAAATTCAGCACCGCAGACGCCTCAACCAACTCCATCACCCCCTCCCAAGAACTCTGCAGCGTCTTTTCACACTACTTCAACAACATATTCGAGAAAATCTACAATAATTTCGAAAAGCACCCTAACCCTGAGGACATCATCAACAAACTGCACACCTATGACTTGGACATACACATAATCAACTGGAGAACCCTCACCGAGGAAGACACCACCTCAGTCATGAAGACCATCCAGTCTGGAGCCCCCACAGGCCCAAATCCACACCATAGCTACAATCTAGGAGGAACCGTGATCTGCAAATTCCTCACCCACATCAACTCCTCCATTGATTCCGCAACTTTCCCTGAGGAGTGGAAGTACGCTGCAGTCACAAGCCTCCTTCAAAAACCATCGGCTGAACCCAATGAAATTAGCAATTTTCGACCCATCTCCCTACTACCATACTCAGAAAAGGTGATAGAGACATACATTGGAGCTCAAGGACCTGATCTTCAGAGTCCCTCCAGGATCATCCGTCAGCGCCACCCTATTTACCATTTACTTGACACCACCCGCTGACGTCATCTGATCTCACAGCATCTACATTATCTCTTACGCCGATGACACCCAACTCATCCTCTCTATATCAGACAAGTCCCCCACGACCAGATCCAGCTTCATCAAATGCATTATCTGCGTAGCAGAATGGATGAGAACCAACTGCCTGAAACTCAACACGGACAAGACAGAAGTGCTGATCATCGGGAACAAGAATTCCCCCTGGAACTCCACCTGGTGGCCATCAGACCAGGTCCAACACCATCGCCCTCCAACCACGCACGTAACCTGGGGATCATATTAGATGGCTAACTCTACATGGCCCCACAGGTGAATGCAGTTAGCTCATCCTTCTTACACATGCTACGCATCCTCAAAAAAATCTTCAGATGGAATCTCAAGCGCACCAGACGTACCGTCACTCAAGTTCTAATCACCAGCAGCCTTGACTACGGTAATGCACTCTGTGCTGAAATCCCCAGCCACCTCCTCCACCGTCTTCATACCATCCAGAACACTGCTGCTAGACGTGTCCTGAGTCTCCCTCGGCACACCCACGTCACAGCTCACCTCCAAGGTCTCCACTGGCTGCCAAAACACAAACACTACCAATTAAAACTCCTCTAACACTCATACAAGACATTGCCCAACATTGGACTAGCCTACCTCAACTGCCGCCTCCACTTCCACCAGCTCACCAGACAACTACGCTCTGCCTCTCTCGCACACACACGCTGAAGCTGCAAAAGCAGAAAAGAAGACCTAGCCTTCTCATACCTTGCACCAAAGATGTGGAACGACCTCCCTCTTCACATAAGGGCCTCCTCCTCCCTTCTGAAATTCCGCAAGAAGCTGAAGTCCTGGCTCTTCAACTAACACCCAGCAGACAGCCTTCACACCTACTCCCGCACCTGGATATCCCTCGGGTGATAAGTTACGCTTTACAAATCCTGATAACATAACACATCATTCTTGTCTGATCAGCCAGGTCAGTAGTCGGCCCGATTTATCTCCTTCAGTGTGGGATTTGGCAACATATGTTTGGAAATCCAGGCATGGTATACGCTTGAGTAATTGTGCCACCCTTTCCCAGAGTGGTGTTAGGGAGGGATGCCGTCCTATTTTATCAACCACCAGTCCCTCCATGGCTACGTACTCCTGCTCTGCCTGACTTAAGGCATCTGACAAGGCTGGGCATTGACAAGTGGTGCGGATACAGGCACCTCGAAGAACAACTTTTAATGCTTCCCACTCCATGGCCATTGAGGCTGATTGAAGTGGAGGGTGAGAGCAGGTTAGGATCCAGGACACAGTTGAAATCACCTCCCAAGCCCCATGGCAGGTGGGCGCAGCGTGCAAGGTAGGTCGAGAGGCGGTGACAAAAAGTTGGTTGATCGAAATTAGGGGCATAAACACTGCCCAACAGTTTGGGTGTGTCATCTAATCTGGTCTGAAGGAAAACAAAGCTGCCTTCTGGATCTGTTTCCTGGGCTAGGACCTGAAGGGAATACCCGCCCTCACCCAGCTAAGGGTTCCTCTAACATAGTATGAATAGTTAGTGGAGTAAACCTGCCCCCTCCATCGACTCTGAAGGCATTTAGCTTCTGTGCTGATGAGGTGCGACTCCTGCAGGAGTGCAATGTTGAGCACCCTATGCTTAATGAAAGAATGACTCTTACAAATTATGTGAAAGAATCAGGATATGGGCATTATAGTAGAGCAGCCCCTGTAGATTCCCTTGGGGGTTAGGGAGCAGCATACCCATCTGTGATAGGGAAACACCAGGAGGGAGAGGTGAAAGGGTGTGGGTATGTGCTGTTGTAAAAGTGCAAACAAGGAAACAAGATAAAAACCGGGTATTGGTCATCAATAATACCACGGTCAACTAGCTCTAGACTCGCCGTCACGACCACTTAACAAGAACACCCAACATGGGGATTCGGTGTGTTAGGTGGCAGTGACAATCCAAATTGGGCTCATGAAGACTAGGATGTCGGGGCACCGGGTTAGATATATCTCGGGAAGGGGCGGCGAATGTCAGAAGAGGTCATGGAGCAGGCCCCCTAATGAGGTTCTCCTCGGCTCGTGACCGGGACAAGAGGAAAGCATTATTGTTAGGGGAGCCCGGCAGCTAGGGCACCAATGAGGTGATTTCTAGTACCTTCAGGGACCAGGCAGGGGGAGGAGGGCTAACCCATGAGGACTCAGCGGATATCATCGGCCTTTTGAGGAGGTCACCTGTGGAAAAGGGCTGTGGCTGTGCGGGGTCAAAGAGGAAGAAGTGTCGGCCCCAAAGTCCTCACCAAATGGCCTGGAGGATAGTTGGGCGAGTGTTGTAGAATCTAGCAGCTATGCACAGGGCCTGGCGCTGGCTATCCTGGATCTGGGTGGGGGAGGGCGTAGTCGACTCTCATGGTGCTTGCAAAGGACCACTCCTGGATCCATCTGTCCCTGTGGGAGCCTCCCTAGCCTCCACCCACCTCCAGGCATCCCCCGGGTCTGTATAGAAATAGAATTTCTGATCTTCTATGACTTTAAGTTTGACTGGGAAAAGCAGGGCACATGACTGGCTTAGATCTTGGAGCCGCTGCTTAACTTTCAGGAAGGAAGCCCTTTTCCTCTGTACCACATGTGTGTAGTCTGGGAAGATAAGAATTTTGTGATTGTCTCTGATAACAGGGTTTGCTTGTCTATCACTGTGCAAGACAGCGTCCCATTTTTTTATACTGGAGGATATATGATACAATCAGTCGTGGGGTGCTCGGGTTGAGGTCGTCGCAAAGGTACCCTGTGTGCTTGTTCCTCTGAAAAATATGTGGTCAGCTCTTCATTCGAGAACAGATCGTTTTGCCAGGTCTCAAGGAAGTGCTCCACTTGTTGACCCTCAGTTCCTTACGCTAGCCCCACCACTCTGATATTGATGCAATGGGAGTGGCCCTCTTCATCATCTGCTTGGTGCTCCAAAAATCGTACCTTCTCCCCTAGGTCCGCCATCGGGGCCCATAGGTCGGTCATCCGGGGTGCTAAATCACCCAAGGGCTTCTCGAATTGGGTGACATGGTCTGAGAGTTTGCAGTGGTCATGGCATAACAGGGTCAGGTCCACCAACACCAAATCAATTTTGACTTCCAGGGATACAAGTGATGATTAGATTGCCTTGATAATAGCGTCCAGCTTAACTGATTCTGCTGTGCGGTAGTGACATTCATGGAAGAGGATGATGGTTGTTCCGACTTGGGCGGCTTTGTTCTCCCCATTGTGTAAGAGTTTTTGGATGGCCTGGGGTGCAGGATCCGCTGATGGGGGAGCGAAGGGAGCAGTAGCATGGGCCTACTTGCAATCACCAGTCCCCCAAAGGGGGGCTTAAGGTAGTGCAGCACGAGCAGCCCACTGAACTCAGCCGGAGTGTCATACAGTTCCTACTTATTCAGTAAGACTGTGCATTTGGACAACATATGCATCAAAACTGTGGGGACTGAGATCACTCATACCATCAGAATATGTTGGCCTGATTCCTGGCAAGCTCACAGTGCGCCATCTGGACCCCTAAAACATCACAGGGTACCGGATGATGTCTGCAATCTTAGAACATGGCAACCCTAATTCCCTCAAGGAAATTGTAGAAACAGATTCACTCTTTTGTTATTATCTCACGCATGCCCAATGGGAGCAACAAGAAATACACAAATTGGCATTTCATACATTTATTGATTCTCGTGTAAAATATGTGTGCTGCAATTATTAGCAGATTATAATTATTGCAGTGATTGTATGAATACATATAATTGTACTCCTACTTAGCACTACTTATCGTAGAGAGTATAGTGAGAATGTGTTTCTGCCAGATACCTTGGAGTGGTCTAACTTCCAATTTACCTGTGTGTGTATGATCCATCCGGAATCTACTCTGGTGTACACAGGCCACCGTCCCTCGCAGGATAGAAATTAGAGTCAGCAGGACTAGAAGTCAGTCACAGTCGAACGTCCAGGATAATCCATGGTAATGCTCCTCTGCTGAACAATGGCTTGGGGGCAGTTTATATAATAAAAACTGGACCCATTCACACTGTGCCTGAGTTCAGATGCCTATGTCATTGTTTATTCTACCAACTCAGAGCTGTCTCCTAACGGACAACAAATGCAAGGGGAGTGGGCACAGTGTACTTAGTTCTTGTACACTATGTACTGTGTTGTGATAATATGCCTACAAAGAAGTGCATCTGTAAGCAAAAACACTTTCTGGGTACTTGTTTGCACACAAGCAAAAATGTGCTAAAAGTCACTGTTTAAAATGATGCCAAGTTTAAATATGAATATATAAAATGGGAGGGTATGGCCCTATTAACCCTCACAACAGGGGCCCAAGCAAAGTTGATGTCGGCAAGTTGTGATGGTAGTGGTTGGCCTTCTCCCAGGCCTCTCTAACCACCCCACGTTCCGCACAATGATCCGTAGACCTTGATGACTCCATTCGATAACCCCCATAGTAGGCCCCATGCTCGCCTCAGTGTCCAAGGCCAGGACACATTTCTGAATCCCAAAGATCACTAGTGTCTCCAAAAGCATCCCCTGGCATTCTCTAGGCACCCCCTCCTCCCTCGCCGCCGCTTTATGGTGAGCGGAGGTCCGCTGCTGTTTGCGCCCAAGACACTCACCACCTGGTCACCGGAAGAAGGCCACTCTTCTTAATGGCGGGCACAGGCTGTGGAGCGGCAGGAAATTATCTCCAGACGGTCTGTATCCCTGGGAGAGGAGGAGTGCGTATTGGCTAGCTGTTTAGTGTGATCTCTTCTGTACTCTGCATTGCAGCATGTGCGGTGGAGAGCAGTTCCGATGGTGCGCCGCACTATCCTGTTGAGCTCTCCCCGTAGTCCTTATGTTGAGTTGGGGTTTTTGGTTTGGCACCTGGTTCCTCACTGGCGCTGGGGCACCTGTCCTGCCCTACTCCTTATAGCCCCCCTGGGTGGGGCCTCGTCAAATCCACGGATTGCCCCTCATCGCTCCGGGCTACTTGAACAGTCTGTGCGTCCTCAGATACGGCTCCAGGCCTCACCCCCGGTGATGTACTCAGACCCCACCCCGGGCCGGGCAGGCACAGGGAAAAGCTCTGCACTCGTCAAAGTGCACACGTGGCCCCAGTGCCCCTGGTGTCCCGTCTGCCCGGGTGCACAGGTTGTCGGTGCTGGGAGCCGTCAAGGGGGCAGGATCCTTGGGCCCTCAGTGGCTGCCTCGGTGGGGGGAGTAAGTGTCACCATCCTGCACCCCCTCATTGCCGCTCACCTCCACTCTAGCCGCTCGCAGCACAGCCAGCGAGGATCGCTCATGCAACTAGGCTGTGCCCCACAGCCTCGTGTACCCTCTGCCTCCGCCGCCCTTAAAGCCACAGCCTCAGCACATGCAGTGATGGGCACAGGCTCCCAATAGCTCCTCTATCTTGGGGCTGTCTTGGGAGGTGTTTTGGGCCCAGCACCTGGGATTATTTACGATGAAATTAGCCTGATCCGAGTTTAAGTGGCCGCCAAATTGGCCTGGCTAGCCAAACGTCCCTTACTCCAGACACTGATAATGTGAAGAATGCCCAAACTACGACTACACAAGTAACTGGTAATATTTACAGTGAACCCTTGAGAATTTTTCGATTGAAATCCACCTGCGCCACACCAGTTTAATCTGTATTAAACTACAGTCATACGATCACCTACAGGACATTACTTTAACATTAAGGAGGCTAGGTAATCTAGTGACTTAGGTGCTGACATTACCCAGGAGACTCTGCTACATGCCTGAAAAAATATTGAAATTGCAATTAAGTGTACTGTGCAAATTAGTATGCTTTGCCATTAAAAACCCCAACAGAAGCAGGGGCGGCTCTGCCGTTGGAGCAGAGGAGCATCATCCCAATTAAAATCCCCTTAAAACCCCAGAGATGAAAAATAAAATCGTAATTTGTTACCATTTTATTTTTCATCCCCCGTCCCAAACAGAGCGTCAGGACGAAGGTGGGGCCACTGCTGAGTGACAGCAGCAGGAAGGAGGGTAGGATGTCTATTCACTGTTTAAAGTGTGCACGTCTTTTTGTCCGGCATCTACACGTGCGCACTTTAAACATCTCTAACCAAGCTGGGTTAAAGCAAGTGCAGGCCTCCAGAGCGCTGTGGAGCGCCGAGTGAGGCCACTCCCTCCAATCAGGGTGCTGCTCTCATGTTGCATGAGAGCATTGTCAGGATTGGTCAAGGAAGTTGCTGCATCAAGTTCCTATGGAAAGAAGAGGACCGGAGCGGAGGATTTTGCGTTTGGTAAGTTTTATTTAGTTTTTTTTTATTTTGGCATTATGAGCTGCAAAAGTCCTTGCGACTTGCAATGTCTACATCCTTACTTTTTGCGAGCACACAGCAAAAAGGCTGGAAAATGGAAGTGCTATCTCCTCCATGCTACTCACAAGGAAATCTGTTAGTGGTGTTCCTCCTCCTGCCGTTGCAAAGCATTGAAAGGTTACTGACTGCCAAAGGCACTCTGTAATCATTCACACAGCAGACCTTGTCCAAGAAGGACAGCTTCAATTATGCAAGGAGCTGTAGCAGCATCAGCAGAGGGATTCTACCCTTGATGTTCCTTCATCATTGTGACATATTTTTTGGTATTTGCTTCCTGGGTCTCTGTAAGGCACAGGTATTGAAAAAAATATATGAATGCCTAGATGGAGGTCAGCAAGTTTGCTGCCCCTTGCGTGCCTCCATCTCTGCTATTCGTAGAAGTCCTGTCTCATAAATGTTAATGAGACAGGATTTTAGTCATTCTGGGCAAATACCTGTATATGCTGTGCTGGATTAGTACATCAGAAACAACAGGAAGAATTGGTCCCCGTGCAAACAAAACGCCGCAATTCGATGTGGCCAATTGTACTCCTAGCTTGTGAAATATTTGCATCAGAGAAGAGTGTCTGTACGTGTATCGCATGTAGTGTGTGTGTGTTGGGTGTGAGTGCCATGTTGAGTATGTGTTTCAATCTAAGTGTCTATAGAGTCAGGAGTGTCTGCTTTATGACTTTGTGTCATGAGTCAGAAGAGTTTGTCGTTGAAGAGTGCGTAGAGTCAGGAATGGGTTGCCTGTATCGAGCACCTTTGTGTGTGCGTTGGGTGTATGTAGGATGGGGCATACATATCGGATGTTGTGAAGTGTCTGTACCTCTCATGTGTGTCGGGCTTGAGTTTATATAGAGTCAGGAGTGAGTGGTTTATGAATGTGTGTCTGTCGTCTGTTGGGCATGTGTATTCTCAGTTTCTATATAGTCAGCAGTCTGTCTGTTTTATGAGTGCAAGTGTGTCTTTCAAGAGTGTGTAGAGTATAGAGTTGTAGTGGTGCTTCTGTATTGCCCGGACTGTGTGTTTGATGTGTGTATCACTTGAAATGTATGTATCACGTGTCATGAAGTGGTTCGTTTTATCATGCGTTGTATGTGTGTATCGCATATAGTGTGTCTGTTAGGTGTTGTAAAGTGTGTGTATCACAAAAGTGTGTTAGGTGTTCTTATAAATATAGTGTGTGTGTTTCATGTGGACTATGTGTGCCAGTCGTGTGTATGACTTATGTTGCCTATAAGCCTTGAGTATATGCTAGACCAGTATTTGTCTATTTTCAGTAAAAGTTTCTCTTATTAAAGAGCATCATATTAATAATAATTGCACCAAAATAAGAATGTAATATAAAAATATCACAGTGACATGTTTAATATATTCCTATATTGCCATCTCAAAGTTCTAGTTACATTTACAAACCACTCAGTAGTAGTTACCAGGCTTTATTTCAGTGGAAGAACTGCTTATTTGCAAAAGATGGACCACTTTGACCAGAATGCATTGGGAGGAGTACTGACTCGTGTTTTACTTGAAACCCACAGCTGAAGGCCATTAGTGAGTGCCAGTCCTGTTTTGAGTGCTGCCAAATATGGAGATTTTTATTATTTGTGTGTATTGTGTATATATCCAGACTGTGTGTTTTACAAGATGAAAATGCAGGGTGAATCTGATTGAAATGAGTGCTGTTGACTGTTTTTCTTTTTTTGTGTGCAAATGAAACTAATTATCCGAGGTCTTTAGTTTTCCTCCTTCAGTGTTGCTTTTAACAAGCAAACTTTATTTTTATACCTCAGTGAGAAATCGATTGAACAGGAATCGGGCTTGATTGTTTCCTGTCAAATTAGCACGGTTGGAAGTTTTGCCTGTTAGTACCATATCACCAAGAGATGACAGGAATACCTTGCCTTTTAACGTCCTCGTTTACAAATATTGCTAAATTAACTGTGGCGTTTTTCTCCCACAGTTCTTTTACTTCGGTCTTGCTGTGTGCAAACCTGAAAAGATTGTTTCCCCAGCTGTTGAAAGTAACCTAGTTTAAGAGTTCACTGAAAACATGAGGGATTCATCATTATATATTTACTGTCTGAGGCAGATATAGCTGTAAGGTTTTATCAGATCCCATTGATCTATTGCGCATGTTCCCTCCCTAGGTTGCAGGACGTGCTTCTATTTGCATAAGGCCCTGGGCAAGGTTCTTTCTTGCATTGATTGGCCTGTCCAAGGGAGCCTGACGCGCTCTTGCATTGATCACTTTGTCTTTTCTTGGAAGACAGTGTTACACGGAGTTCATCTCGAACATTCTAGGGAGAAAGGTAAAACTTTACTACAGATGTCTCCATTTTATTCAGATCTACTTTTAACTAAAGGCCGCACAGGTTAGAAAATGAACATTATTAAAGGAGGGGAAGGTGGTGGGTGTATGAATAGTTGTGCATGTGCGCACGCACTCATCTATGTGAGTGTATATCTAAGTATGCATAGAGGAAATGCATAAAGATTAATTTTACATTATGGTGCAGGATGGCCATCAATATGGCGAAGGCCAATTGGTTTGTAATGTCACCATAACCCGAAGATGCACATGTTACTATCATAATATGTATTTTTACACCTTTATTTTGGTGCAGTTAGCATAAAAAATGTGCTTGTTTCAGACAGCGCAGCAGTACTTTAAATTACGCACGCTACTGTTTGATTGTGGTATAAAGAAAGTAACATGTCTGATTCTGTCACTCGTGAGTTGATGCTTATGTGAATATATATTGTTTGTAAAGGAGCTTATGTAGCTAAAGTGAGATTTGAAGCTGTTCTCGGAAACGTTCAGCTAACGACGGGACCTGATTGCAATCATAATGTTCATGTTTTGATTGAGATTCATTAACAAAATGCAGATTAAACAAAGACAAATTAAAAATGTCATTGGGTTTTCAAGCATTCCTTATCTAAATAAAATGGCTTCCTTAGAAACTAAATAGATGCTGAGGAGTACGTTAAACAAGACCATTACAAGATAGAATGCATCATTCATGGGAATAATGCAATATCTTTCAACTATGGAAAATTAATCACATGTATGACTTCATCTTCTTGAAATGTGGTTTTAAACTACTGCTTTTGCACAATAAAATAGGTGAGAGAGCGATGCACACCCACATTTACTAAGTTGTCAATAACTACTATAATGATGGTTAGCTTCACTTAACTTTGAAAAGTATATTTTTTAATTTGGTAAAACTCTTGTGCCGTTTGACAAATTTGCACAAAATTCGACACACAATTTGTGCAGTCAGGTATTTTTTTTAAACTATTTAAAGTGAATGGAGGAATAGGTATGACACAGAAAGAGCTATGTAACACAGGGAAATACAGATGTCACTCAATACTGCCCATGCACAGGTTCATAATTTTCGTTCATTCCAGTGTATCTGACTCACGATGTGAGTATGTAAAAGCATTCCCACCATAGGCCCCAGGTCTTCTGGAGCTTGCGCTGGAAACCACGATCATTGTATATGGCTTCTTCGTGCACGAACCTCTGTCCCTGCCATTCTTGTTTTGGAGAGGCTGCGTAAAATCTCCAGTATTTTGCAGTGTCACTTTTGGCAAGCAAACTCTCCATACGAACCAGGGCTCCTTCTCCCCTGAGCCCACCCTGTTTCTCTAATATACTCAGGAGCATCAGTTTAGGTGAGAGGTCCTCAGGTTTGTTTAAACCCGAGATAGGGTTTGTGTAAATTATCTCAGAATCTTGGAGCAATAACAGACTATATAAAAGAAAAAGCCTGGTTCCCCATAGCATCTGTAAATTGTGTCCAGAGCACAACAGATGTATATATTATACACAACATAGAATTTGTACTGATTAGTAAAACAATGTTGAGCAATTAAATATCTAGTGCTGTTTATTACAGATAAAGCAATTGTTCAACAAATTCCCATCCAGTATAGTGTTGCAGTCATTCAGGTTTACACATTTAAGACTGATATTTTGTTAGCATCTGAGAAAAATATACAGAAATAGCACAAGTTGTTTAGAGGTTTTTTTGGATGAGGCAAACAGTTATACATCACAGCCAAGTCTGATTCAGCACACATCAACTACAGCCGACGTGTTTATATGAAAAATACTTTTTCAAGGCTGTGAAAAGATAATGTCGAAATGGCCACAAACGAGAGAGAGAAAAAAGACTGGATTGAGATTTGGGAAACAAATAGATGAACGTAAAGGAGAAAGAATAAAAGGGCCTGAGGCATAATAAAACAATAGACACTATGAAGTGACAAAAGTTAAGAACAGAAAGTGAGACCCTTCAGTGAGATTAGGGTGAAGAAATGAGACTGTCACCGAATGTCACTTAGTGACAGCAGTATAAGGTTCTTTGAAAGGCCATGTCACCCAAGTGTGTAGAACAAAGACTCAGTGTGCTAATAACTTTGGCGTTGTTGCACAAAACTTACCAAAAAGTGCTCTTTTTTGCCTAGTTTGTGCATGAAAATTTTCCGGGTATCTATGAAGTGGTGGCAGAGAAAAGGGGAGGGTTTCCAAAACGTAAAATTCTCGCACATTTTTCACAGATTTGTTTTTAAGAAGGTTTACAGAAAAAACTGCGGAATGGTATTAGACCAAATTTGGTAGGAAGGTAGATCTTGGTCCTGAAAGCATGCTTTTTGTGATTAAGGGTACATTAGTTCTGTAGTTTTTGAGAAATTAAGGTGCAAAAATATTTGTATATCTTGACAGTTGGGTTCGAGGGACTCGAGAGAGAGAGTCCAACCCAGTTTTAAAAAATAGTGTGTGGTGATCGGGCCAGGATGCTTTTATTCCACTTGGGCCAATTCACTCACAGAGTAGACATGCTTTTGCAGGAGCGAGAGCTCTGATTGGCTGCCTGCAACATGAAGAAATATGTTGCAGACAGCCATTACAGGACTCGGGAATTTATTCTCTGTCCTAAGTTTGGATGTGAAAACTAATATAAGGGGGCAGGGTAGCAATACCCTGCCCCCATATGGCCTCTGGGACTCCCCTCCTCCCACCCAAGCCCAAAATCATCACAAAACCCCCCACCCAATAAATGCTGCAGCTCTGTGGGGCTCCCGCGAAACTCCACCAGGATTGTGGCTTTTTAAAAAAAATAATAATAATTGAAATGATGGCCGGGAGCTGTCATGAAAAAGAAAGGGGAGGATGCCTCCCTCCAGCCCCCACCTCAAGCCTCAGTGAGACGTCGGGGACTTCATCCCTCAGGGCCGAATTTTAAAAATGAGGTAGAGGGCTCGCTGCCCCCCTCCCTTGCCCAATGATGGCCCCAGGGACCCCTGGCCCCAGGGCAACTTCATTTAAAAAAAAAAAGGGGTGGTGCACTATCTCCCCCAACTCCCCCCCCCCCCAACCCCTCCACGAGCCTGTATAGGCCCCAGGATCTCCATTCCCAAGGGACCAACAATTAAGTATGGGGGAGGCTCTATCTCCAAGTACCTATATAAATGGCCATTGTGGTTATATGTGGTAAACGTTTGTTTTCTTGTATGTACCTGAGTATTTAATTTTTTTCTTTATTACTTAATGCTCAGTACTTAGAGATATCTCTAGGTATATATTGTTGATCAAATCTATTTATACTTCATAAGTTATCGTTTTGAATAATCCCCTTGTCAGCCTTTCGTTATTTGGTTTACTTTTAGAAAGTTGGCATTTTCTTGTCCTAACCATTAGGTGCCTGCAGCTTGTATCCTGGGTCACATGACTAGGTGTAGTTGGCAGTTGGCCTTTGTGGATTCCTCCTAGACAGTATCACAATAGAGGTTCTGGATTTTGGCAGAATGGGCCATCATGACTTGTTGGGGGCGGAGCAGTCACCACCACACTTATACTAAAAAAGGGACTTGCCCAGCACACTCACAAAGGACTTCACACTAGCCTATTGTGCCTGCAGACAGACAGGACCAGGGCAGGGAGGCATGGAATTCCAGACACCTATGAAAGGGGAAAACTCCAGAAGCTTCTCTCACTTTAAAGTGGGCATCAGGTATAAAAACAGGACCCTCATACCCACTCTTCAGTACAATCCTGGACCTGTGGATATTATAGAAGAAGGACTGCCCTGATGCCAGAGGACTGCCTTTCAGCTTGAGGCCTGCCTTGCTGTCTGAGAAGGAAGACTGGACCAGCACCCTTCAGCCCAGGCTGAAGTGACTACAAGGGTCAGCTGACTGACCTCCTGTTCTGAGCTACAGGAATACAACAAGCTCCAGAGGTCTCCCTGGAACTGCCCAGTAGATCTGCTGACCCTCAAGAGGTGCCTCCTAGGTCCTGGACCCTCGGTGTGGCATCAGTTGACCTCCTCCGTGAACAAAAGAAGAAATCCTGAAGTTTTGTGCTCTTTGTGACTGCGAACGGGCCCTTTTGCACTAACATCTTGCCGCTTGTGCTGATCACCAAGGCGAAGCTCAGGTGAACCCAACTCTTCACGCTACAGCGATCCCCCAGCGATGATTGACAATGCGAGAACTGCACTTCGCGCTACAGCATAGACAGCGCGGGGTGACCTCCAATGCGAATCTCCAGCAACTACTATCTGCAATGCCTGACAGGATCTTCGTACTATAACAACAACCGTCTGCAGCGCCCGGCCTGCTCTTCGTGCTCCAGTGACGACCATCCATGATTCTCTCCCTCCTCCACCGCAAACGGAACTCTTCACGCTAGAAATTTAGAAGGTAACTTTTTCAGCAGGATTAGCTGGTCCCTGAATCCGGCCTGTTCTACATATCGGTTGGTCTTAACTTGTGACTTTCACCTTGTCGCACATGACCAGATTGCTGCAAGTGGCACTTTGTGCTTTTATGTGCTATACTTACCTTAAATCTTTAAAAGTGTAGATTTCTGTTTCTACTGATTGGAGTTTTGTCTTTTTTGTGTCAAATAATGTAATACATTTTAGTCTATTTTTTAAAATTGGTGTGGAATTTTTCTTGTGTTGTGTTTTCACTTTTTACTGTTTGTGTGCTGCATAAATACTTTACACATTGCCTCTACCTTAAGCCTGACTGCCTTTGTGCCAGACTACCAGAGGGTTAAGCACAGGTTAATTTAGTGTCTTTAGTGGTTCACGTAGGCAAGGGTTGTGGCTGTTTCTGAGAAGGGCTCGCACCCCTTTCAACCAACAACCAAATTTGACACAATATGATTACAAAGGTACTTTAATAATGTTACACTTTCTCTTGAAGACATTGTTCCAAGTGTATAGCATGAGTGTACTTTTTAAACATTTATAGACTGTAAGGTTACAATTAAAAAAGACATTCTGTGCTGGTAGCTTAGCTTAGGTGTTATCAGTTTTCTCGAGGCACTGATAGGTTTCTCATTTTCCATGCAGATTCAACATCTATTCTTAAAGGCAGTGAAACTTAACTCCATGCAGAATAGCACAATTGACTAAACTAGGATGTGCCATGAATGTTTTTAGTTTGTCCCAAAGAAACCCGTGTTTGTTGTCCGAAGAAAACAGCCCTTCTAACAAGTTTCACTGTAGCCACATGTAATTCTTGGGTTTCAGCTAATGATTCCTGAACGGATGCTAGGTTCCCGATATAGTCTCAGTTCTTGATTTCTGAACCTTTGTAAAAAAAAAAATGATCTTGCCTTTTTAGAATATACTGTGCTTTACAAAATATTGCACAATGAAGTAAATGCGTTTGGGAAACGTGTAATAACGTCGCCACTTATGTTCTTACATGTTATTTTAAAATGACTGGAGAAAAAGCAGTATCGTTGAGGAATGGCATTATTGTAACAAAAAATCGTTCCATCCTGGCCCACAAGTAACATAAGATTCCCACAATGCCATACTATGTCAAAAGTACAAAAACATTATTCTGTTTTTAATGCATATTTTCCAGAAAAAGTGTATTGTTGAAAAAGTTAAAATACTGGGGTGCATTTTACACGTCTGTGAGCTTTGTCACAATTATTTGATAGCACCCATCACAGTCTTTAAATAGTCCTATATTCATTCTTAGCAGCTGTTGACTATAATTTTTTTTTTTTAAAGTACAATGGAAAACAAGCCAACTCAGTCCAGTATAATGCACCAATAAATATAGCACATATATAATCACTATCAGTAGTGAGTTGATAACAATTTGTACCTCTCATAGCAATCCTACCAAAAGCACTCGATGTTCCATTATATATATATCTATATACACTCATGTAGCTACTGACCAACCGATGCAGCAGGTTATACAACAACAAACAGACTCATACAGACATTCACACAGTTTAGTCACTAACCCATGTATTCAGTAAGAGACATTTAATCACTCACTTAAACAGTCAGTTACACACCTACTAAATCCTCCATCCAGACACTTATACAACCACTCATTCTTCAATACAGCTTGGTATATATATAAAACATATTTAAACTTTACAGAAACACACAGTCACTAGATGATGTCATCAGTGATGTCATCAGTGATGTCACTGACCATGTCATGAATGATGTAATATGTGACGTCATCAGCAGTGCATTGCGGGGCGCGAGGTATAGTTAGCTCAACTAACTATAACGGCGGAATTTCTATGGTTTTGTATGAGTGAAATGTCCAACTAACTATAACGTCCCTGAAACCTATGGTTTTTTCAGTGAATTTCTATGGTTTTTTAAATGCTAATTTGTAACTATGCCTACAGAGGTAGTACATGTGAAGAAAGAGGAACAAAGGCACAGAAAGAAGCAAGACAAATGCAGAAAGAGGCAACAGAAGTCCAGAAAGACACTCAGAGGGAGAGCTGCGGGCCGGCTAGCAGAGGAACAGCTGCGGGTCAAATACTATAGTGAAAAGTACGGGCCGTCGCCTTGCAAAAAGATAGCTACGACCGGTAATGTCGGAAGAGGGAGCATGAAGGGGATATCTCGCAGAGAGAACTGCGGTATATTTCCAGTGTTGGCTTGCAGAGGTACAACTGCGGTCCCGACTGGCTCGCAGACGAACGATGGTTTGCAGAGGGAGAGCTGCGAGATGGCGGACTAGCTCGTAGAGGAAGACCTGCGAGCCGACTGACTGGCTCGTAAAGGGAGAGCTGCAGCCCGTGGGCTCGCAGAAGGAGAGCTGCGGGCCGGTTCGCACAGGAACAGCTGCGGGCCGACTGCTATAGAGAAAGGTGCAGGCCGTCGGCTTGCAAATCATAGGTGCGGGACGGTGATGTGGGGAGAGGAAGCGTGAAGGGGGTATCTCGTAGAGAGAGACCTGCGGTATATTTCCAGTGTTGGCTAGCAGAGCTACAACTGCGAGCTCGACGGCTCACAGACGAAAAACTACGAGCCGACTGGTGGTTCGCAGAGGGAGAGTTGCGAGGCGGCGGGCTGGCTCGTAGAGGAAAAGCTACGAGCCCACCGATGGTTCACAGAAAGAGAGCTGCGGGCCGGCGGGCTGGCTCGTAGAGAAAGAGCTGCAAGCCGACTGGCTGACTCGTACAGGGAGAGCTGCGGCCCGTCGGCTCATAGAGGAAGAGCTGCGAGCCGGCTCGCAGAGGAACAGCTGCGGGCGAACTGGTATAGGGAGAGGTGCGGGCTGTCGGCTTGCAAAGGGATAGCTGCGGGACGGTGATGTGGAGAAACGGATCTTGAAGGGGGTATCTCGCAGAGAGAGAGAGCTGCAGTATATTTCCAGTGTTGACTTGCAGAGGTCCAACTGCGGCTTGGCTCCCAGAGGAAGAGCTGCGAGCCGAACAATGGTTTGCAGAGGGAGAGCTGCGGGCCGGCGGGCTGGCTCGTAGAGGAAGAGTTCCGAGCCAACTAGCTGGCTCGAAGAGGAAGAGCTGCGGGCCGCCTCGCACAGGAACAGCTGTGGGCCAACTGCTATAGGGAAAGGTGCGGGCCGTCGGCTTGCAACTCATAGGTGCGGGACAATGATGTGAAGAGAGGGAGCATGAAGGGGGTATCTCGTACAGGGACAACTGCGGTATATTTCCAGTGTTGGCTTGCAGAGATACAACTGCGGGCCCGAGGACTCGCAGAGCGAGAGCTTATTCCTAAAACCATGTAATCTTTCAAACATATGTCACGTCTGTTTTGTATAATTGAAACTGATAACCACCTTCTCTATACACTACAGATCCCACGAACATGCCAATAAAAGTATAAGTGATATTTTTATACTAGATAAAGCTCTATTACTTAATTTTTGTAAACACTACTGTTGGGTGCACAAAATAAAGAATATGAGATGAGGAGAGTAAACGGAGGTGTAATTCCTAGACTTTAATTATACCATTCCTTTAATATATGTATATTCAGGGCTTTCAATGGGATAAAAAAAATGGCGGGTGTCTAAAAGCGGTAGCAGTGTTCAGCACCGGTAAAATCCGGCCCACTTAAAGGCCTGCGTATATTCAGCACAGAGACACAACCTAACACTTATCATCACTTATAATAACAGTTACTTTACTAGTATGAAAAAATCGTACAGAAAATTTACTAAAACATTTTTTTTTCTTTTTTTATCTCTCACACATTTATGAAATGTCTCTTGTAAAGAAACGCCGCTCTCCACCTTTATTTCGTAAGAACGAGCAATAAATAATCCCTTTACCAGCATCTAGTCACTAACTACTAACACGGTGCAGTATACCCAATTGTAAACCACAAAACACTATTTAGATTATATCTTAAAGCATCATCAAAAGATTCTAACCATGCATACATACAGAAAGCAACATGTACGTTTACTTTGTCCATTTACTCTCCATGTAATCTGTGCACATTTTCAACGGGTTCGCAGTATAACACCTGTCTTCACTTATATTCAAATGTACCTCACAGTATAAAATATAACATCACAACCTATGCACATGTAATATTTCCAACATAACACAGTGCAGTTTTATACCAATGAAACTGATTGCACCATTCTCTATATAGTACAAACCCTACCAATATGGCAATAAACTTAGAAGTGCTATTTTTATAATACAAAGAGCTGTATTAGATTATTTTTATAAACAGTACCGCTGGGGGGCACACAATGGTGGTGGGAGCTGCACAGAGTAAATAAAGGTGTAATTCCCAAACTTTGTATGTATCGTTCCTTTACTATACGTATATTAACAGCTTTAAGTGGAGTGAAAAATTTGGCAACTGTCTTAAACGGGTGGCGGAGCTCAGTACCGACAAAACCCAGACCACTTAAAAGTCTGCGTATATTCAGCACACAAACACACTCTGACAATTACCTTCACTAATAATCACATTTACTTTAGCACTGTGAACAAAATCGTACAGAAAATATACACAGAACATTTTCAATTATTTTTTATCTCTCACATATTTTAAAAAAATATCTTCTGAAGAAACGCTCCCCAACAACTTACATTTCATAACAACACCAAAATACAAAGCCTCCCAGTAACACACCAGTCTTGATTGATATTGAAATCTACCTCTCAGTATAAAAAATGAGACCACAAATTGTCCACATAACATTTCTGGTTTTTGTTCCATCTCTGTTAAGTTAATAACACATGAATTTTCTACTCTTACCCCTTCCCCACTATTTTCACACTAAGCATAATTTAACTTACGTTCGTAGTTGGTATGCAGATTCCAAATGTCACAAACGCATGCAATTCTTTCTTTGTCACACAGTACATGTAATGCACCGCTCTCATCAAGAATGGAACCAGTAATGGCACAATTTCCCTGTTGCTCCACACATTAATACATGTAAAGAACAAATCAGAATAGTTCCTTGATTTTTTCAAATTGCAAAACTTCTCTCTATTGGTTATTTATGAACTTTCCATATAAACAGTTTAAAAAAAATTTAAGAACACATACAGGTGAGAAGTTCAACGTATTCTATCAACAAACTTTCTAGAACATTCTACGACACGCGCAGGTTAAAAGTTCATCATTTTTTTAAACCTAACGATATTTTTTTGCAACATTTTCTCGAACATTTAAGGGCACGTGCAGGTTAAAAGTTCACCATTGTTTTAAGTTCAAACAGTGCCTTCCAAATGCAAGTAGCAGGTGTGGTTGAACTGAGCAAATGTTATCCTATCATATGAACTCTACGTTGAAACTGCTTTTTATTAACCAATGACAAAGATGCTTTTCGACAAACTAATATGCACCCTACTTTTTAGTAAACAATGTTTTTCATCTCCCAATCAGCTATCGTTTTGTATGAGAAAAAAAAGTAGTTCCCCATCTTTAAACATATCTCTTATTCTACGAACGGACTGCATGAGCTACAGACATCTATCCATATCTTCCAGCTACACCTTCAAAATGCTAGTGTGGATCGTAGGACATAGCTATGTTTTCTGGTGCAAGAGGTATGCAGAACAGAGACGTATTGACTTAGACCTAGGTTTACAAAATGTGGACATTAAATGGTTTGGACAGAGAGGATTGAAGTGGCACCAATTACTCCCTTTGGTTAAAACCTGTTTGCATCTCCAACTCCCTGACCTCATGATTGTGCACTGTGGTGGAAATGACCTAGGCACATAGACTGGGGTAGGTTTGGAAATGCTAATGAAGGACACCTTTAGACAATTGATGTTGCTTTTGCCTCAAACTGTCTTTGTATATTCCAATATATGCCAAAGACAGAAGTGGAAATGGTCAAACAAATTTTGTCCTCAGATTGAAAAATCTAGGAAGAATGTCAACAAAGTTGTGTCTGCATACCTCAGAGACCATAGAATGGGGTCGATCTACAACAACAACGTACTTTATGATATGGCTGATATCTACAGAAGTGATGGAGTACACTTCACAGATCAGGGAAATCGAGTTTTTCTGAATAACCTGAAGCTGTGCATCCGCACTTATATGTAGCTCCAACTAATAAACACAAAGGCTCTTTTTAGAGCCGCCTTATATTCCCAATATTGGTTCGCAGACTGACAACTGCGATCCGGCTAGCACAGGGAGACCTGCGGGTCGTCGGGCAGCCTCGCAAAGGGAGAGCTACGGCCCGTGGGCTCGGCTCCCACAGAGAGAGCTACGGGCCGTCGGCTCGCAAACGCAGAGCTGTGAGCCAAAGGACTGGTAGCGTTTTATAGTTTAGGGTAGTGCAGTGGTGTTTGTGTAGTGTAGGGGGTCCTGCTGTGGGTAGTGTTTTAGGGTTTACGGTAGTGCAGTGGTGTTTGTGTAGTGTAGAGGGTGGTGCTGGGGGTACATTTAGGGTTTAGGGTAGGGCAGTGGTCCTTACGTAGTGTAGGGGGTCCTGCTGTGAGTAGTGTTTTAGGGTTTAGGGTAGTGCAGTGGTGTTTGGGTAGTGTAGAGGGTCGTGCTGGGGGTAGCGTTTTACGATTTAGGGTAGTGCAGTGGTGTTTCTGTAGTTTAGGGGTCGTGCTGGGGGTAGTGTTTTAGGGTTTAAGGTAGTGCAGTGGCGTTTCTGTAGTGTAGGGGGTCGTGCTGGCAGTAGTGGTTTAGTGTTTAGTTACGTAGTGCAGTGGTGTTTGGGTAGTGTAGGGGGTCGTGCTGGGGTAATGTTTTAGGGTTTAGGGTAGTGCAGTGGTGTTTCTGTAGTGTAGGGGGTCGTGCTGGGGGTAGTATTTTAGGGTTTAAGGTAGTGCAGTGGCGTTTCTGTAGTGTAGGGGGTCGTGCTGGGGGTAGTGTTTTAGGGTTTAAGGTAGTGCAGTGGTGTTTCTGTAGTGTAGGGGGTCGTGCTGGCAGTAGTGGTTTAGTGTTTAGTTAGGTAGTGCAGTGGTGTTTGGGTTGTGTAGAGGGTCGTGCCGACAGACTGACTCACAGAGCTCTGAGCCAACGGACTGGCTTCTAAAGGCATAGCGGCGACCTCGTGATGTGGGGAGAGGCAGCGTGAAAGGAGTATCTTACACTGACACAGATGCCAGTGTTGCCTCGCAGAGGTAAAACTACACACCCGATGGCTTCTACACGGAGAGATGCGAGCTGACGGACTAAGTCACAAAATGGCTGCCAACACTTCCTAGTTTCAACCGTTCACAGCCAATGAGCCGCGAGCTTGTGCTCGTAACCCTCAGCCAATCAGATGTCAGAATTCTCAAATATCGATATCTGTAAAATTTGATATTTCTCAAAACTACTGAACGGATTTACACCATTTCAACAAAAGCGCGCTTTCTCGACCACAACCTTTCTCCCTCACAAATTTGGCGTAATTCCGTTGAGCAGTTTGACCTGTAGCCTTGTCTAAAGTTTCCTATGGAAAATGCATTGAGAAAACACATTTTGGGACTCCCCTTTTTTCTCAGCCACCCCTTGACCAAACACCCCCAAACTTTCAAGATAGGAGCTGATCAAAAAAGAGAAACTTTTTAGAAAATTTCATAAAGATTCGTCAAACGACGCCAAAGTTATAAGCACATGGAGGGCTCCAGGAGAGGGGCCGCGCAACCCCCCTCCCAACATGAGTAAAGCCCCGGGGCTGCGGGGACCCCAGCGGGCCCCCGCAGCCACAGCGGGCCCCCGCAGCCCCAGCGACCCCCAGCTATTATTTTTTAAGAAATGCCCGCGGAACCTAGCCCACCCGGGGACCTCATTAAAATAAAACGCGGTAACCCGCGACCCCAGCGCGAATTGTGCCGATTTTTTTATTTTTTTTTATAAAAAATGCTTTTTTGGGCCCTGGGGTCCTTCTGGGACCCCCTGAGCAGGCCTAGGGGGTCACGGTGTTTCTACCCTGCCCCCTTCTCTTGTTTTATACCTTTGTTTCTCTGTTTTCTAGTGACTCGCTTCTACCGAGCCACAAGATGGCTGCCAACACTTCCTGGTTTGGAGTGTTCGCAGCCAATCACAGTGAAGCTCGTGCACGGGACTTAGGCTCCGCCCAGATATCAAAACTTTTATTTTTCTTATTTCTCAGCAACCACTGAAAGGATTTACACCATTTTACAAAAGGTCGCTTTCTGAGCCAAGCACTACCTTTTTGCCAAATTTGGGGTAATTCCGTTCAGTAGTTTCGGCTGTAGCCTTGCACAAAGTTTCCTATGGGAAATTTATTTTTTTACTCTTATTTTTTGTATTTCTCAAAAACTACTGAACGGATTTACCCCATTTAAAAAAAAAAAGGTCGCTTTCTGAACCAAGCTCTACCTTTCTGCCAAATTTGAGGTAATTCCTTTCAGCAGTTAGGGCTGTAGCTCGTCGCAAAATTTCCTATGGAAATTAACATGGAGAAAACGCGTTTTGGGGCCCCCTTTTTCTCAGCCCCCGCTTGACAAATCACCCCCAAACTTTCAAGATAGGAGCTAACCTAAAAAGTGCAACTTTTTGCAAAATTTCATAAAGATTCGTCAAACGACGCCAAAGTTATTAGCAAATCAAAAAATGCTTTTCCTATGGAAACTAGGTTGTAACTATAACTACCTACTGGCGACCGCCAGTAGGTAATATATATATATATATTCACTGAAAAAAACCATAGGTTTCAGACATGTTATAGTTAGGAATTAGCATTTAAAAAACCTTTGAAATTCACTGAAAAAACCATAGGTTTCAGGCACGTTATAGTTAGAAATTAGCATTTAAAAAACATTACAAATTCACTGAAAAAACCATAGGTTTTAGGGACAGTTATAGTTAGTTGGACATTGCACTCGTACAAAACCCGTGAAATTCCCCGTTATAGTTAGTTCAGCTAACTATAACTCGCGCCCCGCAATGCACTGCTGATGACGTCACATATTACATCACTCATGACATGGTCAGTGACATCACTGATGACATCACTGATGACATCACTGATGACATCACTGATGACATCTCAAATGACATCACTGATGACATCATCCAGTGACTGTGTGTTTCTGTAAAGTTTAAATATTTTTAATATATATAGGGAAAGGCGTATTGAAGAATGAGTGGGTGTATAAGTGTCTGTATGGATGATTTAGTAGGTGCGTGACTAACTCTATAAGTGAGTGATTAAACGTATCTTACTGAATGCATGGGTTAGTGACTAAACTGGGTGAATCTCTGTATCCGTCTGTCTGTTGCTGTGTAAGTGGCTGCATGGGTTTGTGAATAGCTACATGAGTGTCTATATGAGTTATTGATTGGTTGTCTGAGTATCTATATGGGTGCCTGAGTGTTTGTGTGGGTGGGGTGTGTGCGACTCTGTGCATAGATGTGTGAGTGGGTGATTCACTGGGTGGATGGTTTCAAGAGTGCATCTGTGATAGACTGTATGGGTGGGTAAGTGTGTGTAAGAGTGTGTTAGTGAGTGAATGTATGTCCCAGTGGTACATGTGTGAGTAACTACATATGTGAAAGGCAGTATATATGTGTGTTGGAGTATATAAATAGCTATAAGCGAGAGTGTGTGATTGTGAGAGTGACTGTATGGATTAGTGTGTGCTTGTATCAGTGATTGTATAAGAGCGTAAGAATGTGCTAGTATTTGTATGAGTAAGTGAGCTGGTGTGTGTATAACTGTATAGGTGAGTAAATGGCAGTGTGTTTAATTATTTGCATGACTGACTAGGTGTGTGAGTACCTCTATGGATGAGTGGCGGTGTTTGAGTGTCTATATAGGAGTATGAGTGCATATGATAGTCCTGTACTGAGTGACCGTAAGTATGAGTGACTGTACGGGTGAGTGAGTGGATGTGTGTGTAGACCTAAGAATCAGTGAGTGGGTATGTAGTTATTGGTGTTGGAGTGTCTATGGTTTTGCGAATGGCAGTCTGTAATTTAGAGTGGGTGTATCAAAGGTTATATTAGGGTGTGAGGAGGTGCATCAGATTATCACGTGGATGATGTCATCAGTGATGTCATTTGAGATGTCATCAGTGATGTCATCAGTGATGTCACTGACCATGTCATGAGTGATGTAATATGTGACGTCATCAGCAGTGCATTGTGAGGCGCGAGTTATAGTTAGCTGAACTAACTATAACGGGGGAATTTCACGGGTTTTGTACGAGTGCAATGTCCAACTAACTATAACTGTCCCTAAAACCTATGGTTTTTTCAGTGAATTTGTAAGGTTTTTTAAATGCTAATTTCTAACTATAACGTGCCTGAAACCTATGGTTTTTTCAGTGAATTTCAAAGGTTTTTTAAATGCTAATTCCTAACTATAACATGTCTGAAACCTATGGGTTTTTTCAGTGAATTTCAAAGGTTTTGTAAATGACAATTTTTAAATGTGTTAATTGTTATATTTATTTTTTTGATACTGATTTACTACATTTTTTTAAACTATTTATTTTTAGATATTTTATTTTTTAAATTACATTGTAATTACATTATACATTACATTACAAAATATACTTTCTCAGAATGAATTACTTTAGTTTAAATACTTTGCAAATAGGCAATAGACTTTTAAGTACAGTAGTTACAGTTGTTGCAATGGGCAACACAATTTCAAACACAATGCAACATTGAGCTCAATGTGAATTTCTAGTTAAATGCAATTAGTTACTTTATGGATTACTTTTCTAACCACAGGACTGGATCCTAGATTCAGTCCTGGGACATCTCCTGTAAACAGTTGAGTAAAAGCGTTTTGGTTACAGTAGTGATTTTTAAGGAATATTATTGTATTTTAAAAGTTGACAGAGAAACTTTTTCACATAGAATCACCAATGTTATCCTATGGGAGGAAATTCACTTAGCAGGTAAGTAGTGTTATCGTTACTTTTTCTTACTCAGTGGTGGATCCTGGATCCAGCACTGGTGCATCTCCTGTAAACAGTTGAAAGAATGCGTTTAAGTCATACAGGCGACTTTTAAGGATTATTTGTAGTTTGTGAAAATCGACACTTTGAAACTGTTCTGCTGAAAACCAGACAATGGATTCCTATGGAAGGAAATACAAGTTACTGGTAAGTACGGTTAGAATTACTTTTCAGGATCTGTACTGGGCTCAAAGATGCAGCACTGGGTTCTCTCCTGATAACAGGTCAGTAAATCAGAATTCGTAGTTCTGCTGATTTTAGAGGAATATTTGTATGTTTCAAAAATCGACACTTAGAAACTTTTTCAGCAAAAAGCAGGCAATGATATCCTATGGAAGGAAATTCAAGTTACTGGTAAGTACGGTTAGAATTACTTTTCAGGATCTGTACTGGGCTCAAAGATGCAGCACTGGGTTCTCTCCTGATAACAGGTCAGTAAATCGGAATTCGTAGTTCGGCTGATTTTAGAGGAATATTATAAAGTTCCAAAACTCCACACTTAGAAGAATTTCCAAGTGAAACCAGTCAATGATATCCTATGGAAGGAAATTCAAGTTACTGGTAAGTACGGTTAGAATTACTTTTCAGGATGAGTACTGGGCTCAAAGATGCAGCACTGAGGTCTCTCCTGATAACAGGTGAGTAAATCGGAATTCGTAGTTCGGCTGATTTTAGAGGAATATTTGTATGTTTCAAAAATCGACACTTAGAAACTTTTTCAGCAAAAAGCAGGCAATGATATCCGATGGAAGGAAATTCAAGTTACTGGTAAGTACGGTTAAAATGACTTTTCAGGATCAGTACTGGGCTCAAAGATGCAGCACTGAGGTCTCTCCTGATAACAGGTGAGTAAATCGGAATTCGTAGTTCGGCTGATTTTAGAGGAATATTATAAAGTTCCAAAACTCCACACTTAGAAGAATTTCCAAGTGAAAGCAGTCAATGTTAGCCTATGGAAGGAAATTCAAGTTACTGGTAAGTACGGTTAAAATTACTTTTCAGGATCAGTACTGGGCTCAAAGATGCAGCACTGAGGTCTCTCCTGATAACAGGTGAGTAAATCGGAATTCGTAGTTCGGCTGATTTTAGAGGAATATTTGCACAATGGTGAAGGAAGGGGGTGGTGCCTGAGGTGACATGTCTGCAAACACGCCCTGTGGCACGTTTTAAGTTGGAGAATTAATTACTCCTCAATCCCGAGGGTCCCTAGGGGCCAACTAGCCCACCAGATACCTCCAGTATGCGCCAGAGAGCTGCGTTGCAGAGAGGTGTTCAGAGGCCACACCTCTTTTTGCACCTCTCTGCAACGCAGCTCTGTGGCGCTTTCCGGACGTACCTGGTGGGCTAGTTGGCCCCCAGGGACCCTCAGGATTGAAGGGGATTTAATTCCCCATCTTAAAACGCGCCACGGGGCCTGTTTGCACACATGTCACCTGACGCCCTGCCCCCTCCCTTCACCACTGTGCAAACGCGCCCCGTGGCGCGTTTTAAGTTGGGGTATTAAGTCCCCTTGAATCATGAGGATCCCTGGGGTCCAACTAGCCCACCCTGTACCTCCAGTATGCGCCAGGGAGCTGCGTTGCAGAGAGGTGTTCAGAGGCCACGCCCCTTTTTACACCTCTCTGCAACGCAGCTCTGTGGCGCTTTCTGGACGTACCTGGTGGGCTAGTTGTCCCCCAGGGACCCTCAGGATTGAAGGGGATTTTATTCCCCATCTTAAAACGCGCCATGGGGCCTGTTTGCACACATGTCACCTGAAGCCCCGCCCCTCCGTTCACCACTGTGCAAACGCGCCCCGTGGCGCGTTTTAAGTTGGGGGATTAAGTCCCCTTGAATCCTGAGGGTCCCTGGAGTCCAACTAGCCCACCATGTACGTCCAAAAGCGCCACAGAGCTGCGTTGCAGAGAGGTGTAAAAGGGCGTGGCCTCTGTACACCTCTCTGCAACGCAGCCTCTAGCACATACTGGAGGTTCCTGGTGGGCTAGTTGGCCCCCAGGGACCCCCAGTATTCAAGGGGAATTCGTTCCCCCTCTGCAAACGCGCCAGGGGGTGCGTTTGCAGAGTGCTGCAAGCAGGGGGGCGTGGCCTCCGGCGCGATGCCGGTCTTTTTTTATTTTTTTTTTAAGAAGGGGGGCTGTGTGGCCCCCCTTCTTTTTCTAATCTATTGGCCCTGGGGACCCCATCCCCCAGGGCCTGCCCCCTAATTATTATTATTTTTTTTTAATTTGGAAGGGGGCCGCGTGGCCCCCCTCTCGAGGCCTTAATCGGCCCCGTGGACCCCATCCCCCGGGGCATGGCCTTCTTTTTTTTTTTAAATAAAACTTATGGAGGGGGGCTGCGTTGCCCCCCTCCTCAGGCCACTTATGGCCTCGGGGACCCCATCCCCCGGGGCCTGGCCACTCGTTGGGGACCGTGGGGGGGTCCCCAATCCCCGCACGGTCCCGCCGGCTCCCCGCGTCCTGCGGGAGCCGGCATTGCTTTTCCATAAGGGGAGCTGCTGACATGCAGCTCCCCTTATGGAAAAGCAATTCTGCTTTGCTTCATTGAAGCGAGAGCAGGTTTTCCTGCTCTCGCTTCAATGAAGCAAATCAAGTTTGCAATGACAGGACGGGAGCCGCGAGGCTCCCGTCCTGCCATTGCAAACAGCAGTGTCCCGGGGTAGGCACCCCGGGACACTGCAGGAGCCGGCCCTGGGGGTGGCGGTCCCCAGGGCCACCACAGGCTCCAGGAGGGGTCCGCGTGGCCCCCTCCCCACTTCTGCAAAGCCCCGGGAGGTGGTGGTCCTCGGGGCTCGGGGTCCTAAACGGACCCCACATTTCTTTAATTAGTGCCCCGGGGAGGTGGCGGTCCACGGGGCATGTGGGGGCTGGAGCCCCCCCACACAGGTATTTTTTTATTTAAAAAAAGAAGCCCCGGGGACCGCCACCCCCCGGGGCTTCTTTTTTTAAATGTGAGCCCTTCCGCCAGCATTATAATTTCAAAGCCCCGGGGGTGGCGGTCCCCGGGGCTTGGGGGGCCTCTAAGGCCCCCATACATAAAATTTTAAAACCACGCATGCCCCCCGGGACTTGGCCCACCCGGGGGCCATTGAAGAACGAAGCGCGGGAGCCCGCGCTTTGTTTTTTTTTTTTTATCGGCAGGATCCTTGCACCCAGCGCGTTTTTTGGGCAATTTGTTGGATAAAATTTACGCACGGCAGTCCTGCCGTGGGGAGGGCACCATCATCAGCTGGGAAAGGATTGTTGTTGCCAGCTGATAGAGGCTTCGGTTCTGAACTGTTCAAGACCGTGAAAGCACGGTGCTCTATATGCGAATTAGCCTGCAGCATTGTTCCGACACCTACTACAGGATTGAAAAAATACTTTAAAAAGAAAAACACACTGAACTTACTTAAAGTTGATATCTACGCTCGCATTGGGAACTTCTATGCCCATCATGCATCAATTAAGGTTGCTATTCAGCACACGCCCACTGGGGGCGAGCATGTAAATAAATTAAGCCGGAAATGGTTAAAATGCGAAGCTTCACTGTGTGTTTTTTAGCAGCCCAAGAAGAAGAGGCTTATGGCCTTGAAACGCGTCGGCAGGATTGAAGAAGTTGGAGCAAAGAGGCAGGCTGCATCTTGATGCCGGATGGCAGAGCACGGTCGAGTGCCCTCTCGTTGCTTTGGGCAATTTGTTGGATAAAATATATATATATATTTATGTAAAAACCAGTGGAGGCCGCCACTGAGTCATTATGGTTGGGACTGTGTTTCCATAGGAATAGCGATTTTTGGTTTGCTTATAACTTTGGTGTCATTTGATGAATCGTCACAATATAAAAAAAAAAAAGAAAAGTCTCATCTACCTCAGCTCCTTCTTTAAAAGCTTTGGGGTGATCTATCAAGCGTTTTCCCAATTCTTTTTTTCCATAAGAAAATGGAATCGCAATACAGCAAAAGAAAGGCTGAACTGAATTACACCAAATTGGCAAAAAGCAATATCTTGGTCCAGAAAGTGCGCCATTTGCGGTTTAGTGTAAATCTGTTTAGTAGTTTTTTTAAAATTAAAGGTCAAAAACGACATGGAGGATGTGAGGAGCCAAAAGATCTCGAGATAAGATCTAATTGGCTGCCACAACATCAACAAAGATGTGGCAGTTTCCATTTTAATACTCGGGACTCAGTCCCCTGTTCTACAGATGGGTAAAAAAAACATATGGGGGCAGGGAAGGGATACTCTGCTCCCCCAGACCTCTAGGGGGGAAAAGGGTCAGAGAGGGACCACCACCCCAGGGGCCAAAAACTGTAGTTTGTTTTGTTTCTTTTAAATAAGCGGGGCAATCCACAGCGCTGAATAAAAAAAAAAAGTGATTTACCACCTTTTTTCTTAAAACCCTGGGGTGCGCTAGGGACCAGAGTGACTGCATATTTTTAATTATGTGGGGAGGAGGGCATGTGACCCTCCTCCTCAAGCCTTCATGAGGGCCTGGGGATCAAGTACCCTGTGGCTGGAAACTTTATAATGGGAAGGGGGCACGTGGCCCACCTCCTAGAGCATCAAAGAGGCCCCAGGGACCCCATCCTCTAGGGCTGATATTTTAACAATAGGGAGGGGGTGCGGCCCCACCCAAACCTCAAAGAGGCGCTGGGATCCCCATGCCCCGGGGCCAAACTAAAATGTTAAGAGCAGGGGGGAATGTGGCCTATCTTTTTGGCACTGGGGACCCCATCCTCTGGCCGGTATGTATGTATGTATGTATATATATTTATATTATATATAATGAAATACCAGCATTTGTAAAGCGCACAGCTACCTCTGGAGAGGTGTCCCGGCGCTGGGGGCCCTCGGGAAGATTAAGCGAGCTATTGCCCAGAGTCACATGGTGCTGGGCTAACCTGCCACCGGCACCGGGGATCGAACCCCGTGGTCCGGAGTCAGGCACCCTGGCCGCTGCGAGAGAGAGATATATATATATATATATATATATATATATATATAATATATATATATATACACACACACACATCCCTCCCCTACTGGCGGTCGCCAGTAGGTAGTTATAGTTAGGACCTCGTTTCTATTCAAAAAGCGTTTTTTCTTTTGCCAATATCTTTGGCGCCGTTTGTCGAATCTTCGTGAAAGTTTCAAAACTAATGGTTCACTCAGGTCAGCTCCTGTCTTGAAAGTTTCAGGGTGATTCGTCGAGCGGCGGCCGAGAAAAAAGGGGGGTCCCAAAACGCGTTTTCTCCATGTTAATTTACATAGGAACTTTAGACAAAGCTACAGCCTGAACTGCTGAACGGAATTACACCAGATTTGGCAAAAAGGTAGCTCTTGGTCCAGAAAGCGACCTTTTTTTCAAATGGTGTTAATCCGTTCAGTAGTTCCTGAGAAATAAAAAAAAAATATATCGATATCTGGTAGCCGAGGAGGGTTCGCGAACCCTCCTGAGCACGAGCTTCATTTTGATTGGCTGTCCAACACTCCAAACCAGGAAGTGTTGGCAGCCATCTTCTGACTCAGTAAAACCCAGTCACAAGAAAACAGTAAAAAAAAAAAAAGGATAAAAAAACAAGAAAAGGGGGCAGGGTAGAAACACCCTGACCCCCCTAGGCCTGTTCAGGGGGTCCCACAAGGACCTCCAGGGCAAAAAAAGCATTTTTTAAAATATTTTCGGCCAAAGTCGCGCTGGGCGCGTGAATCCAGCCGAATTGTTTTTTAAAAAAAAATGAAGCACGGGCTCCCTCGCTTCGTTTCTTTAAGCCCCCGGGTGGGCCAGGTCCCGGGGGCAATGTTTCATTAATGTGTGGGGGCCTCGCGGGCCCCCGCAGCCCCGGGGACCGCCACATCCCGGGGCATAATTTATTATGCCCGGGGGGGCCGCGGCCCCCCCGCAGCCCCTGGGACTGCCACCTCCCAGGGGCTTTATTAATTATGGGGGGAGGGTCCTCGTGGGCCCCCCCAAGCCCCAGAGACTGCCACCTGCCCGGGGCTTTCTTCATTAATGGGGGGGCCTCCCGGGCCCCCCCAAGCCCTGGGGACCGCACCTCCCCGGGGCTTCAAAACATTATCAGAAGTGTGGGGGGGTGCTCCTGCCCCTCCCCACACTGCCCCGGGGACCACCACCTCCCCGCAGCTATTTTCACGCTGGGAGGGGGGCCGCGCAGCCCCCCTCCTGGAGCCCTCTATGGTCCTAGGGACCGCCAGCCCCAGGGCCTGCTCCGGCAATGTCCCAGGGTACCCACCCCCGGGACATTGCAGTTTGCAATGGCAGGGCGGGAACGCGGCTCCCGCCCTGTCATTGCAAACTTCTGCTTTGCTTCGTGGAAGCAAAGCAGAATTGCTTTTGGACAAGGGGAGCTGCATGTCAGTAGCTCCCCTTGTCCAAAAGCAATGCCGGCTCCTGCAGGAGCCGAGGAGCTGGCTGGGACAGCGGGGGCGTTGGGGCTCCCCCCGCGGGCCCCAACGTTGAGAGCTGGCCCCGGGGGATGGGGTCCCCGGGGCCAGAAGTGGCCATGGGGAGGGGGGCACACGGCCCCCCCTCCTGGGAAAAATATAAAAAAACGAGGCCAGGCCCCTGGGGATGGGGTCCCCGGGGCCAATAGTGGCCCAGGGAAGGGGGGCCACGCGGCCCCCTTCCCGTTTTTTTTTTACAAAAAAATGCTCAGGCCCTGGGGTCCCCAGGGCCCAAAAAGTACTAAAAGAAGGGGGGCCACACGGCCCCCCTTCTAAAAATATTTTTTTTAAAAAGCCAGCATCTCGTCGGAGGCCCCGCCCCCTCTCTGCACCACTCTGCAAACGCGCCTCCTGGTGCGTTCTGGGTTGGGGGATTAAGTCCCCTTCAATCCTAAGGGTCCTTAGGGGCCAACTAGACCACCAGGTACCTCCAGTAATCCCCACACAATGGGATTGCTGAGAGGTGGTCCGAGGCCATGCCCCATTTTACACCACTCTGCAAACGCGCCTCTTGGCGCACTGCTGTTGGGGCGATGAGGTCCTCTTGTGTCCTGAGGACCTCAGGACTAAAGTGGACTTCATCCCCCGAGCAGCAGTGCGCCAGGAGGCGTGTTTGCAGAGTGGTGTAAAAAGGGGGCGTGGCCTCAGACCACTCTCAGCAATCCAGCTGTGTGGGGCTTACTAGAGATAACAGGAGGGCTAGTTGGCCCCCAGGGACCCTCAAGAGGCAAGGGGACTTTATATCCCAACCAAGAGCGCGCCAGAAGGCGCGTTTGCAGAGTGGTGGAGAAAGGGGGCGTGGCCTGTGTCCACCTCTCAGCAATCCCACTGTGTGGGGCTTACTGGAGGTAACAGGTAGGCTAGTTGGCCCCTAAGGACCCCCACAAGCAAAGGGGACTTCATCCCCCAACCAAGAGCGTGCCATGAGGCGCGTTTGCAGAGTGGTGGGCAAAGGGGGCGTGGCCTGCTATGAGAACTTGGCAATCCTGTTGTGTGGGACTTACTGGAGATAATAGGAGGGGTAGTTGGCTCCCAAAGATGTCCTTTGGGGCCGACTACCCCTCCTGTTACCTCCAGTAAGTCCCACACAGTGGGATTGCTAAGAGGTCTTTGGAGGCCACACCCCCTTTCTCCACCACTCTGCAAACGCGCCTCCTGGCACACTACGGGTTGGGGGATGAAGTCCACTTTACTCCTGAGGGACTTTGGGGGCCAAGAAGCCCTCCTGGTACCTCCTGTAAGTCCTACACATCGGAATTCCTGAGTGCTGGTCGGAGGCCCAGCACCCTTTCTCCACCACTCTGCAAACGTGACTACTAGTTAAAGAAGCATTTGCAATGTAATAGGTTTCGCATTTGCAAGAGTTAGAGCTATTGGCATTGTAAATGTAAAAGTTTTTTACTAATGTTTTTTGGAGTGGAGTGGATGTACGTTGTGTGTAGTGGAATTATGTGGTATGTTGTGCAGTGAGATTATGTGGATATAAAGTATGTGGTGTTTAGTGTATAGGAATTATTTAGAGTGGGATTATGTGTTATGGAGAGTAATTATGTGGTATGGTAGTCTGTGTTGTGGAGTGGTAACGTCAGGTTTAGTCTTCCTCGTTTCCATAGAAGCTCAACTATGAACTCAGTGAGACAAAAAAAAGAAGGAATCACTGAGGAGCACTTCTGGACCTAGTCAGAGGTATGAGCAGGGCCACTGGAATTATGCGACTGTTTGGCTGCACCGACTTTCGCACAATTACACATTTTCCGCATTAGCCACATAATCCATCATCTGCTGCCTAATCTGCAGATTTGAACAAAAAAAGCCTTGTTTCTAGCTCAAACGTTACCAAAAATGCAGCGACAAGTGTTACAGTGTGGTAGGAGGTCCTTTGTAAACCTAGAATGGTCACCTGTTACTTATTGCTAAATGTGGGTGTTAAATTGGTACTAATGGTGTGCAAGCCACTCTTGCTTCTTTCTGCGCCTCTCTTGCCTCTTTATGCAGTTCTCTTGTCTCCTTCTGCACTTCTGTTGCTTCTTTCTGCACTCCTCTTGCCTCTTTCTGCACCCTTCTTCCCTCTTTCTGCACCTCTCTTGCCTCTTTCTGCACCCCTGTTCCCTTTTTCTACACCTCTCTTGCCTGTTTCTGCACCCCTCTTGCCTCCTTCTGCACCTCCGTTGGTTCTTTCTGCACTTCTCTTGCTTCTTTCTGCACCTCTCTTGCAAATTTCTGCACTCCACGTGCCTCTGTGTGCACCTCGCTTGCCTCTTTCTGCACCCCTCTTGCCTCTTTCTGCACCTCATTTGCTTTTTTCTCCACTTCTCTTGCCTCTTTCTGCACCCCTCTTGCCTCTTTCTGCACCTCTGTTGCCTCTTTCTGCACTTCTGTTGGTTCTTTCTGCACTGCTCTTGTTTCTGTCTGCTACTCTCTTGCACATTTCTGCACCCCTCTTGCCGCACCTCTGTTGGTTCTTTCTGCACCTCTCTTGCCTCTGCCTGCCCCCTTGTTCCCTCTTTCTGCACCTCTTTTGCCTGTTTATGTAACTCTCTTGCCTTTTTCTGCACCTCTGTTGCTTCCTTCTGCACTTCTCTTGCTTCCTTCTGCACCCCTCTTGCCTCTTTCTGCACCTCTGTTGCTTCTTTCTGCACCTCTGTTGCTTCTTTCTACACCTCTCTTGCTTCTTTCTGCACCCCTCTTGCCTCTTTCTGCACCCTTCTTCCCTCTTTCTGCACTCTTCTTCCCTCTTTCTGCACCTCTCTTGCCACTTTCTGCAACTCTCTTGCCTCTTTCTTCAGTTCTCTTGCCTCCTTCTGCACCTCTCTTGCTTCTTTCTGAACTTCTCTTGCCTCTTTCTGCACACCTCTTGTCTGTTTCTGCACCTCTGTTGGTTCTTTCTGCACTGCTCTTGCTTTCTGCACCTTTTTTGAAAATGTTGGCACCCCTCTTGCCTCTTTCTGTACCCCTCTTGCCTCCTTCAGCACCTCTGTTCGTTCTTTCTGCACTGCTCTTGCTTCTTTCTGCACCCCTCTTCCCTCTTTCTGTACCTCTTGCCTCTTTCTGCACCTCTGTTGCTTCTTTCTGCACTTCTCTTCCCTCTTTCTGTACCTCTCTTGCCTCTTTCTGCACCTCTGTTGCTTCTTTCTGCACTTCTCTTGCCTCTTTCTGAACCCCTCTTGCCTCTTTCTGAACCCCTCTTGCCTATTTCTGCACCTCTGTTGCTTCTTTCTGCACTTCTCTTGCTTCTTTCTGCACTTCAGTTGCTTCTTTCTGCACCCCTCTTGCCTCTTTCTGCACCCCTCTTGCCTCTTTCTGCACCCCTCTTGCCTCTTTCTGCTCCCTTCTTCCCTCTTTCTGCACCTCTCTTGCCTCTTTCTGCACCCCTGTTCCTCTTTTCTGCACCTCTCTTGCCTGTTTCTGCAACTCTCTTGCCTCTTTCTGCAGTTCTCTTGTCTCCTTCTGCACCTCTGTTGCTTCTTTCTGCACTTCTCTTGCCTCTTTCTGCACATTTCTTACTCTTTCTGCACCTCTTGTTTTTTTCTGCAATTCTCTTGCTCCTTTCTGTACTTATCTCGCCTGTTTCTATATTCAAATGGGAATTGCAAGCTGTCAAGTTTAAAGGTCTGCGTGCTCTCGTGACTAAGGTATATGTCTACTTGCACATGTATTCTCACATGTGTTATGCATCTGAAGATGGTAGCTTAAAAAGCGGGTAGCTTCTCTTATAGGTGGTCAAATCTTCTTAGTTCTGCTCTGTCATTTGGTTGCACAGGCAGACATGTCTTATGTATATATGTGTTATAGAGCCCCTCAAATATACTATTGAATACCCATGTGCCCTGTATTGGGAGCTGAAAGAAATGCATACACCTTTTTTTACACAAATTTAAGGGTATGCTGTTTGAAACACAGGTATTCAAGTGTTTGTATGTTTATTTTCATTTAACATGTCACTAGGTAACAGCATAGACACTCATGCATACCTTCACAAACTTGGTCAGACTTACAACAGTGATATGCTTAGGATTGCTGTTTTATATTTGGTAGACCTAATATTCTGAGCAGTCGATTAATAGTGAACCTTCAAGAGAAAAGTGAGGTTTAAGACATCTTCGGAGAAGGATTAGTGATTAGGGTACTTTGTCTGTTGTAAGGTACAGTCATAGGCCTCTTTCTGCACCTCTGTTGGTTCTTTCTGCACATCTCTTGCTTCTTTCTTCACCTTTCTTCCTCTTTCTGGACTTCTGTTGCCTCTTTCTGCATTTCTCTTGCTTTTTTCTGCACCTTTCTTCCTCTTTCTGCACCTCTCTTGCCTCTTTCTGCACTTCTCTTGCCTCTTTCTGCACTTCTCTTGCTTCTTTCTGTGCCTTTCTTCCTCTTTCTGCACATGTCCTACCTATGTAGGCATAGTTAGAAATTAGCATTTAAAAAACCTTAGAAATTCACTGAAAAAACCATAGGATTCAGGGACGTTATATTTAGAAATTATTTTAAAAACCATAGAAATTCACTGAAAAAACCATAGGTTTCAGGGCCGTTATAGTTAGAAATTAGCATTTAAAAAACCATAGAAATTCACTGAAAAAACCAAAGGTTTCAGAGACGTTATAGTTTAAAAAAAAAAAAAAAATGTTAAAACTTTCTTTTTTTCTTTTTTCAGAAAACAATACATTGGCATCAAATAAATACGTATGCATACATTTCGTTGATAGCAATTATAGTCGCATGAGACACAACGCCTCACCAAAGAGGGAAGGGACAAGGGGGACAGGAGAATCATCCACAAACATATCCGTGTGGAGGGAGGGGGCGGCAGAGAAGGCACCCCTTCCCAATACGGACCCTATCAGAGTTAAGCGTCGCGTACCCCACTAGAAACAGACCCCCCGGGTATATCTGCATCACTCTGTTCACTAGCAGTAGCATCCCGTGAGGACGACTCCCCCTCCGCTAACCCAGTGGCACACAGGACCCGCCAAGCCATCAGGTCATCCTGCAATTTCTCATCCCTGTCGGGTAAGTTTCATGTGTGCCTCTTCAGCCAGCGACCATTCTCGAACATCTTTGAGCCAAGCAGGAAGTTCAGGGGCCCCCCGCCCCATCCAAGTTATTGCCACCCTTCGCCTGGCAAGCACCAACATTAACTGTAAGAGTTTATAGGGCAGTTTCTTCCTCTTGGGCCTGCGAACCATCATGAGTAGACATTGCAAGGGTTCGAGAGCCACCTGAAGCCCCGTGGCGCTTACAACCCTAGTCACCACCCCCGTCCAGAACTGCGCAACCAATGGGCATTCCCATGCCAAATGTAAAAAGCCTGCATTCTCTGCGGCACATCTAGGACAGCCAGCGCCCCTGCTACTATCAATGCGTCTCAGAGACACCGGGGTAAGGTAGGTGCGGTGTAGGTAATTAAAGTGTGTTAGCTTAAATCTGGCATTGCATGAGACAGTGTGTGTAAGGGAGCCTATGCGCGCCCACTGTGCTTCCTCCAGCGGGGCAGCGAGGTCCCTCTCTCAGGCAACCCTTGACGACGGGACCGGGGGGGGTGGAATCCTGTTTCATCGCTTTATATAGGAGGGAGATCAAGCCGCGCCCCCTGCCGCACGTGAGCAAAACATCCAGTGTATGTGTCAGTGGTGGAATATCTGGGTACTGGGGCCAGGTGATTTTCACTACATCTTGCATTCCCCTGAAATGCAAAAATTGGCCTTGGCCAAGGCCAAAGTTCTCTACCGCCTGCTCGTAGGTGATAAAGGTTTCGTTGGGATAGAGATCGGCGAGGACCTCGCACCCCCCCTCCCTCCAAATTTGGAAGGATATGTGACATGCCATAGCTATAAATGGAGCCAGTATCCAGAGCGAGAGCTCCCTGTGAAAGGGCGCCCTTCGAAGGACCCTCTCAACAAAGCGCTGCCATATGCCAGCTGTATGTCGCACAGTATAGGGGAGATACATATCTGATCCCGCACCCTGCATCAGCGCCTCCTGCAGCGTCTGCCCTATCAAGCAAAAGGCGCTTCTCTCAGTTGTCAGTGTCGGTGAACCAACGGGCCGCATGTTGGAGGTGGGCGGCATAATAGTATAGGTCAAATCGAGGGGCTTCTAGACCGCCCTCCTCGTAACTGCGGACAATGGTGCGAAGGGCTACCCTACTGCGCCGACCCGCCCAGAGCAGAGACGTAAGCAATGTGTTGAGAGTTTTAAAGACTCGAGGTGGCAAAGGGCAAAGTGAGTTTTGTAGCACATAGAGTACTCTGGGGAGCATCACCATTTTTGAGATGGCGAGGCGGCCCATCAGTGAAAGTGGGAGAGTATTCCAGAAAGACACGGACTGCCGCAATGCCGTAGTGACGCGGTCCACATTCCGGGCCAACGCTTGTTCGTCCGTCAGGGTCACCTGAATACCCAGGTAACGGAACGCCGTCCGCTCCCAACGCAGTTCCAGATCTGGCAAATCCTCCGGAGGCACCGCAGCTAGTCCTGCCAATGGGAAAACGAGGGATTTACCACGGTTCAGCCGCAATCCAGAGACCTCACCAAACTGATCTAGGTGGTGCAACAGCACCGGAAGGGCATCGCGGGGAGAGGCCAAGTAAAACAAGGCGTCGTCCGCGTATAAAGAAATGACGCGAGTCATGTCCTCCAGCTTAATACCCCACTGCGCCATATCCGCTCTAATCCGGACCGCGAAGGGCTCTATAGCCAGGGCAAACAAGAGTGGGGAGAGGGGACACCCCTGTCGTGTACCCCTCCCCAGTTGCCACTCTTCGGACCGCGCGCCCCGAGCTTAACTCTCAGCGCATGGGGCCGTGTATAGGATACGAACCCAGCGACAAAATTGGGGACCCATCCCCACAGCACGCAAGACCTCGAGAAGATATCCCCAATCCACCGTGTCAAAAGCTTTGGCAAGGTCAATGGAGACCAACACCATCTGCTCCTCCCTGTCCCGCACCTCATGCAAAATATGAGTCAGTCGCCGTAGATTCATAGCCGTGTTTCGTCCCGGTATGAATCCACATTGATCCTCGTGGACTAGGTGGGTCATGTACGGTGCTAAGCGAGATGCCAAGAGCTTGCAGAGGATTTTTATATCCGTATTGATCATCGTAATCGGCCGATACGATGAGGGCTCGTGTGCATCTCCCCCTGGTTTTAAAATCATACAGATTTCCCCCTGTGTCATACTTGGCGGGAGGATTCCTCGTTTAAAGGCCTCATTGTAAACTTGCAGGAGGAGGAGGGGCAGAATATCGGGGAATGCTTGGTAAAACTCGGGCGGAAAGCCATCACTACCCGGAGATTTGGCTCGCGGGAGACGCTTCAACGCGGAGTGAACCTCGTATAGCGTCAGTGGCTCATCAAGTTCCTTCCTCTCCTGTTCAGACATGGTGCTCAGAGTCAACCCATGTAGATACGGGAGATAAGACGCCTCCCCCACCACTGGATCCACTGTATACACCGCCTGAAGATGCGACTGAAGGACCCGCAATAGTCCCACCTGTGAATGCACCAGGCACCCAGTGGAATCCCGTAAGGCCTCAATTGCAGCAGGAGCGTGCTCTCGGCGGAGGATCCAGGCCAAGAGACGGCCTGATTTATCCCCTTCTCTGTAAAGGCGCTGTCTGTATTGTGTGAGCGTGTATTTATCAAGCCTGTCTAAGATGTCATGGATGCGCTCCTGGATTGCTCGTTCCCCATCCCTCTCGGCTGCGTCAGTAGCTATCGAAGTCTGTACCTTCAACAGGCGGCGCTCCTCGTCTTGCAGCTCGTGTTGGAGCTGCTTCCGAACCCCATACGTTACACTCATACATGCCCCTCTCACTACCGCTTTCAGGGCCTCCCATTTGGTGGCCTGCAATAGGTCTGTCTCACCCCAATTTAGATCGACATAATCAGTAAGGGCAGTTTCTACATGGTGCCTCCCCACCTGATCCTCGAGAATCTCTGCCTGCAACCTCCAAGTCCGCGGGCTGCACCGCGGGGTTCCCCATTCCATCACGCATGCTACAGGGGAATGATCAGATCGGAATCGCGCTAGATGAGTCACCTCCAGAGACATGTTGGCATCGGGATTCGCGACTAAAACCCGGTCAAGGCGGCTATATGTGTTATGAGTAGCTGAGAAGCAGGTGTATACTTTCTGGGTTGGGTGTCTTTGACGCCATACGTCTTGGGCCCCTAGATTCCCCATGACCTCCCGGAGTTTCACCGTCATTCTGGGTTTCGTACCAGTGCGGGGGGGAAATCTATCCAGGACAGGATCGAGGACACAATTAAAATCTCCCATCCAAAGCGGTGGAACCTCTAGTTCCGATACCAGGACCTCCTGCAGGGACTGATAAAAGCCCGGGTCATCAGTATTCGGCGCATAGGTGTTCACTATGGCCACGTCTCGACCATCTAGCTTGGCTCTGAGGAGTAGATACCTCCCCTGGATATCAGCTTCCACATATTGGACGGCTAAAGGAACCCCGGGCGCCACCCACACAAGGACCCCTCTAGCATAGCTTGAAAAGGAGGAGTGAAAGATCTGGCCCCGCCACTTCTTTGCCAATTGTTGAGCCCCTTCGTCCGTGAGATGGGTCTCCTGGAGGCATGCTAGTGAGACCTGATGTCTACGAAGGAAAGACAGGACCCTGTACCTCTTGGTGCATGTACCCAGCCCCCTCACGTTCCAGCTTAAAAGTTTAAACCCCATAGTGGTTGTAACGCCCAATCCCCGGGCAGTCCATGCCCCATGCAGCTACCTAAATTCTTTGCCCCAACTGTGATGCATACGATGCCAGCAAAAACCCAAAAAAAAACCCTGAAAGCCCCCCTCCCCTCACCCACGAGCAATTTACTGACAACCAAACATGCAGAAATGTCCTTCCCGTGCTGGTGCCAGGACGTGCACAGCGATCCCATGAGCCCCACAGGGCCGAACTTCGTCTACAAATGAAAGAAAAAAAAACCCTCCCCCTCCCCAAAACCCGACCCGTACCAACCGCTCATGTCATAAATTTGTGTCCTGGGCCACCCAACGAAAATCTGGTACACATAGTGCAGAACAAAGCAAGCAGCGGAGCCCAATAGACACAGCCATCATCATCTCTGTGATCTCGGCGAAGTCACTGACGACCCCTGACCTTGACTGGTAGGTCGCTCCCCCACCACACAGCTCCGTCTGTGTGCCCTGCTGCTGCCACTGATTGTGCTCGTTTTTCCTTTCTGTGCCCCCTTGCTGCCCCTGATTGTGCTCGTTTTCCTTTCTGTGCCCCCCTTGCTGCCCCTGATTGTGCTCGTTTTTCCCTTTCTGTGCCCCCCTTGCTGCCCCTGATTGTGCTCGTTTTTCCTTTCTGTGCCCCCTTGCTGCCCCTGATTGTGCTCGTTTTTCCTTTCTGTGCCCCCTTGCTGCCCCTGATTGTGCTCGCTTTTTCCTTTCTGTGCCCCCTTGCTGCCCCTGATTGTGCTCGTTTTTCCTTTCTGTGCCCCCTTGCTGCCCCTCATTGTGCTAGTTTTTTCCTTTCTGTGCCCCCTTGCTGCCCCTGATTGTGCTAGTTTTTTCCCTTTGGTTGCCCCCTTGCTGCCCCTGATTGTGCTAGTTTTTCCTTTCTGTGCCCCCTTGCTGCCCCTGATTGTGCTCGTTTTTTCCTTTCTGTGCCCCCTTGCTGCCCCTGATTGTGCTCGTTTTTTCCTTTCTGTGCCCCCTTGCTGCCCCTCATTGTGCTAGTTTTTTCCTTTCTGTGCCCCCTTGCTGCCCCTCATTGTGCTCGTTTTTTTCCTTTCTGTGCCCCCTTGATGCCCTGATTGCGCTCGTTTTCCCTTCTGTGCCTGTTTCCCGCCGCTGCGCTCCTGCGGCCCCGCCCCTCACTGCCCATTCGCTGCCCCATTCCCTGCTCCTCCCTCCCACCTCCCCATTTATGGCGGCCGCTGCGTGGTGAAGAGAGCGACCCCTGACCTTGACTGGTAGGTCGCTCCCCCACCACACAGCTCCGTCTGTGTGCCCTGCTGCTGCCCCTGATTGTGCTCGTTTTTCCTTTCTGTGCCCCCTTGCTGCCCCTGATTGTGCTCGCTTTTCCTTTCTGTGCCCCCTTGCTGCCCCTGATTGTGCTCGTTTTTTCCTTTCTGTGCCCCCTTGCTGCCCCTGATTGTGCTCGTTTTTCCTTTCTGTGCCCCCTTGCTGCCCCTCATTGTGCTAGTTTTTCCTTTCTGTGCCCCCTTGCTGCCCCTGATTGTGCTCGTTTTTTTTTCCTTTCTGTGCCCCCTTGCTGCCCCTGATTGTGCTAGTTTTTTCCTTTCTGTGCCCCCTTGCTGCCCCTGATTGTGCTCGTTTTCCTTTCTGTGCCCCTTGCTGCCCCTGATTGTGCTCGTTTTTTCCTTTCTGTGCCCCCCTTGCTGCCCCTGATTGTGCTCGTTTTTCCTTTCTGTGCCCCCTTGCTGCCCCTCATTGTGCTAGTTTTTTCCTTTCTGTGCCCCCTTGCTGCCCCTCATTGTGCTAGTTTTTTCCTTTCTGTGCCCCCTTGCTGCCCCTGATTGTGCTCGTTTTTTTTCCTTTCTGTGCCCCCTTGATGCCCTGATTATGCTCGTTTTCCCTTCTGTGCCTGTTTCCCGCCGCTGCGCCCCTGCGGCCCCGCCCCCTCACTGCCCATTCGCTGCCCCATTCCCTGCTCCTCCCTCCCACCTCCCCATTTATGGCGGCCGCTGTGCGGCCGCGCAGCGGACGTGCGCAGCGGGCGCGCCTAAGGCAAGCCCGTCTGCGCCCGTCCGCGCCGTGACCGCGCCCAGCGCCAGTCCACCTGGTCCGGGCATCCCCCGCGCCCGCCACATCAACAGACGCCGATACGACGCCAGCACCCTCCACGCACTCAACCCCGGAAAAGATCACGCCTGCTACCAGGCCACCCCGAAGCGCACCCACGGGCCCTTCACCTGCCGGAACTGCAGCTTCGCCAGCACCCGCCCCGCCAAACCACCGCCCAGGAAAGAACCCAACTACCTCAGATGCATCCTCCTCAACACCCGCTCCGCCCGCAAACATGCCATCGAACTCTGGGACCTTCTCGACTCAACCTCCCCAGACGTCGCATTCCTGACGGAGACCTGGCTGAATCCCGCTTCAGCCCTGACATCGCCATTGCCATCCCGGACGGATACAAGATCACCCGCAGGGACCGCACCAACGGAGTCGGAGGAGGCATCGCCATCGTCCACAGGAACACCCTCAGAGTCTCAACCAACACCGACGACACCCTCAGCACCGCCGAACACATGCACTTCCAGATCCACACCGATCCCAACACCACCCTCAGAGGAACCCTCATCTACAGACCCCCGGACCCCGACCACAGTTCAGCGATTCCATCGCTGACTTCGTCAGCACACACGCCATCGCCTCCACGGACTACATCCTCCTCGGGGACCTGAACTTCCACCTCGAGAACAACAAGGACACCAACTCCACCACCCTGATCGACAACCTCGCCACCCTCGGACTCAGACAGCTCGTGACTACACCCACCCACGCCGCCGGCCACACGCTCGACTCCATCTTTTCCGCAAGCCCACACGTCTCCTTCAACCACACCTCCGAACCCCACTGGACTGACCACCACTGCATCCACTTCACCTACAGGAAGCCCACCACGCACCACCGCACCGAACAAATGCCTCGCCGCTGCTGGAGCAGAGTCACGGAAGACCAGCTAACCACAACCCTCGCCCTGAGCCCACCCGCCGAACCCTCCGACCCCGACACCGCCGCCCGCAACCTCAGACAGTGGATCGACGACTGCGCCAACACCCTCGCCCCGCTCAAGAATCCGCCCAACAGCCACACCAGCAAGAAAGCCACCTGGTTCACCGAAGACCTCCAGGCCTCCAAACGAACATGCCGAAAACTGGAGAAGATCTGGCTCCATGAACGGACAGCGGACAGCTACGCCGCCCACAAGAGCGCCACCCGCAGTCACCATCACCTCATCAGATCCGCCAAAAGGGCCTCACTCAAAGACCGCCTAGACAACAACGCACACAACAGCAAAGAGCTCTTCAACATCGTGAAGGAACTCTCCAACCCCAGCTCCAACACCAACGACATCCAGCCGTCGCGAGACCTGTGCGACTCACTGGCTACCTTCTTCCACCGCAAAATCGCCGACATCCACGACAGCTTCAACACCACGACCGCCCCGGCAACCACCGAGACCACTGCCCCCACAACCACCAACCGCCTGCTCTCCTGGACCAACATCAACGACGAGGACACCAGCGAGATCATGAACACCATCCACTCCGGTTCACCGCTAGACCCGTGCCCTCACCACATCTTCAACAAAGCCAGTACAGCCATCGCGCCCCATCTCCGGAAAATAATCAACATCTCCTTCGAGACAGCAACCTTCCCGGAAAGCTGGAAGCACGCCGAGATCACCGCCTTACTCAAGAAACCCAAGGCAGACCCCAAGGACCTCAAGAACTTCCGACCCATCTCTCTGCTCCCGTTCCCGCGAAGGTCACCGAGAAAATCGTCAACAAACAACTGACCCGCTACCTCGAGGAGAACAACATCCTGGACCCTTCCCAGTCCGGCTTCCGCAGCAACCACAGCACCGAAACCGCCCTCATCGCCGCCACCGATGACAACAGGACCCTGCTAGACAACGGAGAAACAGCAGCCCTCATCCTCCTGGACCTATCAGCCGCCTTCGACACGGTCTGCCACCACACACTACGAACACGCCTTCACGACGCCGGGATCCAAGAGAAGGCCCTGGACTGGACCACATCCTTCCTTTCCGGCAGAACACAAAGCGTCCGCCTCGCCCCCTTCCGATCCAAGGCCACCAAGATCATCTGCGGCGTACCCCAAGGCTCCTCCCTCAGCCCAACGCTGTTCAACATCTACATGGCACCCCTCGCCCACGTCGCCCGACAGCACAACCTCAACATCATCTCCTACGCCGACGACACCCAGCTGATCCTCTCCCTCACCAAAGACCCTCACACCGCCAAAGCCCACCTCCACGAAGGAATGAAGGCCGTCGCCGAATGGATGAGGACCAGCCGCCTGAAGCTGAACTCGGACAAGACGGAGGTCCTCATCCTTGGTTCCAACCCTTCAGCCTGGGACGACTCCTGGTGGCCAACATCACTGGGAACAGCCCCGCCACCCACCGACCACGTACGCAACCTAGGGGTCATCCTCGACCCCACCCTCTCCATGACTAAGCAGGTCAACGCCGTTTCCTCATCCTGCTTCAACATCCTCCGAATGCTCCGCAGGATCTTCAAGTGGATCCCCACCGAAACAAGAAAAACAGTCACCCAGGCCCTCGTCACCAGCAGGCTGGACTACGGAAACGCCCTCACGCAGGAACGACGGCTAAGCTCCTGAGACGGCTGCAACGCATCCAGAACGCCTCTGCACGTCTTATCCTCGACATCCCCCGACGCAGCCACATCACACCCCACCTGAGAGACCTGCACTGGCTCCCTGTCAACAAGAGGATAACCTTCAAGCTCCTCACCCACGCACACAAAGCACTCCACAACTCCGGACCAGCCTACCTCAACAGACGACTCAGCTTCTACACCCCCACCCGCCAGCTCCGCTCGACCAGCCTCGCCTCGCCACAGTCCCCCGCATCCGGAAAACAACCGCCGGCGGCAGATCCTTCTCCCACCTCGCCGCCAAGACCTGGAACACCCTCCCCACCAACCTCCGACAGACCCAAGACCTACTGGCCTTCAGAAGACTCCTCAAGACCTGGCTCTTCGATCAGTAGCAGCACCACCCTCCTCTTCCCCCAGCGCCTTGAGACCCTCGCGGGTATGTAGTGCGCTTTATAAGTGACATGATTGATTGATTGATTGAAACCCCCAATGTACCATAATTCCCGATCCCTCACAGCCCAGTCCCAACCACCCCAACTTTGGGAAAAACAACAGGATAACAGCCAGGGGGGCCCGCAAGGAGCCCATATGCGAAGCAGGAAGTACACAGGCAATGTACAGGTGAGGGACAGGCAGCGGATCCCCCCGAGCCACATCCATAACCACTGAGTCACCACGGACCAACTGCCTGCGTTACAAAAGTGAAGTAGAGGACCGCTGCGTACTCAGGGTGGGCCCGCAGCAGCAGGAGGCGGATCCAGAATGGTTTCTGGAATCACTTGATTAGTGGATAGAAGGGTGTCCGGCACCAAGTTCTCCTCAGGCGGTCCCGCCATCGTCCGTGTGGGAGAAGCGTCGGAGTCCGCGGAGTCCACACGCAGAGCACCATCATTCCCCACCGTGATCCGCTGTCGTTCCTCCCGGGGGCCGGCCATGGCCCGGCCCCCGCGTCTGCTTCTGCGTCTTCTCCTTGGTCTGGTCCCCCAGGTACTCCGGGAGTCCCTCTGGTCACGCTCGGGGATGGCCTCACCCCGGACCTCGAGCCACTCCCATACTTCCTCCGGGGAATCAAAGAACTGAGCCTTTCCCTGGGAGATCACCTTGAGTTTCGCGGGGTACAATAGCATGTACTGCAGACTAAGTGCATGGAGCTTTTGTTTAACGCCCAGATAGGATTTTCGCTGTTCCTGAACTTGGCGGGTGTAATCAGGATAGATAGATATTCTGGCGTTATCATAAGTGAGGTCCGTTGCCTCCCTAGCGGCTTTCAGGATGCAATCCCTGTCCCGGTAGTTCAGGATTTTAGCAATGAGGGCCCTAGGAGGGGCCCCGGGCGGAGGTGGAGGGGCCAACGCCCTGTGGGCCCGCTCCACCACAAACACCGCAGACAGGCCCGTGGGGCACAGCTTCGTTCGGATCCATTCCTCCAAGAAGCGCTCCGCATTGCCCTGCTCCGCGCGCTCCGGGATACCCAGGACCCTGATGTTACTGCGTCGGGCCATGCCTTCTGCCTCCTCCACTCTGCGCTCCAACGCACCGGTCATGGTGGTGAGCTGAGTAACCTGGTGTTTCAAGGAGGCCATCTCCCCCTGCAGCTGGACGATGTCCCCCTCTGCCGTGGAGACCTTATCCGCCACCTTCCGCAGATCCGCCCGCAGTAGGTTCACATCAATGGACACTGTCTCTATTTGCTTTCCCAGGGCGGTGTGAGAGCCCCGTATAGCCTCCAGCAATTCAGCTCGGGACGGTTCAGTAGGGGTGTCGCCCTCGCTGTCTAGGCCTGTCTGGCGAGTGATCCTCTGCATGGGGAGGCGCTGCGTGGTGTACTGCGAGATCGTATTGGGGTTAGAGGCGCGTGGGGGCTTATCCTTACCCATGGTGCAGATCTCAGGCCGTCAATTGAGGCGTTCACCTAGCCCGGTCCGGCCTTGTAGGGTACAGATGCCAGGGTAGTCTCTCCCCCTCCGCCGACACAGGGTACACAGTAGAACAATCCGGAGTCCAGGGGACCAGTTTCACTCCCCAGGACACCCACTCTGGGCTGGCGTCAACCACGGGAGATCAGGCCGGCCAGTCCGGCTCCCCAGGACCACTTCACCACTGCAACGGTGCCAGGACGACGACGTGGGCCCTCTGCGCACCCACCACCGGGGTCCACGCCACCCCTCCCGGCTCCAGGATCACCGTCCGGGGGGCCCCGAAAGAAGGGCCAGACACCTCCGCAGTCACTCAGGAGGGCACTCAGCAACCAAGGATGGGCCGGACAGGAACCCCCACTCCACTCAGAGAGGCAGGATCGCGCTGCTCACCGTGGCAGGCCGGCCCTCTCCGCCACGTCTGCCACTCACCGGGTCAGCGGTGCCAAGTAGCCCAGGCCCACGCGCTGTGCTCTCCGTCGCAGGAGCCCAAACCGGCGGGAGGAGCGCGCGACTCCAGCGCCCCACAGGGGGCCGCCGTGCGTCATCGCAGGCCTCGCAGCTCAGGACCACTCCGCAGGCCCCAATCACGGTCCACTGCTCAATGCGGAACCAGGCAGGTAGGCACTGCCTCCCGCGGGGCTACAAAGATTCCGCCAGGCGCCTGGGCCCCCGCAGGTCAAGGCCCGGCGCCGCGCTGCGCAGGCCTCCAGCCCACAGGGCTGTGTCACGGGGATCAGGGCCGGCACCCCACCGGGAGCCTCCGGCGGGCAGGATCGTCAGCCGGGCCGGTCTGATGGCCACAGCGCGATGTCAGGGGGAGCTCCCCCACTCAGGGCCCGGGTCCCGCTCACGCGAGTATAGACCGCATCCCCGGCCTCTCGTAGGTGCGGCCTGCCGGGGCACCAGCCGCCGGGACAATTCCGCCGGTCTCCAGGTCGGATTTGATTCCGAGTCTGGTCCGGAGCACCGCCGCTCGATTCAGGGCTCCAGGCGCTCAGAGAGTACTGTTGTGGGCGCCTGTAGTAGTGATTTAGCAGGATTTTTGCGGCTGGCAGGTCGGGAGCCGAAGGAGCTTACGTCCTGTCAGCCATGTTGCTTGGCCACGCCCCCCCAGAGACGTTATAGTTAGTTGGACATTTCACTCGTACAAAACCAGAGAAATTTGGCCGTTATAGTTAGTTGAGCCAACTATAACTCGCGCCCCCGCAATGCACTGCTGATGACATCACATATTACATCACTCATGACATGGTCAGTGACATCACTGATGACATCTCAAATGACATCACTGATGACATCATCCACGTGATAATCTGATGCACCTCCTCACAGCTTAATATAACCTTTGATATACCCACTCTAAAATACAGACTGCCATTCTCGAAACCATAGACACACCAGTACCAGTTACTCCATACCCACTCACTGATTCCTAGGTCTACACCCACATCCACTCCCTCATCCATACAGTCACTCATACATGCAGACACTCATCAATACAGTCACTATCATATGTACTCATACACCCATACAGACACTCACACACCGCCACTCACCCATAGAGTTACTCACACAGCTAGTCAGTCATGCAAAGAATCAATTACACTCCCATTTACTCACCTACACAGTTATACACACACCACCTCACTTATTTATACAGATACTAACACATACTTACTCTATTATACAATCACTGACACAAGCACACACTCATCCATACAGCCACTCTCACAATCACTCACTCTCACATATAATCATTTATATACTCCAACACTCACATATACTGCCTTTCACATATGTAGTTACTCACACATGTACCACTGAGACATCCATTCACTCACCAACACAGCCATACACACACTCACCCACCCATACAGCCCCTCACAGAAGCAATCTTGAACCCATACACCCAGTGAATCACCCACTCACACATCCATGCAGGGAGTCCCACACACCCCACCCACCCACACAGACACTCTGGCACCCATTCAGGTACTCAGACAACCAATCAAAAACACATATAGACACTCATGTAGCTACTCACCAACACAAGCAGCCACTTACACACCAACTTGCAGACTGATACAGACATTCATACAGTTTAGCCAGTCACCCATGTATTAGTAAGACACGTTTAATCACTCACTTATACAGTCAGTCATGCACCTATTAAATCATCCTTTCAGACACTCATACACCCACTCATTCTTCAATACACCTTGGCATATATATATATAAAACATATATAAACTTTTTTAAAACACTCAGTCACTGGATGATGTCATTTGAGATGTCATCAGTGATGTCATCAGTGATGTCACTGACCATGTCATGAGTGATGTAATATGTGATGTCATCCGCAGTGCATTGCGGGGGCGCGAGTTATAGTTAGCTCAACTAACTATAACGGCCGAATTTCTCTGGTTTTGTACGAGTGAAATGTCCAACTAACTATAACGTCCCTGAAACCTTTGGTTTTTTCCAGTGAATATATATATATATATATATATAGTACTATTTCAAGAACGTCTCTGGTATATTTATATCTTATGGACTCAGTGATACATAACTGTTTAAAAATGTCTTTGTTTACAAAAGAAAATCTTACGAATGCTGTTTTTTCTGCACATAGTTGTCACTTAAGAAACATTATTGACTTAATACTATATGGGAATATATGTATACATCTTAAAAGGATTTTTATGTTTGTGATACTTTTTCCAGTTTGTTGGGAAACTATGGAAGTTCAGTTTCACATACCTTAAAAACTTTTTTTATTTAAAACTTTATTTTTAAGACTGTCACACCACTTCAATACTTTGTTACACCTAAAATTACCAATGTTTAGAAACGGTAGGTACAACTTTGCGTCACAGCGTCGCAGACCACTTGAAAAATACAATCAGGCTGGTGGTGGGAACTGTAGAATCAAACCTCTTTTAAGGGAGTTGGACCCCTAAAATCCCAAAAAATATAGACCCCAAAAACATTATCCACCTTGGTCTGGGATCCCAAAACAGGGCATGTTTAGAAGGAAAAGTCCCCTTCATGGCAGTGGAGAGTGTGTGCCCTTGTCCTGTGCTCCACTCGTGGAATGTTACTGGATGTCTTTGCATTGTTTTTGATATTTGCCTCATGAATGCTCACTATAGGCCTTCTATGTAGGTGGACTGAGATGCCATAGCAGAGCTCTGAGCTCAAGAGGGACACCCACAGTGCACCCCTCTCTTGTAGAGTGACATCCTTTCACTTTGCTGACAGACAGACGGTGGAGAGGGGCCTACTGTCTTAACCGATTAAAAGGACTGCTAGAATCGCTTAAATGGCCCTGCACTCCATCCGTGTTGGACATGGATGGGGAGTGTGTGTACACTTCCTTTGTAGAGTGCTTAAGTGAGGTTACCCAGGTTCTTTGTTGAAAATAGACCTGGAACGTTTCTGAGGTTACTGCTGCTGGGCTGTCTGAGACTGATAGCGTGTGGAGGGGGGGGGGGTAACATATGCTTTTCTTTGTCTCACTTGGGAGTGAACACTAGAATCTTCTGCCCCCCTTCCCCTAGTATTATCACTATAGTCAGAGTTAGTAGATAGGGAGTGGGGACCCTGTTTCCTTCATTGTCAAGTGCAGTCTCATTTCCTGTCCAGGCATTCCCAGCTCCAACCACCCTTCCTGCATTTTCACCTTCGCTGACACTCTTTCTAGTGGATATTCTCATTGCAGAATCCTCACTGATACCACCCTCCTTCCCGTGAACGTCTTGTAGGTAATAAAGTCCCACACTAGATTTTGCACCACACACTTCCCGTTTTCCCAATTTATGAGTCGCTCCATGTCTGATTGCATGTAAAATGTCAGTGATAAACTATTGTCAGCTTGCAAGGGTAGCAGCTTTCTGAAATTCTATGTCATCACATCCAGAGTCAGGATGGAGTCATGGTAGTTGCTGGTGGTGTCACCTGACAGTGCAGAGGAGATATTTCAGAGGTTTCCAGATCGAGTTTGGTGCCTGGGGATATTCAAAAGGAGAGGAATCTGCAGATAGAGTATCCTCCAGAAAGAATATTTCCAAAGATAAGTAACTTGTTCATTTCAACTATGTCAGGCAGTCTCTTTAATAAGGGCTGCTGAAGTGAGCAAAATAAAATTCACAGCATTAATTACTTTCAAAATTGCCACTCTCTATAACTTGTACCCCATATAATGAACCCCCACGGCCTGGGAAGTCCAATGTATGTGTCCCCCATCTATGACTTTAACCTGTCTCCTTGTGAATATCCCACAACTTTGTGAAGACCTTTGTCTCTTGACTGTGGGGTGAATTCTCCTGTATTATGGACTGGAGGTGGAGCTTGTGCTGCAGTTCCTCGTGAAGCTGCAGAGCTTCTACCTGGTGTCGCTAGGAGCTCATCTGGGTAGTGAGGCTTTGGTGTAAATTACTCTAACCTGATGCCAGCAGGGCACTGATGAAAGACTGCACTTGTGCACATGGTAGGAAAGGAAGGCAAAAGGTCCACGTAAGTATTTTGAATTTCCATGTTTCTAAACAGAATATTAATTCTTGCTTCCCCTGGCCCTTTATCTAATAGAGGAGGTTGATACCTTGAATTAACCAGCATTCTAGACATGCCAAATCTGGTATTATCCTTTGTCAAATCCAGTAGATAATGATTTATATGTAGTGTCAGTCCCACACCTGTCACAGACAGTAGGCAGCATCCGGGGCATAGTAAAGACCCTGTGACAAAGACAGTAGGCAGGGTCGTTGATTGTAAAAACCATGTTTTAAATTTCATATTGTTCCTTTATGTATATGTATACTATTTAGTTATGTGTAGACTAAATTACTTTTCCTTATTAAAGTAAAAGTACTAACTGTACATTGATTAATTAATTGTTATTGCACACTTTGCTGAATTCTGATTCTGTAGCCCACACCACCCCCTTGAGTAAGCCTTGAAAAGCCCTGGCTTTGCTGTCTTGAGGGTTAGGGGCCCATGGTGTATTTTTGGTCCTCAGTTTTCTGGGCAAGAGTAAGGTGGCCCCAGAACTCTAGAGATAAAATTCCAATTGATGCAGAATGAGCCCCAAAACCCATGACTCCTTCTTGCACTCATCCCACTCATACATAAATCAAGATCAAGTGGTCCAGCCTTCTCCTTCATCACTTTAAAGCATGTAATGACCTGCCGCTACACATAAGAGCCTCCTCCTTTCTTCTTGAATTCCGCATAAACTGAGGATCTGGCTTTTCGAGTAGTACCACTAGGCTCTAGGTTGGCTAGACTCACACTTACTCAGGCCCTCTCCCCCCCTCAAAACCAGTCCCCCCCGGGCACCTCTCTAACTTGTCCAAGGCTTTGCACGCAGACCACCACTGTCTCTACTTGGATAAATGTTGACATTTTGTTTACTGTGACTACCTTCAGCAGGATATGGTACAGGAGTAGATTAGGGGCTCCCATCTAACTGCTTCTTTTCTTTGTTTCTGCATTTTCTATCTCCTCGTGAAGGGGACAGAAATCTTGTATTAGATTGTCTTGAAAATTATTTCTCTTTTTTACCACTGTGTTACAGGACAAGACAAGGGACTACGTAGTGGTTGCTTAGTCGATATGTTTTATTAACAGCAAAACAGTGTGTCCCTAGGAGGTGACAACCCAGGAGGTCTTCCTTCCGTTCGATACCGATACACTTTTCTCGGTACCACTTCTCTCCTTCCCTTTCTCCTTTGTCCCGCTGGCCTCGTGTGACGCTCCGCTGTAGTCATCCGTCCTTATGGTCATCTTCTGTACCAAAGCACCCTCGGGATAAGCAAGAAAGGACAGGCTGTTGGCATTCAAGTCTAAGGCTACAAGAGTTGGTTCCGTCACCAAACACCCTGGGCCGTGGTTACAAAAGAAGGTGGGATGTGGTTTCCCTGAGCTTCAGTGACCACAGTGCTATGGTAGTTCGGAATGAGGGGTATGATGGGCTTAAAAGAACCGGAAGGTTTCCTTACTTTGGCTTCTTGAGACCATACACTTCCCCCACCCTGGGTTTGACCTTCACCCTGGTTGTCTTTAACACAGAAAATGAAATATAACTGAATGAATCAATACAAGGCGCAGAAGTGTGATCCTGTCTCCTTATCCCGAAACACAAACAAAAGGATACTACTCCCTGGGCCCCACCTAGGTCGTCTACAACCCCGCAAGGTACGCGTGAGTTAAAAACCATCCACTCACACAACGACCAGTCGCCCAGGTTACTTGCCTGAAGCCGTGGCCCGGTAGCGGGGACACGGCTGCCTCGTCCGTTTGGCCTTTCCTTCGGGTGGCTGACACCACTGCTTTGTTTCGCCCCTCCTCGCGGCCGGTCTGTGTCTCGTCCTCCGCCGTCGTGTCCTCTCTCAGGACGCGTAACTCCGGATTCCGCTCTCCATCCAACACCGAGCTCCCGACTGTGTCCCACTCCTCCTCTGATCACTCCTTACGTACTTCCAGATCCGAGAGTGGCCGTTGGCCACACTCCATTGAGGTCATCAGCCCGCTCGTCATGGTACCCCCGGGGCGCCTGTGGTCCTCCTCCAGGGTGGCCCTGCCACACACTGCCAAAACAGTGTTGCACATGTCTTCCTCTTGGGACACTGCAAGGATTGTGCCTCTGTTTTTATCTATTTTCACCAAGCTTCATGTGGTAAGTTGTGCCTGTTTCCTCAGTTGATTGGAGAACTTGCTGGATTTTGGAATCACCTAGCAGTAAAGGAGTCCCAGTGTCCCAAGCACAATCATAAGATTCAGTCCACTTGATCTTTCACAGAGAAAATTAGGGGCAGCCACATCTGTGGAACACTGGTGTTTTTGACATTACTTCTTGTACCTTTTGCACTCATCTGATAGAAACTTCTAGCCGCAGATTCTTTACCTTAGAATATCCACCAGGCATCAGACTGAATCCATAAAATCTTGAGCTGTATCTCTGTGCGCGATAGGTGGCGTCGAACGACTTGCCGTCATCCTCGCTGGATGTGACATGCACGGTGCCTTTACTGGCACAACCCCACCACTCTGACATAATTTCCTTTCTTTCCACAACAACAGTGCAGGTCTGGTTAATTTTTTTATCAACTCTTATGAGCATTCTGCTCTCAGTGTGCATTAGGGATGTCCCCTAAGAAACCAGTGAGGTTCAAATCCTGTGGGGCCTGCCACAGGTAAATGTATGTGTTGGACCCCCATCTTGTTTGCTTTTGATTCCTGGAGCTGGACCACGACTCCAGGAACTGTCCCGACTGCCACACCATAAATCCAAAGTTGATTTGGAAGCAGGAGATGAAGCTACTGATGGCCCAACATTGTATGACTCTGCTTCGCTCCAAGTCGTAGTCGTGTTGAAGGTCCTGGGCTCGCTCTCGGAGTCGTTCCCATTGGTTGCAATTGAAGTCATCCTCGGGTAAGTCCCACAGACATCCAAGTCATGAGACAAGGCGAGGCGCTGGAACAATACCACAAGTCGAGGCCCCGCTTCCGCACTCCACCTGCAGAGCTTGAGTCTAGGTCCACGCCTCCCTGAATTACCTGGAGCCGGAGTGACCTCTGCCCAACTCAAGGATTTTTATGAGACCATCCACCTAATATTTGGGCAGCCTGACCCCTCTGGCGCCTTTGTGTCCAATGGGTCTGGGATGTGCTGGACTAAATGTCTGCCAGAGGGTTACCCCTCTGCGCCACTCAGGCCCTCTGGATCCGTTCTTGGATCCGGACTGACTTAGGTCACGAAACCACAACCTTGCTTGGGGTTTGGCCCCATGGTGTCATTCGCAGAACCGCCCACGCCGAGCCCATAGTCATTCCGGACTCTGATACGGAGTGGACTAGCATCGCTCGACGTTGGCGCCAGCACCAAGTAGACCCCAATGTCCTTCTTCCTTTGTCAAGCCCTGTGGGGATTTTGAGTGGGGTGGAACTAAGGCTAGCCTGATCCCCTTAAAGACTCTTTCTCCCAATTAGATGATAACAACTGATATGAGGAGCTGGTTGATGTCATTGGCCCGGACACCTTACCAGGCACTGGCCTGGTCTTTCCTCCTAGTGCGGCTACAGAGGAAGGGTCATCCTTTGCTATGGTGGTAAGGAGTACACAAAAAGGTGAACCTGGAGGTTGAGGACCTGAGCTGCCCTCCTTACCACCATAAGTATACAAAACAGTGATGGATGGAATGCTTGAATGAATCTCAGCCACTGGTAATCACTTTGGGTAGCATCATGATACATCGTCATTTTTGCACATCATGCTACGTCAGTTTGGACCCAGCTACATGCAAATCAGTCTTGACTCTGCTCCAATAGGAACAGTCCATCCCGAACTGCCAAGCCCAGTCTTCCCTGAACCTGGCTTGGCAGTTCTGCCTCTGCTCCATTTGCATCCCCTACTGACGCCTTTGTGCACCTACACATGAATTTGTAATTTAGTGGAATTCAAGCAGCATTAATTGTGGTGAGGCATAGAAGAAAGGGATCTCAGAGCATTGCAAAGCTTTCTGCTATTTTATGTCCAAGGAGCACTGCCCACTGATTAAGTTCATCCAGGAGTATCCCCTACTATGAAGATCTATGAAGGAAGTGAATAACCAGAAGAAAGTTAAGTGAAAGCCAGAAACCATTTAGACAGAAGAGAGCTTAGATCAGTGTTTCCCAAACTGTGGGTCACGACCCACTGATCGTTCGTGAGCCTATTTTTGATAAGTCGTGAAAGTCCAAGCAATAAATAAAAATGACTTTAAATTCTGTATTTATTTTATCACTTCTGCTGCACTTCAAAGACATTTTTGTGTAATTCTGAACTGTGATGGAATCAAAGATTTTAATAGGATCAAAACAAAGGAAGACACTTTACTTGATGGTGCACAAATGATAAATGTTAACTATCGTGTGTGCAGTATGTTTTTTCAGTAAAACCATATGTATGTGCAAATTTAGTGGCCATGTCAATGGGAAATATGCTGTATGTAAATAACAGTGCGCTATCACACGGTGCTTTTTTTTACTTTGAAGGATTTTCTGCTTCTTGTCCGTTAAAGCTAGGTGGGTCGTGAATGCTTGTGGTTATAAAAAGTGGGTCGTGGTTGTAAAAGGTTTGGGAGCCACTTGCTTAAATGTTGAGGTGCAAGCTCACTTCAACATATATTACTGCAGGTACTTTGTACAGACTGTAGAAAATCATTCTTCATCTCTTAAAAATGCAGATATTTCTGAACCAGTTTTACAGAACCTCCATCTTACTTTTACATGACAAATTCTCAAATGTCAGGTTAATCAATATGGGACAACAGTAGTAGAGCAATTACCTTTTTAATGATCTTTCTTTTTGAAAGAACCTGCCTAAAAATTGTAGTAATATGCCCAGTTTTTAAATGTATAGGGGAAGTAGACAATGAGCGTTAAAAAGGGCAGATTGGTTCAGTAAACTTTTATTGCGCCATCAATTTTCTTGGAGTGAAATTAACAGATCAAGAATATTTCCTTGGTGTATGGGAAGTAAAATCTCCACCAACACATATCAAAAATGTCTATAAAAGGTCACCATTGCATCTTTTAATTTAGAAGTGATCAATCAATCAGAATCTTGTTCCGGAAAGACAGTCCTTGCATCTAGAGGGAGATATATTTCTACCGTCCTGTGTGGATCAGATATCTAGAGAGCTGTGTTACAAATAAATATACTCAGTACATCACACAGTAACCGTTTTTACCTCACAAGAATTTGTCATAGAGAGATGATCTAAACATATATGATTATGTTGCTAATCCCTATGTATAAAAGCCCTAAACACCAACCTCTACGTATTTAAATATTGGAAGAGATATTTTGGCAAAGCACATCAGAGTCAACCTAGTGAACCCAACAAGCCTGGCACCCAATTAGAAGCCTATTTTATTTTGAAGAGCATTTAATTTTCCATGTTGTGCCAAGCTCTAAATTGGTAATCCATCAAATTAATTGTCTTCTCTTGTGCTTCTCTGTACTGATTAACCTCTTTTTGATTCTTCCTTATAAACCTTTAACTCTGTAGTTGTTTTGTTATTTTCCTGGATATTTAGATATTTATTTTCTGAAGATACTATTTCTTTTGACTCACACAACTACTATGTGGGTAGCTATGTCCCTTTGTCATCTGGTAGCAGAGTCATATAATTGTTGTAGGTCTAGTTTTATATAGCTATGTCAAATCTGATCACATTCGGTTCATGGCTGGTGTTTCAGGTCAAACAAACAAGATGATGGACGGAGTGCTGAAACCTTTCAACCACTCACCCGCAGTCACAGATCTGGGTTTAATCCATCGTTCTTTTGCTCACTATGTCACCCCAGTTCGGACCCAGCAATTTGCAAATCAGTCTTGACCATGTTCCTCATCGGAACAGTCCAGCCCGAACTGCCAGGTTAGGTCCTCCCTGGACCAGGTTAGGTCCTCCCTGGACCAGAAACAAGCATCCTAGGACCGGTTTCGAGGTTTCACCCCTCATCAGCCAGGCTAGCTTGAATCCAATGGCACAGGTCTCCAGATTTTTTTTAAAAATCTGTAAAACAAAAACATGGCAACTATGTTATGTACCTTTTGAATTCTTGTCTTTACACATTAAACTAAAACAATATTTTTTCACCAAGTTATTCATGAGTTGAGCCTGCCCCAGGAATGACAAAACTATGACAAGAGGCTATTTACTTTACTTCATACTGACCTATGACACACCAACCCCAGTCCTGTATGAGCTCACTGACCAGCCGGCTGACATGCTCCAATAGCTTTGCAGTACTCACTGAAGGTACCACCCCTAGTGCTGCTGCCCCCAACCACACAATGTGTAGTTATGGTGGTATGAAGGATCTTGTGTATCACTAAAAACAAACAAACAATGAGAACAGAAGGCACAGTTGTCAATATAAATGAGCTGGTAGATTGAAGATATCCTATGAAGGAAACTTCCTCTTGTAAATGTCAATTGCCTCACAAACCTTTGCCATGCAGGTTACGTCATCAACTGCCTACCATCAGACACACAAAAAAGCATCATGAAATGCTTTTTTTTTCACAACCAAATTTTATAGTCAACAGTTGTAACAAGCCTGGCATGGCCTGATTCCTTGGTAACACAATACACTTAATGGCCATAATGATGTCGACTTTTTGATTCCAATATAACAGTTGCAAATCAAAGACAATCAAACATATTTCTCCAACAATGAACAGTAGTGTCATATATCTAGTACACAGTATAGTACATTTCAAATTCCGCCACCCAAATCGAAGAGCTATATATTTACAGGCATGTGTATCTACATAATTTCCCATTTTATCCATTGCTAATCTATTGTTACAGCTGGAATGGGCTCCAAGTACAAACCCTGATAGTCTGCCCACCTCTTCCAGATCTTGGGGTGTTTCTGGGGACATCCGCTTGCTTTATATATTGGTAATTCCAACCCCATGCAAAAATCGAGACCTTTCTTCCATTCCCCAACCAGTGGTGGGGAGGCATCTTTCCATGCTTTGGCTATGTCCCGCTTCGCCAATGTGAGACCCAAGAGCAGTAAGTGGCGTTTATATTTGTTGCCCCAGATAGCATCTGTGATGTGGAGCAGTGCCAATCGAGGTGAATGTGAGACGTCCCAGCCCAGGACTTCTGACAGACACGTAAGTACACCCCGCCAGAACCTAGAGAGCGTTGTGCACTGCCACACGGTATGTATAAGGGTACCATCCATCGCTTGGCATCGCAGGCAAAGTGGAGATTCGATTAGCCCGGCACGCCAAAGCCGATATCTAGTATAGTAGATCCTGTGGAGGTATTTGAATTGTATGAATCGTAGGCGTGCCGCGATGGCCTCGCCAGGTGGGGACTCCAGTGCCTCAGACCCCTCATCTATGGGGCCCAAATCTTCCTGCCAGGCCTCGCGCGTTTTATTAAGCTTAGTGGGGCTATTAGTCATGAGTGTATGATATATCTTGGTAATCTTATGCTCTCCCAGTTCCCCCATAAACACTTTAGCCTCAATAGGGTTAAAATCCGGGACAACTTCTTGTCGTATGAGACATGAGGAAAAGGCATGGCGGAATTGGAGGTATTTGTAAAATTGTGACCAAGGCATTTCATATTCCTGTTGCAGTTCCTGAAAGGACTTCAACGTCCGACCATGTACAACATCCCCCACTGTAGATATACCAATAGCATCCCAACCAGAAAAACCAGAGAGCCCCACCAGCTGAGGCAGAAGACCATTGTGCCAGAGGGGCGCTTCTTTCGTTAGTCTACCCCACCACCCCATTTGATGTAATGATCGTTTCCAGATCGTAAATACTGTGGCAGTAGCCGGAGGCAGTACTTTTAAAGTCGAGCGTGCATATAGGATTGTATGTAGTGACATGTTGCCCATTAGCCAACGTTCAACTGCATAGGCGGGATCACATCTGTCCCCATACCGTCATGAAATGCTTCGACAACTTTTCTTACAGAATTGCAGATGACCCCACTAGTAGAGAGCTAGTCAACTACTATTATTTCCCAAAAAAGTGCAAAAAGCATTGGCATGTTATTCTAAAGCACACTTACACCTGGCCTCAAATCTTAAGTCAAATATACCACTGCTAATCAAGATCTATGCTTGTTGTTGACCACAAGTTGATCACTATAATGAAATTAGACACTGACAATATAGAACAATTCATAGGCAATGAGTTATGCCAAACATGGATGTCTGAAATCCTTTGAGAAATCTTTCATCTTTTTAAACCATGCCCACACCAGGCTGACTCTGCCTTTCCTCAGCATTTGATGAGTTACCATGCTTCAGCATCATTGTGCTTACCAGTCCACTATATGCCTAGGCAGCAGACTGTCTTAATATTGACATTTATCTAATACTGTCTAATATTGATATTTTAGCCTGTACACACACAAGGTTATATAATATGAATAGAAAAGATAGTTGCATCAGCATTTTGAGAGATCATCACTTAACTTTGTTCTTTAGTAAGGGTATAAAACTAAACCTTATTGTGATGTTTCTGGCATAAACATTATCTACTCATCTTATATCCAGTCCAACTAAGCATTTAAGTAGGGGGAAAAGCTTTCATTCAGGATTTTATTAATTCTGTGTAATTCCTGTGTTCAAGATTTTGAGCAATACATGTGTCTCTCACCGATTTCTTCTGTTTTATTTTTGCCCAGAGAAATGCATACAGATCAGTTGGTCCTAGTATTCCAAATACATAAGAAATATGTTTATATAATGACTACCAAGGAAGCACTACCATCCATAATTATTATTCGAGTTAGAGGCATATAAATTAGCCTGCATTAGGGTCCACAACAGTAGGTAGTCAGTAACTTAAAGCAGGATATTGGTAGACGAAGACATTAGTGGAGGACTACAGTAAGAAGAATTTTCTATATCTATTTAGATAATTGATCTGTCGGTCTAACATCCCTATTTGCACCCATCTGTGGCAACACTGATAGATTTGTTGAGAGGGTTTTTAATAGAGCTTAAATAAGTTTCATTCCTGTTGTGCTAACAAAAGATGCTATACTTGGCGTAAACCATCCATAAGTGAATGTATTCTGTGCACAAGAGAAGAGATCCCATTTACAGTTATCAGCTTCACTTTCACATTGTTTAATTTAACGCTTGTGAATTGTTGTTTCTTAACATAAGTATTATAGCCTCAAACCTCCAAATACAGCCAATGTCATTCTATGACTTCTGTTGCCTCTATGAGGGATCAACTCCACAATATCAGGAGGAACAGTATCTGAGCCCTGTCATTTTCTAAATGCTTGAACATATCAACTTCTTTCACATCAAGGATCTCCATGTTCATTCCCAGTTTGAGTTTTGAAGATCCTCAAAACTTTGCTCCTGGGCTGCTAAAAGTATCAGAAAGAAGCCTGTAATGGTCAAATTGTTTTATATAGCACATGACAGCATCACCCAGGCATTCAGATGGCTGTATGCACCCATTAATTACTGGGAATCTACGTTATTTTCTGTTGTATGAAAAAAGCCATATAATCATCATCATTAGTTAAAACCATCTTTACGTCATGTCAGATTTTTAACTAGTTGGTTCCTTTCACAGCCTTTATCGTGCACCTATAATCTGTATAGTCCTGTGCGACCTCATATTTCCTAATGCTCCATCTTTCAAATTATACCTCGACAATTTTACACCCTACATTGTAACACTCTAGTCTGTGCCAGAGCTAATGTCCTACAAAATGCACCTTCACCTCCACCCTGCGAGCATTTGCCTGAAGCCTTTATCTGCTCCTGGGACTTTAGCGCTCGAAGAATCCCTGTTTCACTTTCTTTGGTGAATGTGTACTCCAACAGTTTCTTGGCTTTCCTCGAATGGGCTATCTTCCTTTTCCTCGGGTATCAGATGCTCAGCCTTAGGTTTTTCCTGAGTTGTCCTCCTCCTCCTTACTGTCAGGTCTCCACTTGGCGGTTTGTCTTATTTCCTTTGTGGTCTGTGCATTTGATCTTTTTTTTCCTGAGGCAGCCATGCCCTTTTCTTCTGTGGTCTGTATTTTCTATACTAGATTTCCACTCCCCATAGTCAAGGGAGTATATACTTCATTTCCCATGAGCACCTGGTAGTGTCTTCTGTACATTGCCATCCTGTCTCCCCGTTGCTTGATTTCCGTCCCTTATGAGGTTTCTCTTGGAAAGACAAAGCAGACACAACTTTTGAATCCTCCTAGCAGTAATTGATAGAGGCTGGTGTTTGGCCCTCAATGCACCTTCCTGTACTCAGAGGTCTTCCTGTCATTTCACAATATAGTTATCTCATACTCCTAATATGCTTCACCTGGAAAGTGTGCGTATTAAGTTGGTCAAATGCCTAATACCAGGTCCTCCAGTCAGCAAACACTATTGGTTGATACATCGCCAACTGGCCTTCTCTAAGGTGTTTTCATAATATGCAAGAACCAACTACCAAGAATGGGCTTGAGGAAACAGGTTGGGCTACTTGAATAATGCATACAACAATGTTCCTTACACGCTCAAATTATATAGTATTTTCCAAATAGCACACTTAAATCTATTATACCCTGTGACAAAATTCACAATCGACTTTTATAGTTTCATTGCATCATTTTTATATTTTATAGACAGGAGCACATATTGCATTAATGTAGTAATTTAGCATAATGTTCAGTGATCGTGTCCGACTGTGCTCCTAACCAAAAACTGTAAAACACTATCACAAGTGATAAAAAACACAAAAGTGAACAAATGTGCACAAAAGGGATGAGGATTCTGATATTTAAAAATGTAATCTGTTTTAAAACACCACTCCAAAATTAGAAAGGTTCAAGTGGGGGCTTAAAAGGTTATTATACACCCCACTTCAAATGTCCCATGATCAGGACAATGACCATATTAATACAAGGACTCTTCTTGGTAAGGCCTGGGAATGTAACTTTATTTAAATTTGTTGTGGTCAGATTTCCCTTGAACCTATGGTTGTCGATGCGTTTTGACCTCTTCCCCTTATGAGGTCTCCTCAGGATAGGGGCTGGTATGGGCACTCTTTAGGGAGCAGGGAAATTTGATTAGAAACTATGTGAAGCTACACTGAAGAAGGATGGGGAATGAAAATTTCCGAACTATCGTAACTGAAAGTTTAAATTCTATTAAGGACACAGAGGCGAGGATTATGCTAAGTCTTTACTTCGCCTTATACAAATTTAAACAGCAGCCATTTTAACCTTAGCTTATTGCCAAAAACTATTATTCCCAAAAGTCTTTGGGGCATAAGAAAAACAATATCCAGTCACACCCAGGGAGTCTCAACTTAGTCCCTTTTTTTTATATCCATGCTGTCTCTTTTCTTCGTGCGAATCGTGCTACCATCTGTTGCTCACGAATCCTGTTTGGAACCCTCATTTTCTATAGAGGTAAGAAAAACCAAGAGACTATTAGAACTAATTCTCCCAAGAAAAGCACAGCTGTACAAACTATATTTATTCTTGTATCAGACATAAAGAACACTATCAGAACTATCATAAACATGTGTATAGTCAAGCCACTACTTGCTGTTAACGGGGAGGTAAAAGAACGAGGCACTTCTCGCCGAGTGGGATAATCCTCACCTCCATGTCCTTAATAGAGTTAAAACTTTCTGTTACGATAGCTAGGAAATGTTTTCATTCTATGTCAGGACCGGAGACTCGGGTTATGCTAGTTTAAAGCTTGCTTACCACCAATTGAGCTACATCCACCACCGGCTTGAAGTAAAACCTCTTAAAAGTAGTCTGAGGACCAATCCGCTGCATTCATAATGTCCTTAAGACTGGCATCCAAGTGGAAGGCCTTGCAGGCCATTGCCCCCCTCGCTGAATGTGCCCCAAACATTCCCACGTTTATAATTGCCTCTTGCATGACCGAACACATCCAACGGGTGATCGTGAACGAGGATACCGCCCTGTGTGGTTTCTGGAGAGCAATCAGGAGTTGTCTTTCGCCCTGTGGGCGGAGTTCCTCCGTCATCTCCTTGTACTCTTTCAAGCATACTACCACACACAGTTTGCGAGAATCGGGAAACGCCGGGTATGAAATGATGCGAGTGTGCTACTTAGTTTGATTCTAACCGTGAAAGAAACACCATGTGGAGAGAATACTGTACCTGTAACATCCAGAGCTCAAACATCTGAGACCCTATGACAAGATATGATGCATCGCAACATGGATAATTTAGCCAAAAATTATTTCTTTGAAAGGAACCTAGGGAGGCAGGAGAGAAACAGATTAAGGGCTTGGTTGTCGTCCCACAGAGACGAGTACCGAGGTCCCGGCAGCAAGGAAAGGCGAATGCCTCGTAACAATCTCCGCACAGAGAGGTGTTCTCTCACTGGGGAACCATTTGTCAGAGCATGCCCTGCTGAGATGGCAGATCGAAAGGTATTAATAGATCTGTAGACCATACCCTAAGAAGAAAATTCTTGCCAAAATATTAAAATTTGAACTACATCTGCATGCACAGGATACAGGGCCCGTCGTATACACCAACCCATCCATCATGTCCAGGCCGATATATACCTCTTGACGGTACTGCCAGCCCAGGCCTTGGACAAGAGGACTTCAGCCTGTTGCAAAAGTCCTGGGATTTGCCACGGTTGCCTCTAATCCACCATGCCAGGAGGCGCAGGGAGCCTTCCGCCACCAAGTGGTGAGGCATCCAGTTCGAATCGAGAAGGAGATTCTGAAACTGGGAGAAGGATTGGCGAATCCCAAGAAAGTTCCACAGAACTGGGAACCAAACTTGCTACCTTCAAAAGGGAGTCACCCAAATCACCTCCTTCTGCTGTCTCCGCACTTGAGCCGAGACCCTCGTGATCATTGAGAATGGAGAAAACGCATAACACGTTGCATGAGTCCAGTCTTGGAGAAATGCGTCCGTCGCCAGGGCCATGGGATCTGGTCTCCAGCTGAAGAACCTGGCCACCTAATGGTCCAGGCGTGAGGTGAACAGGTCCACAGAGAAAGGGCCACAAATGTCCAAGATCTTAGAGAAAATCTCCGGGTCCGGCTTCCATAGACTTGTTTCATGGAAATGGTGGGAGTGCCTGTCTACCACCTAATCCGCTTGACGAGAGAGATATTCGGCCTTGAAATGATGGTCCAGGCAGTGTTGCCAGAAGTCTTTTGTCATGTCTGACAGGGTTTTCGACTATGTACCCCCTAGTTGGTTGATGTACCGTACTGCCGAAATGTTGTCCATCTTGAGAAGAACACAGGACTAAATACTGTCCTTGGTCCATACTGTCCTTGGTCCAACAACAAACCGCGAAGGACCCAGAAAGGGGCTCCATGCAGTTGATATGTAATTTCTGTTCTTGTTGAGACCAACTTCCTCCTGTGCAGAATTCCCCACAATGTGCGCCCCAGCCGGATCTGCTGGCGTCTGACTCGATGATCAAATCTGGAGTGGAACTGAATAATGCCCTTCCATTTCAGGTCTCCATGTGGGAGAGCCACCATTGAATTTCATCTTTTGCCTCCTCTGGCAAGGGCACTGTCTGAGAATAAGTAAGGCCTTTCCACAAGTGGTGGGGCTTGAGGCGTTGCAATGCTGGGTAGTGAGGCAGTCCTGGGAAAATCGCGTGAACGGAAGTTGACAGCAGTCACACCAGGTGTGCAATCTGTCGAAGAGAGATGTAAGGTTTGGAAAGGGTTTGCCTCAGTTCGTGCTGAATTTTCACCATCTTCTGTGATGGAAGACTCAGAGTGGCTTTTAAAGAATCTATGATGAAGCCGAAGAATGTATCGGATTGAGAGGGGGTAAGAAGAGACATGCCCTTGTTGATTACGAACCCCAGGCTCTTCAGGAGGTTCACCACCATTTGCAATTGCTTGGACAATCTTTTGGGACATTGGCTTATGAGAAGCATGTCGTCCAGATCAATTATCCTCCTCAATCCCTGCAAGTGCAGGTGTTCCTCCACTGGTTTGAGGACCTTTGTGAAGCACCAAGGTGCCTAAGACAGCCCGAACGGGAGAGTGGTGAACTCGAAGGTTTGGTCCCACCATTGAAACTGAAGGAAACGCCTTTGGGGTGGGAAGATCAGAATAGCCAGATATGCATCCTTCAGGTCCAGGCGCACCATCAAATCGAATGGCTTGAGCAAATTCTGTAACAGATGTATCCCTTCCATTTTGAAGTGGTGATACACCAGCCATTCTTTGAATTCTCAAAGGTTTATTGTGGGATGTTGGCCCCTGTCTGGCGTTTTGACCAGGAAGAGGTTGCTTATAAAGCCCTTGGGATGAGGCGTAGATGGGCAGATGGCCCCTTTTTCAAGGAGGGCCTCAACCTCTTTTTCTATAAGGTCGGTCTATACTACTGAAAAGGTTAGTGTTTGCGGTAGTGCCACCTGTCGAGGGGACCTATAGAACTCAATTGGAAAACCATGTAGGGTCTGGAGAACCCATGCATCCGTAGTGAGGGAATCCCACCTTTGGAAACACTGTGCCAGCTTGCCCCCTACTCTTAGTCGGGAAGAAGGGTGAACACTCACCATTGTTGGAGGCTTGTCCCCTGGAGCCGCCTCTTCCTCGGAAGCGCTGCCCTCTGGTGCGATAGAAGGTGTTCAAACAGGCCTGGTCTTGGTATTGCCCGCGCCTGGATCCTTGTCCCATAAAGGGAGTTGAGAAGAGAAGAGGCCAGTAGAGCGGCCCCTGCCACAGCCGGCCCCTTGTAAAATCCCGGGGGTTAAAGATTCTTTTAATGGATGTCTGGGACTTGTCGAGTGACTAAGGTCTCCTCGAATTTTCCAAGCTCCTTAATGAAGGGGTTTCCACAGAGACCCCCCTTGGGCTACTGCCACTGCCCCTGAGGCCACCTGGTCACCCAATTTGGGGTCGACTTTAATGAGTAGTGAGCGGGGATGCTCCGTGGAATGGGCGCAGTTAGCATCTGAAAGAGACAATTAGTTATAGATTCCTTACCTTAGAGTTACCCCCAGGCGTCAGACTGGATCCGGAGAATTTTTCGGCAGCAGTACCCCTGCGCATCGAAAGGTGGCGTTGGTCGGCTTTGCGTTCTTCGTTGGCATCGTGGTCGCCGGGATGACGTCGCGGTAGCTACTTAGACGCCGCCCTCGCGCGCTGACGTCAGTTCTTTTTCCACGCCAGCCAGCGCAGATCAGGAGAGAGCGGTACCTCCAGTCACTTTTTGACTGACTTTTTGGTGACTTTTGTCGTACCGTTTTCGAGTCTTCGACTCCTGGTGCACGTCAGGGATGCCCGGCTTCAAGGCTTGCGGTTCCTGTAGCCGACTGATGTCGGTGACTGATCCGCACCGCGTGTGCCTATATTGCTTGGAGCGCGACCACGACCCCAAGTCGTGCTCCGACTGCCGGACCATGAATCCGAAGTCTTTGCGGGAGCGGTCCCGAAAGCTTCTCGAGGCCCGGCAGTCGACTCTGCGCAGTTCGAGGTCCAGGTCGCATGGGAGGTCGAGGGACCGGTCCCGGAGCCACCACCACCAGTCTTCGTCCAAGTCTTCGCACTCCTCAGGTAAGTCAAAGCACAAGAAGAAGTCGAAGAAGCATTGTCGCTCTTCGACTTCTCCCCGTCGGTCAGCCGACGTGACGAGGGATGCGGGTGGTGCCCCTCCCGCGGCTCCGCGTGCGGAGCCTGAAGGGTCGACTCCGAGTTTCCTCCCCTTCCCGGGTCCCGGAGGGACCCCTGCCCAGCTTCGCCAATTTTATAAAGCGCTGCTTCCCATCTTTGTGCAGCCCGACTCTGCCGGCGCGCCTTCGGGCCCCGCGGACTCGGCTGGGGGCCCTGGGTCTTCGACGCCGGAGGGTCCGGCCCTGGCCCCTTGTATCCAGGCCTGGATCCGGATCGACGCTGGTCGACCTGATGACACCTCCCCCGGCGCCGAAACCACTGGCACCACGTCCGCAGCCGACGCCGGTTGTGTCCCCAACCCGCGTCGACCCCGGCCTCCAGCCCGATGTAGACACGGAGCCGGACCGGCGTCGACCGGAGCTGGACCCGGCGCAGACGGGTACTTTTGTGCCCTTGTCCTACCTTGGCTCTTTTAGACCAGATTGGCAGCCAGAGGAGGATGAGGAGGACTGGGAGGGGTCTGGGGACCCTTTAACTGACCAGTTAGGCTACGAACTGGACTGGAGAGAGGAACTGGGGGAAGCCAGAGGTCTGGATACCTCACCAGACCATGGCATGTTTTCTCCTCCTACCGTGCCTTCGGAAGAAGGAGCGTCTTTCGCAGTGGTGTTTCGTAGGGCGGCCGAGGCTCTCAACCTCGAGCTACCTACGGTGGCAGTCAGGACTAACCTCCCGACGGAGGTGCTTCAACCGGCAGCGAGCTCTTCGGAGCCCCTGCTGCCGTTTAATGAAGCCCTAACCGACATCCTTTTGGGCACCTGGTCCAGGCCCAACACAGGGGCTCCTGTGGATAGGATGGTTGCCCGACACCACCGCCTGGCCCCGGGCGACCCCACTTTCCTCTCCCAACACCCCACCCCTGAGAGCTTGATGGTCCAAGCCTCCACCTCCAAAGACGCATTCCCTAACGCACCACCTGATAGGGAATCCAAGAAGCTGGACCATCTTGGGAAGAAGATGTTTTCTTCCCCCAGCTTGGGACTGCGGTCGGTAAACACTGCATGTCTGTTGGGCCGTTACACCCACTCCGTGTGGGATACGGTGGCGCAATTGCTGCCCCAGTGCCCGGAGGAGGCCCGGGCCGTGCTCTCCCGTGCAGTTGCCGAACGGAGAGACGCAGCAAAGTTTACCATCCGCTGTGGGCTGGATACCGCCGACTCACTAGGCAGGACGATTTCCACATCGGTAGCCCTTCGACGCTACGCCTGGTTGAGATCGACTGGTTTTTCAGGGGATGTCCAATCCACTCTTATGGACATGCCCTTTGATGGCCTTCGCCTATTCGGCGACAAGGCAGAGAACGCGCTGGAGCGCTTTAAGGACTCTCGGGCTATGGCCAGGTCCTTGGGCCTCTCCACCACCCGTTCTGCGCAGTCTGCCTTTCGCCCCTTTCGTGGCTACGGAAGGGGTGCCCCGCCACGTCCCGCCCAAAGCCACAGGCCAGCGCAAGCTGTTCAGCCCCTGCGCAGCCGGGGACGTGGGAACCACCGTAGGGGTTCTGGGGGCCAGCGTGCGGGCCAGTCCACCACAGCCCCCTCTGCAGCAGCCTCCAAACCCTCCTAGTTTGACCTTTTAGGGCCACCAATCGCCAGTGGGCGGCAGGATCCGCCATCACCTCCCCCACTGGCGCTCCATCACGTCGGACAGGTGGGTTTTGCAAATAGTCCGAAGGGGCTACTCCCTCCTCTTCGAGACTACCCCTCCATCCATGCCACCTCAGTACCATCGCATGTCGGAGGATCATCTGGCCCTTCTCCAACAGGAAGTTTCGGCACTCTTGGCCAAGGGAGCCATCGAGCGAGTTCCTGTCCCAGAAGTAGGTCGTGGTTGCTATTCCCACTACTTTCTGGTGCCCAAGAAGGACAAAGGCCTGCATCCTATCTTGGATCTCAGGAACATCAACCACTTCCTCCAGAAGGAGAAGTTCAAAATGTTGACGCTAGTTCAGGTCCTGTCTGCCCTCGACCCTGGAAACTGGATGGTAGCGTTGGACTTGCAGGACGCTTATTTTCACATCCCCGTCCTGCCGGCCCACCGGCGTTACCTGCGGTTCACGGTAGGCCACGAGCACTTTCAGTTTACTGTGCTCCCCTTTGGCCTTACAAGCGCCCCTCGGGTGTTCACGAAAGTGATGGCGGTGGTCACAGCTCATCTGCGCAGATCAGGGGTTCCAGTCTTCCCTTATCTCGACGACTGGTATTGAAGGCGGGCTCGCCCCAGGCTGCCGTCTCCCACCTCCAGACTACGGCGGACCTCGTGCATTCGCTGGGGTTCTCTGTCAACGTGCCGAAGTCACACCTGACTCCCTCTCGGAAGCTCCTTTTCAGCGGAGCGGTTCTGGACACGATGCAGTTTTGGGCTTATCCTCCCGAGCAGTGAGTCTGGGATATTCTGGCTATGATTCCGATCTTTCAGCCTCTATCCCGGGTTTCGGTCAGAATGACCCTGAGGCTGCTGGGCCTCATGGCCTCCTGCATCCTGCTGGTGGATCATGCCAGGTGGCATATGCGGGCTCTGCAGTGGGACCTGAAGTTCCAGTGGGCACAGCATCAGAGGAATCTGGCCGATTGCATCCAGATCTCGGAGGGCACTGCACGTCAATTGCAGTGGTGGCTAACGAACCGGGATTGGGTCAACGGAAGATCCCTCTCCCTCCCATAACCGGAGTTCACAGTGGTGACAGATGCATCACTGCTGGGATAGGGCGGCCACATGGGAGAGGTGGAGATCAGAGGCCTCTGGTCTCCGGCGGAGTCCAGGCTCCACATCAACCTTCTGGAGCTTTGGGCGATCCGTCTTGCACTAAAAGCATTCTTTCCCTCTGTCCGGGCAAAAGTATTGCAGGTGTTCACGGACAACACCACCGCCATGTGGTACTGCAACAAACAAGGTGGGGTGGGGTCGTGGACCCTATGTCAGGAGGCTCTCCGCCTCTTGACATGGCTGGAACATCAGGGCATATCCCTGGTGGTTCAACACCTGGCAGGTTCACTGAACGCCAGGGTGGACAAACTCAGCCGCAGGTGCATGATGGATCACGAATGGCGCCTTCACTCGGAGGTGGCGCAAGTTCTCTTTCAGCAGTGGGGAGAGTCTTGGTTAGATCTGTTTGCCACTGAAGAGAACGCGCAATGTCAGCAATTCTGCGCGTTGGAATTTCCAGGGCGGCACTCGCTAGGCGACGCTTTTCGTCGCGAGTGGAGTTGCGGTCTTCTATACACCTTTCCGCCTATACCACTTCTACCCAGAGTGCTGAAGAAGATCAGGCGCGACCGGGCCCAAGTCATTCTTGTGGCTCCGGATTGGGCACGAAGAGTCTGGTATCCCGAGCTGTTACACATGGCCATCGATCCTCCGATCCGACTGCCTCTTCGGGAGGATCTTCTGTCGCAGCAGCAGGGGACGGTCCTCCACCCGAACCTGTCCAGCCTTCACCTCCTTGCGTTGAGATTGAGCGGCCGCAGCTGACGTCGTTTGACCTGCCTCCTGAAGTCTGTGATGTTATCTTGGCAGCCAGGCGTCCCTCCACTAAGACGGTATACGCCTGCAGATGGAACAAATTTGTGGCATGGTGCGCAGCAAAGGCTGTGGATCCCCTTTCTGCCCCTCTTTCTGAGGTTCTCTTGTTCCTTCTTTCTTTGGCCCAGCAGGGCTCTGCTCTGGGCACTCTTAAGGGCTACCTCTCGGCCTTTTCAGCCTTTCTTAGGCTTCCTGATCAGCCTTCTCTTTTCAAGTCCCCTGTTGTAAATCGTTTCCTTAAGGGCATTACTCATCTTTTTCCTCCTGTTTCCTTCGTAATGCCTCAGTGGGACTTGAACTTGGTTCTTACCTACCTGAGCCGCTTCATAACTGTCCTCTCAGACTTCTTACTTTAAGGACTGCTTTTCTGGTTGCCATCACCTCTGCTCGCAGGGTGAGTGAGCCTCAAGCACTTTCTTCCCAGCCTCCCTTTCTGGCTGTTCATCCGGACAAGGTCGTCCTCAGAACTAGACCTTCCTTTCTCCCCAAGGTGGATACTTCTTTTCACATTGGTCAAACCATCACTTTGCCCACCTTCTTTCCGCCTCCGCATACTTCGAAGGAGGAAGAGAGGCTCCACCATCTGGATCCAAAACGTGCGCTTTCCTTTTATTTGGATTGTACCAAACAATTCCGGGTGGATGACCAGCTCTTTGTTGGCTACGTGGTTGCCAAGAAACGTCGGGCCGTGCACAAACGGACCATCTCCAGGTGGGTCGTTTTATGCATCAAAGCTTGCTACTCTTTGGCAAAGAAGCAGCCTCCAGTGGGACTGCGCGCCCATTCCACCAGGGCGACGGCAGCTACCACTGCTTTGGGACAGGGAGTCCCCCTTAATGACATCTGTCAGGCAGCTACGTGGGCGTCTCTGCACACGTTCACCAAACACTACTGCCTGGACAGCCAAGTCCAGAGAGACGGCTTCTTTGGCCGTTCTGTTCTCCAGGACTTTCTGGTGTGAACTTAGTTCGCAGACCCACCTCCGAGGTTGGTATTGCTGGGGTATCTATTCTAAGGTAAGGAATCTATAACTAATTGTCTCTTTCAGATGAACAAGTTACTTACCTTCGATAACGATATATTTGTAACATAGATTAGTTATAGATTCCTTACCGCCCCACCCATCCTCCCCGTTGTGCGAACTGATTTCTAGGGTCAGGGAATCCCTTTCAGGGCCCTAGTTTACGTGCACCAGTGGTCAGTGTCTTGCATGGCACTGCGCTTCTGGCGTGGAATGTCGTGTAAAAGAACTGATGTCAGCGCGCAAGGGCGGCGTCTAAGTAGCTACTGTGACGTCATCCCGGTGACCACAACGTCATCCTGGCGACCACGACGTCAACGACGAACGCGGAGCTGACCGACGCCACCTTTTGACGCGCAGGGGTACTGCTGACGAAAAATTCTCCGGATCCAGTCTGACGCCTGGGGGAATCTATAACTAATCTATGTCTCTTACAGATATATTGTTACTGAAGGTAAGTAACTTGTTCATTACCTACAAAGATACTGGCTCCCGGGGCCCAGCCTGAAAGAACTTCCGGTGAGATCGGAGAGCCAGAGTATTTGGCCTCCTCCGCCATATCCAGGATCTTTGTCAATGGACCCACTACATCCAGATGTTTTTCCTGACACAAGCGCCAAGAGCAGTGTATCCCCTTCTTGCGTTCTCTGAAAAATGTTGCCGAAAAGTGGCCATACGTGTATCGATTTCTGGAGTATGTGCAACCTTGCTCTTCAAAGAGAGCATGGGGCATTCGCACGCAAGCAGCTGTGTGCCTCCTTCTCCAAAGCCTTGGGCCAGCGGCCTGCTATGTAATTTGCCACGTTGGGAACTGAAGTCTATTCTGCTGAACGTGGATGGATAATGTCATCTGGATCCAGCATGTCTGATGATGCATCTGGGTTGTCAGGAGCTGCCGGAGGGCGCAAAGGCCTTGAGGGACTGGCTTCCTCGTCCAAGGTCCACATGTGAGTCCTTGCCTTCCCCATGTCTGCGTAAATGGGTTGTGGGAGGTCCAAGAGCCCTTCTGCGGACCCAAAAGATACAGTGAGAGGTTGGATCTTTGCTAGGAATGCCTGTTTGAGGTGCCCAAAGGCATCCTGGTCTACCCCCGGAAGTTTTAGTTTTGGGCGTGGGGGTTCCAGCTCTGGGGGATCCTGGGACCTTGGGTATTCGTCCATGACTTGTATATAGAGTCGTTGCTCCACAGGAGCAATCGCCTCCATGACCTCCCTAAATATAGAGGCATCCATGGCCTCATAAAAGTCATCGTCCCATGGGAGGAAGGACAGGACCTCCTCCACTGCAGTATACTTTCCGATGACTGCATGGCCTCCAGGCATGGGAGAGACGATTTGCTGACAGCGGCACTGTCTTTATGTGGTACTGGAGTTGCTAGTGAATTTTGGGGGAGACCAGAGGCCTCCAATATAACGGGGGGAAGAGAACCCCAGTTACACAGCACCCACGATATGTCAAGGGGTTGAGTCTGGGTCAGTGTCCCTTATATTAGCTGTATGGCTATTAATGGTAGGAATACTGCCCCACCAAGCGTAGTATGAGGTAACCACTCAGGGGATTATATGCGGCAGACAACGAATCCCGCCGGGCATGGTACCTGGCAATCAGGTTTAATAATGGAGTATAGTACGTCTTCTGGGGCCCACTCGGCTTCCTGGAATAGTTACAGACCCCGCGGGTCAGTACCGACCCATCGGGCGTGCAGAACTAAGGTGTGTACAAACACCAATACCGGACCCCCACCCCCTCCGGCTTGGGGCGTAGATTTCCAGGCTCGGGAAAGGCACCACTGGGTTCTTGCTGGTATACACCAACCCATCTATCGTGTCCATCTTGAAGGAAACTGACAGACGCGCACGTCACAGAGCCAAAGGCACTGGGACGCTCTATGCGCGTTTGCACAGCTCAACCCGGCGGTCAGAGGGCCGCAACGCATCTGCGCCCCCCGGTCTGTCCTTGTGATACACCACCGCGTAAGGAGCGCAAAAGCATTCCCACGTCCGTCCTATTGAAGGAAAACTAATTAAACCAGTACCGAAAGCAATACTAAGCACTCCCGCGGTCTAATTAAGAGCGCACATAGCGAATAGCATCAAAATAAAGGCATGTCATGTAAAAAAAGAGAGCAACACTTATCTGTGGCTGCTGAGCAACAACAAAATAGAGGCAGTATAGATATCGACAAGGGACTATGTTGGGACTGCCTGGCTGTGAATGGATCTTGTGTTTGTTATCCCCCAAAGACTTTTGGGAATGATAGTTTTTTTACAATAAGCTATGGTTAAAATGGCTGCTGTTAAAATTTGTATTAAGCGAAGTAAAGACTTAAAGCACATGCTGGGCCTTCGGTCCTGACATAGAATTCTACTACCTTCTAGTTCAGTTGTATGGACCTTGTTGTCAGAACTAAAGGCTAAGCTAACCCAGGAAGATTTCAGGTGTGCCTTCAATTAGCAATTTCTGTGGATGCATACCCGGCGTTTTTAGATGGCTTGGTCATCTTAGGGTAATAGTGGTGGAAAAACGACGTGTGACTATATATTTAAAAAAGCTGAAATATTTATATTAGTAGTGCCTTCTTGTTTAGCACCCTGTGAAGTATGCAAGTAAAAGTAATGGTGATGAGCTCACCATGTATCTCAAAGATCGCTCTGAAAAGGTTTTCCCTGATTCTGGACTCTTGTTAATCTATGCCTACATATGTCGTCTGTTGCCTCAAATTGACATATTTACTTAATAGTCACATCAAACTGTATATTTATATCTATATCTATCTATATATATATATCACAGTTTTACTCTTAATTTTAATCAATTTTTTTGCACAAGGGTTAGGCACTGACACTTTAATGGATATAAACATTCCAGCACGTAGCACTTTTTTATGCAGTCATAATGTTTACAGAGGTTAGGTTTACAAACAGTGAGAACTGGTTTGCGATTTTGCACATTGTGTTGTGTTTTCGACTTATTAACTGTATCAGTACTTCTAAATGCACTACACATTTTCGAAAGCCTGTCTGCTCTGTGACACAGCTACCAGGCGGTGAGCTCCGGGTTAAATTAATGAAACCTGTACTACACCTAACAGGAATAGTGAAATTACATATGGCGGACTACCATCCACATCAACTAATAATCCATTGTTTCCCAGCTCCCATGAATAGCACACCTATATTCGAACCCAGTGTTTATACTACTTAGTGAATATTGATTGCCTTGCAATCTACACAGTTGATGTGTGCCTCTAGTTTTAGGATCCTGTCCAATGCACAACCAGTGAGCTGCTTGTAATTTTGTTTCAATTTTTTCTTAGTTCGGTTCTAGAAATAATTCTCAGGTTTTGATATTTCAAAACCGATATCTGTAGTTTATTTTTCCAAGGTTTCATTATATATGTCTTGAGTACAGTTCATTTCCTGCTTACAGTTTGGTTTCCATTATATATATATATATTTTTTAATATCATGTTGCATCTAGCCTATTTATTGTATTTATACATGTATGTATAGGAGATACGATGATATTGAGAATTATGTTAAGTCTGTTTTTCTTTTTCACTAGGTTCAAAATCTCTATAGTCGATAGTGCACACACTGTATTTAATTTGTCACTTTAAGAAAAAAAGAAAAAAATGGTAGAAAAGAGGAAGTGAATCTGTGATGTGTGTCATGTGATCAAGGCCCTCCGGGGCTGAAACGCGAAATGGCGATTTGCTGCTAAAGAAAAATAAAAGGAACTTTATGCACTTATTTGGTGTCCGTGCTCCAGTCTTTTGGGGACAGCTGCAGAAGGGAGTGGAGAAACGCAGAATATATATATATATATATATATATATATATCACGAAACAGCAAATCCTGGCCCGTCTACTTCCAATGGGACCTCCCAGGTACGGGCCATGCTGAAGAATACACAGCTACAATGACTCCTTTTCGCAGTGCAGTGCTTTATTGCATCATTAAAAACTCCAATGCTGCTCAGGCATAGTGCCTGCCATGACGCGTTTCGATCGCGTAAGCGCGATCTTGATCACATGACCCGCCGCATCACAGTGAACAAATTAAATACAGTGTGTGCACTATCGACTATAGAGATTTTGAACCAAGTTAGTGAAAAAGAAAAACAGACTGTTAACATAATTCTCAATATCATCGTATCGTATCGTAAATCCCATTCCAATTTATAAAAAAACAAAATATTATAATGAACAAAATGAAACCACAGGAACAAAAGTCCAATAACTGGAACCAGAGATAGGAATTTTTATAACTTTTCAATAAAAATAGTCACAAGTTAAAGCAGACTATGGTCGATCGCCAATAGGATACATGTACTGGGTTCGTCCTGGTCGAACAAGTTACTTGCCTTTGGTAACGCCTTATCTGGTAGAGACTATATCTAGCCACAGATTCCTTGCCTTAGAATTATCTCCAGGTGTCAAACTGCGTGTTATCATCGGCACCGGAAGTGATGTGCGAGGTGCCTATATAGTCGCCACCCGAGCGTGCTGACATCAGTTTCTTTTTGTGACTTTCCACGGCAGGAGCGCAGAGTCACAAATAACACTGACCACTGGTCTGGAAAACTAGGGCCCTGAAGGGAAACAACCTTGACCCTAGAAATCAGCTCTCAGAGCAGGGAGTCGGTAAGGAATCTGCGGCCAGCTAGAGTCTCTACCAGATAAGGCATTACCGAAGGTAAGTAACTTGTTCATCTAGACGCAGATTCCTTACCTTAGAATAGATAACCAAGCAATACCTCCCTGGAGGTAGGTCTGCAAAGCAATTTCACACAAAAAACTCCTGCAGGACCGAATGAGTAAATTGCCTGTCCCGACAGACCTAACTGTCAAGGCAGTAGTGCTTGGCAAAAGTGTGCAGAGAAGCCCATGCTGCTGCCTGGCAGATATCCAAGACTGGGACTCCGTCTGCTAACGCAGTGGTCACAGCCTTAGCTCTGGTGGTAAGCTCACGAAACCATCAGGGGGCTGCTTCTTAGCCAGTACTTAGCAGATATTACCGGAGAGCATGATACATCAGGAGATGGTCCGTTTCTACACAGCCTTTCCTTTCTTGGCTCCGTCATACCCCACAAAGAGTTGTAGGTCCACCCAGAACACTTTTGTGCAGTCAAGGCAGAACGACAACGCTCTTTTTGGGTCGAGTCGGTGGAGTCGCTCCTTTTCCTTAGAGGGATGCAGCAAAGCATAAAAGGTAGGCAGGGTATTGGATTTGCCTACATGAATGGGAGTGACAACTTTCAGCAGAAAGGAAGCCCTAGTGCGAAAAACCAGCTTGTCTGGGAAGATGTTTATGTATGGAGGCTTAGATGACAAAGCCTGGAGCTCGATGACACTCCAGGCAGATGTTATTGCCACTAGGAAGGCCATCTTGATGATAAGGAGCCTGAGAGGACAGTTGTGTAGTGGCTCAAAAGGAACGCACATCAGAAAAATGTGAGCACAAGATTGAGGTCCCACTGAGGAATGATGATGGGTGAAGGTGGAACTATGTGCTGCAGACTTTTCAAAAACTTATTAACAACAGGGGATTTGAACAGGGATGGCCGATCTGGCAACTGCAGAAAGGCTGAGACTGCAGAAAAATAGCCCTTTAAGGTGCCCAACCGGGCAATAGAAAGCATAAATAGAAGGACCTGAGAAAGGGGAGCAATTTGCTTTTCTGTACACCATGCCCCAGCGGCAGGCGTATATTGTCATGGTGGAGAGACACCTGTCTGCCAATTTATCACTGCAGACTTTGGGCAGAAGGTTGAAAGCTGCCAACTATTGACACCCAGGCTCTTCACATGTTGGTGCAGTGTTGATAGTTTTGGAGGGGAGAACCCTCCCCAGTTGCTGCGACAGGGGATCCTCTTGAAGAGGCAGCCTGATCACAAGACCGATAGCCATGCTCAACAGCTCAGGACACCAAACTCTCTGAGCCCAGACCGGCGCCACAACGGATGACTTGGGCCCAGTCGTTCCTGATCATCTTAAGAACTCTGGGTACGAGTGCTATGGGCGGAAAGGCGTACAGGAGTCCTGAGCTCTACTCAAGATGAAAAGAGCCTCAAAGCGAGAGTCACCTTGGAAACTCCAGCGCACAGAAGTGCTGACGTTACGCATTCTCAGCAGTGTCAAACAGATCTAACCAAGGCTCTCTCCACTGCTAAAGAGACCTTGCATCATGGCAAGTCACTTGTGATCTGCTAGGCATCTTCAGCTTAGTTTGCTCGCCCTGGTGTTCAGAGAGTCTGCTAGGTGTTGAACCACCAGGGATATGCCCTGACGTTCCAGCCATGTCCAGAGGCGCAGGGCGTCCTGATGGAGGGTAGAAAGGATTTCAATGCCAGCTCGATCGCCTGGAGCTCCAGTAGCATGATGTGGAGTCCGGATTCTGCCAGAGACCCAAGGCTTCTGATCGTCACCTCTCACCAATGGCAGTCCCATCCCAGGAGTGAAGTACCTGTCACCACTGTCAGATCTGGTTGGGGAAGGGAGAGGGGTCTGCCGCTGACCCAATCGCAGTTCGTTAACCACCACTGGAGATCTTTTGCAGTTCCCTCCGAGATCTAGATTCCCCTGATGCTGAGCCCACTGGAACTTGATGTCCCACTGTAGAGCCTGCATATGTCAGCCGGCATACATCACAAGCAGAATTCAGGAAGCCATAGGCCCGGCAGCATCAGAGTCAGTCTCAACAAAACCCAGGATAGAGGCTGAAACATTGGTATCATAGTCTAAGTATCCTGGAATCGCTATTCGGGAGGATAAGCCCGAAACTGCACCGTTTCCAGAACAGCTCCGATGAAAGGGAGTGTCTGAGAGGGAGTCAGGTGTGACATCAGCACGTTGATAGTGAACCCCAGGGAGTGCGGAGGTCCACTATAATCTGGAGGTGAGAGACGACTGCCTGGGGTCAGCATGCCTTCAACAGCCAGTCATCCATATTGGGGAAGACTGGTACCAAATGAGCTGCAATCACTGCCATCACCTTGGTGAACACCCGAGGGGTGCTGTCAAGGCCAAAATGGAGCACGGCGAATTGAAAGTGCACGTGGCCCACCATGAACCACAGGTACCACTTGTGGGCAGGCAAGAAGGGAATGTGGAAATATGCATCCTGCAGTGCAACGCTGCCAACCAGGCTACCGGGGCAGGAAAAGACAGAACTTGAGCGAGCATGCACATTTTGAATTTCTTCTGTTTCAGGAAGAAATTGAGAGTGCGCCGGTCTAGGATAGGACAAAGGACCCCATCCTTTTTCTGCACCAGAAAGTAGCGACAATAACAACCACAACCTACTTCTGGCGTTGGCACCCTCTCTATGGCTCTCTTGGCAAAAAGAGATGCTACCTCCTAGCGGAGTAAGGATAGATGGTCCTCCATCAGCCTGCTCCAAGAGGGTGGCATGTGTGGAGGGGTAGTCAAAAAGGGAAGGGAGCAGCCCCTTAGTACAATATGGAGAACCCAGCGGTCTGATGTTTTCGACCTTCAGTGGTGCAGGTGATGGCATATCCTACCTCACACTTGTTGCCCAGGAGGGTGAACTAAAGAAGTTTGGAGGCTGCAGCTGCCGGGGGCAGGGGGTGTTGACTAGCCCAAACTCTGGTTGCCTGACTCACAGGGTCTGGGGGTACCGCGTTCACAGCCATGCAAGAACAAAAAGCGGACTTCAGTTGGCGGGGGCCATGGAACAATCCAAGGGCCTGGCCGTAGCTCTGCTATCCTTGAAGCGCTCCAGCGCTGAGTCTGCCTTGTCTCCGAAGAGATGGTCGTCATCAAAGGGTATGTCCATAAGTGAAGCTTGGACATCCCCTGAAAAGCCAGTCGCCCTCAGCGCCAGGCATGGCGCCGCAGGACACCGATGAAGAAACCACTCTGCCTAGCAAGCCGGACCTGTCCAGTCCACATCGGATAGTGAACATGGCTGCATCCCTGCCATAGACTGGGAGAGTATGGTCCGGGCCTCCTCTGGGAACATGGGCAGCCCCTGTGCAGCTAAATCCCAAAGTGCATGAGAAATGGCCCATGGTGGTGTTCCCGGACCGCAGTGCCAAGCTGGTGGAAGAAAACGTCTTCTTGCCTAAGGTGTCCAACCTCTTGGATTCCATATCTGGTGGGGTGGTAGGAAATGCACCAGGATTTACACGGGAAGTGGAGACTTACCAAGCTCTCTGGGGTAGGGTGTTGTGTGAGGAAACTGCGGTCCCGGGGGGAGGGGGGTGCACCTCTGCAACAAAGATCGATGGCTCCGCAAACTTCCTCTCGATCAGGATCGAGACCACCTCGTGTCACACACTGAACAGCAAAGAGCTTGAGGGACCGCTCCCTCAACGCCTTGGGGTGCATCGCACGGTAGTTGACGCAGGTTTTCACGTCCAGGTTGTGCTCAAGACACCAGAGGCAGACAAGATGCAGGTCCATCACCAACATGGTGACAGGCGCTGCAGGGCTTGAAGGAAGCTTTCCTAGTGGTCACCCCTGCCACACCAGGAGAAAGATCTAAAAAAAACTGACTGGCGCGGAAGAAAAAGAACTGCTGCTAGGGAGCTGGGGTGGCTCCTGTATAGGCACCACGCACGTCACTTCCCTCGTGGACAACGCCGATGACTCCTAGTGGAGCCGAACAACGCCACCTACCGGCACACGGGGGTACTGCTGAGGAAACATTTCCGGATCCTGTCTGACACCTGGGGATAATTCCAAGCCAAGGAATCTGCGAATAGAAGTCTCTATCTGATAAAGAGTTACTTCCTTTCTTGAGAAACAGTTCTGTCCATCGACGGTCGTAGATGGGATTGTCGCTGTAGAAGACAACATCAGGCAGAAGCCGGGATTGATGGCGACAGGTTGCAGGAGGACTGGCTCCATTTTGGTCATCAACAAAGGTGGGAGAAGTCTGGGATTCCGCGCTCTTGGGGTCTTTGGCTCCATCGGGTCCTCGTCGACAGTGGTGTCAAGAAAGCTGCAAGATGGAGTTGAAGCGGCATCGGTGTTGATGGATTCCTACGTTGGGTGGAGAACGTAGTGGAAGCTACTGCGAAGTCCTGCCCATTGGCAATGTATCCTCAGCGGATCAGCTGGCACGTTGTTCCTGTTCTCTTGACGTTTCTCCAGACAAAACGTTTGCAGCACTTTTTAAGTCCAAACTTGACACTCTGACACCAGTCAAGGGGTCCAAGACCTCAGGAACAGCACTTGGGGGGTCAGGACTGACTCCAACAGAAGCCATGACCAGAACATGGTCCAGAGCAGGTCCAGTAGAAACTGCTCAGCTGGGCTCTTTCAGGAAAGTTGGCTTGTTGCAGCTTTTGTGTCCCTGTCAAGAGGTCAGTTATGACTCTTGGAGTCCACTTCTTTATACAGGGTACAAGTGGGAGTCCCATTAGTGTTCTCCTCACAAGTCAAAGCAGCGGGTGTAGTCCTACTTCTGTCCACCAGTGTTCTGAAGAAGATACCCAGGGGTGACACATTAATGCCTGGCACTAGCCTGTGGGTGACTCCTGGCCTCTCCCTAACTAATAGGGAACAAGTTCCCATGGTAACCCTATCCCCATTTGAAGCAGTTCCTCTATGCCCTACTACAAACAATGCCACAGCGCTCTCTCTACCTAAACCCAACATGGCAGAACCTTTCTTCCCTTGAGCTATGCCCATCCTACTGGTGTTGCCAGAGAAATGTGCAAACTTTCCCCTGTTGTCACTCAAAACTGGTTCTGAGGACAGCCTCTCTCCCCCTGGAATTAGTGCTTGGCTAGCTAGGAGGACTACAGTGGGAGCAAGCCCAGCTTTGACCTGCATCACCCCATGAAAGGGTAGTCATCCTTTGAAGATATGCAAAGGGCTGGGAACAGCCCGCAGGCCATCCTTTCAGGAGGAGGTCAACTTCTTCCCACACCCAATGGCTTTGTATCAGCTCTGGGAGCCAATTCACATGTCATCAACTTGCATGGACATAATTCAATTACAAAGTAAAATGTTTGGTTTGAGTCCCTTATTGAAGGCTAAATTATTGGATAGAAGATGGACCTCCAGAGAGAAACCATTCCTAAGGAGCATAACCTGCAAGTCCTGCTGCCTCCTCCACAAGCCTAGCTTATGTCATTCCCCTCTTCTGTGAGTGGTGTGCTGTGGTCTGAAATTGTTGGATGGCAGAACCATGTACTTTCCTTGTAGCTCAGAGATGTGGCTGCAGCAACTTCAGAAACACAGTTAAGCAATTGAAAGACTGTATCAGGCAGCTGGTAAGCGATACTTTGTTCCGACTGCAGAGAATAGAGAATGCAAACAGCTACGCCTGAAGGAACAATGTCGACATCATTGGGATCTCCGAAAAGGTAGAAGACCCCAACTTGAAACTATTTACAGAGCACTAAATAGAGGCTCCCATTACCATCACTTCATCTTCCCATCTCAATAAGCACCGTCAGAGGAAGATTTCTAAACTTGCGACGACTATACCATCCTCCAGAAGCCAAGGGAAAGTGGTACCACATGAGTACACAATGTTTTCCCTGATTCCACACAGGCAGGTCAGAAACAGAGAAGGAATTTTAATGGGGTTGCATACTATTCAGGGAAGCCAGGGTTGAAGAGGAGGAATTTCATCAGATCCTCAGATCCTCAGATGACGATTCTAGGGCTAGAAATCCGTCATGACATTTTTGATCAGTAGGATAAGAAGCACTTCTGGCAATGGGGTGGTTGGCAGTTGTGAGCTTGCTGTTGGGAAGGGTAAACTCTGGGCACTGGGATGGATCTGTTTGGTTGTATGAGTTTATTTGTACTATTGCAGTGCAGAGTTGCAGAGCATGGGTAGATGAGTTTAGAGTATATAGGTGAAAAGATTTTCTTTTCTTTAATGAAGAATGAGTGTGAGTGGACCTGCTCAGGAAGAGCAACTGATATGCAAAAATCGATCATGGAATTTTAGGGCTTCTGCAAAAAAAGTCAAAAAGAAGGTGGTATCAGAGTATGTAACCAGTACTTGACCGGGTATGATCCTTTTTCACAAAATACATCTGGTTGTGGAAACGAGTGTCAATTTATTAGCCGTGGCAAGTATATGCAACTGACCGTGCAAAGTTGAAAGGCAAGATTCTCTGAAGCACCCATTGTTTCAAGAGTTTGAGTGCTTTTATGTAGCTGGAGCAGGACAGTTGTGTTATGCTGATTAATTTATACTGCCCCCTAGGCTAAAGAAAAGGAAATGGTACAGGGTATGATTCTCACAGAAGACTACTGCTAAATAATGCTAAAAAGAACATTAGCCAGTGTAAACCTTTAGCATCAAAAAGTTGAAATCCGGAATGATGAAACATTTAAAAGAATAAAACAGGTGAGTCTTGCAGCAAGAATGAAAGTATATAATCATATATCCCCTAATAGGTACTAAGGGTGCACAGATAGTTTGTTTGTAAAGTGAGAATGAATAATGTATGACTTTTCTGTGACAGTGGGAAATTAAAATCGGGCTGACATCATTACTCAAGTTTGTGTCTGATCAGACGTTAAAAGGCTTCTAACCTCACGAGATTGTAGAGCACTAAAGTAAGCAAAACTTGTGCATCCCTAACTGTAAGAGATTGTAGATGGAATGCATTATATCTGATTTTACTATTTCTTCAAATTGATTGTATTAAAATGAATCACCCTGTACCAACTTCCAGAAACAAGTCCAAAAGTCTATAGTTGAAAAACACTTTATGAAAAGGAGGTCCGATAACATAGATGAATGACATTGTACAGGTTCAGATCAATTGGTGGAGGTGGATCTAATTAAATGTGTTGTTTGCTTCCAACCGAATGACAATACTCTCTAAATCATAACTTCCCTAATGGCACTAACATATGAATATAATATGATGCACTGCTGTTTAAACGTGGAAGAATTCCAGGACGAGTAGTGTCCCGGAAATGTAATTACCAGAATTATATAATTTATTTATTTTCATTTTGCACAGTAACCAGGCTATGTAGGATAACATGCACTGCACAGGTGATTTACAGCGAACATGTTTACAATCTTTACAGATCATTAGAAAGCAGAACAGTATTACAAACAGGACATAAGAATCAGGACGTGTCACTCCAGGGTGAATGCATGTTAATTTAGTGCAGCACTGCAGCCCCCAGCATTCCGCAGGCTCCCGCAGTACATTCAGGCAAATAGTTAGACACAGTAGCGCCAGCTGTTGTCTCGGTCTCATGCAGCGCAGTCCATTCTCCCGACCAGCCCCACCGCGCTGGCCCATCAGAAAGTCAAAAAAGGCCAAGTCATGGTGTCTAAGGCGTCCCATCACCTAGCTCCCCGCTCATTTCGCCATCATGTGCCATACACGCCAAGTATGCCTGATACGGTCCCCATTGGGCAGCGGCAAAGTGGCATAAGTTCGTGGTAAGCATCTGTTTGGGTATTACAGTACACCATGTCAGTATGCCACCTACACATACTCATCCTCCTCTCATACTCACACTCATCCGTTGAAGTGATATCCTCCACCGCACCAGCAAAAGGCCAAGAGCAACCAGCATCCGACACACTGCTGGCACATCCCTGTCTTAACCCAGGAGGGCTAGTGGGGGTGTGCAAGGCACCACTTCACCCGTGATCTCACGCATGGTTTCCATAAGATTACATCATCATTTAATCAATTGAAGAAAGTGTTTTCCATTTTATACACTTCCTCTTTGCATTTCAAACCTGTTGGCTAAGCAAAAATTGGATTAAAATTAAATAAAAGCACTGTCCAGACTCTTTGTTAGCATGACAAGTAGGCACAAAAAGGATTATCTGAAGAAATTAATATGCCATAGCTACCCCTCCCCCTATGCCATCTTTTTTCTTTAAATAGTTGGATTGCATATGTGGTGGAGGTACGCACAGATTCATCGATTCTGGGTTCAGGTCTTTGAAATAATTGGGGATATGTCAAATATTGTGTTGCCAGTGACTCCCCAGATGTGCCTTTTGGGCCGAGTGGATGAAGAAGGACCTTACCCCCTCTCCTCGGCCTCCGGAAAAAATATTGATCTAATTACTGTTGCCTGCTTGGCTGACAGTGGCACATAAGTGGAAGAGCCCTTACCTCCCTACCATGCCTTATGGTGGACTGTGTTTTGAAATATCCGTACCATGGAACGCCTTACTGCGCTCCTCCGAGACAAAATGCTTTAATATGAGAAAATATGGACTCCCTTCCACACATTTGTAAACAGAGACACGAGTACCTAGATATCCTCGGCTTTTGGGCCTCACGGAAGAACAATCACCGTGAGCAGAAAGTCCTGCCTAATTATATCAAAACATAACTGCAGAGAAATTTGCTGCAGCACTGGTGATTCCCATGTGTTCTCTTGCCAGGGATGCTTTGTGATGCTGTTTGGTTTTGTGGGGGTATTCTAATGTATCCTCCTTCTTTGCTACCGAGAAGGGCTGTTGTAACTTCCTCAGTGATGTCTATATTTCTATAGTCATCTTTCCATGATTTGTGATTCTATTCATACCAACACTGTCCAAAGAAAATGTTAAATACAGTTGTTTGAAAAAAGTTGCTTTACTCAGACTGATGTATATGTTTGAAAGGTTTATCAAAAGCCATTTCAGTCAATAATGTGGTACATCAAGATAAAAAAAAATGTTTCAGATGATAAAAGTTAATGCCTTCATTTGGCTACAGCCATGTTAAACCATCTAGGACAGCTAATTACCAAATCGTAATATTAGTTGGAAAACAAAAGTCAACAGTTTTATGTTAATGCATTACTTCATTCAAATGTTGGAGGCGGATACAAAAGCAAATGTGGATAGTGAAGAAAGGCGACAAAAAATGCAGAAATCTCATGTATGTACATAAGCTTAGGTGAGAATTTTGAGCTACTTTAATATTGGTGCTTGTAGCTGCATTAATGGCTCAAGTAGCTTCACAGATACAGCGATGGGCAGGTGAAAAGCTATTGTTAGTCTGAATTTGAACTTGCCACCATCATTTTTTTCAAAAGGAAATCCTTTGGGTATAGTTTTTTCAATTCATGGTGTAGAGGTTAGTGTTAAGTGTGTTTCTTGGACGAAAATTGTATCAGTATTTTATTTAGTGATGAAATCATTTTGAGTAATAAATATGAAATACGATCTAGCAATGTTTCTGCATGAATGTATTTATGTAATGGCTCATTTCATGCATTATCAACTACCGCCAATCCGTCCAGATAGGACTCGGAGTGTCCCAGGTTTCCATCCTGTCCTCATCTTCCTTAACCTGTACACGGAACCCTTGTTACCAACAGTAGCATTGAGATCAATCAACACACCAATGGCTCACAGTTCTTCTTGAAAGTTTCCACTGGTCATGACCTCCATCTACTCAAAGTCTGCCTCAATCTCATTCAGAATTGGATGTCTACTATTTACTTAAAACTCAGTCTGACCAAGACACAATACCTCCTATTCGCCAATAGTAATAATCATAAAATCAATCACGCCTAGCTCTCAGAAATTAACTTCAATGGGTTCTTCCTCCAACTGACATTAAAAAAAAACCCACTTGGCTTCTTCCTTGACACAGACCTCTCCTTTAAAGAACACTTTTGCCAAGAAAACCAGGACTGAATGGTGCCTAGAAAGTGTCATCCTACTTCCTAGAAACCAACTCCAGAAGAACAGTTCAAGCCTTAGACCTCTTGATCCTAGGTGAAGGCAAGGCTCTGCTCTCCAGTTCTCTGACACTACAGTGGCTCCCGTTAAAGTCTTCTCACATGCAGCAACATGTCTAATCAGAAGCCTAAATATTTTAAGTGTATCGCTCCAATCTTGATGGAACTATGATGGCTCCCATTCCAAGCATGCATCATCTTCCAAATAATTTTTGAGTGCAAAAAGCACTGAGTAGGGCACCAAAGAGGGTAAAGCAGCAAGTGAAACCACTGAAGATGTGCACCTCTGACAAAGTCACAAAGGGCATACAGTGTAAACACTTACATCACACTTTAGACCAATACTATTCGTTTTGTGAGTTGGAGGTGAATAGTAGAGACATATATAGGGAACAGACATACATGAACAATTAGGACTATTGACAGTTGGCAGTTTATAATGCCGCCTGAGGAAGTGCCATAGAAACGAATGATGGGGCTCATCCGCATCAAATATCCATTTTTTTTTTTTTTTCCACAAAATTTTTATTGAGTACTGCTGGAGAAATATATACTTATACATAGTCAAGATTAGGCATTTGGTTACAATTTTCTATTACAAAAATAACAGTAGTCATATATATATACCGAGTGACAGTAGGTAACATACCGATCTATGCAATACTTAGTGTGTTAACCTCATATACTAAAAATGCGCATACATTCTATGTTTACATATTGTAGAGTCCTGTATATGGACGAAAAGTGCAGCACTCATTAATCCCCACTTAAGAAACCCACCCCCAACAATACCCAGAACTAAACAATAAACAAAATGTTGCCGCAACATAGACAGCACCCTGTAGCAGTTGTTTCTATACTTGGTGACTGTCCGGTCCGTAACCACGGGGGAGGGGAAGGGGGGATCGGTGAAAGAGGGGGAGGGGAGAGGGGGGGAAGAAAGGGGGGCGCAGGGGAAAGGTAAGGAGTAAGAGACACTAGCATCTCACTAACAGTAATCAGGTGTCTGCTCTGTTTTCCAACACTGTGACCTGCGATTCTACTAATTCGTCCCCATGCCTGCTTTAAAAAGTTCTATTAGGTGTGCCCATTCTAAGGATATGGGATGTTTTCGTAATCCCCTATATTCTTCACGCTGTAATGCTTCCCTTCCTGCAGCCGCCCACCTGATTACCTCTTCGTGCCATCTGTCCTCACGGTGCGCCGTGCTGGATTTCCAGCGCTGTGTAATCAGCCTTTTGGCCAGCATCAGGGCCAATCCGGTAAATCGACGCAACAATTTAGCTTTCTTAGGAAGGGGGGGGAGCCCCAGGAGACAGGCCTCAATCGTGTCCCATGATGTGTGGTCCGTCAGGGCCACTAAGCCTTGGATAACGTTTGACCAAAACCCCGTTAGTACTGGGCAGGACCATAGCATATGAATAAAATCGGCCTCTTGTGTCTGACATCTCGGGCATGCCGAGGACGCATTCGGGTACATCTTGCGTATTGTTGTTGGGGCTAGGTATGCTTTGTGTAATATGAATAATTGTATCGTTTTTAACCGGCAATTACGGGATACTCGCCGAGGGTGTTCCAACATTAGGGCCCATTCTCTGTCTTCTAACTCACGGAGAAGTATCACGTCCCATTTCTGTCTGAGATACTGTAATGGAGTATGTAAATGTTCCCTCAAACCCCGATAGAGCCAACGAACCAAGTGACGGCCATGCCCCATTATGTGAATAGATTTCAATAAGTGGAAAGTTGGAGGTTCCCCCTGGTCTATAAACCAATATTTCCGAATAAAGTGAACTATTGCTGCGTGAGTGAGAAACAATGTACTAGGTACAGAATGATTTCGTACAAACTCCTCGTGGGGCATCAGGTGTCCATCCAGGAAGAACTCACCAACTGTCCCTACCCCCATCTGCGTCCACCCTCTTATCCGAGTCATTGATATTACCCTGCGCCTGGTAGGCAATCCACAGAGCGGGATGTTCGAGGCGTATGGAAAGGGTTGCTTTGCTGATTTATGGGCTGGTTTCCAATAATGCAATGCAACTTGCAGAAGATAAGGAGGATCCCGCATTTTCGTCGCACCCGGGCATAGCAGTGATTGCAGAGTTCCACGTTGTAAAAAGCCTGGGGATTGCCCAATTTCAAATAAGTTCTTGCCCGCCAACCAATATGCCAGCCACTGCAATTGTCCGACTATACAGTATGTTTTAAAATCAGGTGCTCCCAGTCCCCCTGCATTACTAGGTAACTGTAACTTAGCCAACGCTAACCTGTGTCTACCCACCCCCCAAATTAAAGAGGACAACAAGGTATCGAGTGTTTTAAATATCCAGGCCGGGAGGATAACCGGTAGGTTCACAAAATGATAAAGTAGTCTGGGCAACATAACCATTTTAGACACCGCCAAGCGGCCCGCCACTGTCAATGGTAACGTATTCCAGAAGGTAATCTGGGAACGTAGTGAATTAATTGTTCGCACCACATTACCATCTATGGTATCTGCATTGGATCTATATATGTAGATACCCAAATATCTAAAAGTAACAGGCTCCACTCTAAATTGCATCTGACCAAATTGCAGATAAGGAGAGGTATAGGTATCATAAAAGGAGTAGGCAATTGATTTAGAGGCGTTAAGACATAAACCAGATATTTCCCCAAAGCTAGAAAAAACAGTAGCTACCGTGCGTTTGTCTCCAGTGAGATCCCGAAAATATAATAACATATCATCGGCATAGAGTGATACCGAATGAATAACACCCCGGAGGGGGATGCCATAAGGAACCATAACTTGACGCAGATAGTGTGCAAGAGGCTCGAGGGCCAACACAAAAAGCAAGGGGGATAGGGGGCAGCCCTGGCGCGTTCCCCGATAAACAGTATAGGAGGGAGAGATGCTCGAGCCTGTCTTAGCACGAGCTGTGGGGTTAGTATAAAGCAAACTAACCCAAGCACAATATGACTGAGGCAGTCCGAATTTGGACAATACAGCTAGCATATAAGGCCAGCTTAGGGTGTCAAATGCTTGACGGACGTCCAATGACAGGCAGCCGGCAAGAGGTGAAGTTTCGGACGCTGTATGCAACAAGGCATGAAGCCGACGAATATTCAGTGAGGTACTGCGTTGGGGTATGAATCCACACTGATCCGTATGGATCAATCGAGGAAGTAGCGGAAGGAGCCGCGATGCCAAGACCTTACTAAGTATCTTATATTCTGTGTTAAGAATCGAGAGTGGTCTATAAGACAGAAGTTCAGTCGGGTCCTTATCAGGTTTTAATAGAGACGTAACTAATGCCTCACTGGTGGTAGGAGGTAGGGCACCTTCGTCGAAAGAGGAGGTATAAAGTTGCAATAGTTTAGGAATCAGTGTATCTGCAAAAGTGGAATAAAACTCCACAGGGAGGCCGTCTGAGCCCGGCATTTTGTTACGAGCTAATGCAGCAACCGCCCTACGAATCTCTGCCGTAGTAATCGGAGCTGCCAAGTCTACGACGGTTGCAGCTGATATAGTAGGAAGTTGGATCTGTGCCAGGAAATCGGTTGTTGTAGCGGCCATATCCAAGAGGGGGGCAGTATATAGGCGAGCATAGTGTTCCTGAAATGCAGCATTAATTGCAGCTTGAGAAGTAACCAAAGTGTTATGGACTGTATGTATCGCCAAGATAGGAGTGGGGGTCATTGAAGGTTTAATCAGTCGTGCTAATAATGTGCCAGCTCTATCCGCCTCTGAATGTGTACGCAGTGTATAGGCATGAAAATCTATCTGTCGCAGGCGTTCCAGTAATTCCGCGTACTTAATCCTAGCGGTCTGCAGCGGCTCTACACCTTCATTGCTCCTCTGGGCAGCTACCTCCAGAGTCTGTAGTTCCCCTTCCAGGTCCGTCAGATCCCTAATCGTTTCCCTCCGCGAGCCCACCAAGGTTCCCATGGAGACCCCGCGAATGGTCACTTTGAAGGCCTCCCACTCAAAGGATCTGGACGAGGCAGTGCCCTCATTATCTATAAAATATGTAGTGATAGCAGTAGCTAAGGCGGCCCGATAAACTTGATCTTCCAATTGTATAGGTTGCATTCTCCACGTTGGGATAGGAGCGGGGGAACGGCCCCAGGTCAGCGATAGTTCTATGGGATTATGATCAGATAAGGTCTTGCCCAGATAACCACATTGCGCAACGGAAGGGGCTAGATCTGGAGTGCAAAGGAAGTAGTCCAATCGAGTGTGTAATTTGTGTGGATAAGAATAAAAGGAATATTCTCGCATATTAACATGTAGGGACCTCCATATGTCTATTAAGTTCCAACCCCGTGCCCATCTTGTCAAGTTAACAGCCTGTACTCGTGCTGCTGTGTTAGATAAGGGAGGATGAGATCGATCGAGATCCACATCAAATACCGCATTTAAATCTCCACCCAAGAACCATGGGATGTGTGACCATTCTGAAAGTGCTCGAGAGACCCGTGTGAAGAATGCTTCTTGATCTGTATTCGGAGCATAGAGGGAACCCAACACTACCTGTCTACCATCTAATGTTCCAGAAAGGAGGACAAACCGACCCTGGTCATCAATTTTACTCTCATTAAGGGAGAAAGGAATCCCGCCCGAATCCATATTGCAGTCCCTCTAGAAAAGGCAGAGTATGCAGTCGCATAAAATTGACCCCGCCACCTTTTTGTAGTTTCAACGTTTCGGAGGGGATCAGGTGAGTCTCCTGGAGGTATACTATTTGAGCTTTGCGGCGGTGTAGCTGCGCAGCTATTCTGTGCCGCTTAGTGATAGTTCCCATACCCCGGACATTCCATGAGATGAAAGTATAAGATTTGACAGTAGACATCATTAATAAATATTGAGAGATCTCCCCGGTTCCCACCCCCCACCACCACCCCCGCATACCCACCCCCAAATCCCAGACCATGCAGCAAAAATACAAATAACTCAATAACATCCCAATACTGGGTCCAACGACCAAACTGTGTTCGACCAAACCATGAAAACAAAAGGAACATACTTTACATTAACAGTTGCTAACGCCTACGGGGAAAGGTCGCCAACACTATCAATGTCCAAACAATTACAATGAGCTATATATAACATCGCCCAATACGCGGGCCGGGCCAGGGGACTTTCTGAAACATCCCTACCAGTTGTGCGTACATACCAGGAACATTGTATACTGCAAGTAATATAAGTAGGCATGCCTATAATAATGACATATCAAGCTGTACCGGTAACTGAAAGTGGACTGGGAGTCACCCTCGGGGTCCTGTATCCAATAATATACAAACAATTTACGCCAAAGGATCATTACTAAGTTGCGTGTCTATAGAGGGAAACAATGCAACGCTGCCGTTGTCATCAGAGTCTGAGTCTGTATTAGCATCTTCGGACGGACTGGTACTGATGGATGGGCGAGACGTACGAAAGGCTGTGGCAGTTTGTATCGCCCCACGCCTGCCCTCCATCACCTGTTGACGAGGCGGGGGACTAGTGGCTGAACTCTGGGTAAGGAGCCCCCTTTTGCGTCTTCGAGGAGGGCGCTGTGACTTCGGTTGTGAGGAATCCATCCGTCTAGTGGGTTGAACATCAGGGAAGGTCTTGTCCATCCAATCCCATGCACTATCAGGAGCATCGAAAAACAAGGAGCGCTGATTATAGATGATTTTCAGTTTTGCTGGGAACAGTAGAGCAAACGTCAGGCCTGCTGCCCGGACCCGGGCTTTTACCTCCATAAAGGAAAACCTTTTTCGCTGTACAGCCAGGGTGTAATCAGGGAAGATGGAGACCTGTACATTATCAATTCGCAATGGGCCGTTATCCCTCGCCGCTTGTAACACGCGATCCCGATCTCTATAGTTCAAGATCCTAGCCAATATTGGACGTGGATTGGCGCCAGGTATTGGTTTTCGTGTGGGGACACGGTGTGCCCGCTCTACTGTAAAGTGTGCGGATAATCCGATCGGGGCCACGCTAGTTTTCAGCCAGGTCTCTATGTAATCCGTGGGGTTGGAGCCCTCCGTTCCCTCCGGTAATCCAACAATACGGAGGTTGTTGCGGCGCGCCCTACCTTCTGCATCATCGGCCCGGGCTTGGAGAGAGTCAATCTGTTGGCGCATGTGACTGAGTTGTTCTTCATGGGCTTTCACCTGCGGCAACATAATTTCTACAGTTTGCTCAACGGTTTGAACTTTATCAGCTAATTTTTTATGATCATCTTTCAAGAGATTGAGATCAACAGATATCATGCCCAGCTGCGCTTCTAGTACGGAGCGAGAATCGCGGATTTCCTGTAAAATCATATCCAGTTTATCCACCGAGGCGGTGGTACCGATACTTCCTTCTGCATGGTGTGATCGGTTGGATGAGTGTCCTGAAGTAGGAGAGAGGGAGCCCGTCCTCCCGGACCTAGTAGCCGCTCTGGGCTTCCCTTTGCCCATGGTCGGAGTCAGAGCGCAGCAGTGCGACGACCACGCAGTGACAAGTATAATATAACCACCGATGGACCAAGGACCAGCCAACAAGAAGGTGAGTGAGGATTCCTATTACAAACTAGCAGTGCGGTCGTGGGGGTATCAACATGCACTTCATATACCTCGGCCTCGGTGGCGGCACGGGTCTCTCCGGCGAGTCAGTGCAGCCTCCGCCCCAGCAGGACAGCAGGAAGCCGAACAGGGGGGCCAAAGTATACACAGCTGCCGGTCTCCGCAGCTTCGAATCAAACCAGTCCACAGGCCGCAGCCAGCATAAGCCCACAGACCCTCACTGAGTGGGACACAGGTTCAGCAATCTAGCTCCAATGGCCGCCACCAATTCGCCGTTCTTAAAGGAACACAGCAGGGGACCCGCTTCCAATGTGCTGCGTGTGGCGGCTCCGCAGACAGCAGCAAGCACTACCGATGCGCCGGAGAGGCCCACGCACGCCTCCGCGGTAGTCAATCAACTGAGCAAGGTACCGTGGGTACAGCATGGGGAACCGCCACCGACGCGTGGCGCGAATCTGTCCCCGGGAGCGCAGGGGCCCCCCCGTCGGCAGCGGTAAATCGCAGGGCCCGTAGGTGTTGTTGTGGACTCCACTCACCCAGGCAGTAGCAGGAGTATGGATCACTCAGGCGATCACGGACAGTTTCGTGCCAGTCGGATTCAGCCGATAGTTTTTATGGAAGGCGGGCGGGTAGGCCTCAGTCCGGGGGCTCGAGCAGGCACCGCAGCCGGAGCCAGTCTCACGCAGGCGCACCAGTCCACAGGCCAGCCCGGGGCTGATAAGGCTCTTCCCACGCACCAGGCCTCAGGTCGCAGCCAGCATAAGCCCACAGACCCTCACTGAGTGGGACACAGGTTCAGCAACCCAGCTCCAACGGCCGCCACCAAATCGCCGTTCTTAAAGGAAGGGGGGGGGGAAAAGCGGAGACACAAGACGGTCATCGGTCCCCATGCATCGCAATCCCCATCCCGCTGAGCGGAGCACCGCAGACACAGCAGGGGACCCGCTTCCAATGCGCTGCGTGTGGCGGCTCTGTAGACAGCAGTAAGTGCTACCGATGTGCCGGAGAGGCCCACGTACGCCCCCGTGTTAGTCCATCAATTGAGCAAGGCACCGTGGGTACAGCAGGGGGAACCGCCACCGACGCGTGGCGTGAATCTGTCCCCCGGAGCGCAGGAGCCCCCCCCGTCGGCAGCGGCAGATCGCAGGGCCCGTAGGTGGTGTTGTGCACTCCACTCACCCAGGCAGTAGCAGGAGTATGGGTCACTCAGGCGGTCATGGACAGCTTCGTGCCAGTCGGATTCAGCCGATAGTTTTTCTGGAAGGCGGGCGGGTAGGCCCTAGTCCGGGGGCTCGAGCAGGCACCGCGGCCGGAGCCAGTCTCACGCGGGCGCACCAGTCCACAGGCCAGCCCGGGGCTGATAGGGCTCCTCTCACGTACCAGGCCCCGAGCCACACCAGAGAGCGCCGTCCAGAAGTCCACTCTCCCGGGGTCTCCGGGAGCCGGAAAGCACGTCCGAGGCAGCCGGTTGTTGGGATACAGCGGTCAGCGATGGAAGCAGCTGACTAGTAATGTAGGGAATGACGGATCATAGGCGGATAGGTGCCCCCGGCCCGGAGCTCGTCGCTTAAGCGACCACCATCTTGGGCTGCAGACCACGCCCCCCCGCATCAAATATCCATAATAGTAAAAGGGGCAAGCAAAATAAATATTCCATTATGTGGCTGCCCTTGTGACTGATAAAAAAGCTACAATGCAAGCAGTGCAGCTGTCACAAAGGGAAGCATCTGAACCTTCACAAGTGCAGATAATTCAAACAATCTAAATTTCCAGAGCGGCACTGAAGAGCAGAATTGATCCAATGTCTCTGGACGTTAACCTGGTCAAGGCTGACTTACAGAAAGTGGTGGGTAGAACATAGGGCACAAGAGGATGCAGTTGAATACATGCAGACTGATGAGCTTGAGCTGAAAAACTGTTAAAACGCTATGAGAGCTCACTGGTGTGTTGGGACACAGACTGGAATGCACTCAAGTAAGGTTGAGAAGGACTAATCTCAGATTACTGGAATTTCCCGAGGGGATGAGGACCCATTGGCAGAATTGCTGTTGAAGGAGTGGATACTGAAACCAAAGGGCCTAGCTGCCTTATTTTTAGGTCTCGCCTGAGCCAGCGCTTAGCGCTGCTCTCGGCGAGAGTTTTAGTAAGCGGGTTTTGGAAGTGCAAACAGCAGTGGCTTTTGCTGGCGACCAGCTTGCGTTCACGATAGCGTGCACGCGCGCAACCGCCAGCTTTCAGCGCCCGATCAGGCGCCATCTGTCTTTCCTCTCACTTGATTGCTTTCACGCTCCTCCGCCCCTCCCCTCCCCCGCCGCGTCGTGCTGCTTTCACTTTCACGCGCGGCCAATGCTTGTTGCATCTTCCGTTCACGGACTCTTTCCGTCTCCTCTGCTCCGAGTTCCTTCCTTTCGATATTGAGCGCGCAAACGTTGCTTTTTCCTGCCATTCTTCATGCACGGTCACTCGCCACAACTAGCCTCTGACATACCCTCAGCTCTTCCGCGTCCGCAGTAAAGAGACAAAAGACGAAAAGCACTTCCATCTCAAAAGCCCCGGACTGCGTCTGTGTGAGGTGCCATAGTTTGCTCGCCACAGCTTCCTTTGACGAGCGGTAAATTGCAGGCCTGCGGCCGTCCACCTTCCAAACCAACGATCGCGTTAGGCCATTGTATGATTCTCTCACCCCCCCCCCCCACCGCTCCGGCTCACCGTCACTCTTGTGCGGCCAATCTTGTTGCATCTTCCGTTCACGGACTCTCTTTCCGTCTCCTCTGCTCCGAGTTCCTTCCTTTCGATATTGAGCGTGCAAACATTGCTTTTTCCTGCCATTCTTCATGCACGGTCACTCGCCACAACTAGCCTCTGACATACCCTCAGCTCTTCCGCGTCCGCAGTAAAGAGACAAAAGACGAAAAGCACTTCCATCTCAAAAGCCCCGGACTGCGTCTGTGTGAGGTGCCATAGTTTGCTCGCCAAAGCTTCCTTTGACGAGCGGTAAATTGCAGGCCTGCGGCCGTCCACCTTCCAAACCAACGATCGCGTTAGGCCATTGTATGATTCTCTCTCCCCCCCCCCCCACCGCTCCGGCTCACCGTCACTCTTGTAACATGGCTTCTGTGCACCCCTTCCCCAGCGCTGCACAACGGCATCTTGCCTGTGTGACTGTCCCTCGCCTGCATTACTGTCTCTCGCAGTTCAGCGGATCAGTGCAGAGGCGTACAATTGATGCACCTCTTCCTGGTCTCGGACTCTTCAGAGTTCGGCATCTCCTCACATTGTACTGCCCCTTAGAGCCCCTGGCCCCTCTTGGTCAATGGATGGAAGGGAGCTGCTCTCCCTACTGCTGGGTGAATTGGTCTTGCGGCCGAGGGATGTCTTTGTGTGTGTGGTACCTAGCTGGAGGGTGTGATGTTTCCTTGGGGCAGTGTTGCATGAGTGAATGTGTATTGGGGGAGGAGGGAGAGCAAAAGATTGGATAGAGTTTTCTGCTCTGCCCTTGATTTTGCCTGGAGGGCACCCCCTCCCTTTGGTGGTGTAAGTGCTCACTGGCCTCATTCTTTGCTTTTCTGCACCATATGGCAGATGTTTGCTCCAGTGAGGTGCACCTTCCTCACGTGCTTCCTTCTGTTAACTTCCATCTCCTTCGGTCCGGCCCGGGGGACTTTCCTAGTGCACTGATCCGAAGAACCCTTTGGGCACACTGCCGCCGATAACGGCTTGTGTTTTTGTGTGTTACTGTATTTCTCCAGTCTGAGGCGGCAGTAGAGTTCTCTATATATTAGGGCCGTGGGGTCTCAGTGGCCCGATTGTTTACACACCCACTCTACAATGCAGTTTCATTGGCGCAAGTGTATCTGCTCTACGCCCCCTGTGAGAGTCCTGCCCCCCCCCACTCGAATAGTGCTCTCTTTAGTTGTGTATGTATTCCCACACCCCTCTTGTAAGGGTAATGAAAGCCAACCCAAATGTTTCTGCTAGAAGGCTTTTGTGTATGCCCACCTCGAACACCACTTATGAATGTGCACCCTGTTACGCCATGGTTAGTTGGTGGAAATTTACTGTTTGCCTCGGAGGCCTCAGACTCCTTGTGTGGTCTTCTGCTCTCCACTTCGTACCTGGGATACCCCTCCCCCCCCTCCCCCCCTTCTGCCATCAGCAGTGCTTGTTTTTGCGTACTGTTTCACTGCACCCTTACTTTCCTTTCTTGCAACTGTTCATTTTGTGGCATAGACTATGGAACATCTCAAAAAAACATACAACACTTTCTGTAGATGCATACTAATTAGAACCCGTCATAGATTGATTCATTATGCCAGCCCTCTATCAACTCTCATTTGAGAAGTGCCACCCTCCTTGCGAATGGTGTGTAGGGGGAAATTCCTGCCCATTCAACGGCAGAAGTTTCCTGGTGAGAGCAGTATGCAGCTTCTGTGTGGGCACATCCACTACATGTTGCTGTAGAGAAACCGGCGCTTAACACTGTACCAGAACCTGAAGTATCAGAATACTTCAGGTCAGGTGCATAGCAGTGAATAGTGCAACAGGTTCAGCGACACCTCAGTCCCAGGCATTGCTGCCTTACACTACCCGACTGTGGGTAGTGGGACCCTTTCAATGTATTGTTTATCTCTATTGTTTTCTGCATTGGTGAATGTGATGTATCCTCCTTTGTTGGCAGCGCAACTTCTCACCCTCAGTGTACAGCGCTCTGATACCCTGAGGGGTCTTGTTCGCACTATATGACACATTTCAAATAAATAAATAATCAAACAGGTGGCAAATCTGACAAGTCTAGCAAAGACAGTAGCAAATTAGGGAGTAAGGACAAAAGAATTGGCTGAGGCTAAAAGGATGTTGATTGCACCTGGGATGCCTTAGATAAATATACAAACTCGGAATATCCTCAGAAATTGTATAGGGAAAGGGACTCATTTGGTAAATTACTGGCCTGAGTCTTAAATAGAATATCTCGAAACTATAATATTTAAACTCCAGGGAGAAAGCAGAAATGCAGATGTCATGCAAACCTGTATTAACGATGCCCGTAGAATGCATTTGGTGAACATATACTGCCGGCTGAAACAGATGGACAAGGCACTATTGCTACCTATTTAGATGAAGTTAGACTACCTATAATGACAGAGGAGCAAAGGGATGCGTTAGAATCTCCATTAACAAAGGAATAGCTAAGTGAAGTGATAAAAGATTTAAAACAAGGATGTATTTTAAATGTTTCCAGTCACAGGTCCGTAGAAACTACTGGAGGTTTTCACAGACGTACTAAGAAGCTGCTGCTCACCTTTTGTGGGGCTGAAATCATAATGATCCCAATAATAGGTATAAACCCATTTAAGTATTCATCATACTGCCTATACCATCCTTGATTAATACAGATGTACACATTTTAAATAAAGTATTAGCTAACAGTAATACAACTGGTTGAAACATTGGTGCACCCAGACCAGTGTGGGTTCATACAGTCGCGGCTCGCCGAGGGAGTGCTGCGGGGCGGGGGAGGGTCAGGGTGAGGGGTAGTAAACTCCGGCATACGGCGGTACGGAGGTAAGGAAATAAATAAATAAATAAATAAAACAATTTACATTGCGCGCGTTGCATCGCCGAGTTGGCGTTGCAGCGCGCGCAATGTAAATTGTTTTATTTATTTATTTCCTTAACTCCCTACCGCTGTATGCCGGAGTTTACTACCTCCCACCCTGCCCCTCCCCTGCCCCGCCCCGCAGCACTCCCTCGGCGAGCCGCAACTGGGTTCATACTGCACTAGACATGGCCCAGATCTGGAGGTACCTTACAGATGCACTACACTCATTGTAATTACTTTAAGGGCATTATGTCTTAGGTGTAGTAACTACTGAAAAAGCTTGTGATACAGTGGATTGTGATTTCATGCTACTTGTGCTGGAAAAGATGAGGATGGAACTGAGTTTCCATGGAAGGAATAGTCTTCTATGTATGCTACAAATGGCAAAGGTGAGAATGAGCCATATTACATCGGAAATCTGGGAAGTATAGAGAAGAATGAGGCAAGGTTGTCCCTTCTATGCACTTTTGTTTATGTTGGCAGCGGAGACGTTGCAATGCAGATTGAGGTCCATTTTGTAGGAGCAGTGGATCACAGTAGGCTCACAGACATGTACACAGACAACACATTAAGATACCTGCACAACTCTGAACTCTCAGTAAGTGTACTACTCTGGGAGCTAGAACACTTTGGACCCGTATAAGGCGGCACACCAACTTAGGAAAACAATTCTGTATCTAGTTGGGGAGCTGACTAGTATGGTACTGAAAGCATATCCGTTACTGGTACTGAACTGAAAGATGGATAGCTTAAGGTATCTTTGAATACAAATAGCTCATGCCGCGGAAAACCATTATGTGCACAATATGATGAAAAGATCTGTAGCATCTTTTAACATCTTAACATTTGTGGGACGAGCGGCATTTGTTAAAATAGTATTTTTGCCAAGGATGCAAAATTTAATGTGGCTGGTACACTTATTCAGACAGCTGAACAGATTGTTCAGGTCATTGGTTTCGGAAGAGAAGCGCAATAGAGTCAAGCTTGAGACCCTAAAGTTGAGCTCAGAAAAAGCAGGTGTGGGACAGCCGGGGCTGAAAGATTTATTGCATGGCAACACAACCTCAACGTATGGTCAGATGGATAGAAGCAGAGGGAAGCTGGGTAACTAGGCTTCTTGAGAGAATGCACAAGTGGATCCCCTGGCGAGAACTGCTCATGATGGGGGGACACATACAAAAAAAATACCCATACATAATTCGACAAGCAGGAAAAACCTGGGAGAAACTGGTGAAAAGGTTATGAATTGGACCTCATTTGTACCTGAGATCGACAAATGAAGCCTACAAACATTTAAGCGACTAAGTAATGATATGAATGTAACACAGTGAAGGGAGGGATGTGAAGTTATAATGGATTTGCACTCAAATGATAGGGTTCCTCATTTTTGCAGTGATGTAGGAAAGACATAGAGTGACACCTGGGCAATTTGTACACATTTTTGCAAACACTGTGTCCTCATAGACTTGATACCACCAGACTTGTGACTGGACGGAAAGGTTGAGAGCATTGGGGATGATGGAAGACCTGATTGACAAAGACGAATCTCAAGATACGATGTTAAATGTTTATAACACAAAGAAAATATAGTTTATAAAAGAAAAATCCCTGGTGCACAGTGCCACACCAGAAGCCAGTTCGTCTTCACACATAAGGCAAACGTTCATTTATGCTCCAAGGATATGAAACAACATCCCGATCAGCATCAGAGCTACTCCAAACCCTTCTGCAATTCAGGGGGGAGCTAAAGCCCCACTTCTTCAGGGAACACTATGGGCCATATTTATCAAAGGGTTGTGTCGCTTTTGCACCGTGCAACGGGGTGCAAAAGCGACGCAGCCCTTAAGATGCGATTTATCAAGACACGCAAGGCCTCCTTTCATGGCCCGAGTGGCTTGATAAAACCAGAGTAACGCAACGCAGCGCATCACTGTGTTGCGTTACTCTGCCCCAGGGAGGTGTTCCATGGGTGGTGCGTGGGTGTTCCCACACAAAACCCATGGATTTTGCAGCATTCCCAGATTTACCATAAGTGGTAGACCTGGGAATGCGCCAAAACTGCTATACCTCCTCAGGTGAGGCGTAAAGAGGAGAAAATATGTTTATTTCTTCTCGTTGTTTCCTCTTTCTATGTGTGCTGCATTCTGCAGAACATATAGAAGAAAATGCCTCACTTAAGGGATTGTTTTTGTGCAAGAAGGTGCCCCTACATGCACAAAACAATCTTGCTAACAACGCAGGCATCCTTGCACCATGTTTCAACAGTGCCTGCAGGGATGCTAGGCAGCACATTGTGCGCCAGCGTTGGGAAAAGGCAGGAATGAGCAGTACAATGTTAAGTATGGCGCATTCCTGCCCTTTCCCTATCACGCACAGTAGCAAGGTGACTTGTTGCACTGCGTGATATAATGATAAATATGCCCCTATACTTCCACACAGTGGGAATTCATGACCCACGAGCATCCTGCATCATTGTAAACAATCCTGAATCATAATACAGAGCTTCTGTCCTCCTTCAGCACTCCGTTACTCTATAGCTTGGTTTGCGCTCTACAACAGACTATACATATATACATGGAACACAAACCTCACTGCTAAGTATGGAAGTGATTTGAAAGAGTGAGGGGTACAAGGGAAAAACTATAGGGAGTGACATGATACTTTGATAGCTGGGTATGTTTGGTCTTCTACTTGCAGACTTTACTTTACCTCCGATGTTGAGATAATATTACCAGGAAGCATGATTGATGCAACCTTGCAGGGTCTGTAATTGTAGTTATTGATGTTCCTGTGCACAAGTGTCTTGTGGATTGTTACCTGCCTTGTTATGTTGGCCTAGGCCTGGCTGCCATGCTGCTTTTCTTTGCGCACGTTACACTGAGCCGGGCCTCCCTCGCCCTTTGCTCGTGCCAAGTTCTTTTGCACTGTCTGCATTTTCTGTTGTTCACCTTTTTGGGCTCAGTCTGCACAAACATGTACAAGGTCGCATAACAATGTATTTTGGTTCTTCCTGATATGGCTAGTCTCGCGCACCCAGACATAACATTAGGTGCAATTGCCATGAAGAATTTGGTATGCTTTTAATACTGTGGTTTACTAGCGCTTAACACACTTGGAGAAATCCCTTTCAGTGAGAAGAGCTATGATGTCCTGCTGATGTAATTCTGCATCTAGAGACTGAGGTATGGGGTTCGCTAGTCAAAGCCCAGAGGTCTTCTATTATTATAATAAACTATCTTACTGCAAGGGGAGGGTGGTAATGTTATTTATACGTTTATCCACTGAGCTCTGAGATGCTTTCCCCGTTTGTATTCTATGGAATTGTAACCATGCTGCTTATATTAGTCATATGCATTATGCTATTAGTACTGACACGTGTACTGTACATTAGAGCACGTAAGTTGGAATAAACATTTTAACCTATCCAGTGTCTCTTCCTACGCACCTTGTGGACAAGTACGAGTGAGTGACGAAAGAGTGTTCTTGCTTCTGCGAGTCCTGAGATAAAGATACCGTGTTCTGGGTTGTCCAAACATTAGTACTTGGGTGCTAATGGGATGCTAAGCTAGTTGGGTTGGGGTTTTTGGGTGCTACGGTATATGGTGGCAAACCACTGTATTCCGGGGTCCCATTTTCCTGTGCATAGCTCTGTGTATGTGCAGAAACCTTATGACATGGCGCGACCACCGTGGGGCAGCTTATCTGCGAGACGCTTGAGTAGTACTTGTGCTTGTCCACAAACCCCTCGCGTACGCTTCCGGAGGCGTATGTGACGGTGATACCTCCTATATTGAATGTTTTATAGGTTCTTTCAAGCTTGATGTTATTAAAAAGGTTAGTTAACAGACCCATTTTTGTGCTCCCTGTTAGGTTGTCGAATATAACTGTTTAGTCATGGCTGGTGTGGCGATTGCTGCACATAGTCGAGGAGCACTCCGAGACCACTTACGGGTGTATGGAGTGCCTGATACAGGGATCGATTTGGTCTTTGTGGTTCAAGCCGATCCGGCTTACCACTTTGAGGTGTTTTACACTTGGATCACTTTTGAAGCGGTGGAGGCAGATGATAATCTGTTTCATGAATATAAACCCACCGTTATTCCTGCTGCATATCGACCCTATACCACTCTTGAAGTACCTCTCACGGCTTGGCAGCACCGTGTTTGGTTTAATGGCGCCCTACCACAACCAACTACCGCAGTTCGTTTAGGCCCCTTGTCAATTCAGGGGGCCACTTGGCCTGTATTGGCCGGGTATACCCCGCATCCAAATTATCTGGCATTACCGCTTGCGGAACTGCGCACTATGCATACCGAATTGGTACGAGTGCATCGAGCCCTAGTGACATACGTTACAGGTAGTCTACATGGAGCTGCTCCTGTAGTCGCAGGCCAACCAGCTATAGCCGCTGGAGTGACCATAAGTCCTGTCATGGTAAATTCTGTGATGGGCAAACGTCCACAAAATAAGGACGACTATCCTTACTGGCTTGCAGAAAAGTTCGATCAGATAGAAGCAGTGTTTCCCCATACATCCCCAGTAGATAAACACCGCATCCTCACGATAAGTTTGCCAAAAGACATAATCCCCGATTTGACATCATGTGAAAACTGGGGTAAGGTATTCGCAGCAGTTTATTCAAAATGTTTTGGAACTCCTTCCATGACGGTTCTACCCTCTGTAATTAAAAAAGTACAGGATGAACATGGCCCTGAAGCGGCTGTGGAATTAGGGATGAGACTAGTGGGAGTGTTTGATGTAGTAGCTGAGCTGATCCTTGGAAATGTCAAGGGCGATGCTATGAACTTTCAAGTAGCGAATGCTTTGGCTTTGGTCCCAGAGTTGGACAGGCCCCGCGAATTACCGAAAATTATTGCCCGGGCTTATAAAACAATTGGAAGAAATAGCCTGGGCAACAAGCCTTTTGTAAAAATGCAAACTCAATCGCAAACACAAGTTACACAAACAAAAAGTGCATCTGAGAAAGATGATAAACCGGTCTTCACTAAAAAGAGTTGGAGACAGAAAAAACAGGGTAAGCAACAAAAGAAGCCGGGGTCGAGAGGCGCTTCCCCAGTTTCGGTTTCTTCTGAACGTACTTATGATTTACGTGATAGGTCAAGGATTAAATCACCAGAAAGGTTTCAGAGCTCTGATACGCGTTCTCCTCGTTCTTCACAGGCCCAGACGTCGTCACAGGCTGGTGGAGGAGGACGGCAAGATAGAGGAAGGGGCCGAGAGGCTCCCCAGGAGCGAGACCAACCTCGACAACAAGTCAGAGGGAAAGCAGAAGACTTTCATCTTCCTCGACCGCAATTTCAGAAGAAAAAGTTGCCGCTGTCACAGCGAAATATGCCTCAGACCGTGAGAACGAGACTCCAGAATTGGACGTGGGCAGTGACCCTCCTAGACAGCGCCGCGGAAGTTACCATAGTGCGGGAGGCGCTACGTCCTCATATGGAGGCGACAGCAACTGAAACATTCGTTACTGTAGAGACAGCTGACACGAGAGTGGCACCCCTGACAGACTATATAATATAGTCATACAAATTGAAGGTGACATACCGCGTGAAATAAAAGGGATTTTTTGGGAAAATCTAACCTCTTCATATGACATTTTGTTAGCAGAGGTGGATTGGCCACCCCCATTCGTTTTAGCTGCACATAAAGGAGAGGAGGTAATCCTTCCAAGCTTCTCACGGCATGTCCCAAAAGACAAAGCTGAAGCACTTGCAGCTGAGTGGGCTGTGTACCTGGCACCAGCGTTATACCGCAACCATGTGGGATGGGATGAAGAATCACCTCCTCATGCAATACCTTTGCGGTCACTACCGCAGCCACAACCCCAATATCCCATCAAACGGCAGGCAAAAGGCCCCGTCTCCGAAATTCTGACACAGTTGGAATATCAGGGAGTAATTGAACCATGCGTATCACCTATGAACAATCCCCTTTTCGTGGTTTCTAAACCCGATGGAACGTACCGCTTAGTTTTGGATTACCGGCATTTAAATACACATTGTCGGAACTTTGCGGTGCAAAATACACACAGTTCTGCGCTTGTAGACAGTCTTGTTCGTAAAAATACAAAACGACACTTGACCTTTCAAACGGTTTCTACACGCACAACCTAGCCCCGGAGAGTGGTCAATGGACCGCATTCACTTCCGGTGGTAAATTATTCCAGTTCCGGCGTTTACCCATGGGCTACAAAAATAGTCCGGGTATATTCGCCGCCCGTGTTGTTTCTTTGTTAAATGACATTGATCAAGACGCATGTTCGTACGTAGATGACATCTATCTGACGGACGACGAATTATTTCAGCATTTGTCCCGTGTGGACCGCATTATTCTTGAATTTGCGGAGCAGGGTTACAAATTTAACTTTGCTAAATCACACATTGCTGAATTTACAGTTCTGTTCTTGGGCTATGAGCTCAACAACGAAGGTAAGGGCTTAGCCCCCATTTCTTGGAAAAATGTGCACATTTGTGCCCCCCAAATACTCTGAAGAAACTTCAGTCTTTGCTGGGTTTCCTGAATTTCGGGCGTACTTACATTCCCGAATATGCCCAGCGTATCAAGCCTTTGTATGCTTTGATACAACCTACTTATTCAAGGTCTTGCTGGCTGCCTGAGCATACCTCAATTCTGCAGTCTTTGCAGACAGACCTTTTGGAGTCTAAATATCTTTTGACTCGTGATAACCACACAAACCTGGTGATTAGAATAATTCCGGGGCGGTGGGATTCACATACTTAACCTTTAATGAAGGTGATACAGTACCCATCGCATACAAGTCACATCTGTACACTTCCGCTGAATTGCGCTTTACCTCTGTCGAAAAAGTTCTAACTGCAGTGCAAATGGCGATTCTAAAAGAACGCGCACTGGCACAGGGAAAGCGGATTCTAGTGGTAACACCCTGTCCTGCCCTAGAGGCAGTAACAAAGGCAAGTGTACCGAACTCAAAAGCAATGCATCCCCGTTGGATACAATGGGCTACATCCTTGACGTCTTCGGACGTCACTTTTGTTTTTGATTCTTCTCTGCAGACTCAGGAGTTTTTGCAGTATGAATTCGTTCATCCTCCTCCTTTGTTTTTATTACCGCTTGAGGATTACAAATGTGTGATCTACACCGATGGTTCGGCGCAACCGGCCACTGGGTCCAAGCACGCTTATTCAGCTGCATGTGCTATTGTTGCGGGTTCCTTTGTAGATGGAAAGTTCAAATCCTCTGCAGTGCATACTCGCACACTTGGAGATAGTACCGCACAATTGGCCGAGCTGCATGCATTGCTACTTGCACTTGAGTTCGCTTCTCAGGATGAGACCACTCTTATTGTATGTGATTCTTTTTACTGTGTACAATCTTACAATGACAATCTGTTTTTCTGGTCGAAAAACGACTACAAGGACGCAAAAGGGAGCACAATTAAGCATAAAATGCTTTGGGTTCGAGTGGCAGAATTGCAACAACGTCTGCCCCTCACACAGGTGGTTCACACCTTAGGCCATCAGCGGGTGGGCGCACACGCTATTGGTAACGATCTGGCAGATGAAGCTGCCCGTTCAGCAGTAGTCACGTGTTCAGTAGCAGCGGTTACCAGGTCCATGTCGAAAATAGACCCTGTTATATTAGCAGCTATTGCTGCAACCAAGGAAGGTAATAATTACCCTACAGGTTTCCCTTCCAAGTATTCTTACACATTAAGTCCCGATCAGGTTCCTTATGTAACTATACCTGACGTTGGAGATCGGCTGATCCCCAACGCGGACCGCAGGAGTGCCTTGATATCAGCTGCACACGAAGGCATGGCTTCGGCTCATGCAGGTGTGTCAGCTACAGTTTCCATCTTGCAGCAGCGTTATTGGTGGCGTGGATTGTATAAAGACACCCGTGCTTTTGTGCTTTCTTGCGATGTTTGTCAACAGATTAAGCCTTCCACGGTAACACGTCCACCACAAACCCCGCTCTGCATTGCTAACAGACCCTTTGGGTGTGTTTACTTGGATCACTGCGGTCCATTCTCATCAGACACTGCCTATAAATACATCTTAGTGGCAGTGGACTCGTGCACACGGTTTCTCTGGGTCTGGCCACAACGGAGTGCTGACGCCCGAAATGTAATCAGGGATTTGCGTGTCTTTGTGGGAATTTTCGCATGCGGCACCTTCCATTCGGACCAAGGTCCAGCGTTTGCCTCTAGGGCTTACAAGGATGCAATGGCTTCGCTTGGGGTGCGGGTGAAATTTTCGTCTCCGTATAGGCCTGAGGGCAACTCTATCGTTGAACGAATGAACCGTGACTTAAAGCAATCCTTAACAGCTAGGGTTATAGGTACTGGCAGGAACTGGCTGGCCCATTTGTATACCGTTCAGCGTGCACTTAATAATCTCCCTAGAAGACCTCTGGGTGGGCGGACCCCATACGAAATGCTCTTTGGCATAAGAATGTTTGTGCCTGACCTTGAGGGTCCAGACATCGCGGCGCAATCCGCCAAGTTTGATGTAGATAACCATTCTGCTATGTTACAGGACTTACAAGAAGCCCGAGACAAACTTGCAACTACACATTTGCCTTCAGCCACAGATCCTGCGTTGCAGATTCCGGTAGCCGGCTGGCTTCCAAAGGTTGGAGAACTGGTTCGAGAAAAGGTTGAAAACAAAAAGAATTCGGCCCCTCTTTTCGTGCACCGGTTCCAGTTCTGGGCTTGAAGGGAACACGTACAGTCATTTTACCACCGCTTCCTGGTCGCAAGGAGAACAGATACATCTCAGTGGAAAATGTCAAGCTACAGCGCCTGGCCGATCCTGAATAGTGTCACACCAGCGGTCTCTTGTCCTGCCATTTATCGGACATATGTTCATAGTCCATCTGCACGAACGATCGCTGATGCTGTAATTGAGATGGTTGATTTGCCTGAATCCTCTACTTTGCCTGAAACTATAATTGATCCCCAACTCTCCACCAACATCGACGAGGACGAGTATACTTATCCTGCATCTGAATCGGTGGCACATCAACCAATATCGCCACTAAGCCAGACTCGTTATTCCTTTGATTCGGATTCCACATCTTCAAAAGTTCCATCCAAGTTCAGTATTTTTATATCCTGGTTTAGAGACAATTTTTTGATTCCACCCTGGACATACATCTGGTTGGTACTTTTCTTGATATTTTTGTTCATGTCCATTGGCTTTGTCACAGTGTTTTTTCTACTAATTAATGGTCACTATTTACCTGAACGCTCTGCTGTAGACTATGTTTCTGGAACTTTGGCTCCTCATTCCTCGTCTCACATCATGAAGCGTGACCACACATTTGTGAACATTTCAGCTTTCCCAGTTGCTGATGGCATCGTATGGGATGCAGTGAATTATCAAATCCATGGTCCGACGGAAATTATTAATGTACCTAATGTCCTTCGTGTTTCAATGGGTGATGTAGTACAAAATAATATTCATTCTGATGATTGGGATGTGCATGCCGTTGAAGCATTGTTTGCCGATTTAAAATATTATGCATCTTTTAATGCTGAAGATCTATATATGAATTCTGCTAATTATGCCGATTTGTATTGTTACCAACATTGGGGTAATCATTTTCTCCATAAGCCCAGTGCCCTGCGTAGTTCTGTTAACTATACCCAATGGGAACATTGTCCAAACCCCTTGCCAGGTAGCTCTCAAACTCTTCGAAATAAGTTTAATTATTTTACTGATTTTAATCGGTCGAACCCTGCATCCTATTATTTTAGACTAAATAACACATCAACTCAGAAAATTATGTTAACACACACCAAATTGCTTTATTCAGGTTCCTTTCTAAGTGCCCTAGCTGTGGGTGGTTATGAGTACTGGGATAATACAGTGGATTTAAAATCTATTTGGGGCTCCAAGCCATGGCAGGTACAGGGAACCGAGGCATTACACCGTGCTTGCCTCATCCCTACACAAATTATGTTCCTCAATGTCTCCATCTATCAGACTACATGTTGGGGCTTAGCAACCACTAAACAATTGAATACTCCATCAATACCATCCCTGTCGAGTTTTCCCAATGAAAGCTCACGATTTAATATGTCCCTCGTGTCCCTGCAGGCTCTGTTACAAAATAATTCGTATAATGTTTCTGAGCTAGTTCAGTCACCCTGGTTGGTATGGCCTACATCATCAAATGCATGTCAAATGCGTTTTCACGACTCAGGAGCTAATTACACACAGGATAGGCCTGATCCGAGATTTACTGATTCCCGTACTGTCACTACATATTCTGTTGGTAAATTATGCAAACAATGGCTGCAACATTCGTCCCTTGATTCTGTTAAACAACATTTGTCCCTCCTTTCAGGCAATATTGATCTGTCCGACTTTGTTTTGGGACCTCGTGGTCCCCGACCTAAAAGATTCATTTATGAAACATATAATGAACTCTGGAAGCTATCACAAATGGAAGCTGCTTCCCGTCTTCGGGAAATAGATCAAGCAAATTTGGAAAAGGTGCTTGCTGTTGTTGACAATAGTATTAATACCCTGTCTTCTCGCATTTATACTTTGGAGAATATTGTGTCCTCTGTTGTTGATATTGTACAAGATGATGTTTCTGTGTTATATCATGGTCAGAATCAATTGCGTTCGGTTATGCAGTTTGCATGGACTTTACAAACGCTCAAGTTAGGTAAAGTTCCTTGGCATTTTTTGAACACCTCTGCCTTGTTTCTACCTTTTAACTTAACTGACAAACAGCAATTTATGTCCATGAAAGATGCAACTTACACTCTATTACATATCGAAAAGATGGATCCTTTGCCGTTCTCTGTTGCAGAACTCGATTCTGCTGTATGGCTAGTCCATGGGGTTATCGCTTTACCTTTTTCCTTGTTTGAATTTGACTCCTGCATGAAACATTATCCTGTGGGCCGTTACCGGCCCTTGGGCAGTGCTTTCCTGCATGAACTCTGGTCCTTGCCTTTCATGTATAAATGCCTTCGGGACGGCAAGGAAGTCTTTCTCACGGGGGAGTACTGCGACTCAACTATGGGTCATTCGCTTATTTGTAAACACATTAAATTGCATGGCTCATGTAGCGTTTCCGCTCCTAATCTTGCTTGTGTGCTGAAAGGTATTCCTGCTCCTGTTATTTCACCTACTTTCACTCTCCTTTCCAATGGTAGTTATTTACTTTTAAATAACGAAAACTGTTGTGGCCTGCAGGCTGGCATTCCTTACATTGTAACAGTTTCGCACAGGGTTGTCTGCTGCAAAAATGTGCTTTTTCCTCCCCCTCATGGCAAGGTTGGTATCTCTGTTTGGCCTTCCATCCCTACCATGGAAGCAGATTTCAATAGACTGAGCAGAATAAAGGCACTATTATTAAACGAGGAAGTTATGCTCACGTCCGCCCGGGAGACATTCATTCTCCAGGTGGCGAGTACCCACAGTGAAATACAGGCCCTTTTAAACACTAATCTCCCCCAACATTTTGGGGAGTTAATACATCGTATTTTTAACGCATCTAACACTGAAGGCCTAGTACACTTTTTTAAGGTCGTGGGGTCGGGCTTGGTGTCCTCCTTCCAAACTATTTTTGGTGCCATCCCGGCTTTCATACACTCTATTTTTTCCAGTGTCTTTGGCGGTTTCCCATTGATCCTTGCTTTAGCGGCTGGTGTCTTGCTCTTAATTTGCTTTCTGCGCAATGGCTGCTCCCCGATGGGACCTGCTCGATCCAGAACGCCTCCAGCTGCTCCGTGAGCGCCTTTTGGCCGGTTTTGGTGTCTTGCCATTGGCGACACTGAGTGTGTCATATACTCTTTCATTTCGCTTTGCGTATTTCACTTGCGTGCAACCTGTGATGACTTGTGTCCGCTGTCCTTTCACCTGGACTCTGGATTATTGCCTCTCCAATTCGTCATTGTCTGTTCCGGATTTTGTTCAGTTGATGGGTCCCTTAGAGGCCCATGAGCAGGACTGTTCCGTTGCTGGCTGTATGGCGCGTGCGGCTGCACTGGGGATTTTGGCGCAATGGGATATCTGGGCGGCTGCCCAGGATCTCCTACAACGAAGCTGTTTCGATTATCACGCAAGCTGTCCCGCATTGCTTCTGGATGCTCCCTTTGTTGAGGAGCATTCCTGCTCTTTTGATCTCATGGATTGGATGGCATCTATGTTTTTTGACAATTCCAATGATGAACTCTTGGAGGGTATGGCTTTTCTCTGCACTTACACTTTCATGGATTGACCTGCCCTTCGCCGTTTGGGCGCTCCCTGTGCTCCAACGGCTGTGTTTTTCCTCTGATGGGCCTCTGTCCTGGCCGCTGGACTGACCAGGGGAGGGTGTCTTGTGGATTGTTACCTGCCTTGTTATGTTGGCCTAGGCCTGGCTGCCATGCTGCTTTTCTTTGCGCACGTTACACTGAGCCGGGCCTCCTCGCCCTTTGCTCGTGCCAAGTTCTTTTGCACTGTCTGCATTTTCTGTTGTTCACCTTTTTAGGCTCAGTCTGCACAAACATGTACAAGGTCGCATAACAATGTATTTTGGTTCTTCCTGATATGGCCAGTCTCGCGCACCCAGACATAACATTGGGTGCAATTGCCATGAAGAATTTGGTATGCTTTTAATACTGTGGTTTACTAGCGCTTAACACACTTGGAGAAATCCCTTTCAGTGAGAAGAGCTATGATGTCCTGCTGATGTAATTCTGCATCTAGAGACTGAGGTATGGGGGTTCGCTAGTCAAAGCCCAGAGGTCTTCTATTATTATAATAAACTATCTTACTGCAAGGGAGGGTGGTAATGTTATTTATACGTTTATCCACTGAGCTCTGAGATGCTTTCCCCGTTTGTATTCTATGGAATTGTAACCATGCTGCTTATATTAGTCATATGCATTATGCTATTAGTACTGACACGTGTACTGTACATTAGAGCACGTAAGTTGGAATAAACATTTTAACCTATCCAGTGTCTCTTCCTACGCACCTTGTGGACAAGTACGAGTGAGTGACGAAAGAGCGTTCTTGCTTCTGCGAGTCCTGAGATAAAGATACCGTGTTCTGGGTTGTCCAAACATTAGTACTTGGGTGCTAATGGGATGCTAAGCTAGTTGGGTTGGGGTTTTTGGGTGCTACGGTATATGGTGGCAAACCACTGTATTCCGGGGTCCCATTTTCCTGTGCATAGCTCTGTGTATGTGCAGAAACCTTATGACACAAGTATATGGATGAAATGGACACAGTTTATGGAAGTTAAAAACGTTCCTTACCCACAAAGGTGTCATGGCACTGAGTACTGCATTACTCAAGTTTAACACTTCACCCTTGCTTAAACAATATAAGAAAGTACGCAGATATTTAATGAGTAGTCATCATTATCCAATTGATAATATAGTTATATCCGAAACCCAGTACCATAACATTCGACACAGTTTTAAAAGACTCTGGAGGTTCAAAGTACAATTTAAAAAGTACCTGCTTGAAGACATTCTTGGAACAACCCCTCAAATGTAGAGTAGATCCCTATTTCCAGGTCAGATCACTGACAAATGTTCTCTCGTCACCCAACAGCACCAGAGTAGGACATTCTTGGTGCAATCCCTCAAATGTACAGTAGATCCCTATTTCCAGGTCCGATCACTGACAAAGGTTCACTAGTCACCCCAACAGCACCAGAGTAAAACCAGCATGCTTAGTCCTAGTCCGGAATCATTGCTGCCGCAGTTGATGTGATTGTCATATAACCATTGAGAAGCCAACCAGAATGAGCAAAATAGTCGACACTGTTGATTCAGACATTTCGTGTATAGGTCCCTGGAAATTACAGTGACATGAACCGATAGTTACAAGAAGGGGCTCAGGCTCTCAAATTTCAAGTCTGTGGTCCATGCAGGAGATGGCATTGCTGGTAAAAACTACATCTACATCAAGGTTCATCACACATGCCACTTGTCACTGTTTTAATAATTTCTCACTCCATCAACTTTCATGCAGTCCTCTGCCCCCCACACTATACAATAGTCAGATATTTGTCTATATCATAGTTCAGAGGGTATTTGTATCTTTCTGCATTTTTACACCAATAAATTCTGCTTTTGACTTGAAATATTTGTATAGGTTTTCAAAATGCATCCAGGCAAAGAAACAGATAAATTAAAATTCAACAATATCAGTGAGGAGTCTGAGGCTGGAATTGTGTGATGCCAGATAAGAGGATTTTTCAGTGGAGTGCTGCTGAATATTCTTGTTACCATACAGAGGACTAAAAGTCCATAGGTGTGAAAATTGGGTAACGAGGGTAAGAGTTATTTGATTTGTAACTTGAGTAGGGGTCTGGAGCCCTAATTAGGGTGAGACTTGTGTTAGAGTAAGAAGAATGGCCCACAAGGTAACCTTGGATAAACTTCTGTTGAGTGTTTGCACATAAGGAATTGGTGGGCTGATTACTTCTATTTTTCATTGTGCCTACTGTGAAATGGATCCAACCACAGTCTGGTTATACTGCTTTCCCCCTCGATAGCAGTTTATCCATGGATGATTTCTTTCAGTCTTCCAGTAACCTTTCAATATTGGGAAGTGGGGCGTGGGCTTTCTAAAGAGATGGATAGGACTTATGTAATTTGACTTCTGTGTCTAACAGCTTTACATCCCTGCCATCTGAAAGACGAGTTTGATGTTCACCGTCTAATAATATCTCCATTGTGGGATAGGCCCTATGATGATTTGGAGTGTTTTAAAATATTCATCTAGTTCATGAACTGTATCGACAAACTGTGGGTGATGGCCTGTCCAAAGAACTTAGGGCCAGATGGACAAAACTTCTCAGCGTTCACAAACCTTGTAATTCACTAAATTTGTAGGTTTGTGAGCCAGGTTTTACTGATTACTAAATTTACGACTGGATACCTTGTTTCAAGTTGAATGGTGTGTGTTGTGGGAGTCCCTTCGAAATGGCGATTTGAAATTAGATGCATCAGTGGTTTGCAACTGTAATTCTGGCTCCAAATCTTAACAAGATACCCACCCCCAAGTTGGGAGGGAAGCTCATTCGGAAATTTTGTGAATTTTTGTGAAAGTATCATAAAGAGTAGGCAGTGGTCCAAGGGACCTCTGCTAACTCACAGCGAAACTTTAAAAAACGTTTTTTGTTAAAAGCAATCCTATTTCCTTGAAGAAAAACAGGCTGTTTTAAAAAATAAAAAATAAGTTTGCTCTATTTAAACACAATCACAGACATGGTGGTCTTCTGACTCTTGCAGGCCACCATCCCGTGGTTGTGGCCAATTGGACTGAGTCACAATTTGGGACCTACCACATCAATATTAGTAAGGTAGGTCAAATTGTGACCCACTATAAATCAGAATTTTGCTAACTGACCTATTAGAACATAGGTTGCTTTGTAAAATTCCACACTGGTTGAAAAAATACTGGTTGCAAATTGCGACAAGATTTTATGCCCAGTGCAGTGATACATCTGGCCCCTAATATCTTCCCTTGACTCGTCCTTGTTGGTCTAAATATATGAAACGGGAAACAGCGTTTACAACGCTGCTGTTACCACGCAGGTAGGTAACAACGCGGTTGTTACCACGCGTGGCTTTACATCGCAAGTCGTTTCTACAACTTGCGCTAGGTGGCGTGCAACACCAGGGAATGTGTTGGATTTTAAGTCCAACACATTCCCTGCTGTTGCGCTAACTGGAGTAGGAATAGTAATTTATACTATTCCTAAGTCCAGCGCGCCATCTAGCGTAAGTCGTAGAAACGACTTGCGATGTAAAGCCACGTGTGGTAACAACGCGGTCGTTGTAACGACCGAGTTGTAACCTACCGCGTGGTATTTGCTCGCGTAGTAACGTCACACATTCATATGAAACATATTGAGTTGATCAATAAAGAAACCACCCAATGTGACCGGTAGGCAATTTATATTTTCCCATCAGTTTAGATAACTGTTGGATGAATTTAATAGACACTGAGCTGCTTACTTCTGATAGCTCAGTTTTATGGCAGCTGCTGGAGGGTGCCCAAAATGACCTTTGGACAGGGAGTCTGTGGCTGAAGCAGATTTGCAGCCCTTGCAGTCTCCTATGTTGCATTCTGATTTTATTCAAGGATAGGTAGATTGAGCGATACGATTTATGGGTTTAATGTACTGGAGGCACTATGGTTTGCAGTAATGCAGTCTGATATCGTTATATATGGTTGATGACCTGGGTTTACTTTCAGGTTGTGGTTGATTGATTTATGCCAGGTTATAGCAGCAGCTATTCGTAGTCCCAAAGGTAATTGTTTTAACAATTATTTGTGGCAGGTTTTGGTAGTTTCCCTTTTCTTTATACTGTTATGTAGGAAGTTTTTTTTCATTTGAAAATTGAACATGTTCATTGAAATCATGGCTTCGGATAGATGAAGAGTGGGCATTTATTTAGCTATCTCTTTTAGGCCCTGCTTCGGCTGTACCTCTGAAAGCAGTGTAGAAGGCGCCATGTGCAATGTGCACACGCCAGAAATTTTTTTTGTTTTATGAACTCAAACTCCCAACGCAGGAGCTTATTTGTGTTAAGCAAACAACAAATGTGCCTAACTCACTGGGAGTTTTCTTGTAGCACGTGTGGGTCATTTCTGTGTTTTCTAGTAACGGGCCACTATGCTTTCCCTGGCAGTCCTGAACCAGGGAAAAAAATGCATCAGACCACCCACCCACAGGGCGTCTGGTCTGATGTACTTTGACCAACTAACTGCCCGAAGTCAGTTGGGGTGTCGGTCAAAGGCTTCCGCCTTTGGAGCCAGTGCCGGTGGAAACTTGACAGCGTGCTGGACTCTGAATAGAACAGTCAGCCCAGGAGTTTGGTGGACAAGGTGCTACGCCAAGTTTGTGGCGAATTCCTCTGTCTGCCAAATTTTAAATAAGGCCCTAAGATGCCTTCCTGTTGACACAATTCACAGCACTTATTCTGTAAGTAGTTGTGTCTTACTCTTGCCTTAGGTGTGAATTATACATCAGTGTTTCTGTCCTGATTCACAAAGCATCACAAAGTTTTTCCATGAGTAAGAATGCATTGTATCCATGGAAATTCAAAAATAAATGAACTAAAGTCGGGAGTAAAATACAACTGCTTGCAGTAAATGCTTTTTTTTATATCTTTATTTTCAGTTTAATTAAATTAGGGAGGCTTTCCATATACAGGTCCTTTTCGGTACATACATCAGGAGGATCGCAATAAAAAATACAAAAGGTTCTTGACCTGCAAGCAAGTCCCCCCCTCGATCCATCGTGGTCAGTATGACCATTCGGTATAATAACACTTAAACCCGAAGCTTACCCTCCACCCCCGTGCCCCCTTGAGCTTCCATGATAGGTAACTTTCAATTTTCATTCATATTGCAGGAAATGCTTTATGGCTCAAGCCTGAATATTCAGAAGTAATTGATACCTTAGACAGGAGTAAGATGCAACTATTCACAGAAACATCTACGTGAGCCGGGCTCTATGTACTTACTTAAACATTGTATCTCTTCTAAGATGGCAATATTGTTTTCAAACTCTGCTCTCGCAAGCGATTGAAGCAACTATTGATATTTTTACAATTAGCGGGAAGATCTTTTCTTGGGTATGATTTTTACAGGTTTCATTCCTGTTCTGCTCCAAAGAGTAACAACTTACAAACCAGAAAACAGCTTTATAGTTCTGGACCTGCTGACCTTACAGCGGTCTTCATCCTGGAAGCAGAGCCCTCAGTGTGTCTGCTACTCCAAAGCAATGAGCTCCTGATTTTCGGAGGGTCTCAGCTCGTAGTACCCTTTTGTTTTGATCCAGAAGGTTTTATATTGTTTTGTTCATATGTTGTTCAGCATAGATGCTTTTAGGTTTAATATCACTGACGATTTGTTAGAACATTTGTGAGTGAGCTCAGATTGTTTCACGTTCTAAGTTGGGTATAGAACTTGATTGTGCCATTTCAATCAGTTTGCCTTAATTTATATTTGTATAAAAGACATTTTAGTCACAGGTCAGGCTGTAACTAGTAGTATATTCTAGGGTGTAATATGAGTATTGGGATTGTTTTATTGATAGCGCCGCTCATCAACTTCACACTTGTCATATTTACAAAGACAGAATATATCTTATGTAAGTATGATAGATATTTTTTTTTTGCTTGAATCTATAAATTTAACATTTCATATAATCTGCTGCTATATGGGCAAGAGCTGATACTTTCTGCTTGCGTCGATACCATCAGCTAGCGTCTGCAGGATATACCAGAAGGGCGAGATAAGTGTCAGTGATAGTGAGAAAATCAGTTCTCTTCCTGGTCAGCAGGGTCTGGTCGAGCCCCAGAGGTGGCTCTGTAGCAGTCACAGGTACATGGAGGCAGCAGAAATATAACATGTTCAGTGTCCCTTTCACGCTAAAATTGTTGGACACTATCCTATATAAATTAGACCCACTGGTCCTGGAAATCCCTTATGTGGTGCATATCATCAGAGGTGACTTTTTTGACTTGATGGACATAGAGATAGATATATGAAAAGCATAAGCGGGAGGGCAGAGGATATGGTTGGCATGATTTACCCATAACTGTGGTCTGATAGATATATGGAGAGTAAATATGCATTAAATCCCCATACTCCCACTTCTCGGGGAAGCACCACACTTTTTCTAAGCCTGGGTACCTGTTTGTCCCAGGAATAGACCTGATGAAGATAGTGAGGGCACAACACCTGACTAAAGGAATCTCAGACTACTTGCCACTGGTAGTCGTGGTGATTTGTGGGACTGGGGGCAAGAGGTTGAAGCAGAGGGTGTGCAGTGTCTCAGTCAGGCTATTAACACTAATGTGATAACCCAGAATCCTGCAGAATCTGGGATTTCTAGTGGTATGTAACAACAATTGGTTCTGTAGGGAGTGTTCTATTTATTCTACATGAGTTGTTTGAATGCCCCGAATCAATAGGGAAAAAAGAATCAATCTAACAGGTATTCAATAATAATTAACTAATAATAAGTTCAGACACCAACCATGTATGGATTGAGGACACGGTATATTATTCATCATATATTGTGAAATAATGCAAATAATGGTATACCAACGACACATACACGACTGCTGTATAAAATAAACATAAACAAATAAACTTGACATAAATATATCAGGACTGTGGTACATAAAGAACGAAAGACAGTTACAGATGTTAACATACAATACATAAATTAATCACTATGGTGTCCAAAGAAAACATGTATATGTTGGAGCAGATGTCCTATTTTACTTAGATGTGTAATCTGCTCTACATAGGTCAGGAACACCTCTATTTTTCGTCGAGGCTCGACCCAGAAAGGTTATGTGTTGGTATAAAACATCAAAGACGGGTCTTCTTCAGGACTTGAGATCAAATGAAACTGCCTGTGGCGATGGAGCCTCAAAATTAGGCATCCTCCTCCGATACTGGAGATCTGGCTTAAAAGGTCCTTGAGGGAGGGATGGTCCGTATACTTATCACGGGGATCATGTGATTCTTCCTCTGTGTTAGTTGGAGCCAATGGTTGGACTCCCACGAGTATTTGGCTGACTTGCCAATAATACAGAGATCCTGGGCGGATTCTCATAAGGGGCGACCGTCAATCGTCTCACCTCCCTGGGAAATACCCAGAATGTGGGGAAATAACACTGGTAAGACGAGGGGTGGGGGGCAGAGGGGGGGGGAGGCAACCAGAGCTTTTTTTTATAGCCCAAGGAGGCAGGGTACAAAAGTGAAGGGACAAATGGCCAATATTTCTCAGTGAGTTAAGGCTCGCCGCTGACCTCTGATGAGAGCTGCAGCTCACAAACTCAAATCCTGACAGGATAGACTGTACCTTCCATCCTTCCCAGAGCGATAAATGGAATGCTATTATGTTTGACGAGAATAACAATAATGATAAACAAACACTGCTGAAAAGAAAATATAATTGGTATTATTAATCATGAAAATTTCGAGTCGGATGAAGGAGCAGCAGTACTGGGGAAAGGATGGTGCTGTAAGGAAGCAGGGATCTGGCACAGGCAAGTGAACATAGATTGAGACGACTTGGATAAACCTTCAGTGAAGGAATGGAGGAGAGGAGATGCTGAAACAGGGGAAGTTCAGTTTCATGGACAGAACTATAGGGGGAAGATTGAGGGAACACATTTGGCAAGATACATTTTAAAAGACATGTTGATCATGGAGTTCAGATCAGATCATCTCAGGACAGAGTGAGAACAGGAGATTGGATAGGGAAACGAAAGTGAACACAGGGGTCTTTGCTTGTGTGACTGACATCTGTGGTCCTGGGAGCTTTTGAAGTGTATTTGTGTAGTGGATTGGGACTCAAGGACTAAAGCCAGAAGGTAAAATCTTTGACCAGGACAAACTTGGTTGGTGCATCCAACCTGTGCTCCTTGGCAGTCGGTGTCAAAATGTGTTGAGGTCCTGTTCTACAGGGGAGCTTGGCTAACCATTTTCTGACTCCAGTCTCCCTCAGATCGCAACACTTTAAGAGGACCCTTCCATTCCAATGCTTGTCGAAATTCAGAGGTTTCTAACCCTTCAGAGGCTGGTGCAGTCAACGCTTCCGTGGTAGTTTCGGAGAAGAGGGCAATGCCCCAGTTGGACTCTTAGATGAGTCTTATTGCTTCTTACCATCTAAAACTGGGTGGAAGGTTGGCAAAGTTGCTAACCTCCTGGAAGGGCATTACAGGGGATGCGTGGGTGTTAAAGACAGTTTCAGGATTCCCCATAGAATTTTATGGTTCCCCAAGGCAAGAGTGACATCCTTTTCTGCTCCAGTTCTCTCAAGATCAATGTAGATTGGTAGACATGGACGTGGCAGAATTGAAATTCAAAGCAGTCATTGTCCGGTCTCAGCTACACCATCGGGGTTCTGGAGCAAGCTTTTCCTCACCAAAAAGGAGTAGCAAGGGCACCACCCAGTGATCAAACTACTAGAGTTTAGGGGTTGGTTTAACTACAGGCACATCAAGATGGAGGGAATTCACCTCCTTTGAGATATCCTCCTACAGAATAACTCTATCGTTTGATTGGACTTGAAAGACACTTATCTGACAGTACGCTTTTTTATTCCCCACCAAAGTATTCTCTAGTTCTGTTAGCGGGGTCAGATTTTCAAGTTCACAGTTCAACCATTTGATCTGTCATCAGCATCTTGGTGCTTCACCAAGCTTGTCAGACCAGTAGCAGAGTTTCTCAGGTCCAGGAGGTCTCCTTCTATTTGTCTGAATGACATTCTTCAATGGATCAATCTTGAGTAGCTTTTGAGCCATTTGAGGTTAACTGTGGACTTAATACAGAATATTGGAATCATTGTCAACAGGGAGAAGTCTGATCTGACTCCCAATCAAACCATGCCCTTGTTGGCGTTTGTCATCAACTCAGTTCAAGCAATTTGTCTTGGTTGGTGTGCATAGTGTGGAGACGTAGTTACAGGAGGTCGGTGGTCAGCAGAGGAGCTCAAGCTACATATCAGCTGCTTAGAGCTTCTCATTGGCTCCTTTACAGTCAGGTGGCTGCCCAAGGACAGAGTGTCGTGCTGCGCCCTTCACTGGATGGGGAATGTGTCCACGGTCAACTACATAAACCGCCTAAGGGGTACAAGTCTGGGATGTTGGCGGATCTCGCCAAGTATTTTTGGCGTTTTTATCTGGACAAGCAAATCTCAGGAGTAGCAGACATCTTATGGGTTCCTCAAAGGTGATTGCGGATTGGAACTTTGGCATTTGGAGACTGATGTCCCTCTGGGGTCCCTGCGAGATAAATCTCTTTGCTTCTTTACTCAATCACCAGTTGGACAAATACTTCAGTTGAAATCCAGACCCGGAGCTCTGCTGGTGGATGTGTTTCTCCACAACTGGAGGACAGGACAAATATGCATTCCCCTCATTCGCCAGTATCACATGGATGACAACACAAGCAAGAAGGAAGGGGGCGAATCTGGTGTTGATAACACCCATTTGGAGGGCTATAGTATGGTTTCTGGTTGTTCCTGCAATTTCTCTGGACTTTTCAATCCTTCTCCCCTGTTCCCTGAAGTCTTCTGGAGCAGTCATGGTCGGTATCGCCAGCTGATTTTGAAGGGTTTCCTTTGGCTCATGACATTGAGGATTTCAGGGAAACAATGGTCGGTTCCAGATATTTCATCTCAGATTCTTATCGGCAAGGCCTGCTCTGACAGCAGGAACAAGAGCTACAGGTCCGCTTGGAGGAGATGGGCTGGTTGGTATGTCGGACAGGGTTTGGATCTCATGGGTATTTTTTGACTGAGCTGCCTGTGTCAGGGTTGGCTTACAGATCTATCACTGCCTTTAGCTCTGCCATCTCGGCATGGTCATGCTAATCTTGGGGGCAAAGGTTCCAGCTGGGGACAACACCCTAGTATGTAAGCTGTTGAGGGGTATTCAACTCTCTAATCCTCCGAGTTCCAAGTACTCAGTGCTATAATATGACAGTGTGATGCGTAACCTTTTCTTGTCCTGACCGTACAATCCATTTCTCTCAAGGAAAAGAGATTTTGGCTAAGCTAAGTACGCTGCAGTGCCTAATCTCTTGTGAAAGGTTTTCGGATGTCAGGGATCTTGACTTGTCAGGAAGAGGCTATACTCCAGATGGAGTCATTGTCACCATAGTCAGGCAGATTAAATCAGACACCTGCATTGCTTTGTATCCTAGATTTGAGGACAATCCGAAACTCTGTGGTTAGCTGCCTTAGGGCCTATGAGGACATGACGGTAGAGGTCCAGTCTGCAGGTCTCACCAGTTATTGGTTTCTATCATTTGGGGCAGTGTCTTTGCCCACTATTGCCAGATGGGTCTGGTGGGCAGTGTCAGAAGTTGGGCATTGACACATGTCTTCTGTGCTCACTCAGCCAGTGGAACTATGGTGTCTAAAGCATTCACCTTAGGAGGTAGACTGAAGAATATTGTGAAGGTAGCAGATTGGTTTGCAGAGTCTACATTTAAAATGTTCTATTTTAAGCCGGTAGTGGGAGTAGCTTCACTTGTGCCGAATAAGCTTTGAACAAGCATAATCCTTGCCTCCAGTTCTGATCTAGAATGAAAAGAATTAATAGTAAACATGACTTTCAGTTTAATTTAGAGCATAGGGCAAGGATTATCCTGCATGGCTCTGTGGATAACAGTGAGCCCTCCCGCAAAGGGTTGTCCATAAGATATAAGTACCGCGTTTTGTTTATGTTGATTTTGATTGATGGTAATTTGGATACTTCATTGCCTATTTTAACGCGTTTTCTGAAATGCTCATACATCAATTTTCTCACAGGAATGATTTCTTAGTTCTTAGGTTCAGACCAGAAGCATGAATGATTGTGGTCTGTAGTTTTTTAGTGTGTAACTGGTCGCATGAAGAAAAGCGAAGGATAAAAGAAAGCTATTGCATCTTATGGAGGGCCATGGCATGATGGTAGAATTAATCAATGACATGCAAGGGTGTGAAGCCTCGTAGGACTTGTATTTCCTGTTGTCTGTGATGAACTTTAGTATGTTTCTTCTACAAATGGGTATTTGACAGAAATATAAAATGGGAATTATCTTTGTATGTTGCTGAGTTAGGAAAATAAAGAGTGTTGAGCGAAATCCTCCCCTCTTTATTCTTAATAGAACAGACATTTTTTTATCATGTTTACTAGGAAGTTTCAGATTGCCCTTGGCTTGACATGGCACGAGATAGAGGTTGTGATACAGCCTCCCCAGGCAGTGGTAAGTGTATTGCCTGCATGCCTGAGATAGAGGATGTAGCCGTAGGCAGGGATGGACACATGGCTGATTTTAGAAATTCTGTGGTAACATTTTTAGAAGAGGATCAGTACTTCCTAATCACTGCCATTTGGTTGATGGGGGGAGATTGGGGATGAGTCAGCAGATTTAGTTGTTAGAACGAGTGAATTTTCTGAGCAGAGCCTGGCCTTTTTGTCTCCCCCTGAAGTTAAATCATCTAGAGATGATAAATCATCTACAAGTCTCTTTAAGTGAATTAATCTGCTATCCGCACCCACTGCGCCTTCCAGCATAGAGGGCTCCCAAGATTTTTGCAATCGAATGGCGAATTTCTTTCACACCAAAATTCTTAATATCTATAAAGAACCCGACAGCCTTAATTCTGAGTCCCCCATTTCCCCCCAATTGGACATCCATGCTGAGTTAAGCCTGTCAGAGACTACGACCACCAGAGAGAGCCCCATAGCTCTCTTGGCTTGTTTTACTCCTCCCTCATATGAACTGTCAGAGTTTTAGCTCCTCAGCATGAAATCCGGTTCTCCACTTGAACCTTGTCTGCCCAACGTTTTGCAGTTAGGAGCTAAAATTATTGTTCCTCATCTTTTAAAAAGCCTTATCTGGACCATTCCAATTTAAAAAACGATTGACCTATTTCCCTGCTGCCTGTACCTACCAAAATTCTGGAGAACCACCTTAAGGACCAGCTGATGGCTTATTTGGAACATCATCATCTGGTGGATGCCTCTCAGTTTGGGTCAGTGCTTAATTTGAGATGGTGGTTTCCAGTGCTCAGCACCGGTACTTAATTGTCCACACCGGCAGTTGTGACAGCTGCCACATGGTGGCGCTGTTTGTATAATTTAGAGATGAGCAGTACAGCATTTGTTTATTAATTCAGTATGCATTAAAAACAATGAATACCTGCCGCCCAAGCTATTTCTATAGCTTTGGGGGCCTGGAATAGGCTGAATTGTCACACTTGTAGCTAGTTAGTAGTTGTATAGGTACTGTCATTGGCAACGCTGGCAGTGGCAAGGAGTGGTGCAAGCTGCAGAGGCCTGCTGACTAGAACTCTGGCACTTATTTTTTTTGCAAATCAAGCACTGGTTTGGGTTCAAGAGTAACCATGGGAACGAGTCTGAATTGGTATCAGGAGTCCACAATATCCGTTCCATGGTGAATGCAGGGCAGTCTGCGGCCCTGATCCCCTTGGATCTGTCTGCAGCCTTTGATACCATCTCTCCTACCCTGCTTGTTGATTGCAGGAACTGGGGGTTACAGAGTCAGCGCTGAAGCTCCTAGCATCCTTTTTGAGTGATAGGTCTCAGACTGTAATTGTGGATCAGTTCTGATTGGAGTCCATCACCCTGCAATGTGGAGTTCCTCAGGGCTTCTCCCTGAGCCCTACATTATTTAACTTATATGTTTCCCCACTGGCAAAACTTGTAAGGTCCTTTGGGCTTCAGGGTCTGTCCTATGCTGATGACACACAAATAATTGGGTCTATCGCTAAATACACAGAGGCAATTGCTACCAACTTTAAAAACTGTATGCTGGCAGTGGCCATATGGATGGGAAAAAACTACCTCAGACTTAATGGAGACAAGATGGAGGTCTTGGTCTTTACTGGTCAACCATCCATATGAACCCATTTCTGGTGGCCAAATATGTTGAGTACACTACCCACTCCAACAGACTCTGCAAAGAACCTTGGAGTATTGGTTGACAGCAATTTATCTTTTGATCTTCAGGTTAACTGTTTCTGGGTGATCGGGACTCTCAAGAAAGTTTTTCCCTACATTTCCTTTCTGGCGCGTAAGCAAGTGGTTTTGGCATTGATCACATCCAGGTTTGATTATTGCAATGCACTCTACCTGGATATCAATAATACTGTACTAGCAAAAATTGCAGTTGGTCCAAAACGCGGCAGCAAGACTGATTCTTGATGTTCCTAAACCTCAATCAGTCTCTGCAGGGATTTGGAAGGTCCATTGGCTGCCTGTGAACAAATGTATCATCTTTAAGGCTTTATGTATCATTCACAAGGAATAAAAACATGTTCCAATGGTATACTCCCTCCAGATAGCTGTGATCCTCAGGGGAAAATCTTTTAACTGTTCCTAAGTATAGAAAGGCAAGGTGGGGAGGCAGAGCTTTTTCGGTGGCCGCATTTAAGCTTTGGAATTCCCTCGTTCCTTCTCTATTCTTCAAGCACACATTCCTTTTCGTAAGGCCCAAAAGACCTGGCCTTTTACTCTTTAACGGATGTTCTCAGGGCCTGAGATCATGGCATTTTTGTGTCCTCCCCTCCTGCTTAAGGCTAACCGATGTCAGCGCCTTGATGCCTTTGAGCATTTGTTTACACTCTATAAGTCTTTTTTCATTTGATTTAATTTCAAGTGGCCCATCTAGGAAGACTGACGATAGTCGGGTGCAGAGTTTCAGGCTTATTGTTATCTTATTATGGGTACTCCTGTTGTGCTCATGTTATGCGTATTTCCAGAGCCAGTCTCGCCGCTGTCTGCTGTGAGAGCTGTCATCTTACACAAAGATTGTTTCTGCATTGCAGCCATAAAATAAAATGTGAAAAGGAACCACCTCAGACTGCCTCCTGAACTTTAGACATGTAGTTTTAACAGCATTTGAAGCTCACCCTCAGTCCCTTGATCATAATAATTGCATATATAGTGTAGCATCACATCTTCATGGAAAATATCTATGAAGGAGCTCACCCAAGCACTGCAAAATTTGCAGCTGGGAAAGTATCAGGCCCGAGGATGAAGCATGCCACTTCGGTAGGTGAAGATAATGCGTCCTTTAAACAGAAATGTCAAGACTGCATAATCTAGAACAGTTTTTATTCTGTATTTTCCTAATCCTCAAGCCTGTTGTATCTATTGTGTGTATGTGTGAATTTTCTAGGAGAGTTTAAGACAGATCTCTCGAAAAGCCTCTCCCTCCAATTTCCTCTTCATAACTTAAATCTACAGCTTGTGTAGTAACCCCCAAAGCATACGTAAAAGGATTTTCCTGTAGTGCTGCATATTCCTTATGTGTATAGTATTGAGTTGTGGTGTGATAAGAGTACTTCTCTTTTTACCTAAAAGAAAATCTCTGGACTGAGCATTCGCTTATTGTGTTTGTTGTGTTACTGCATGGGTTCTGAGACTCGTTGGACTGCTTGCCCTTGCTACCCTGAGTCAAAGCACCATGGGATTGTACTTAACCCATTTTGCTGCTCTAAAGTAGCACGGACTCCAGGACAACAGAGGCAAAAGACCCCCACTACCAAAGTTGGCCCAGTAGGCCCTCCCTGCCCTGAGACCCTCAAGCTGGGTCTCAGAGCCTTTATGAGTTTGGAGTAATTTTCTGAAGGTGTTTTGACATAATTTCTCAAACGGTGTCATGGGCTCTCGAATTTGTAGTCTTAGAGTAGCATATGAACAATTACATGAAATTGGTTTTGTGCTATGTTTTGCATATTTAGTGCTAGAGGTTGGCATATTTGATGTTTCGAAATAATTTCATTTTGTACAGAGGAATATTGTATTGAGTTTAAAATAAGTTTGTTGTACATTTCCGATCTGAATTTGTTTGATGTTCGTCTTCAGTACTTACTTATCTTGACTTTTAATTTATTTGTCTTCACTGTATCAATGTATTTTTCCTGCTGGTCAGATTTTGAAGTGAAGCTTTAGGTGTTTGCGCATCATTTTAGCCTGTTAGAAAACGCACCCTCTTTTGGATTATAGATACTACATAGCTGTCCAAATTAATGATCTGGTTGTCTACTTAGCTACTCTGAGGCAAGGTTTTTTTCATTCCATGGATATGTCCTATGTAGTCCAGCGACGGCTCCTCGTCGGAGTGTCATCACCCTGCCAGCAACCAAAAAAAATAAAAATGAAATGATAATAAATGCCTGTTATCATTTTATTTTGGCTGACAGAGCCGAGGCTTAGGGGTGGGGCAGAGATAACAGGCTAGTGGAGGAGTGTTTTGCACTGTAATCAGTGCGCATGACTGTTTGGCCGGCTGTCTCAGGACGGTAAAACCGACACGTGCACTGAAGCGCTCTCCAACCCCAGCTGAGTTGCTGGGTTGGAGAGAGCAGGCACAGGCTCCCAGTCTACCTGGTAGCTTAAATCCATGGCGCTCAGGCCAGTCCTGATGCTGTTTTCATGCAGCGTCAGGCTTGGCCGTAGAGGATTTGGGGAGCCAATGCCTGCAGTGCAAGGAGATAGATCAGAGCATCTGAGCCAGATAGGAGCGGGGATGCAGGTAAGTTATTCATTTATTTTAAATGTTGTCCGTCCCCGATTCCCCCCTCCTCCTGCCATTTTGCCCAGATACCAGCCGCTACTGTTAATGTTAATGTTAAAAAAGATTTGTAAAGCGCGCGTACACCGATTGGTTTCATGGCGCTGGGTTAAGAATTGGCCGTTTCCAGTGGAGAGAAATTATTCGTAGGCCTGTACAAACAGCCAGGTTTTAAGGGTCTTCCTGAAGCTCAATAGGTCCGTACTTGACCAGATCTCCAAGGGGAAGGAATTCCACAATCTCGGAGCAAAATAGGCGAATCTGAAGCCTCCCTGACGATTTAGCTTGAACGTGGGGGTAGACAGAAGCAGAAGGTGAGCTGATCTTAGGTTGCGTGAGGGAGTGTACCTTAGTATCAGATCGTTAATAAATTTGGGCCTACGACCGTGAAGAGATTTGAAAATCAAGCAACCAGTTTTAAAAATGCAGCGTTGAGGAATGGGAAGCCAATGCAGTTTCCTCAAGAGAGGGGAGGCTGATTGCCACCTAGGTTGCCGGAGGATCAGTCTAGCTGCCTGGTTCTGAACCATCTGCAGCTGCTTGGTAAGGAAGAGTGGCATGCCCAGGTATACTGAGTTTGCATAGTCCAGGTGCGACAGCACTGTGGCTATTACGACCTGTGTCAGGGCTTCCTGCGTGAGTAATCGGCAGAGCTTCCTGATCTTCCGTAGCTGAAAGAAGCATTTCGAAATCACTGATCCGACTTGCGTTCTTAGTGAAAGATCATTGTTTAAGGTGACACCGAGAGTTTTGGCAGAGGGGGAGGGGATGGGAGGGGGTCCTAGCTCCGTCGGCCAATAGTGTGGGCCCCAGAACTTGTGGCTACCCCCTGTTAGTACTAGCTCCGTCTTGCCTGGATTTAGCTTTAGGTGGTTATGATCCATCCAGTGACGGATGTACAACATAGTGGCCTGACATTCGGTGACAGATTTTGGTGAATTGTCGACGGTAAACACCAGTTGTAGGTCGTCAGCGTAATTAAAAACAGTCACGTTCCTTTCTTTTAGGGACTGAATCAGGGGAGAAGGTAAAGGTTGAACAGGTGGGGGGAAAGTGAGGAGCCTTGCGGGACCCCACACGTTGTTCTTCGCTTGGGAGCCGTGAACTGGGCTGAGCGGACTGCCTGGGAGCGGTCTTCTAGGAAGGAGCTAAGCCATCTAGAGGCTGTGCCCTGGATGCCGGCCAGCCAGACACGGTCTGCCAGTATATCATGGTCGACTGTGTCAAAGGCGGCGGAAAGATCCAGTAGCACCAGGGCCTGTGGGGAGCCTTTGTCAGCTTTATCTCGCAGAGTATCCAAGACCGCTAATATCACCGTTTCCGTGGAGTGCGCGGGACGAAAACTACTGTGTAGTGCTTTATATTCCCACAAGTGTCTACAGCGCCAAAATGTAAACTGTCAGACTAGTTCAGCAAATGCTGGTTCATGTTTGCAGGTTGATGTGGCCAGGTTTTTACTATGATTTCTCATTGCTCAATGCATTAGTTTCTCCAATGTTATAAGGCTCATTCTTATGGCTTTTTAAACACAGAAACTCATTTTTGGGAACCCCAACAGTTCCTTCAAGAGAGGCAAACATAGGAAACGACGGTTACAGAGAAATGATGACGTAAGTAATTAGAAATCTTGTGTTCAGTCAATAGAAAAGAAGATATAAGCGGATGGAGTCCAACCATGCTCTTGACATGCACGAACACTCCCAGCGCCTGGATTAGTCAATCCCTCTCAGTTTACATTGCACCTGTGTTGCCTTTGTTTCCATCTTCTTTTGTATTCACAAGCAGTAAATTATTTTCACAGGCCTTGCAAGGTGCCTGGAAGGATGGACTTGTTAAGTTATTCTGTATGATGTAAAAATGAAATAATTCTCACTTTGGTACAGTCTGCTCATGGTCAAGCCCTGAGCCTGCAGTCTGAATTATCTGCAGTGCCCACCATTCATTCCTGCAACTGTGAGAACACTTGAAGCTGATAATGTGGGAGGTATATTGCCTTCCTTCTCACTTTTACCCTGTTCAATTACTGAGGCATTATGACACACTCCCCTCAATCAATCAATTTCCACCCAGCAGCATTTTATGCCGAACTTCACGCTGATGTCTTGTAGGCCTCAGCACGCGGGGCACAATCCTGGAAATCACTGAAATCTGTTCTGCTTTTAATGGCAATCCCACAGCTTGAGGCCGTCATCTCTGGGCTGTAGCACTTTTTATTGGAATAAACTATTGCAGGGTTTCAGGTAGTGCAGAATGTCTGCCACTGGTTTCATTTGCCCTCCTTGTACAGAGTTTGAATTCTCATGCGCGCTTATTTTCTCAAGGTTTTTACTACTGTCTCAAATAGACGAAAGTCTCTTGGGTGAAGGAGCAGTGATGAATCAAATCTTTGCCTTCACCTTAAGCTGTAAACAGTGTGCTCTGCTACTCTCGCAGTTTAACTTGTTTGTAACCACTTCTCTGGCGTATTTCATTATTTTTCTCCCTCTTTTCATTCTTTTACTAAGCAAGGTTTGGGCTCCTTTTCACCTTTTTGATTCTTTTATTTTACTTTCTTTTCTCCTTTGATTTATTTCCTCTTCTTCGATTAATTTTCTGTCCAGTTCTTTCTATCACCTTTGAACGACTTTCTCTCCAGTTTTTGTTTGTTCTTTCTATTCTTTTCTTTTCATTTCTCTTATTTTAATGTTCTGTCGTTGTCACCTTTGATTTTTTTCCTATTCATTTATGTCCTTATAATCGGTTGCTGTCCAGGTCTTTTTCTGTTCTTTGATTCTCTTTTAGCCCTTGGATTTGTTTTGTTCCCTTCAGTTCTTTCACTGTCCCTTGATTCTTTATCGCACTTATTAACACCCCCAATTGATATTTCTGCGGGGTTTATGTTTCTGTAAACACTACTATTGTCGTGTTTTAGAAAAGGGGCGTAGCATACTGTCCCTTTGTGTTACCAACCATCACTTTACTTTTTCTATACCAGACAGCCAGCTCTAGGGAAAATCTGAAATGTTGAAAATGGGAAAGAAGAACGAAATGGCAAAGCAAAATCCACACTTTGCTCTTTGAAGACAACACTTGCAAAAACAGAGCAGCTGCAAGGATAACATGAAGAAAGCCCATTGATTTCCAAGGGCAATACTCTGCGATCAAGCACCTAAACACAACAGATTCATCATTCGTACAGTTGGCACAGCATGCAGTCAGGTTAGCTCTCTAGCAGGATAACAACGAATGCTGCTTAGATATTACCATGACGTGCTTGTGTTTTAACTCACTGTGATGTCATTGGCAGAAAGAGTGGCCCATGAGATAATAAAAAAAAAGCCCCTTGCATGCCATGGTCACTACGGCATGACGGTGGAAGATTATAGTTCAGAACATATCTTAGTAGTTACCAGCCCTCTTTCAAACCGTAAGAACACCTCTGAAATTCCCCCACACTTTGCACTGCTCAACAGGCAGGTCAGTCAGTCTAATAGACATGCAGATGTTGTACTCGTCAGTTTCTTCAACCTGGGGGATTTCCCTAATGACTTAAAACATAATAATGTTGAGGAGTTATGCTGGTTGGTATAAATGTAATCGATACCCATTTCTGGTGTGTGCTTTCTGTCTGCGACATGCTTCCACCAACCATCTGGAGTACACTTAAAGTGAAGACATGTTTAAAGTCAGGGATGTGGCCAGAGTAAAATGTGCTAGTCATTTACGTCAAATGAATGCATAAAGTTCTTTTTGACGAAAAGTTAGAGGGCACACATCAATAAGAAATTCATGTTAAACATATCCAATACGCTGTTAGTTTTGTTCTGTTCAAAACTTTGTTTGGTAGTAAGCTAAAGGCAAAAGAGTGTGCAGTGCCTTGAATATGTTGGGCATGTAATAAAGGCATGGCACAGAAACTCAAAACCTTCTGCGTAAACGTTCTGTCTAAAGTCAGATTGACATTCAGAAAATGCAGAACATCATGAGCTACACAGAATATTTATCTAACCAAATATATTAGGCTAGCACCATTAGTGAGAGTCCTTTCTAAAACCACATTTCACTCACATTGGTTTATTCTAGTGTAACTGATAAAATGATATGCATTGTTTAGGCTAACCAAAATATTTATTCCAGGAGTTATATCCCTATGACAAAATGAGACATGCAACTACAAATCATATTTAAAAGAAGACTCCGGGAATATTTTTGCACACAAATGAAACTGTCTATTTCAATTGATGTATCTATGTTATCTTTAATTTGTATAGTTTTTGACTTGCACAGCGCAAATGTAGTCGGGCCAAAGCACACTAACCTCTTCTAGTGATCATATCTCTTTAAAAAGTTATTTGTATACTGTACTTTAATAACCTTGATCTAATTTGTATTTTTGTATTTCTTTTTTTAATTATTGTTTAAATATTTTATTCATTTTGTAGGACATTAGGAGGAAACAATTCCTGCGTGTAGTATCGTGAAGAAAAGGGCTGCAGAGCCTGCAGTAGTGCCCTTTTATCAGCTTCGCCTAAGAAAGTTATTATGTGCACCGCAGTGGACCCTTTTAGCAAATTCGGTAATCGAAGTGTTTGGTTTAGCAGCGAGCATTCCAGCCCTATATATATATATATATACTGTGCCAGAGATCAGTGGCATGTAATACACAACTGATGGATGTTATACGGAGCCTCGAATAGCAGCCTTTAGTCTGGTTTTAAAAAAGCACGTTGAACTTCAGCAAAAAAAAGAAAACCGGACAAGCAGATGAAGTGGCAGAAATGAGCCATTACCGGTTTAATTATAATTCCAGTTGATTCCACCCTTCTGCCTGTGCCCGGCCGTGGCAGTGCGAGCCGCCGGTGCCGCCTGCATTGTGTCTTCAGCACGTCCTATTAGGCTTCTTCCAGTGAGAGGGTATGCTGGCTCCCTGACACCCACCCGCTTTCATGCATGGCCTGCTGTTCTGAGCTGCCTGCAGCATGAGACGTGCGGCCGTGACAAGCTGTGCATTCAGTGGAAATGCACATTCGCAAGGGAAGTCCGCGGAGGCGAATGCACCCTAACATGCTGTCTTTTACCTGGAGCTAATATAAAACTTTACATTAGTGTACACCTGCGCATCTTGCATACAGTAAATGCACATTCATAAAGAGAGATTTACTGTACACGCACTTTTCCATGATTACACATAGCATTTTCCATATTCCGTCATTGTCTATGGATGTTGTCACTAGGGGGCACTGCCTGTCCTCTGCTGCAGCTTCCAGTAGGGAAATGGACTGAAACGCCGTTGGTTTTTGTAATCTTTCTTTAATTAACAATGGAATTCTTATTAAGAAATTGTAGAGCGTTTAATTCATCGCTGCTTTTGTTTTTCGTTCGATTTCCCACCCAGCGTTAATTTGGTGGGCGGCGTTGTGCGAACTCGCATTAAAATACAGTATCCCAGCGCCCAGACGCTGGCATACTTTTGTGTACTTCAAATGTCATTCTTGTCAAAGCCAGAAGGCCACGTTTGTCCTGCGATGAGGTTCAGATCCCTTGCCAGCTGTGCTTCGAGCCGGCGAGTGTGATGAACAGCTTTCGAAAGCGAGCGTGAGGAAAGCATTGAAGAGGCAGCGAGATTTATCGGAACAAAGGTCAAGGCAAGACGAGCGAAGCGCCGGAGCGGGCTGTATTTAAAGAAATCCATAGTTTTTCATTTGGCAAATTACTCCTAGCTTCGCTTCTGTTGCTCGAAGCATCGATAAATATTTTAGAGGATATTCGACACTGAACATTTTACATATGCGAGAAGCCGACGTTTTTATTAACATTATCGATTCTGAGATCTGGTGCTCTGGTGACCGCCATACATTGCGCTGAATTAAAGATTTTGTTCCAGAGTGCAGACTGGCCACATGAAACTGTGGCCCAGCATTTAGGGGAGGCGGGGCTGAACTTGAATGAGATCTGTCTCTTCAACTTCTCCTCGTGATTAAGACATCCATTCAAAGTGTTAGATGGGAAGAGACAACCGTTCAGGGTATGCCTGTCACTCGCTTGCAGCCCCTGCACACTGTTAGTAACTACTGTCAGAGGCGCCCAGGCAGGCAGCACCTCAAGCACAGAGGGTTCAGCGGTCACCTGGCTCACACCGCCTTGCCTGCCCGCCTCCATCCTTGTTTGTACATACTCCTCTTGTGGGACCTTTTAGAGAGAATGCTTTTTTTAGGATACCAGGGGCGGTTTTTGTGCCCTAAATAGAGCAAACCCGGGGCCTGGCGTGCGTCGATTTTAAGCAGTCACACGCCAGTCTGAAAAAAGATGGCTGACTTTGCAGCCTCACCACATACGTATTGCGGTGAGCCGACGCGAACTCTGTGGGTGCAGCTGGTAAAACTGCTTCCATTCGTTGTTTGATTGACGGGCAGGTAGCTCCTCCTCCGGCCTCCATGAGAGCGCGAGCTTGAGATATCCCCCAGCAGGTTAGAAGCGGTGTCCGTCTAACGTTTCTGAGTGTTTCACGGAGTGCGTTTTCTGTGAGCAGGAAGGGCACCCTTTAAACAGAGAAGCATTCCATGGGGTGGGGCGGTCTCTATTGATAGCTGATTACTTGTGTTCTCTTTCTGTACGTTGATTTCATTGTATTCATTATTGCTTATTAAATATTTGTAATGGGTTTGTAATATTAGGCTGCGCCTAACGCCCACATGGAAAATGGCTTTGCAAGTTAATATACTGCTCCGAGGGACATAAATTCTGCCTTTAATATCCAGTCTTTCTAATTATGTTTCCTTCTGTAATGGACTGGGACAGTGTGGGTCCTTAGCTGACCTTTCGTTATAGATCCGTCATTTAACTGGCAGGCTTCACCTAAGTTAGGCCTTATCAGTTCGTAAGCGAGGCCCTGCTTAATAAATGTGGAGCAGCGTTGCTATATTCAGGGCTTTAAGTGGGCTGGGTCTCACCGGTGCTGAGCACCGGCAGTTTTTTAAAGGGGGCCTCGAAACGGGTCTCTATGGGCATGGGCGTAGGAAGTGTGGGGGACGAGGGGGATATATCCCCCCCAGAGTTTGGAGTGCGGGGGACATGGGGGACAAGAGTGGGGGGGGCGAGGGGACAAAGGAAATTCCCCTCTCCCTTCTGTGATTAACAGGGCCATTAGCGTGCGAAAGCGCTATGCATAATGACCCTGCACTTGCCCTGTGACTTGCCTCCAGATACCTGTGATCAGGCTGCACGCTTGACGGGGCTAAAAGGAATTTAACACCCCTGCCCCTCCGATCCCTCCTCCCTCCTGTGTCTGAGCCCGGGCTGCTGCTGCAGCTTGAGCTGCTGTTTCTGGCGTCTTATCTCCGACACACACACGTTTTTCACAGGTCTTCAAAAGAGCATTTACATTCCTTTGGAACTGGTTAAGGAGGTTTTGTTGTTTTGTTGACTGATTCCAGTATCCCATGTGTCCCCACTCTGCCTATTAGCTATTTCTTACTTTTTATTTTTACTGCCCCAGTGGGGGAATGCATGTAGTGAAAAGGCATCTCACAAGTGGGGACTACACATTTCCCCATTTGTTTATGTTTACAGAATCTGCAAGAGAACATTTTGTTACGAATATATATTGTTACTTAATTTTCATTTTTGTTGTAATTTAGTCGTTAATGTTGGTTTCCCAGAGCTATGACATACTGCTTTGTTGGAATCTTTTAAACCTGAACAACTATTTTCCTTTGGGGGCATTAACTTTTAAGCGTTGAATGCAATTTTAACTGTTTTACAGATGTACAAGCTTTTGTTGCACTTGCATACTGTGAACATTATTGCGTAGCCTCAAAATCAGTGCTCAGCTGTTAAAGCACCTGTTCTTCCACATGCAAACTGCTGACACATTTTATGCTGGTGTTCAGTGCCTTATAGACAATCCAGTTTAAGGATGGTGGGGCATTCTCTGTGGGATTTACAGCTTGGAGTTCATACCCTGGCCAATGAACCTCTGGCAATACCCCAATAATTTGAAATTCTGTAGGATAACTCATCGGTCTCAAAGTTTGAAATCTAGGGGGTGAGAAACTGGACAGATTCAGCAATTATATGAGCTAAAATCTGAATAAATTCTCACATTGTTGAACTCTGTTAAGATTAGTTATTTTTTAACTTCAGTCACACTTTGTTGTTGGCAATTGCTCAGAAGTGAGCACAAGCATGTGTGAGCAGTGTTAAAAAATTCTACAAAACCAGAAAATATTTTGTTCAGCAGGTATAGACATGTGGAACATTCTTCTTTGAAACGAGTTTGATTACTTTGTTATGTGCAGCACGTTTTATGTGGCTGATATCTGTTGCCAGCAAGGCTTGCATTTAGTAAATTCAAAGTGGAAAACTTTATAGACCAAAGATTTTCCTAGGCTGCAGATGGGCAGTTGTGAACCTGAATCCATGTTTTTGTAGTTTACCACAGTGGTGACCATCTTGCAATTGATGCTTGAACTCCTCTTCAGCTTTGCAGTTGTCTAGTGCAGGGGCTACAGCGTCTGGAGCTGGCACACTCACACCATTCTTCCTCCTCTTACCCTGCACTCACACGAGCACACCGCTCACCTTGAACTCACAGCAACCACAATGCACTCGTCCCTCGCCATGAACTCACGCCGTTCTCCCTCTACTTACCCTTTAGTCACATCAGCACACTGCTCACCCTGCACTCACAGTGATCACACCGCACTCACACCACTCACCATGCACTCACGCTTTTCACCATGCACTTACACAAGCTCACCACTCACCCTGCACTCATGTGCCACTTTACTCACCTGTCACTCTCACTGCTCACTTTGCAGTCTCACTCAAGCAAGCACATTTCTCACCATGCATTAATTTCTCTCATTCTGCACTTTCACCCGCACCCAAACTCATAAGTCACATCACTCACCCTACAGTCACTCCTCTCACCCTACTCTCCCACTGTCACATCGCTCACTGTGCATTCACATTGGCACTCCTGTCACTCACACAGCTCACACTTGACTCACATCTTCACACACATCTTCACTCACATGGGCACAACACTCACCCTGCACTCATATCACACAAACAAGCACAGCACTCACCCTGGAGTCACACCATTTACTCTTCACTTCCTCCTTTCACCTTGCACTCACATGGACAAACTCCTCAGCCTGCATTCATACAGACACCCTGTTCATCCTGCCTGCACACAGGGACAACAGTCTGTCGGAACTCATAGGAACACGCCACTAACTCCTCTCACCAGTCACTCTCACAGATCACCCTTCATTCTTGCCATTCACCCTGCACCACACACAGGCACACCACTCATCCTGCATTTACACAGCTCACACCACATTGCACTTGCTCCTCTCACTCTGCATGCACTCCTCTCACTTGGCACTCACATGGGCCCTCCTCTCACGTTGCATTCATGCAGCTCACCCGACACTCACATTAGCACATTTTACACCCTACACTCGCATCACTAATGCTGCATTACCTCACACTATTCACCATCATCCAGCACTTACATGAGCACACCTCTTACTGTGCACATATAAAAATTGCTCAACTCTCATGAATCTACACATTTCTACAAAGACACCCATAAAAATACCTGTTCTTTCCGTGGTAATAGAATCATACTTAATTCCATCTGCAACAACGGGGCTGGTGCAAGAAGGGAGAGTGGACTGAGAATGTGGGATGGCGCGAGGAGGGAGACTAGGGCGGAGGCTTTGGGGTATGGTGGTGGATTGAAGAACGTGTGTCAGATTCAGCCATTCCTGGCTTTCCATTCACCACAATGCTTCATCGCGAGACATGTAGTTTTCTTTTACATTGCAAGTTGACTCTCAAAAACTCCAAAATGTAATGTGTTACTGGATGAAATCCATGGTTGCCGAAGAAGTCAAGCATTTCATCGGGTCAGTTGGATGCTGTGATGCTACATGTTAGAATGTGGATTAGTTCATTTCCAATACTGTAATTGCTTGATCCACACATGAACCCAAATATAAGCCCCACACAGCTATTTTAAGGAAGTGCATTTTTCATTCACATCATACTTGTAACAAACATTGACAAGGCAATATATTATTATTTTGAAAAACATATAGAGAATCTGTTTTTATTAAGTTTCACTAAAAGGCAAGGCAGGTAAAGCAGCAGGGCAAGCTTTTCTGACACAATAATAGCAAATTTCCTAATGGAAGTGTGAGTGTCAGTGTGTGTGCGTGTGTGTGTGACAGAGTACAAAGGTACGAAAGAGTGCAAGAGATATAGTGAAAATGCGTGTGTATGCTTGTTATGAGTGCAAGTGTGGTGCTGGTCTGGCATACTGGAGGTTAGTCTTGCCTTATGGACAAGGGCACTAACAGCTTATGGATGGGGGGTGTTACCTATGGCAATCTGCAGGCCCTGATATGCTTCTGTGAAGACACCATCATTGGCTGTGGGGTCTCGAACAGTCTAACTGAGAAAGCCGCCAACCCAGTCATATCCGGCGGCAGGGACACAGAACACGCGTCACCACGCCTGGCCGTAGGCCCTGACATGATGCACGTAATTCTTAGCATATGGGGTGGATCCATAGCAAAATGTTGGAACTGATATTTGAGGTCACTTTTGTCATAAGATTTCCTGTAATCATTTCATCGGGGATGTCAATGGCAAAATTCTAACCCGTGTATATCGGGGGAATTATTAGAGTTACCCATGACTGTGGCTGCGGTATCCATGGTACATTTCTGGCACTGTCATATTGAATGTACTCACCCATGAAAAATGAGGACCTTAGCATAGTGGAAGCTATTTCTGACATAAGACATTTTAAAAAAATCTGATTTAATCCTAGGAAAAGCCAGGCTTCCTGGTGCACCATGAAAGTACTGGAATATTTCATGAATGACCCATAAGGTCTACTGCGTTTTAGAAATTTGATCTAAAAATGTTTTAAAAATTCTCATGGGAGAAGTCTACTCTCCCTTAAATCATCTGCAAGAAATCTGTTAACTTGTTTTGCGTGCTGGAGTTTGGGGTAAGTATCACACCCCACCAATTACATAGATCTTTTTCCTCATATAATGGCTATGATGTTAGCTCTGACCCCATTTTTGGAAATGCTTGTCCTGCCCCATTGCTGGGAGCAGGACTGGCTTTAGGGCGGTGCAACCGGTGCAGCCGCACCTGGCATTGACTTTGGAAGGGGGCACTGTGTTTAAAAATAATTTTTGGTTTAAAAGCGCATGAACTTCCTTGTGAATCAGACAGATTACAGGCAACCATAAAAATGTCAAGATAACTCTGGTGATTAATGTTCCTACTAGTGAGAGTTCGAAATTTTGTCTAGTGGAAGTTTTGGCTCATCATAAAGTAGCCCGGAGGGTTGATGTGCCTGCTGCAAAGAACGTGTACCATGCAGATCACAGAACTGAGTCAACTATGAGTAGCACTATAAAAAAGTATACATGATTTTTCCACATTTGGTCTAATTACTTTGTGAATGCAATTAACAATAATGCATACTTGCAAACTGTGACTACATGCCTGCCTTTCTCAATATTTCACTTCAAAACTATCCGATTGCATCCGTTTAACGGGCGTACGGTCTCATGTAATGGGCGATTTCTATAGGGTCACTGGAAAGTCCACAAGGATGTCCCTGTCCCCCCCAGAAATTTTGTGTCTCCTACGCCCCTGTCTATGGGCTCTGTTTTGTGCCCTGGCACAGGCGTTCCGTTTTTTCCCGGACTGCAGTGACGGCAGGCACATTGATGTGCGCGTGCTCACACTGCTCACTTTTCACTAGTGGAGAAGTGACGGCATGACATCATGCCAGGCGAGCATTCTAGGGGAAGGGAAATCCTTTAAAGAGAGTATTTTCTCTCTGGATTGCCTTCTCTTTTTGAAACTCAGGAGCAGCAACATCGTCGTGGTGTCACCAGGGCTTTAAGTGGAAGCTTTTTCAATATTAATACAAGCCATAGTTGCTGCTCATTTATCTTATGCAACTAACAACCATTGACAAAGCCAATAGTCCTGACTTGTAGGTATGATGTTACTTGTATCATATATCTGGATGCAATGACAGAAACAGCAAAATACAAGTCGGGCGGCACACTATGCTAAGCAAAGATTTTTAGCTTACAGGTTTTTAAGCAACGCCCTTAATTACTTTGGCCACGCCCCTTTGAGAGACGACCCCCCACACAGTTTTTTCATACCACTTAAAGCCCTGGCTATATTCACCATCCCAGAACGTACAACATTATTTTGCTGTAGTAAACTACCTACAAGTAAGCTGATGCTACCACTGTGATAATATAGTCCCCCCCTTCTTGCTAGATGTTGCTTATGGGCAGGAAAAGTTAAATTCAGCTCATGGTTTATTTGCATGCATTTTCATGACGTGCTGGGTGGGTGTAGGAAAGGAGCTAATTGCATTGGATCTCACCACCACTTGTGCCATTGTTTTCTGCAACTCTTCATTTAGAGATACAAAGTCCTCCGTGTATGTGGAAAAGATGGATAGTTGACGGGAGAGTTCTTGGATAGTTCTACCTGAAAATCACTGAGGGGGATCGACGAGTAAGATAATACAATATATGAGATAATATAAGCATTAAGATACATTTCTAATATTTTTGTCAAATAAATGGGTAATGCTTTCCTTTGGTATGTTGTTGAATATGATTGCACAACTTATATCTTTACTGCGTGCTGAACATATTTATGCCATGTGTGGTTTGTTTCTTGCAGTATCAACGTACCTCCATTTATCAGTAATTGGCTATCGAAGGCTGTCAAAAATTGAAAACTGGCTCCCCATCCTGGCTATGGGGCTGTAGTCATGCATATGTTGGGTTGACCACTGTATGGAAACGTAGTTTAGAATAAGTTAGAGACATTAAACAGTATGTGTATGTATGTATATATATATATATATATATCAGTGATGAACCATATGGCATCATACTAATTTTCCTGAAACTGTTTTTGGAACCCTAGTAGATATTTTTTAACAACCATGATCTAAAGTATTTTAGCGTTTTTAAAAGTTGCACATTCATCACCTGATAATACAGAGTAAAACAAAAAAGTGGCTGTGGACCAACACATGTATATTTAAGTCGAGCATTTTCTCAGTTCTTTTGCTTGTCCTGGGTCATATTGGGGTAAATCTCAAGCCGATGCCAGGATGAGCCGACCCATCCCATTTTTTTGTTTCAAACATTATCCCTGGCTCAAGTGGGCTTTCTACCCCCAGTCCGTTTTTTTTTTTTTAAGTAAATCCCTGGTTTCTGTTGGCCTTTCAGTTCCCTGTGAGGTCAGATTGTGGGTAAATCCCCCTATCTACCCCAAGGGTGGTCAGAAAGACTGTTGGGGTCTTTAGGGGTTGAATGAGACCCAATGCCTGGGTGAGCTGCCCCCTCCCCATTTAAAAAAAAAAAAGTATATTCCTGGTTCCTAGTGGGTTTCCTGGAGGGAGGCGGGGGGGGGGGGAGCAAGAAGACTGTTGTGCCCTTCTTTTAGGAGTGGAGGTCAGGCCCAATGCCAGGGCAGGCTACCACCACTCTATTCTTTATTATTATTATTTTAAAATATCACTGGCTTTAGTGGGCTTTCTACCTCCTCCTCTCCTAGGAGTGCAGATGGATGTGGGAATTGCTTACTCTAACTCTGTCCTCAGGTGGGACATAGAAACTTTTCAGACCTTTAAGGGTGGGGCTAAGGGCCAAGTGGGACTTTTCGAGTAGACCCAGTGGGCCTTAGGTGTGGCTAGAATCACACCTGCTCAGCGCCAGGATACCCTCTTGGGTGATAGTGCGCTCTACCAATCTACATAACATAACAAGGCATGATGCTCGGGCAAGCGGCCCCACTTCATTCTTATATTTGTTTAAAGTAAAATCCTGGGCTATAGTGGGCTTTCTATCCACCCCAACCCCCTAATCCCCAAAGGAAAGGGCAGATTCAGGGTAAATTTTCATAATGTGTCCCTGGATGGATCTAGAAAGACTGTTGGCCATTTAGGGGTGGGGTCAGGCCCAGTGGCTGGGTGATCCATTAACACCCAATTCTTTAAAAAAATATATTTCCTTTCAGTTTCTGCCCCCCATGAAGTCACTCTCCCCATGTGGCAGGAAGCAAGTTCGAGCCTGAGTGGCATGTTCAACGCACCCCGCGCACCCCTCCCACCCCTGGTGTCAAGTGGGTGGGTTCCTGTTTGGTGATTGCCCTCCTATGGTGATCACTAAGCAAGGAACCACTAGGGAGAGGTACTGGAAAGAGGACATTGTCCCCTTTGCAATGTCCCTCTCCTGTCGTGATCAATCCTTAGTGGGCTGACATATGTCCCCCCCGAGCACCAATCAAAGTGAAAGCAGCCAGTGCGGAATGCCACCAACTGCTTTCACTTACACGCTGTGTGACATCAATGTACTGCTAACACCAGAAGGACTTTTTTAGCTTGTGCCAAGGATGAGATGTGACCAGTGACCAGGGCCAGATTGGGACTCCAAATAGGCCCGGGCATTAAAAAAAAAAGAAAAAAAAAGTGGCCCAGGTTCATAGAATGCAATGCTTTGCGATACATTGTTAGAATCGTGGCACTAATGTTGGGAAACCTTTGTAATAATTAAAGGGTTTTAAAGCGTGTGAAGCTAGTTACTTTGGTCAGGAATGCAACTAAATTATTCCCATGCACCTAACCCACAGATCTCCTGACACTCATCTTCAGGGCTGTACATTTCTTTCTCACGCTTAGGTCCCAGAACCTGCTGCTCATCGTTAGGTCCCTTTCCAGTACTTACCCTTAGATCCCTGAATGCTCTGTCTGCCATCAGGTCCTGAAGTTCCTGTTCAACTGCAGGGATCCTCACTTCCATGTGGTCTGTAGGTCCCCAGAGGACCATGTTCCCAAAAAAGAGTAGCTTAGAGGGGAAAATAGGGGTGCCTGCCTGTCAATCAGTTCAACACAAACCAAGAACCCCTGTTTACTGCACTATGCATAAATGACCCAAACCTACTGTCAGCTGCAGCTAAGGTAAAATTATTGATCAATAGAAATTTGGTTCAATTGGGGTACCAATGCATCAGTTGGTCCCTAAAATACCAACATCTCGAGACCCTCATGGGTGAAGCAGCCGCATTCGATAAATCCTGATTGATTGATTTATTGAATACCTAGTTACCCTCAGGGCCCTTTAGCTCATTATCAGGCTTAGGTCTCCTGAGACTCTTGCTCAGTCTCAGATCTGCTCACTCTTGGGTGACCTTGCAATCCTTCTCATCCTCAGGTCCCCTGATAGCCAAATTCACCTTATGGCCTTATAGGTCTTGCTTAATCGGATCTGAAAGATCCTTCTGCCACTCAGTCATTGGAATCATGTTTACAATGTGTTTCCCTGAGGCTTTTGTTTACACTAAGCTCCTCAGGCATTCTGCTTACCTTAAGGCCTGAGGCTCCCACTCACCACCAGAACTTTATAGACCCTTCTCAACCCAATTTCCATGGGCTGAGTGTAAAACTGCATTTTTAACATTTGTCAAATCAGAAGATCAGCTTAGTGAAAGATTTGGAACTTTGCCAACTCGCTCTGCATAAATGAAGGAGAATAAGTGCCAAAACTGTCATTTGTAAAGAACATTGGCACAAAATTATCACTAAAAGTGATTATGTTTGACAGACCTCTAAATAGGGTGTGATCTTAATACTCAAATGATGATTAAAAGGTACACATCATGGTTTACTCCAGCTGGGATAACCACAAGTAGTCATGCCAGAAGCTGGAACGATTGGAGAAGGTGGGACAGTTTTTTTGTAAGAACAATTACAAAATACATTGATTTTAAACTGCACCTGGGAAAATGTTATGGATGGGGGAGGCATGGGCAAATATTGTTGACATATGACTCATGTTATGCTATCCCCAAAGGATCTTATAGAGGTATCTTCCTGTCAGTAAAAGTTTGCACTTTGGTTAATTGATTAGCAGTACATATATATTTTTAATTTCACAAAATAAGGAAGTAAATATATACCTTCATACAGAAAAAATATTCATATTTACAAAATAGTAATACAGTTATGTATCTAGATTGTTGAACAAACTTTGGAAATGAACATGACAATGGAAAAAATATGCTGAAAGCTCAAAGTTTGCAAACGTTAGCAGGAACTCACATTTAATTTGCTTTTAGACAGACACCCTTATGTTGGGACAGTCGGAGTGACCATTGTCATTCTGCCCATGACAATCCCTCACAGACGTCGCTGAATGTGTGTGCTTTGGGTCCCACTATAGCTGCAACTCAGCACACGTATTCGATTCCTAGGCCTTTAACAGACTTGCAAATTGTGGGCCCGCAGCGAAATTGGCCCAGGAAGTTTGGGTTGGTTATTCTATCAAAAAAGAACCGGCCCACAAGCTGCTTTTGGGCACAGTCCCATCGGCCTATGGCCGATTGCCTTCCTCGCCAATCCAACCCTGGACATGACGTTCACGTCCTCCGGACTGTGGTGGTAAGGGTGTAAATGTCCAGTCTGCACCATTAAATCGGTTAAACAAGAGCAACGCCCACTGCCAGATTATTTGAGTGCCTTTTTTACACTTGTAGCCGTACATGACCCAAGCGATTTTGCAGGAATTGTTATCTCTTCATTTGGCATTGACTTAGTCCCAAGAACCAATGTTCTTCACTGTTATTGCAGATTGCTAATCTGTTTCCAACCTTATACTACCCCACATTCTAAAACAATTTCCAACCATTGAGATTCTAACAGTAATTTAGCCTTCATTGTCTTTGAGTGACTCTGTGTAAGTGACAATCATTTCTACCAGACCATTCCAAGAGTTTGTCACATCCTGATATTACCCATAAAATATTCACTTAATTCAGATAAGCTGCATAAGCAAGGGTTTCTTCATGTTCCGTCATCAGCTGTAATTTAAAAGTATTGCGACTTTGCTTTGACCCCAGTGACTGTCACAACCAGGTCAGTGTTCTTAAATGATCTTTTTATTGAGTTTCTTAGTGTTAAACAATAAACAAGAACATATATTCACTCAATACATGTCCTGTTTGGTGCCCAATGAAGCAGGTTCATGTCCATACAACAATCCCGTCTCTCCAACTCAATAAAAATCTAATGAGCCCCTGATGTCATGTGCATAAATATCCATTTTCTTCTCTGTACTGTTGCCCGTTTCCCCATACCCTCACGTTTCTTGAGGCAACCCTGGGCTTCATATACAGGCTTTTCCCTTAACTAGCTAAGTCCATCTCGGCACTCCATGCCCTCAGAGTGGGAGCCACTGTTTGTGGCCATTGACAAGATATATCAATACCCATTTTCACCAGTGTCCACTCAGCATGTGTAAGCCCTTTATTGTTTAACAAATTAAGGAGGGCCTTCTTGGGAGTAAGGCCTTTCGGGTGAACAGTGACAGTGGTAAAATTGCATCGATAAAGTCTCAGCTCCACACAGTGTGTCGAAAGTCATCCACAGGGCCTTCTTGGGAGTAAGGCCTATCGGGTGAACAGTGACAGCACTAAGGTTGCATCGATGAAGTCTCAGCTCCACACAGTGTGTAGAAACTCATCCACTGCCACCACACATCAGAGACAAGTAGGATCAGGTGCTCTATTCATTTTCTATAATTGTAGTAGGATCCAGTATATGCGGTGTAAGTATTTGAATTGCATTAGGTGGAATCATACAGTTACTGCAGATTCTCGAGGTCCCATCAAAACCACCGCCCATTCAATGTCGTCTAATTTCCTGAGATTACCCTCTTATTCCTCCCGTCATTTTGAGAAGGAATCTGGAGTGTGAATTCGATGTCAGGACCCGGAGGCGAGGATTAGGCATTTCTTTCTTCTTTATTTTTATCAGCAGCCATTTTAACTTTGTAAAACACTTCAACAAGACTTCATTTCCCAAGAAACACAGGGAAAAATGAAGTTCAACAGTCACAGAATCCACCCATCAGGAGCCGTCAGTCCCATGAACTGCCCTTGTCCCTCGTCGGAATCCCTCTTTCTTCGCTGCTTTAGCCACTAGAAGATAAGTGTGGAGTCTGCTCCTCATTTTTACTACATTGTGTGTTTTTTTTTTTTTTTTACGGAGTTTTATGTAGTGCGAACTTGACCTGAAGGTATCGGGTATCAGAGCGCTTTACATAGCACCAGTTGCGTTACATGAGGACACATTCATTTTAATTAGGCACGGGGAGATTAAGTGATTTGCCCAGAATCACAGGATGTTCAGCGTCATTGCCGAGACTCGAACCAGGTTCTCCAGATTCGAGGTCGCCCGCCCTAGCCGTTAGGCCAACTCGTGGCTTTGGCTTCGCGCTATTGGTTGCCTTGTTGTAATGTTGTAATGTCAATACATTGTTGTAATGGCATTTATTTAAAGATATCGAAGCGTCCGCTTCGCCCGAGCGGCCGTGGGAACGCTCTGTCGCTCCGTCACGGCCGCTGACGCATCGTCAATTTCCATTCGGGGCCGAGTGCGCGGCAGTCCGCCGGCCGCTAGAGGGCGCGCCTCCCGTGACCAGATTTGAACGCAGTGCGGGAGGAGAACGCGTCAGTTACGGCCTGCCACCGAGCGTCTCCACCCGCGTCTGTGTTCCCGAGTCAATTTCCCCAGCCGGCCTGGAGCTAAACACCCCGCGAGGTAGGTCGGCAGGAACTGGTGTTTCTGCTTGTGTAGCAGACCTGCCCAGGCTGTGATTTTGAGCCTGTGTGAGCTTAAAGGGCGACGGTCTGCCTTTCTAGCCCCAGCCTGTAGATACAGGGTTTGTCTGTGGGTCTGGGTATAACCCAGGTTTAGGGGCCTGTTTCCCTATCTGGTCAGTGTGAGTTAAGGGGACATCTCACTCGTTGAGAAATTCCATTAGCTGGGTTCTGCTCAGTGTTCTTCCTCCCTCTAACCTGGTGGGTGGACACTTTACTAACGCATCCTCCTCCTTCCTGACTGTACTGCTACCCTTAACATGGAGGAGATGGAGGATTACTTTGAGGAAGAGGATGTCCAGTACTTTCTGGTCACGGATGAGTTCTGTGACGTGGTGGACGCCTCTATTGTCCGGGCGGTGTCGGAGGCAGTGGCCCCTCTTGAGAAGAAACTCGTTGAGTTGGCGCAGCGATGCCTTCCACCCCGTTCCCAGAGGGAAGACCTACCAGGGCCTTCGGACCCCAAACCTCAGGAGGAGGCCACTGCACCCCCTCCCGAGAACCCCCGCAAGCGCACCCACCCTGAAAGCGTGGATCTGGACGCCTTTGACAGGCTTAAACAGGCGTTCCTGGGTACCAAGCCTCCTCCCCCACCGGCGGAGAAGCAAGCGGACCCTCCACCTTCACACGGGGTTGGCCAGGGAGTTTCCCCTCGCCTTCTGATGATTCCCCTACGGGTTCGGACGGCGAATCGGACCATCAGCGGTCATGGCGTCCTTCCCCTTCCTGGCCCTCGGAGATTCCCCGGGAATCCCAGCTAGAACTGTTGGACCCGGATGAGCTCTTACATTCCCGCTCTTCCGAATGGGTCCCTTGCGACAAGGTGGCAAAATATGTAGCCAGTAGACTGTGCAAGCCGTTGGACCTGGAGGTCCGGTCCCGTCTGCGGGCGGAGTGTCCGCATCCCTCATTGTAGGGTAAGGTGGCGGTCACGCCGGAGATCGATGCCAGGCGGCCACTTTTTTGACCAAGTACATCAAAGACCCCAAAAAGGGCATCGATCGGTCTTGGAGGGCTTGCCAAGACAAGCTCTTAGACATCACAGGCCCCTTAGTAAAGATCTTCGACATGGCTGAGGACGCCAAAGTGTCGGGAGCCCTAATACAGCCAGATGTCCTCTCCAGTTGGGCCCAGAGAGCTATATTATTTTTGGGCAATGCCAATTGTGCCATTTCGACAGAGAGGCGGCGGTCCCTACTTATTAAGCTGGACCCCAAATTGGGGGAGCTGGCCACCTTGGAGGCAGGACAAGTAGCTCAGGGAGGGCTCTTGAACGATCCTTTCGTCAAGGACTTAGTACATTCGTTTCTACTTTCAACTCCTTGGACAAGGCCCAGTCCACTGTGAAGCGCATTTTCAATGCACATGTTTTCTCCGGGGCCGGCCGCGGTAGGGGGCGCTCGGCTGGCCGTTTCGCTCAAGTCGCCTCCGGTAGAGGCCAACCATTGCAGAGGGGACAGTGGCAGGACTCAACACGTTTCAGAGGTTTCTATCTGACCAGGGGCCGAGGCCGCCACAAAGGACAACACAACGGACCACGTGGGGGCAACAACTCCAATTCCCACGGTGAGTTCTTTAATTCTCTCATGCTTTTGCTTGGGGGGTCGGTTGGCACACTTCTTCGACATTTGGCGGGCCCTTACGGCCGATGCCTGGGTCCTGCAGACTGGGCAGGGTTTCCATATAGAGTTCCACGACTCACCCACAGCAAGCGGCGCCTCCCCGGTGGCTACAGTTTTCGGGTCAGGAGATCCAACTTATTCAGAGAGAGGTACAGGAGCTGCTGGAGAATGGGGCAATCTACCGCTCCTTCCCTCGCCCAGCTGGGTTCTTAAGCAATCTGTTCCTGGTTCAGAAACAGGATGGGGGTCATCTAACAGTGATAAATCTTCGGGAGTTCAACGAGTGGTTGGTCTACCGCCACTTCAAAATGGAGGGTATCCATCTTCTGCGGGACTTGCTCCGCCCCAACGATTGGATGGTCAGGTTAGACCTCAAGGACGCATATCTGACGATCCCAGTCTTTCCACCGCACCGACGGTTCCTTCAATTCCAGTGGGGAGAGGATACTTTCGAGTTCACTTCTCTGCCCTTCGGCCTGTCCTCTGCATCTTGGTGCTTCACGAAGGTCCTACACCCGGTGGTAGAGCGACTCAGGGCGCTAGGAGTACGGATTATTGTTTACCTGGACGACATGTTGATCTTGAACCAGTGTCCTCAGGCACTCTCCCGACAGCTGCAATCCGCAGTGGAGCTTCTTCAATCCCTGGGGTTCATAATCAATCAGGCCAAGTCCAGCCTCACCCCCTCCCACTCGATCACTTTCCTAGGTTTTCTGTGATCGATTCGGTAGCGGCCACGCTGAGTCTCCCTTTCAGGAAGATGACCAAGATCCGACACGAGGTGCGACAGTTGCTACAGAAATCTCAGACTTCCCTTCACAGCATTGCCAGGGTGGTAGATCTCCTGTCATCCTCGATTCAGACCATATTCCCGGGCCCTCTACATTTTCGCGCTTGCAGAGACTCCAGGCATCCCACCTGCGGAGGGGCCTTTCATATGCTCAACGGGTTCCGCTGTCGGAGGTGGCCAAGGAGGAACTCAGTTGGTGGCTGTCCCACATGGAAGCAAGGAACGGCCGAGCCATTTTTGGCTCCCAACCGGACTTAGTGATAGAGTCCGATGCTAGCGGCCTCGGATGGAGGGGCCCGCTGTGGCAAGTTCACCACCGGTGGCGGATGGTCAACCGCTGAGCAGGCAATGCACATCAACTGCCTGGAATTGATGGCAGGTTCCTCCGCGGTCCGATGTTGGACCAAAGACCGGGCCCAGTCGTGTGTCCTCCTCAAGATGGACAATGTGGCGGCGGTCCGTTATATCCATCACGCTCCAAGGCCTTGGGGGACTTGGCCAAGAACTTCTGGGAGTACTGCCTCGAGCACCAGTTATCAGTGACGGCAGAACACCTTCCGGGGATGGAGAATCAGGTGGCGGAGTGGCATTCTCATTACCTTCGGGACTCCAGTCTAGGGAAACTGTTTCCCCCGGTGTTTCAGACCTTGTTGGGTCTCTGGGGTCCCTTCACAATCGATCTATTTGCGTCCAGGTTGGACCATCAACTTCCCAGGTACTTCAGCTGGAGACCGGACCGAGGAGCAATGGCCACGGATCCCTTCCTCCAGGATTGGGCGACGGAACTGGAGTATGCCTTTCCCCCCTTCGCCATGATCATGCGGTTGACGACTCAGGTCCGCAGACAGAAAGCAGACTTGGTGTTGATCACTCCGGTGTGGAGGTCACAAGTGTGGTTTCCAGTTCTGATGGAAATTTCCTGGGCTTCTCCAATCCGTCTATCCCAGCTGCCTCATCTCCTGAGCGATCTGACAGGCAATCTCCACCCTCTGGTTTCGACCGGATCTCTTCTGCTCATGGTGTGGAGGATTACCAGTCTCGATGGCAAGTCCCAGGCCTTTCGAGAACTGCTGCAGATTTCCGCTCTCGAGCGTGGGCGGACGGGACCGTCAAGAGATACCGTTCCACCTGGTCTCGGTGGATGGGTTGGTGTCTGCAACGAGATCTGGATCCCGTGGGGATAGATGTTGTCCATATCTTAAATTTTTTAGCGTCTCTGGCCTGGGAAGGTATGGAATTTCGCTCAATTAATACCTTTCGTTCGGCTATCTCGGCAGGTCATGCTAATATAGCGAATCTTCCGGTGGGTGAACACCCGTTGGTCAGAAAACTGCTTCGGGGTGTTCGGTTGTCCCTTCCGCTGGAGGCGCAGTATTCGGTTCTCTGGGATGTGAATAAGGTGTTGAATCTGTTGTCCGGCTGGCCTAGCAACAAGTACCTTTCACGCAAGCAGTTGTCAGCGAAGTCGGCGATGTTGCTCTGCTTGATATTTTGCAGGCGAGTGTCCGACGTCCGGGCTCTGGATTTCTCGGGTCGCTCTTTCACCCCAGAGGGGGTCACTTTCTATGTTTCACGCCGGACCAAGTGCCATTCTCGGGTGATTTCCTACCCGGCCTTCCCAGAGGTGCCCAAGTTGTGTGTGGTGCGATGTATTAAGGCTTATGAGGCAGTAACGGAGGAGTTACGACCTCACAGGGAACGACAGCTGCTAATTGCTTTGAGGAAGCCTTTGAAGGCGGTGTCATCCCCGACCATTACCAGATGGGTACGGTGGCTAATGTTGGAGGCGAGTATCGATACCATAGTCTTCGGCGCCTACTCGACTCGGGGTGCAATGGCTTCAAAAGCGTTTGTTCTAGGGGCTCGCTTGGAGGACATTTTGAACGCAGCGGACTGGTCTTCGGATTCAACCTTCAAAAGGTTTTTATTTTAAACCAGTCTCCTCCATTGCAGCTCTGGTAGTGGGCAAGCTTTGAACTTGCCTAATCCTCGCCTCCGGGTCCCGACATAGAATGAAAAATTTCCAAGCTTTCGTAACGGAAAGTTTCAATTCTATTAAGGACTCGGAGGCGAGGATTATGCCTTCTTTCTTCACTTTTATTCATTAGCAGCCATTTTAACAACAAGACTACATTTCCCATCAACCCTGGGGAAAACTGTAGTCGAACAAAATGTCCAATGAAACAGTAGAGAGTCCACCAATCAGGGTCCTCCAGTCTCCCGATAGTCCGTCCTCCCTGCTCCTTCCTCCTCTTTCTTTGCGCGAAGTCAGCCGTAGCTCCGAACCTCATGCATCTTGTTTATTGGAATCTGAACCTACGAGGACAAAGGGAGCCATGAATTCCAGAACAGAATACGCCTGAAGCATATAGAAAATAAGGAGACAACTATCACCATGATTTAAAACTCAAAGGGAAACGCAAGGTGAATAAGAACACCAATAGTGAGGATGCTTGATAGCACTGAGGTAAAATGACATAACAACCTTTCATAATATTACACAGTAACTGAAACACACTTTACTTACTGAGGTACGGGGTGGGGTCCCATATCCTGATCCCTAGGGTGGGATAATCCTCGCCTCCGAGTCCTTAATAGAATTGAAACTTTCCGTTACGATAGCTAGGAAATTTTTCATTCTATGTCAGGACTGGAGGCGAGGATTATGCTAGTTTAAAGCTTCCTCACCACGAGGTGAGCCATGTCCAGCACAGGTTTTAAGTAGAACCTTTTAAAGGTGGAGTCCGAAGACCAATCTGCCGCGTTGAGGATATCCTCTAACCTGGCACCCAAGCCAAAAGCTTTTGAATCCATAGCTCCTCTTGTAGAGTGAGCACCAAAATCTCTGAGGGAGATGCCCGCCTCTTGCATAACCCACCTAACCCAACGGGCGATGGTGGGGGAAGAGACCGCCTTGAAAGGCTTGCGAAGAGTGATGAGCAGCTGGCGCTCCCCTGGAGGGCGAAACTCCTCTGTTAGTTCCTCGTAAGCCTTCAAACAGCGAACCACGCACAACTTGGGTGAATCTGGGAACTCCGGGTAGGAAATCACTCTAGTGTGACATTTGGTACGCCGGTGCAAGGTAAAAGTAACTCCAGAGGGAGTAAACATTCTGGAAGTGATGTCTAAAGCTCTGACATCGGACACCCGTCTACAAGAAATCAGACAAAGTAACATGGCCAGTTTGGCAGACAGTTCTTTTCGCGAAAGGAACCTGTTAGGTTGCCAGGACAAGAACAAGTTCAGAACCTGGTTTACATCCCATAACACAGAGTAACAGGGCTCACCCGGGTTAAGTAACTGCTTTCCAACTGGTTCTCTGTAATGACTGTTAAGAGTTTGCTGTTGTGAGCAGTTTGCATCTTCTCCGGAAGTCATGAGTGTTTCTACTTTCAGGATCAGACTCCGGGAAACCAGAATAGAAGTCTTCCACTGTTGGCTTGTTCGCAGGAAGAAAGAGGGATTCCGACGAGGGACAGGGGCAGTTCATGGGACTGACGGCTTCTGATTGGTGGATTCTGTGACTGTTGAACTTCATTTTTTCCCTGTTTTTCTTGGGAAATGAAGTCTTGTTGAAGTGTTTTACAAAGTTAAAATGGATGCTGTTAAAAATAAAGAAGAAAGAAATGCCTAATCCTCGCCTCCGAGTCCTTAATAGAATTGAAACTTTCCGTTACGAAAGCTAGGACATTTTTCATTACTAAGGACTTGGATATGATAGATCCCTGGCCCTTGTCAGGAAGGGGAGCTGTGGTCAATTTTGCCTTGAAGGGGCTGTACTCGTGTATATCAGCACTCGTGGCTAGGTATGGCCAGAGAGTTTGTCTCAGTTGTAGGCATCTATAGAACTAGGAGCGTTCCAACCCAAACTGTTCTTGCAGCTCAGTAAAGGATTCAATGTCAGCAACATCAATGACATGGCTCATTGCGATAATACCCAGGGAGTCCCAGCTCTCCAAAGCGTGGCATCGGGCAGAAAGGTTACATGCCACAGTGTTATCTCACAAGTCATTCTATCCTCCCACTGGAGATCCCTCAGCGATGATTTCCAAATTCTCAAGACCGATAGTGTCAAAGAGGGGGCATGTGGTGTCAGCTTGTCCCCGTAGAAGTAGTGAAGAGGGGGATGGTTACCCAGGAGTCAACGTTGTACTACGTAAACAGGTTAGTCTACAGGACTGTAGATCCAGTCATTAAGAAGCAGAGATCAGATGCTCTTCGGTTGAAAGGAAATCAACAATCTCACCAGCTGTCCATCATGTGCTAATTTGCAGCATTTGTTCAATGCTGCCTGTTGTGGCCCACCCCCAGCATATAAATGCTGTGAGGGCAGAAGTAAATGACGTTAAGGTCGCTTTGGATATGTAGTGTGGGTAGTTTTTTACCGTGTATAATAGACTGGGGAGAGTGATAATTTTCAGTAGTGAAACACGCCCCAAAAGGGGCACCGGCAATAAAGACTACCATTGTAGGTCCTTTTGCTCTGCCGTGAACAAAGAGGCAAGATTATCAATTTTGGTCTGTGCCGCCATAGCCTGGTTGTGGATACCTAGACAGCAGAAGCCCATTGTCACTACAGACCCATTCCACAATTCGCACCAGTGGCCCTATGGGAAATAGTCTTGTTGTGCACCAATTAACCTGGAGCCCCAACTAGTGCCTGAAAGTATTAATGATATCCATGGTGATTGGTCGGAATGTATGGGGGCTGCCGAGTTATATTAATAAGTCGTCTATGTGCAGGGATACCCTGTCCACCCTGTTTAGTTTAAATAATTTAGATTGAGTTCGATTTATGTATTCTTAATAATGCCCTCCGGTGACGACTTTCCAGTGCTATACTAGCTTTCTATTAAGAACCAAGCTCCACACTGTGTAGGAGCGTAACGATCGTAAGGAACAGTTGTTTAAGTGTCTTAGCAGGCAAGTTGTTGGCACTAGAGTTCAGTATTAGCTCTGCAAAACAGGTTACTATTGCTGCCTTATGTTTTTTCACTGTGTCAATATGAATGCTCTATGTGCGCTGGACATTATTGATCAATCCTAGATACTTATTTTGCCTGCTGTTCTTTCTCTCCATTTACTACCTATATGCTGTAATTTCACTACTATATAGTAGTATTCATAATTCAGAGCTTTCGACCTGCCATTGGCTCAAGCTTAACTCTGGAAACAAAAAAGATTTAGTAGAGTGAGTGAACTCTAATCTCTGGGCTGCCTTCCACTGGCCTGATCACATCGGAACCATCCCAGCCTGGTGAGGGTGTTTAGAAACCCAAGCTTTAAGTATGACAGTGAATTGAAACCATAGCGGTTTACCTACTCTTTTCACCTTCATCAGCTGCAGTTATGCCATACCTCACCCAGGAAAATAAAGATTTGGTCTTTTCTGCCAACATTCGGTTTCTCCTCAATAATAGTCGTGTCATGTACCAGAGGCTCCACAAATTTTTGATTTTTCAACTATAGGTTAATCAAAATAGGACAGCCAGATTTCGTTGTTGATGTATTTAAATCTATAATGCCAAACACCTTTTGTGTATACTCCACTGGTTTCCTATTGAGAATATCTTTCACATTATTGTGTGAGATCCACAGTGTTTCTTATGGCAGTGCCCCCATTTTCTCAGACAATAGCTGCATTGCCGTTTATCCACTATATATTAAATATTTGTGTGCATTCTCCTCTCTCTCGGGCAACCCTAATAGTCCTAACATGTGGTAGACAGTCTGACAGCCCAGACTTAAATGTGAAAATTAATTACAGTGTTTCAGGTTATTTGAATGTCAGGTGGTTTAGGTGCCTTTTCCCAAAGCCATGCTTTTGGTCTTTGCCACTTGGGGCATATTGCTCTCCCTCATTCCACCTTGGATGTCTCTTAAGAATCATGCATGTTCAGCTCTTTCTCGATGTTAAAGTTAGTTTCAGTACATTCTTACTCCTTAATCAAACAATAGAAATAAATAGCTTTTTCAGTGAAATTCATTTTATTCCTATCCCTATATAAACGCCAACCAGTGGCTTTACATTTTTTGCTTCTTGACTTTCTCCAGGCTACCCCTTTTTTGTACACTTTGGGCCTTATTATGATGAGGCCCGGAAAGCCTCCTCATCGCGGTTTAAATTCCTATCGCCTAATTGCAATTTAGGCAGTCGGAATTGAAACCAGACGCTCATTCTGTCTGGATTCGGACGGGCTCAAGGAGGCCGTCGGCCAGTTGGAGACCGGCCCGTAATCCCTATGGCTTGTTAATTCCTCTACCGTGTGGCAGGCACCTTGAGGTGGCAACCACCAATCCCTGCACTGTGTGGCAGGCACCTTGAGGTGCCAGCCACGCTGTGCAGGGATGAACAGATCCTCCCATTTCTCCATGGAATCTTGTGCTGCGGCTGGTTTACGGCCGCAGCACAAGCTCCCATAGAGAAATGGGAGTATGCGACCGCACCATGTGTGGTTGCATTGTAAATTGCGGTGTCGTGACCGCCGACCGGAGGTTGGTTGGTCGGTCCAGAGACCGCAACGGTGTCAGTCGGAGACAACTGTGAACGACATCGTAATCGAGCTCTTTCTGTTAACTTAGTATAAGTCATAAGTGAACCTTGAGATAGATATAGATATATATATATATATATATATATATATATATATATTACATCCACATTAATCCTTCCGGATTACAGAAACCGCACTCACAAAGTATCGTCTTCAAGTATCTTGATCAAGTAAACTGTGTTTACGAAACGCGTCGGTTGTTCCTCTAACTGGATACTTTGTGGAAAATAAACTAATTGGAGAAGACGATACTTTGTGAGTGCGGTTTCTGTAATCCGGAAGGATTAATGTGGATGTAATTAATACGGCGGGGCTCTGCCTTGGAACTTGCACCGGATTGAGAGCGCCAGGGGTCCGTACGAACTCGAGCCAGGAGGGAGTAATAATATATATATATATATAGATATATATATATATATATATATATATATATATATATTACTGCTGCAGAGTACACAAGGCACAGCACTCGCGGGAAACTGCTAACCCAGATTTTATTCGGGTTTACCAAGCACAAAAAGACGCGTTTCGGCGACTGCCTTTGTCAATATCACACGGCAGCCCGAGACAGCGTTATTTAAATCAACATATGACCAGTTCATTGGTGGTTCGTATTCAATCAAAATAAATGAGGGACTATTAAAATGGACACAGAGAACATTTCGGCCATCTTTGAACATGCAAATTGTGATCATTAATGCATGTCTATACAGCTAAATACATATGATTAACTATACACATATACACATGTATATATAAATTCATTAATTTACATCTTGCCCTGGATGGGCTATGGCTGTAAACAAGTCCATACCACATATTTTGGTCATTGTTCGCAATTGTACAGATTGAACATAATTCCGCCCAGAATGGGCTTTTAGATCCACTGCCCAATTTATACAATGCTAAATCATTCTATTATGATTGAATATATAATACCAACTCATTAACAAACCACCTGAACTTGGAAAACAAGAGAAAAGTTCAAAACCCTAAATGCAAAGGGAGACCCCTCAAAACGAAATCAGAGAAAATAACAGAAAAAATATCAGAAATAATAACCAAGGAGCTACCAAAGAAAACCAAAAGGCAAGAAAAGTCCATTTACTTCACTAAAGGACTATTTGCACCATATATGTACATATGATCCAGAATCCGCTGATGTCATTATTTACAATTATTTGCAATTATTTACAAATGCACAGCCAGTTCATCTCCACTATTGAGTCCCTGAGGTATTTTAGTCTGAATGTCAATAATATATCTGGACTCAAGTCTTCGGAGTTTGAGTTGACTGTCTCCTCCTCTTATATTTCCTGGCACATGGTCTAAACAGAAATAGCGCAACAGGTCCCTGTTGCTACTATGGTGGCTTTCAAAATGGCGAGCCACCGGATAAGTTACATCCTTGGTGGCGATAGCTTTCATGTGCTCTAGGATCCTGATTTTGGTAGGATGTATAGTGCTACCGATGTACCGGAGTCCACACGGACATACTAAACAGTATACCGTGTGGCTGGTGTTGCAATTCATACATTTTTCAATCTTTTTAGGAATCCTTATACCTGGTACATCATATGTCAGGACCTTGTTACTACTTTTGCACGCCTTGCACTTTTTGCAAGGATGAAAGCCTTTGATCTGGCCAATGCGTGAATCACTTCTTCCTTGGGAATAGTGACTCTGTACCAATTGATCTTTTAAAGTTCTGGCCTTTCTAAATGACAGTTGGGGGGCTCTAGCCAGATCCTCCCCAATGACTGGATCAGATTTTAGGATATGCCAGTTCTTTCTCAGTATTTGTCTTAGATCATTGGCATTGCTAGAAAAGTTGGTAATCATCCTACAATCTGTGGTTTGAGATGGTCTAGCTTGCTCTTTCCTCTGTTTAGTTCTCGATATCCCACATATCAGTTCTGTTCTAGCCTTTGTGTCTACCTTGTTTTTGGCACTAAGTAGAACTTCACTAGAGTATCCTCGTGTGTGGAATCTGACTGTACTTTCATTCGCTGCTACTTGAAAATCGCACTCTCTGGTGCAATTCCTCTTTATCCTCAGCAGCTCGGCATACGGAATACTATGAATTAGTTTATCCATATGACAGCTGCTGGAATGCAAGACAGAATTGCCTGCCGTGGGTTTCCTATGTAGAACTGTACACAGTTTTCCTTCTGAAACAAAAACGCGTAAATCCAGAAAATCTACGGAGGTCTTACTTATTTCTCCACTGAACTTTAGATTGAGATTGTTGATGTTCAGGACATTGACGTACTCTACAGCTGACTCAATTGTGCCGTTGTATATGATGAACAAGTCATCAATATACCGGTTCCAGCTGTCCAGTTTATTGGTCCATGCATCGTTGGCATCTGACCAGGCCACCCGCTTCTCCCACCAGCCTATGAAGAGATTCGCATAGCTGGGGGCGAAGCAGGTGCCCATGGCCGTGCCTTGCGTCTGTCTGAACAGTTGTTCCTGAAAAAGGAAAATGTTGTTTGTTAAACAGTACTTGACAAATTCAAGAATCATACAATTGTGTTCCATATACTTCAAGGAGCGTCCTTGCAAAAAGTATTCAATGGCTTCCAGGCCCTTACTATGTTGAATACTTGTATATAGACTGGAAATGTCTAAGGTAATCATAACAAAGTTTGGTTCCCAGGTGATGCCTTCAATTCTTTTTAAAAAGTCTTTTGTATCTTGGGTATACGAGGTCAGTTCAATAACAAAGTCAAACAGAAAGAAATCAATAAATGTGGACATATTTTCCGTTAAACACCCCTTAGAGGACACAATCGGACGCCCAGGGGGGTTCACACTGTCTTTATGTAGCTTTGGGAGGTGATAAAAAGTCGGAATGACTGGATGTTTGCAGTCTAAAAATGTTAATTCATCATTGTCCAACATACCTTTCTGTTTCCATTTTCTAATGCGATGTCCATATGTTTCGATGCTGTTGGAATATTCTTTCATGGTGATCCGGCTGTAGTTGGAGGTATCATTGAGCTGTTTGAGTGCTTCCTTGCAATAATACTCTGATGTAAGCAACACAACATATATATATACAAAATATATATATATATATATATATATATTTGTTATCCAAAGTAAGCCTGATGCTTCAAGGACGCACTCCCAGCCACTTAATTGCAGAAGAAAACTGGAGACTGCATTCCAGGTTAATTTACTTTTATTTCCCAACGCGTTTCAAGGCAACGGCCCCTTCATCATGGGTCACTGTAGGATATGGCTTGGAAATCCCGACGTGCATGCTGCTTTTATATTTTCGCCCCCAGTGGGCCACGCACATCACGTTACATTCTGCATAGCATGCTGGACTTTGTAGTCCTCACCGGTCATTGTTGCCCCCAGTGGGCTCCTTGCCACATCCAGTAATTCGTCAGTGTCCTTTACATTGTTAATACACCTATTGTAGGTCCCAGGATGATGTTCCGGTTTTAATTTTTCCTGACTGGGCTGCTTGCAGCTGTGAGAAAGTCCCGGTGCTGCGCAGCCTTTATGTAGCTTTGGGAGGTGATAAAAAGTCGGAATGACTGGATGTTTGCAGTCTAAAAATGTTAATTCATCATTGTCCAACATACCTTTCTGTTTCCATTTTCTAATGCGATGTCCATATGTTTCGATGCTGTTGGAATATTCTTTCATGGTGATCCGGCTGTAGTTGGAGGTATCATTGAGCTGTTTGAGTGCTTCCTTGCAATAATACTCTGATGTAAGCAACACAACATATATATATACAAAATATATATATATATATATATATATATCATGAACAAGGCTCGGACGAGCCGAAACGTTATGGCGGCATATTATTAAAAAAATTAATTAATTTTGCACTTATTTGCTGGTCCGTGTCCGTGCTGGTTGTGGAGGTGACGAGGAGGAGTTACTGCTACTCAGCTGCGGAGTTAGCGATATATATATATATATATATATATATATATTTTGTGCATGCTTCTCCAGATCTGCAAAAGGATATGTTAATGCATTGGAAAAAAGCAAAGTGTATCACAGTAAATCGTTGAAGATAATTACTTGATCTCAAATCACACTCGTACGTCACAAGTTCTTGTGTTTTCAGCAAGCCATGCTGAATATGCTTGAGGATGCTGTAGGTCTTGATATAAAGAGTGGGTTACACGACGTAGGTGAAAGCAATAAATAAGTACATCTCTGTAGCTTCGGACCTAAACCTTGTGTGTAATGTGGAGTGACAGTATACCGTGCTCTCTGTTTCTTATAGTGCTCTAATTTTAGATTTCACTTACAGACAGCTTTTCACTATCTGGTATTGAAAGACCTCTTGTGCACCATACCTAAAGCTGGCAATAGGGTTATTCCTGTCCATTGTTTACCCATCATCATCCTTTCATTTTTTTCCCATTTTTTAATGGCCGAGCAACTGCCATTTGCTGTCGGCTGCTCTATTTTAAATATGCGCTTTTGCACACATTTAATTTTTCTTTCTTATCATATCCAAGTGGCGCCTGCCATCTTGGAGCTGTAAGTTAAAATTAAAATAGCAGCCACGTCATGCCGAACACGTGTACATTTGACATCATGCTAGAATGCCATAGCATCATGGCGTACATGCATGCAAACACGGGTACATGTCATCACACTACTTTTTCATTCTTTTTATTTTTTGCCAATGCTGTACAGCATCGTCACAATACATGACAAGGCCAATAGGTCACAAAGGCAAGACTTATTGGCTTTTCCAAGGCTTGTTATTGTGTTATAATAGCTGACCTTTGTGATTTTTTACCCACAGTTTCAAAGGAAGTAAATAGAAGGTGTAGAATGATTGTACGTACCAATCATGATAGAAACTGACTTTGGTTGTCAATTGCTTTAGTGGAGCTCATTGCTCCATAGCCGCAGGAAATTTTAGTTCCGCTAGTTCCTGATCAGCTGTGTTTCACAACATTAACCAGGCAGAGAAGAATCCTGTACCAAAAGGGCAGTGGATTAGGGCAGATAGCCTAGCGTGAGATTGCTGCAACACCAGAGGCTTACACCCATGTTGCTGGGTCCCAGCTCGCCTGACGAGTGAGTACAACCATGAAAATTTGATCTGCAGATCTGAACTGGAATGGGATCTGCCCAGGATGACCAAAACACAGAACAGAAGCAGGGGCTTCAAACATAAAACAAAAAAGAAATTGACCGCTTTGTCCTCTGCCCGACCCCACTGATGATAGTAAAACAACATAGCTTGAGTGGTGGACCACGGAAGAAGGTGGTGAGCTCGGTAGCCAAAGCTGTGAGACGGGAGCTCTGGGGCCTAATGGACAGCTGAAGGGCTTGAAAAATTATGTCAAGGGAGGGGTGTCAAAAGAAACTCTCATTCTACCCTTGCTCTCCTATAATCGGGAAAATTGCAAAAGTGGGTCCCCCTAGAGAATACTGCAAGATTGGTAGTTGAGAGGAGACTGGTTAACATTTGGGAATAACCAACAGACTTTTAGGATCAGGTGGCTAAAAGTAGGGACAGGAGCATATCAGGGGAAGTTGAAGCCAATGTGTTCTCCCGTACCTGGTTACGTTGAAGCAAGCTGCGGCAACAACTACCTAAAACCCTAGAACCGGCTTGGCCGAGACTACTACACAGACAATAAGTCAAAACAAGCACTTGCTAGAGGTACAGTGTTGTAAAGATGAGGTGCAGCATAGCCATGGGATCAATGCAACACAGTCAACTGGACAAATATGCTTTCCTTTAACATAAACCACAAGAAAGAGACCCAGAGTGTGACTTGTGCAGAAACAAACCGCTGGTCAGAGATCAAGATTCCACACTAAAGGAAGTCCCATAAGCAGTAAAATTAACAAAAAACACACTTTAACACAATATCGACACTATGAACATTGACATCAACCTCATGTGATCCATTTTTAGGAAAATCAGAACAGAGTGGAGCAAACCAAATGTCCTCTCCTTACTACAACAGCTGAGGGTAAATCCCTCAAAACAAAGGTTGATGGGCTTTATGTCGAAAACAAACATATAAACTCCCACCTAGAAGAGACTGAGAAAAGATCTGGTGGAATAATGTCTGACTAATTGGGTGTGCCGGAGCGGACTAAGGGCCCAAACACAAAACTATCCATAGCAAACTGGATAATGATGGTACTGAAGCTGAAAGGCTGGTCTAAATTTTTAACAGTAGTAAGAGCCGACAGGGGTACTGGGGCCACCACCAATAGAAGCACGGCACCCTTTAGAAGTGCCACACTAGGTTGTACTCAACCTGCCAAATGGAACTATGGTCCAGAGTATTTGTTGTGAATTAAATCTTGTGTCGTGATATTACATGGGTGGTGCCAGTCATTAATGGTTGGTAAATAAATTAACCTTGTATGAAAATTATTTAAAAATATTGCAAATTTGCTGGTCAATAATATTAAAGCTAGACACATTCAATTTGAGAGTGTAGGAACTTGGGATTAATTCCAGATAAAACATTTCTTGAGAAATTCCACTTTGCAGTTGTCCCTTATCTCACATAAGATTTACCTATCTGAGAAACCGTCAGTTATGTTTACTATGAAAACATTAGGCAGGGCCAAACTTTTGTTCTATATTGCTAACCCAACCGACCCTAAGCTGCACTGAGAAATTCTTAAGATTCATCTTGAATATTATCCAATTTTTTCAAGACAAGAGTTCTATATGAGAGTTTGGGAAAGGAACGGTGTAGTTTTAGGTTTTTTAAATAGAAATATTTCATATGTCATGTTCATATTAGTTGTCCCTTTATTTAACTGCTCGCAAAAAGTTTTTAAAACCATTTTTCTTAAATACCATATATGATCAAGGCGAGAAGCAATTGCTTTTTTAGCGATTCCTGGTTTCTAAGAGCAATTCAATGTAGTTGTGTTGCTTTATTGCAGCTTTATATATCTTAAAACGTTCTGTAATGTTGGATTTTATGCTATATTGTGATATCCATTTTCTTTTGTGAATTGTATCTTGTTAGTTTTATGGAACAATTTCCCTATAAAATTATACATACTATGCCTACTAAAAAAACCCAAAGGGGGTGTTTTTCTTAAAATAATCTGTTTATTAGAAATGTGGGGCGTTATGAATATTGTTGGGAAGTACATGAGCGAGAACTTGTAAAGGATACATTCTTGCTCAGATCACTATGGTGGTAGCAGGAAGTGCCCAATATGTCCAACTTAATTTTCATATCTTTTGCCTTTTATCCCTGCAGTGCTTTCTATAGAGCAACTTCCTGGAGGAAATGTCGAATGCAGCAAAGGCATAAACCAAGTTACTCAGTGCAATAATTGTCTAACAATGTTTCTGCTAACTTAGTGCTCATACACGTGTCATTGATTTAATTCTTTTTTTAATCTAGTGCTATAAATTATTTTCTTCATGCCTTTAAAATGGTTTCCAAAACTGTGACCAATATAAGCTTGAACCTGCTTAATGAGAAAATACTTCTTAAACCAAGGATGTCGCTTAATCAGCTATGGTCATTCCAGTAGTACCTATGCAGTTTGTGAAGGGGCACTACAATATGCAGAAATCGGCTGAGCACAATGAGGTCTGCCTTTGCTCTTTGACTAAGCTCCAGATAAACTTTGTACCAGCTGTTTTTTATCCTTAAAATCACAAGAGTACTCTGCAACAAAATAGGGAGCTACTACAGTACCAAGAAATTTTATCTGGTGGACATGCAGGAGTCTTATTCCTTTTTCTTCTCTTTCTGCTTTGCTGATATGTTTAGATCAATACCATTGACTGCGTATTTGAAAGAGACCTGAAAGTTAAAACATTTACCTTATGGTCTGCCTACATGGGAAGGTCGCATTTGAACATAGAATCCCGTGTACATATATATTTTTATATGCCTGACAATACATCAGGAATTCTTGAACAGTGCTCACTATAATACTTTGCCCCGAAGAAGCCCTCTATAGGGCGAAGATCGTTGGCTGTACCTACTTGTCTAAGGGATCTAAGAAATAAAGAACCTTCTACGCACTGCAAAAAAAACCTGTGAATGAACTGTTATTGAACATTGAATTATTACTGTATAATTTGTATTGCATCTCATCTTTCTGTTCAAACTTTATTCTATTTGTGGCCATGTGGCAGCTAGTCGTTTGAGGTGGGCAATACATGTGTTATAATACATAAGTGACTAGACTGGGTAGTGCAGTGTTTTTTAACCTTGCTGCCATTCTGTGCCTTGAGAGCTCTAAAACATACTTTTCTGGCATGAAGAGAACTGCAAAAAAATTGGAAGACAGAACGCAACTTACTTAATCCATGACTCAGCGTCACGTTTTGCTTTTCCCCTTTTCCCTTGCAGAATTCAGAATGGGTATGAGTGCAATTGAAAGTACAATGCAGGAATCTCTCTGATAGAGAATCATGTTATTAAATAGCTAGAGCTCCAATATGATTGTGATTAGATATTTGCAAGTTTGTGATTATATAATGTGTAAATAGTGCCGTATTCTATTGGTTAGTACACAAAAAACCACAGAAGAGAAGTTACCCAAACTCTATATTGACCGGTTGCTAAGCAATATATTTGAATTACAGTTTTAACCTTTTAGGTATTAAGAACGAGACTGTCTCGTCCTCAGGATAACCTTAACGGTTCTAGGATAAGACCGTCTCTTCCATGCACCCACTGCATGGAATCCCTCTGATGCTCACACCCGAGGGATTTCCTTTTTTTGTTTGTTTTCAGCTCGGTTTGCTGGGGGAAGAGCTTCTTTTTTTAATCTGTGTAATGGCAATCAGTATGCATGGCATGCTGACGTCATTGCATAGAAAGTGAAAGTAAATGAGCCGATCAGCTCATTTACTTCAACTTATTTCAGGGCTCATGGGTATATCTCAGCCACCCAGCCACTTACTGATTTATATGGGGAAGGTATGATTGCAAAGGGAAGAATCTCCCCTTTCCAATGATTTCTCTCCCTATTGGATCCCATCTTGGGGAATTGCCACAAGAGGGCTATTCACAGGCAGGGATTCACCTACTAGATCCTAAGGAGTAGTTTTGGAGGGGGGAGTGACCCCCTGGCAATGAGCTAGTGGTCCTCCCCTTCCTCAGCCACAAAAATCTTTGTGCCCCCTTTCTGGCAGGCACTTGGGAGGTTTTACCAATCTGGCCTAGCCCCACCCCTATAATGACACGCAACAGGCTTTTTGACAATTCCCCTTCCCCTGGGGGGGGGGGGGTGTGGGGGGCATATAGGAGGTCCTTACCTCAAATTTCCCCCTCGGGGTGGGCAGTAAGGCCACTAGATATCCGGGATTTGTTTTACAAATAAAAAAAGGGTGGCTCACCGAGCTATCGGGCCAAACCATACTCCCCAAATGATAAAAAATAATCTTGCTGCCCCCTGTGGAGGCAGAGACGGTGTTTGCCCCAATTAGTGCTGTAGGGGCAAAAATCCTGCTGGATACCAGGAATATTTTTAATAAAATAATGGGATGTGGCCTGGCCCATGAATAATACATCAATCCTCACCCCTAAAGCCTCACAGTCTCTCTGCTCCCTTGGGGACTGAAACATCCCCATCCCTATAGCAAGAGAGAGATAATGTCAATACTTATATGTGTTGTTTTTCTAAATGGGCCAACAGAGAGAGGCTAAATTCCAACTTTGTCTCAGTTGCCATATTCAATGGTGGCACTTTAATGCTTGGTTCATCCACCTCCTGGGGAAACCTACCAAACCCAGACATTTCTGAAAACTAGAGAACCGGGAGGGTCCAGGATTGTATTCCTCCTGTGGATCCCATGATGTTTTCTTATCCACAATGCACTGCAAACTCCAGACTTTGTCTAAAATTGTGCTTTTTTTCTTGAATAGTTGGGGGATCCTGGATGGTAGGAATTTTGTGAATCTCTGCCGATTCTGGAAGTTTATGTCACAGAAATGCAAGGAAATTGTGTGTTTTTCACCTAAGTTTGAAGTGTGCAGGGTATTGTGGGTAAGAAAATGTCATAGAATCCATGCGAAGCACACCACTCTGGCCTCCCCCGGGTGTCTAGCTTTCAGAAATGTCTGGGTTTGGTAGGTTTCCTGTTGGGTTGTATTGTTCTTGACCTCGTGGCGTGAGTGGAGTTCTGCATGGGAAGGTGTTCTAGAACGGGGGTGCGGGGAGAGGACGATTGGACCTGGTGCTGGACGGTTGGGTCTACATGCAACTCCTGTCTTGTTGGCAATAAATAGATCTCAAACCAACTTAACTTGATTCTTCCTTTCATTGGTGACGAGCTACCTGCCAACAAGACTCCCACGTGTGAGAGTGAACACTTCTTCTTGAACAGATCCTTGTGCCACCATTGTCGCTTGGAGGATTCGTCTCTAATCCAGGAAGCACTCGGATTCCTGCGTTTCCTGCACAGTAGTTGTGCACCGCTATCCTTCAAGGTACTGTGTTTTTGTTTTCCGGAGTCTCTGCAATTTGATGCCCGACGCGAGCTCCGCTACGAGTTGCCTGACCTTGCCTGTCCTGCATTCCCATAACGTGCGCACGCACGCTAAGTTAGCGGCCATTTTGTTTCTGCCTGACTTTGCCTGTTCTGCAATCAGGTAACCTGCGCACGCTCGCACGCCACGTTGCTGCCATTTTGTGTCTCCCTACTTACTTACTTGAGACACTGTCTGCCTGGCATTGCCTGTTTCATGCCTGTCCTGCCTTGAATTGCGCGCATGCATTCGCGTTTCAAAACGTATTCATTCACACCTCCATTGAATTTACATATTCTCATCGGATCGTCGCATTCTTCGTGGTGGCCATTTTTGCTTCGATTTTGAGCTGATCTGTACTTCCACTCGTCAATTTTAATTAATACAGCGGTGACACACACACCTCTTCAAATAGTTTGTCCTTTTTCCATTTCGGTGACACACACACCATTATCACATGTACCTTAAATAGCAAATTCCAGCGGTGACACACTCACCTCTTTTTCTTGTGTGTCCCCATTTATTGTCCTTTTGACTTCTGTATTTTACATTACAATTCCAGATTTTGGCTCAGTACTTCCTTTCTTTTTGTGCATATTCTATAAATCATGCATCAAGTTATAATGCCTCCTGCTGCATTTACACCTAACCCTGCTTCCCCTGAAACTGATTGGGAAAAGTGGAAAGAAAGTTTTGAGGCATATTTAGATGCTCTTGACGGCGAGTCATTCACACACAAGAAGAAATTTGCCATTCTAAGACACTGTTTAGGTTCAGAAGGCCGCAGTATCTTAAACCATGTTCCCAAAATTTTAGTTTTATTCATTGAAGGTGACGGATATGAAGATGAATATGCTACAGCCTTTAAATCTCTGGATACTAGATTTAAAGCTTGTAAAAACGTCACGTTAGAAAGACACGAATTCTACAAAAGAGCGCAATTACCTTGAGAGTCTGTTTCTAGCTATGTGGGTGCCTTTCGCATTTTGGCTGTTTCGTGCGAATACAAAGCATTTGAAGAAGAGATGATCAGAGATCAATTAGTAGAGAAAACTAATAATAAAACGGTTCAAGAGGCTCTATTGTCTAAACCTGATTTAACTTTACAAAAAGCTTTGGAGATAGCCACCAGAATTGAAAGCACTACATCTTATCTGGAACAAATGACAATCTCCAATCCTAAATCTCCAACCCAGGGTGTTTTAGCTGTCAAAAGCAAATACAAATCCTCAAAGGATAAATCACACCAAGAAAGAACAAGTGGAAATGTGAGAGCTGGCATTAAACCCTTGAACAAGCGTTGGGAATGTTACCGATGCGGTAGCACATCCCATCTTGAAAATGCCAGATTCTGTCCTGCCATGGATAAAACCTGTGCTAAATGTTTCAAAAAGGACATTTCGCCAAAGTCTGCAAGTCTGCTGGCAGAATGTCATTTAATACAGATTCATCCAAGAAAGTACTTAACGTAGATCATCTCACAGGAGAATTATCCTCAAGTGAAGAAGACCAAATTTGTATGATAACAGAATTTCAAGAACATGCACACTGTGCTAATGCAGGCACTAGTAGCACACAAGAAATAAGACGACCTTTATGTGTACTGAACGTTAGTGGTGTGGACGTCAAAATGCTAGCTGATTCTGGATCCCCATTTACGCTTATTAGACAAAATTTGTTTGTCGCATGGATTTTCATTAAAACATTCGACAATACGGCCAGTTGGTTATAGTGGAAAAACCATCGATGTGATAGGTGAATTTTATGCCAATTTATGTTTCAAGGACAGTCAATCTCAAGGTGTTGTGTATGTAGCCAAGGATGATGCTTGTTTGCTTGGGTGGCATGACCAAGGTAATTTAGGGATCGTACTGGATCCCAATGCTCCGTACCAGGTCATATTAAAGAAGGATTTAGTCTGTGTACAATCCATCAAGGAAGAAGCATGGGAGTCAATGTACCCTGGAATTTTCAAAGATGAGTTAGGCTTATTTAAGGGTTTCAAACACAAAATAAGATTAGTTGATGGTGCCAAATCAGTCATACACAAAGTTTGCAGAGTACCTTTTGCTCTGCGTGATGCATTAAAAAAAGAATTGGACAAATTGTGTTCTAGCGATGTTATAGAACCCATCGAATCTTCCGATTGGGTTTCCCCATTTTTTTAGCTCAGAAGGCTAATGGGGCGTTGTGCATGTGTGTTGATCTTCGCGATTTGAATCGCCACATTTGGGTTGACCAACACCCTTTGCCCAATATCACAGAAATGACAACCACTCTGAAGGATGGCAAGTGGTTCAGTCTTCTTGACATGACTTCCGCTTACCATCAGATTGATTTGCACCCCTCTGCATTCATCACCCCGGAAGGCTTATTCAAATTTAAACGCATGCCCTTTGGACTTGCGTCTGAATCTGCAGTCTTTCAGAGGATTGTGGAGAGTATGTTCAGGGGCATTTCTGGGGTGATGGCGTTCCAGGATGATGTGTTGGTGTATGGTGTTGATCAAAAACAACACAACGAAAGGTTGCATGCTGTTTTTTCTATTTTACAGAGCAAAGGTGTTACCCTAAGTCTTGAGAAATGTAAATTGAGTGTGAGCTCTGTAGAATATTTAGGTTACAAACTGTCCTCCGAAGGAGTTGAACCTAAAGCTTGCCTAGTAAAGGCAATAGAAGATTTTGGTGCACCTGGTGATAAGGATCAATTGAGGTCTTTCATGGGACTCATTGAGTTTTATGCTAGATTTGTACCAAATTGTTCTGCCAAGACTTATTACATGAGAAATGTTCTCAAAAAGAATGTAGTCTTCAAGTGGAGTGTAGAATGTACTGAGGAATTCAAGCTAATCAAAAAAGAAATTGCACATGCCATTCCCCTTAAACCTTTTGACATTAATGACCACAAAATAATCATGACTGATGCTAGTCAGAAATGGTTGGGTGCCGTTCTTATGCAACAAAGGAATGGCAAGGATGAGGTGGTAGCTTTTGCTTCCAGAGGGCTGAGAGGAGCTGAAGCAACGTACTCTGTGGTGGAGCGAGAAGCTTTAGCTTGCTGGTGGGGCATTGTTCATTTTAAACAATATTTATGGGGTTCCAAATTTACAGTAAGAGTGGACCACAAACCTTTAGTTCAGCTTTTCACCACCAAGGGGGGAGACAAGGCAACTCCTCGCATTGCCAAGTGGCAATATAGACTTTTAGAGCACAATCTCAATGTTGAGTACGTTCCTGGAAAGAAAAATATTTTGGCCGATTGTTTGTCCAGGTTGCCCAGTTGTGTAGACAATGCTAGTGACTATGAAGATAAGAATCTGGATTCTGAGAGTATTTGTTTTACTGTGTCTCATCAGGATGGTGCCATTTTGGAGAATTAATGGAGAGATGCTTATGAAGCAGACCAAGACATTAAGAGAGTTATGAATTTTGTGTGTTCAGGTTGGACAAAAGAGTGTTCAGAAGATGAGGTCATTAGCAAGTACAAACATGTCTTTGATGAATTATCTATCGTTAATGGACTTCTTTATCGTTCTTCTTTACTTGTGGTTCCTTTTGGCATGAGGAATAAGGACGAAGGTCACATTGGCATGCGTGCCATAAAAAGAAGAATTAGAGAGCATTTTTGGTGGCCTGGTCTAGACAAACAGGTGGAGCACTATGTAAGAGACTGCATGCACTGTGCTGTTAGTGATAAATCGCAAGTTACAGTACCTAGTCCTGTGGAAGCTGTTGACGTTCCCTCTAAAGCTTGGTCCAAACTTGCTATTGACATTATTGGTCCTTTGACGTTGTCTGGCAACGGTGTTCCTGAGTATGGAATAGTTCTTATGGATTATTACAGTCGTTGGCCTGAGGTAAAGTTTGTAAAAGTTCCCACCACCGTTTGTGTAATAGAATTTCTTGAATCACTTTTTGCAAGAGAAGGTGTCCCAGTAGAGGTAGTTTCGGACAATGGATGTCAATTCACTTCATTACAATTTGAGAAGTTTATGGAATTCATGGGTATTAGACACACTAAAACCTCTCTTTATCATCCCAGGAGCAATGGTCTTGTTGAGAGATTTAATAGAGTAATCAAAGAAAATATACAATTGTCTAAAGCCAGTGGTTTGAATTGCAAAACGAACTTAAAAATCTGTTGTGGGCAGTGCGCACCACTCCCAACTCCGATACTGAAGTTTCTCCGTTCATTTTACTGAGAGGTCAGCTTCCTTCTTCTAAATTGTTGAGAAGGTGGATGGGCCCGTTTGAGTTACCAGTAGCAAAGATGAAGGAGGTAAGCAAGAAAAGAGTGGAAGCTCAGAACAAATATGTTCAGCCAAGGACTAGAGAGTTGAGAGGGAAAGTTGGAGATCTTGTCAGGGTTAAGTGTCCACGGATTTTGCCCAAGGGTGAGTCCAAGTTTTCTGGTTCTAAAATTGTGGTGAGAGTCAACAAAGGTGCGGTGAAGCTGGAGGATGGAAGATGGTGGAACAAAAATAAGATCTCGGTTCCCAGGTCACATCAGGTCGTGTCTCCTGGGCAAATTGTGTCATGTGCCAGTCAGGGTGTGGAATGCCATGATGCCATTAATCGTGTCAAGATTGCCCAGTAAGTTTCATGACTATATTATGCATTAACATGTTTTGTATTGTGTTTTCTCCTTATGTTTCACCTTGCCATGTTTTTATGCTTTATGTTTCATTGCCATTTCAGTTTCTTTTCTTGTTTTGTTTCATTGTATAGGGGGAAGATATGTTGGGTTGTATTGTTCTTGCCCTCGTGGCATTAGTGGAGTTCTGCATGGGAAGGTGTTCTAGAACGGGGGTGCGGGGAGAGGAAGGTTGGACCTGGTGCTGGACGGTTGGGTCTACATGCAACTCCTGTATTGTTGGCAATAAATAGATCTCAAAACAACTTACCTTGATTCTTCCTTTCAAGGAAGGAAGATGCCGGCTGAGCTAGGGCCCAAAATCCATAGCTATCCAAGATGCAAAAAAGGGTTTGGTTTTGAATAGAGAAATGTGATCTGTCCATGCTGCAGTTTGGACCATTTCCTGTCACTGGTGATAGGCCCACCTACACAAGTGAGGTTCCATTTTTATTGCAAGACTTAGGGGGAATGCTGGGTGGTAGGAAATATGTGGCTTCCCACAGATTCTAGAACTATCCCTTACAGAAATGTGAGGAAAATGTGTATTTTTAGCGCCAAAGTATGAGGTTTGCAAGGGCTTCTGGGTAGGAAAATCTTGTATGAGCAATACTAGTAATGCCACACTGGACTCCTCCAGGTGTCTAGTTTTCAGAAATGTATAGGTTTGGTAGGTTTCTATAGGTGCTGGCTGAGCTAGGGCCAAAAAACTACTGCTATACAAAATGCAAAAAGGGTTTATTTTGAATGGAAAAATGTTATGTCCATGTTGCTTTTTGGGCTCTTTCCTGTCATGAGTGCTAGGCCCACCCACACAATTGAGGTACCATTTTGATTCGGCGATGTTGAGTAATGCTGGGTGGTAGGAAATGTGGGTACCCCCACAGATTCCAGAACTTTCCCTCACAGAATTGTGAGGAAAATGTGTGTTTTTAACCAGAGTTTGAGGTTTGCAAATGATTGTGAGAATCATACTAGTCATACCACCCTGGACACCCCCGGGTGTCTAGTTTTCAGAAATGTTTGGGCATGGAAGATTTCCTTGAGTGGCGGCTGAGCTAAGGCCCAAAATCCATAACTACACATATTGTAAAATAAGAGTGGGGTTGCGTCTTGTATTGTAGGTGCTATGCCCAGCCATACAAGTGGGGTACCATTTTTATCGAGCGATGTGTTGAAGCACAGAATAGTAGAACATTTGTTATTACCAGTTGGATTTCTCTTCATTTGTGACTTCCCAATATAAGTCAGTATGCAAAAAAGAAGATATTTTGCGAAATGCCCTCTGAATCACATGGTGGTATAGGTAGCCCCAAATTCAGAGTTGACAAATAACCACTGTCCCTCAACTCAATATCTTGTGTATACTCATGAAATACATAGGTTTCCTTCATACCTATTTTTCATCCTTTGTATTTTACAATAAGAATTGCTGTGGAATCGGTTCACGATGAAAAAAATCATTGTAAGGTGCTGGTCAGTTTATTGACTCTTGATATCACATGTTTTTGGGGAACCTACAAACCCTATATATCGCTGTGACCAGAAGGATCTGTCAGACGTAACGGAATATTGTTTTTGTAAATTGACAATTGTGGCAAGAACTTACAGATGAAAATGTTGTCCCAATTCTGTTTTTCCCACTCATTTTTCGTATTTTTTGAGGGATCTACACATGTGGAAATGTACCTTTTTAGGGGTACACTGGTGCAGGGTCACCCTTTTGTCCACGGGTTCAAAAACCAACAAAATAGAGATCAACACTGAAGCTGGAATTCAAAATAACAATTTTATTAACTTCTCATGAGTGGAACCACGTCCAACAACACTCTCAATTGTTGCAGGAGGTGGCACCCTGAACTCACAAACCAGCGTCCTTATATACTGCCTTTTTGCAGTGCAAGCATATGGACAGAATTGGAAGAAACAAGTTTAGAAATAGCTATCAGCAAACAAGGGCAGATGAATAACCACTTGGTCAGCAAAGTGGGAAGGGGAAGCAGAAATGCTTATGGCAGTGGTAAGTGATTGACAGTTGAGTCTGAGACCAGGTGTTCTGGCAGCTACAGACTCTTAGTATATTGCTTTTAGCTGAGTCAGGAAGTCAACTAAAATAGACAGCACAGGCAGGGAAAAAGACGAGCAGCAGAGGACGGGAGAATTATAAAGCCAACAAAATGGATGCCACAACCAAGATGGCTTCAGCTTATGCTAACGGAAATTATTTCAGATTTCCACACACAAATAGCCCCTCGATGAATTCAGAATTTTGGCTACTATCCAAACATGTAGAGCTTTCCAGGATCATCCATGGGCTTTACACCTGTTTCCTCGACAAGCTGCAAGTAGGTTGAAACCATAAAAATTAGGAAAAATTGACTACCTCTTAGAAAAACGCAAACACTGTGGTACATTTTTCTTTTTTTTTATACAACTGTGCATGTTTATGAAAGTCAGTAAGCAGGGAATATGGTGGTACAAGCACAGCATACCTTTTGTTGATGCATTTTTTTTGGGGGAAAACATGCTTTCATGTGCATCACTTTTTTCACAAGTATTTGCAAAAAACATAATTTAGCTATATGTGGGCTATTTTCTCGGTCCTCTTCAGGGCAATCCACAATCCCGGGGTATCTTTAGAGTCTCCAGGATGTTGGAAGAAAGCAGTGCAAATTTAGCTTGGATACCTTATGTGGAAAAAAGTTATGAAGACAAAAGTGCAAAAGTATAGGAAATAGCAAAAAAAGGGCCTAGCATTCTGAGTGGAAAACGCTTAGAAGCCAAGGAGTTAAATGAATATTGCTTAAGTTCAGATCTTTTGTGTGTTGTCTGTTTTTCAACAAATTAGTTCTATTCAACAGAAAATAGTAAATCAAACTTCCCATGAAAACAGTTTGCTCTTAACTTTTAATTTAAGAGCACAGACCAATCAACAGAATGCAAATGTTTTTGTAACTAATAGTTAAAACAGGCAGTATAGGAGCATTGTTGTTTTGTTGTTAGTGATGGAATGAATACAAGAACGCTACATATATTTCAAGAGTTTCAAAGCTACTTCAAGTGGATGCCTTCATGCCTATTCAATGATACTTTTAATCCTTGAATTGCCTAACTTTTTGCCAACTAATAGGAGTTAATGCTATTGTAGGTTAAAGCTGCCTTCAGAAGAATGTAACGTGTTGTGCTGAACTGTATGTGGTTGGACCTGTCCCTTTCAGATTCCACATTAAGTTAAAAGGAATAAGAACTCTGTTATTAAATTAAAATATCTCTGTTATTAAATTAAAATAACCAATCGTAACTTTGAGTTGTTTCTCCAACAGATGATACAGCGAGAGGCTGATGTGAGGAGCAAAGTCACAGCTGTGGCCCTCACAGACTCTGTTCACAACGTGTGGCATCAAGAAGCGTGCAAAGCCATTCGCGAATGGATGCGCGAGGTGAGCCAAATAAATGCTGCTTTTGCTGCTACACACTGTTACCGTCTTATTGTTTTGTGTTGTTTCAGACATCTATTCTTCATCTGGGCCTTTTTTGGTCCTTTAGGGCTGGGCCACTGCCTCACAATAGAGGTATGACTGACAAGAGTGCCTAGAGATTATTGGCGTGCATGTGAGTCCATTTGCATACCCAGAGCACTTATTTTTAATGTTTTTTTTTTTTGCTTTAAGCAACTTGGAAAGGTTGGATAACAACCTGTAAATAACTGGTGTATTCTGCTTGTTTTTGAGCCTTTTAACGTCAGCCCATGTCTCATTCCAACATCTAAAAATAACAGCACTTTACCTTTTTTTTCTCACTGTTTTAACATAAATTAATATTTTCGAACCTAAACTAACTATAACACCCCTTTAATCTTTATTTTTTTCAGTCAATTTGTGAGTGTTTTTTGTTTAAACTTGTTTTTATTGGCATTTGAATCAATAATGCATAAGCAGACACAGGCAGTGTTCTCGACCGTTCTCCCACAGCATTGCATTACATCACCACGCCCAGAGGGCGGGATTCATTAGACAGTATGCAGAGCTATCATCTATATTGTTCGACTAGGATAGTGCCAAAAGCAGTACATATAATAAGGGATGATGGACGCAAATGAAGACACAGTAGCAAAGATAGGCCTATTACAGTCTCAATCCCAGTGCCTTGGACAGCTAGAGATGCCAGCGTAACTACTGCGTCTCAATTCTAAGCTCTAACAAAACGGTCATGTGCTGGGGAATATACTTTTCAGATCTGCCCACTGGGGTCGCCTTTCCAACTAAGAACAATATATCCAACATAGAAAACGAAAATTTCGAGAGAAAAGGAGAGGAGAAAGAGCATGAAAGAAGGGAAAGTGAAAGAGAGACAAAGAAGAGACAGGGCGGGGGGTGATCAGTAAGTCCTTAGTGCTGGGAGCGCGGGCTAGCAGGACTGGGGTGTTATGATATCCGAGGTCAATGGTTATCGCGGGTTACATACGGATGTTGGTCGGGACTGCCTAGGCTAGGGAGGGGGGTGAGGTGTCCGGGGCCTGCGGTGAACGCGCCGCCTGAGGGGGTGTTAGGGCGACATCAGTGTTTCTCCAAAGGCTATCAGCAGTCGGAGGATATACAGCGTCCTCAAAGAGGCGTAAAGCCCATAGCTTCGGAGGCTGAAGACGGGCATGTTCCAGCCTGCAGAAGTAATCTACAAGCGGTTGCCATATTTTGGTGAAGTTAGTGTCTCGGAGCTGCAGACACGCCGTGAGCAACTCCATTGCCATCGTGTGCCACAGGCGGGTGAACCAGACGTTAATCAGAGGCGTTTCAGCTTTTTTCCAGTAAAGAGCAATGGTTTGCTTGGCGGCGCCAAGCATGTGGAGGCTTAAGTGCCAGTCTCGGCGGGTCATGGAACGTAGGTTCACCGACCGGAGGCCCAGGACAGTCGTGGTCGGATCGTCGGGCAGCGGGTAGCCAATTACCAGTTTTATGTGGCTAAGGACCTCCTTCCAATAGGTGGTCAAGAGCGGGCACGCCCACCAAATATGCAAAAAGTCACCTGGGGCAGCTGTGCAACGCCAGCATAGAGGCTTGGAGGTAGGGAACATTTTATGTAGCCTGTGAGGGGTATAGTACCATTGTGTCATGATCTTGTACGCGGTTTCCCGCTCGGGTATGCTACGGAAGACTTTCGGGATATCTCGCCACAGGTGGTCCCATTGTGCAGGTGTAATGTCGGCATCTGAAGCCAGCCGCCACCGCAACTGGTAGGCATGCGGGACAACCCGCTGAGAGTGTTGGAGGACTTGATATGTACGAGAGATTAAGCCCCTGGAATTATCGAAGGAGTGCACCATTCACTCAAAAGGAGTAAGAGGGCGAGTGGCCGCCTGTGTCAAGCAGGACGCCTGGACCCAGTGTCTAAGTTGAATGTATTGAAATCTGGCCCCTTCGGGAAGCTGGAAGTCCCGCTTGCATTGGTCAAAAGTTTGGAGGGAGTCCCCCATGAAGAGATCCCGAATCGTCCGACAACCCCCTTCAGTCCAGTCTAAGAAGTAGGGGGGATGGTAGGCAGGCGGAAAATGTAAGTTGCGAGCAATGGGAGTGTGGCGGGATGGGAAGGATGTGAGACCTGTGTGCAATGCTAACTTATCCCAGATATCGAGCACCGTCTTGGTAGGGACCGCTATATATGCACTACGAGAGCGGGCCTCCCGCGAGAGCCAAGCAAGGTCCCAAATGGGTCGACAAGTCACCGCCCTGTCCATGTGAAACTAGACTTTCTCACTCTCCCACGCCATCCACTCCGAGATAAAGCGGAGGTGCGACGCCCAATAATATTCTAATAAGTTAGGACAGGCCAGTCCCCCCGTCGCGCGGTAGCATGAGTATCTTGTTCGAGAAGTGCAGTCTACTCCCTCCCCAGATGAACGTGGTGAGTTCACGCTGGAGGCCCTGAATCTGGTGCTGCTGGATGGGCGTGGGAAGGGTCTGAAAAAGATAAAGTATCTTTGGGAGGATCGACATTTTGACCATGTTCAGGCACCCTAACCAGGAAAGCGAAAAGGGTTTCCACGCTCTCAGGTCTGCTAGGACCGCCTTCTTACATTCCTGCCAATTCGCTTGGGACCAAGTGGCAAGGTCAGGGGTCAGATTGAGCCCCAGGTACCGGATGGAGTGAGACGCCCATTGATAAGGGACAAGAGACTGAAGTACAGGGATCTCCTCTGCAGGAATCGTGAGGTTCAGAGCCCATGACTTTGCGTGATTAATTTTGAGACCCGAGATCAGTTCAAATGATTGGAGCAGTCTATGTAGGGCAGGTAAAGAGGATCGTGGTTGGGCTAGTGTAAGGAGGAGATCATCCGCGAACAAAGCGATTTTATGGTTCACCCCCTCGAGTTTAATGCCATGAATATCAGGAGACTGGCGGATCATGGTAGCAAGGGGTTCCACTATAAGGGCAAATAAGAGGGGGGATAAAGGACACCCCTGGCGGGTGCCCCTGTGAATGGAGATGGGGCTCGTAAGTTGGCCATTGACCCGCACCTGGGCCAGAGGGGAGAGATAAGGAGCCATAATTCGAGCGATCATCTGGGGGCCCAACCCTATTTTTTGTAGGACCGCTCGGAGGAATACCCAGTCTACTCGGTCAAATGCTTTCTCAGCATCGAGCGATAACAAGCAAGAGGGTATCCTCCAATGGTGCGCCTTTACGACTAAGTGCGCGATACGTCGTACGTTATCTGCGCCTTGCCGTTGGCGAATAAAGCCCACCTGATCCGGCTCAATGAGCCCAGGGAGGTGCGGGTCCAGGCGCTTAGCTAATATTTTAGTGTAGATTTTAAGGTCCGTATTAAGGAGCGCAATGGGGCGAAAGGAGGAGCAGAGCGTGGGATCTTTTCCTGGTTTGGGAATTAAGGTGATTTCAGTCATAGCCATTGATGTGGAAGGTCCCACCGTGTCTGTAAAAGAATTAAAGAGGCGGAGCAGGTAAGGCTTAAGTTGCGGGAGAAAGGCGCGATAGAACGAGACCGGCAGACCGTCCGGTCCCGGGGATTTACCAAGGGGACGGTCCTTCAAGGCGCCGACGAGTTCTTCTGGGGTGATAGGGTCCTCCAGAAGCTGAGCATGATAACAGCCAATTGGGGACCATTCACAGGCGTCCAGGGCAGCCCGCACCCGGTCTGGGCTAGACGGTTCACCAGCATAAAGGGACGAGTAGTAGTTCTGAAAGGCTTGTAGTTTAGCTGCCTCGGTAGTAGCCCATGTACCGTCCCCTAGTTGAAGTTTAGCGATGTGCGCCTTGGCGGGCCGTGTCCGAAGACGACGTGCCAGGACCGTGCCCACTTTGTCTCCCCCCTCATAGTACCTTTGCTTCAAGGCCAAAAGAGCGTGTTCTGTCTTGTTCGTTCTGTGCGCTCTTAGCTGACCTCGAAGCATAGCAAGGCGTCTCTTGTGCAGCACCAGGGGGTGTTCCTGGTCCAAGCTTTCAAGCGCCTTTATGTCCCGGGAGAGTTTGTCTTCAAAGAGGCGGGCTGCCCGAGCTATGGTGATGGACGTTATGCAACCGCGGATCGTGGCCTTGAACGCGTCCCAGACCACGGGGAGCGGGGTCTCTGGGAGGTCGTTGGACTCAAAGTAGGACGTGATAGCATCCCGAAGTTCCGCTGCGTCAACGGGATCCCTGAGGACATGTGGGGGGAAGCGCGATTTGGGGGAGTGGTTGGAGCAAGAGAAGTAGTCTTGGATGAGAAACTCCACATGAGCGTGGTCAGAGAGAGAAATGTTGGACATGGATGCCGAGAGGGTGTCCTTGTTAAGAGAGTGTGAGACGAAGAGGTAATCAATGCACAAGTAGGAACGATGAACATGGGAGTAATAAGAATAATCACGGGTATCTGGGGAGTGATAGTGCCAAATATCTAGTAGGCCAAGATCAGTTAAACGCCTCTTTAAGGCGGAAGACATAGCCCCCGTCCCATGAAACGAACCATCGCTGCGGTCGAGTCCCGCCTCCCACACCACATTGAAGTCGCCCCCCGTCCTCGTGCGTTATCTGTTCCCTCAGTAAACCCCTGAGAAATAAGTCTTGAGCCTGGCTCGGGGCGTAAATATTGCATAAAGTGAGGATGCGCTGCCCGATCCCGACCACCACCTTGAGGAATCTACCATCCTTGCTGCGGATCACTCTGGAGTTTTCCTGGCGAACGCCTGCCCGACAAAGGATTGCCACCCCCGCCGATTTAGTGGATGCAGTTGCCCGGAGTTGAAGGGGGTATTGTGGATGAGCCATGCGAGAAACATGTTTCCTCAGAAGGTGAGTTTCCTGCAGGAAAATGATGTCTGGGTTTTGCTGTAGGAGGTATCGCCAGATCTGGCGACGCTTATTGGGAGAGTTGAGACCCTTTGCGTTAAGGGAGAGGAATTTCAGACAGGGGATGGAGGTCATGATGGAAGCGTGTCACGCGCTAATGCCATCTCCAGCAGTGGAATGGAAAAGGGACGTGGTGCAGCCGCACCCCTCTCAACGTGGTTCCGAAGAGGGCGAGGAAAATGGGGGTTCGCTGCAGGATCCAGAGCAAAGCTGGAGGGAGAGGGAGCAACCTGCACAAGGAAGAAAACGCCCACCACGGTCAGGGCCACCCTCCCGCCAAAGAAGGAAAAGAAGAGAAAGGAGAAGAAAGGAAAGAAACGAAAGATGAGACACAGAGTACCCAAAAATAACAATGACCGACATGGCCAACAAGGCCTATTCCAGTCCGGGAGCAAGCCAGAGGGCGATCATGTCAAGAGAGCAAGTGGGCAGCCAGTCTCGCTCTCGTGGGGGGTCGGCGTAGGCAGTGGAGGTCCAGATAGCATGTAGGGGCGCCTAGTTGTTACTCGTCGGGGGGCTGTGAGCCCGGGGGTGAGCGGCCACCATCGAGGGAGCGGAGGTGTTGTATAATGTCTTGCTTCGCCTGGGACGAGGCGCAGCCGCCGCGATGGGATGGGCGTCTAGAGGGGTGCACCTTAGCCCACTGGGATTTCGCCGGCTCACGGTTCATGGTGGGCAGTTTGGAGGGGCTGGATGGTGGAGTAACTGGGATCTGGAGCAGCTGGGCAGCCTCCCGGAAAGACCGCAGCACCCGGCGTTTTGACTCCCACTGAAAGATAAGTGCAAACGGGTGCCCCCACTGATAAGCCCAGCTCCTTGAGCTTGTCAGTAATGGGCCGGAAGTCCCTGCGGCGCCGGAGCGTGGTGGGGGCCAGGTCTTGGAACAGCTGAATGGGTGTACCCTTGAAGGTGAGCTCTGCTTTGTCTCGTGCTGCCCTGAGGACGGCCTCTTTCTCTGTGAAGAAATGAACCCGGGTTAGGATGTCGGGGACGAAACCAGGTGGACCAGACACCCGATGTGCACGGTCCAGGGCCGGTGGGGAAGCATCGTCGTCTCCCCATATCTCCTGGAGGAGGTCTGCCACAAAAGTCAGAATGTCCGAGCCCTTCACTCCAATCGGTATCCCCCTCAGGCGCAGGTTATTGCGGCGGCCCCTGTTTTCCAAGTCCTCCTGCTTTAGCTGCAGCTCGATATGCTGTTCCTCTAAGGTGGCCAAGCGCTGCCATAATTGCTCCTGGTCCTCCGTGCGGGCATCAACTGTCCGTTCGAGGTCGTCCACTTGTCCTCCAAGCTCCACGACGTCTCTCCTGAGCTCCTTGACACAGGCCTGCACCTCAGACCTAAGGGAGCCAATTTCAGATTTGAGTTCCTGCATGAAGCTGGCCATGAAAGACTGGGTGACGGGGTCGGAGGGCCCCCCGCCGACGATGCCATGTCCGCTGTAGGGGCAGGGCCCGATCTGTTCTACAGGGCAGTGACCGGGTTGGCCTTTGGGGGTGCTGCAGAGACTTTCCCCGCCCGTGAGCGAGTCATGTCCCCTCAGAGTCCCATGTGGCGGGCAGGAGGACAAGGCAATGAAGCGCAAGGGAGGGTGTCCGTTTAGTTAGGTGGAGAAGGGCGGCCCTGCCTAGAGGGACAGGGGGCCGGCGAGGCGATGAAGGTATAGCCAGGAGACGTCTCCTCGAGGCCCCAAGGCCCCCCCGGGGCCCTCACCGGCCACCCGAGATGGCTCGGTGTGCAGGTCAGAGCAGCACAATCAAGAGACCAAGGTCCAAGCCAGGTAGGTGGATCACCACAGCACCTCCCCTCACAGGTACTCAGGGACAGGCCTCCCACGAAGATCGGTGAGCAGGTTCAGGGATCAAGGGGGTTCACAGAGGCCCGGCATCCATGTACCACTGAAGGCCAGAGCACGGCCGCCCCGGAGGCGCTTTCCCACTCTTCAGCGCGGGGGGCAGCGTCCCAGCGCTCCCAAGAGGCACATCATATGCGGGGGCCGTCCAGTGGCCGGTGAAGCAAGGCCCAGCGAAGCGCCAGCAGGCCCCCGACATCCGGGGGGACCCCCCCGAGGTGCGCCGCGTCCGCCAGGGGAGACGGCCATGCCCCCGGGCCTCAGCACCCCTCACCCTGGGCCGCAGGTGAAAAGCAGAGCTCGCAGATGTCCGGAGGGGTTGTAGCAGAGGGGCCTGCCGGGGTCAGGGCCCATGGGGGCCAGAGTAGCACCAAGCCGCGGGCAGGGGCACCCCTCTCCGGGGGCCCCAGGAATCCTCCAGGGCCCGCAAAGGCGCTCTTGGTGTTGGGGTGAGGAGTACCCACGGCCCCCGGGGGGCGACCGGGTGGCGATGCGCGTCGCTCACTCACCGGGAGGCTCCAGCGATGTCATTACAGTACAGCAGGGGAGCAGGCCGGGCCACCAGGCCCCGCAATCCACTAGCAGGAGTCCGAGACGGCAGCAGAGGTAGCGTGCCCAGAGAGTCCGCGGAGGGGGTCTGGACCCCAAGGGCATCACTCCGGACCTCCGATGAAAGGGCAGGCTCCCCGGTGCAGCGGTGGAAAGGTGAGGGAGGCCCAGCCCAGGTGAGCGACCCCCAGGGTCCGGGAAGGCCCAAGATGGCGGCCGCCGTGCCCCCGACCAAGGCCCGATCCGGCAGCACGCAGTCTCCACCAGTTCAGTGCCTCCGGCAGCGTCTCCAGGGGGTCCCCGGGGTCCAGCCGGGCGCGAGGTGCCACGCCGGCGGCGCACTCCAGCCCCCGCGAAGGCCCGAGAGGGCAGGAGCCTAAGATGGCGACCAGTCGGGCCGCAAGAAGGAAATATCCCCGTTGCAGGCCAGCACCGGGGGGGGGCGGCCCTCACACCTCTGTCGCGGGACTCCGCCGACCCCACCAAGGGTCCCCGATGTGAGGGCGCAGAAAGGAACAGCAGTCAGGGTGCCCCGGAGAGCACGGGGCCAAGGGCTCCAAGATGGCGGCCGCACCCCCGCGGGCGAAGGCACCTGCCAACGGCTCCGCTCAGGCCGCCGATTACAGGGCAGGAGAGGCGACAAACCCCCCAAGAGTTGCCTCTGGTCTTCCACAGGGCAGGCGTCCCAGGCCGAGTCGCCCAAGAGACCGCAGTGCCGCTTAATAAGCTTTAATCGGCGGCCCGGAGCTCCCACGGCGTGCGTCTCACTCCATCGGTAGCGAGACCACGCCCCCCCTGTGAGTGTTTTTTGATCATATTCTAAATTGGACTAACGGCCAACCCTTCACATGCAGCCAACCATACGGCGCAACAGAGGATTACTTCAGGGCGTTGCATGGCTCTACCCCCACCCCCTGTGTGCTGTCAACTCTCACTGTGCACACGTTTTGATACCTGTGCCACATACTTCTGCCCCATTGTACTGTGGTACGGCAGAACCTTCCTTTGTGAAACTTTCAGGGTAGTGTGAGGAGGAAGCTTGCAACATGAGTACCATGCTACCTCACAGGATAAAATACGGGGTACTGCAGGAGCACCACTGTACCCGTGACTTGAATTTTCTTATACATTTTAATCAGCTGGGGGGGGGGACCTCTGAGTTCTCTCCTTCTCCACACAAGTGTGAGGGTGTCAGGGAGGGGTCAAGGTAAACCCTACCTCCTCCTGCCCATTTTCTTGAGCTGTTGAGGCTGGCCAATTAGATCGCAAGGTAGTGTCATTCAGTCCCAGGTACCACAGTACCTCATTGGCTGAAGGGAGAAAAGGCTCCCTCGGCCAATGGGATTTGAGTATTTTTGTATTTTCGGTACCACAAGAATCCTGCGGTATATAATGGTCCAGATATCACTACGTTTTCTAGCAGATTAACCTCTTCATGACCACCCCAAACACCTCTTCAAATGCACATTTCTCGAAAACTATTTAATGGAATTACTCCAAATAACAAAAAGTATGCTTGCTGAGTAAAATTCTAACTTTGTGTCAAATATGCTTCAACTCCCTTCAGCTGTTTTTTTCAGTGTTGGAAAGCAATGATTCCTATGGGAATTTGATGATTTAGGACCACCCTTTTTTGCCCCTGCTTGACTGACCACCATGAAACTTTGTGTGAATTTCTTTTTTTTTAAAGTTTCATACAAATTCGTTGAACTGTACCAAAGTTATTCAGTAAACAAAAAATGCCTTTCCTAGCGAAAGCCAGACCTAACTATAACCACACTGGTTATATATATACTTTGTGGGTAGTTGAGGCTTTCCATAGGAAAAGCGTTTTTGGTTTTGCTAATAAATCTGCCGCCGTTTGATGAATCTTCACAAAACTGTCCAAAAAACAAAGTTCATCCACCTCAGCACCTTCCCAGAAAGTCTCTGTGTGATCTGTCAAGCGGGGGGGGGGGAGATAAAGGGCGGGAAAAACACAATTTCCTACACAACTTCCATAGGAAATTTCAGACGACGCTACAACTAAAACAGCTGAACTAAATTACACAAAATTTGACAGAAAGCAATATTTCTGTAAAGAAAATCAGCTTTTTGTGATTTGGTATAAATTCTTTCAGTAGTTTTTGTGAAATGAAGGCTTAAAATATATAAGTGTTTTGGAGTAAGCACTCTGGCTGGCCGCAACATGAACAGAAATATTGAGGGTGCCATTGCAGGATACGGGGACTCAGTCCTCGTGTCCTGAGAATGTTTACAAAATACAATATAGAGGGTCAGGGTAGTGGTACCCTGACCCCATGGCCATTGTGGGGGGCCCAGAGGGACCCTTCAGAGCCCAAAAGTTTAATATAAATATTTTAAGGTGTTACCACAATCCTGAGGAGGCCCAAGGGACTCCAGAGGGACCAGGAAAATGAATAAACAAAAAAGAATGTGGGATGGGTATCCACAAGGTGGTTGGCCGCCCACAGAGAGTTGGGCACAGGGCGGGCGTTGGTTGCCAGCGGAGGTTGGTCGCCAGCAGGGATTAGTCACCTGCAGTTGACCAGTCATTGGCCAGGCCCTGTGCCCAACCACACACTTTGTACGACGAAAGGCTGTGTATGGTTGGCTATGATAATATGATCTTACTTTACGTTATTAAAAAAACTCCTAGAAATTCTCTGAACAAATCAGAGGTTAAAGTGATGTTATATTTTTATGGCAATAATATCTTTTACATTATAAGAAAAAAAAACTTTTGAGATTTACTGAAACAAACAAAGGTTAAAGTGCCAATATAATTAGGTGAAAATGTCACTTAAAACGTACATTTTAAACTAGAAAAAAACACTAAAATTTACCAGTCATACTTAACTAAGCTAATTAGAACTTGTACCCCCCACCATGCCCTGCTTATGACCTCACATATTGCATCAGTCATAACATGTCCAATGTCATCATTGATGACATCAGTGATAATATCTCAAATGACATCATTACTGACAACACTAGGCATGGTGTGGGCACAAGTTATAGTTAGCTCAGTAAACTTTAACTGGAAAATTTTATGGTAGTTTTGAGTTTAAAATGTTATGTTTTGAATGATATTTGCACCTAATTGTAACATTATTAACCTTCGTTTTTTTCAGTGAAAAGAAGTATATATATATATATATATATATAGATATATATGTGTGTGTGTGTGTATTTATTTTTTCACTGAAAAAACGAAAGTTTACAGAGACGTTATAGTTTGGAAATATAATTTAAAAAATCCTAGGAAATTCACTGAAAAAACCAAAAATTCCATGGACGTTCTAGTTTGGCTTAGATTTCACTTGTACAAAACCAGTGAAATTCAGCATTTATAGTTAGCTAAGCTAACTATAACTTACACCCCTGCAATGCACTGCTTATGACCTCACATATTACTTCACTCATGACATGGTCAGTGACATCATTTATGACATCACTAATGACATCATCAAGTGAGTGTAAGTGTTTTCAAGAGTTTATGGGTGTTAAACATATAAACTAACCTACTACAAAAGTTAAATTAGTATACTAGGTGCACTATTACTGAGTGATACTATTTCCAGCACTTATTATGTGAGTGGCTGTGTGACTCTAGACTCTGTATTCTTGTGTGTATGGGTGTGTAAGTGGCTTTATGGGTTTATAAGTGTGTGTGTGAGTAGCTGTGTGAGATGTGTGAGTGGCTGTAATTGTGAGTAGGTATGTCAGTGGCTGTATGGGTGAGTGAGTGATGGTGTGAGTGACTATGGGTGGGGTAGTGGGTGTGTAGTGACTATATGGGTGAGTGAGCGGATGTCTGAATGGCTGTATGAGTGAGTGACTGGGTGTGTAAGTGGCTGTATGGGTGAGTGAATGGCTGTTCGAGCAGGTGTATGGTTACGTGTGTGAGTGGCTGTATTGTGGAGTTAGTGTCTGTGTGAATGGCTGTTTGGGTGAGTGAGCAGATTTGTGAGTGCTTGTATGGATGTGTGAATGGGTATGTAAGGGATTGTGTGGGTGTGTGAGTGAGTGTGTGAGTGCTTGTATGGATGAGTGAAGGGCTGTGTTGAGAGACTGTATGGGTGAGTGAGTGGCTGTGTGACTGACTAGGCAAATAAGTGGGTGTGTGTGAGAAGCTGTATGGGTGAGTGTATGGCTATGTGACTGGCTGTACGGGTGAGTAACTGGTTGTATGAGTGACTATGGGTGAGTGAATAGTTGTGTGAGTGTCTGCACGAGTGAGTGGGTGTGTGAGTGGCTCTATGGAGAGTGAGTGGGTGTGTGAGTACTATATGGGTCTGTGAATGGGTATGTGAGTGGTTGTTTGAGTGGGCGTATGAGAGGTTGTATGGGGGTGTGAGTGGTTCTGTGGATGATGTCATCTATGATGTCACTGCATTAATCAACATGAACAATGTCCCCCACTTAATATTTATAAAGATAGGTAATATATCCCGACAAATATATGCCCCACAGCACTTTTAATTTTCAATCACACCCCTCTTTCCCGTTTTTTGTAATTCTTTGTACTTATTTTGTGATCTTTTTGTGTTACCTATATGTCTATTGTAGTTGTGTATTTTATTGTAGTGTTGCTTCACATGATTTGTTTGTCTGTTAATTTGGATACATGTACAGCCATTGAATGTTCTTCTAGTATAGATTTAGGGCTCTTCTTCTTTGTACACACTATTATGTGGATTGCTTATTATATGTATGTGTGTCTTTTAGAACAAACTTTGATAAAACAAATGAAAAATAAATAAGGAAGATATGTATATTTTTGATAATAAATGATTGAAAATTAAAAGTGCTGTGGGGCATATATTTGTCTGGATATATTACCTATCTTTATAAATATTAAGTTGGGGACATTGTTCACGTTGATTAATGTTGTGTTTTTCCCTGGCCAGTTCCCCCCAGAACCTGCTCTGTTTTCAGGGACCCTCTTTTGTCGCTTTATTATCAATGATGTCACTGACCATGTCATGAGTGATGTAATATGTGAGGTCATAAGCAGTGCATTGCGGGGTGTAAGTTATAGTTTGCTCAGGTAACTATAACTGCTGAATTTCACTGGTTTTGTACGAGTGAAATCTGAGCCTAACTATAACGTCCCTGTAACCTTTGGTTTTTTTTCCAGTGAATTTGTAAAGGTTTTTTTTATTCTATTTCCTAACTATAACCTCCCTTTAACCTTTGTTTTTTTTGTGTGAATTTCTATGTTTTTTCAAATTCTATTTTATAACTATAACATCCCTGCAACCTTTGGTTTTTTAAGTGTATTTCTATGGTTTTTTAACCAGTAATCGCAATTGCAGAGTGGTGGAGAAAGGGGGGGGGGCGAAGCCTCCGACCAGCTCTCAGGAATCCTGCTGTCTCGGACATACTGGAGGTATCAGGAGGGCATCTTGGCTCCCAAGGACCCTCAGCATCAAAGAGGACTTCATGCCCCAACCAGTAGTGCGCCAGGAGGCGCGTTTGCAGAATGGTGGAGAAAGGGGTTGTGGCCTCTGAAGACCTCTCAGCAATCCCACTGTGTGGGACTTACTGGAGGTAACAGGAGGGGCTGTTTACCCCCAAGGACCCTCAGTCGCCAAGGGGACTTCAACCCCCCCAACCAGTAGGTTGAGGGTTGGTTGCAGAGTTTTGGTGAAAGGGGGCGGGCTTCCAGTGACTTTCAGGGCCCACTTTTTTTTGTTTAATTAAGAAAGGGGGCCACGCAGCCCCTCTTCCCTGGGCCCATTTCGGCCCCAGGGACCCCATCCCCCGGGCCAGGCCTTTTTGAAATGCGGCGGAGGCCGTGCGACCCTCCCTTCCCGGGCCGATTTCAGCTCTGCGGACCCCATGCGCCAGGGTCCGGTCATTTACAGATGGGGAGGGGGGCTGCATGACCCCACCCCTTCCCAGGCCCAATTTGGTCTCGGGGACCCCATCCCCGGGGTCTGTCCATTTGTTGTGGGTGCCCTCAGGGCACCCACTCTCCAGTGGGACCACAGGGGGAGTCTAAAGGCACCTGAGGTCCCTGCTGGCTCCCCGCCTCCTGCAGGAGTATGCATTTTTAATGCTCTTGCATGCTTAAAGCAGAGCGTTTGCTACGGCTTGGCGGGAGCAGTAAAGCTCCCGCCAAGCCATAGCAAACAGCTATGTCTCGGGGGTGGGCACCCCGGGACATGGTAGGAGCCGGCCCTAGGGATTGGCAGTCCCCAGGGCCATCTATGGCTCCAGGAGGAGGGCCGCACGGCCCCTCCTATTCCACTACAGTCCCGGGGAGGTGGTGGTCGCGGGCCATGCGGTACCCCAACTTTAATTGTAAACATTTGCCCCAGGGAGATGACGGGCCCCCCCACATTTATTTCATTTTAGCCTTGGGGATGTGGCGGGGGCTGTGGGGGGGGGGGCATGCGGCCCCCCCATTAATTGCAGATTTTGCCCTGGGGAGGTGGCGGTCCTCAGGGTACGGGGTTGCCGAGCATACAACCCCCACCTAAATTAAAAACAATGCTGTGGGGAGGTGGCGGTCCACGGGGCTTTATGAGCTGTAGGAGTGGGCCCCTGCCCTCCTCCTACATATATTATGCATGCTCACAGGACCTGGCCCACCTGGGGGATCAAGATTTCAGAAGTGCGGGAGACTGCGCTTCTGTTTTAAAAAAAAAAAATGTCGGCAGAATCCGCAGATGCAGTGCGACTCTTGCCACAAAATTTTTACAAATTAATATATAATGTATATGATTTGTGTGAGCACATATGCACTTTTTGCAGGGAATATAAAAACGTTACATAGATTAATTGCTCATACTTCCCTTTGGTTGATTTTGGTCTGACTATTTGTGCATGATATGCCACTTGGCATGGACATTGTAATATTGTCGGCACTGTCGTTCGTGTGAGGACATGTTGATATGTTGAGAAATATTGTGGTAGCCACTTGGCATGAGAAATTCTAATCATGCAAATGTAAGAATTATGTAGTTAGGCAGTACAATTTGCACAAATTAAACATTAATCATTAAATGTGAAATAATACTATAAAAAAATTGGCCGAACTGTATAACTACACCTAATATGTTTACTACGTCTATGATGACGTTTTTTAAGGGTGATTGAGCACTTTTACCACTTGTGTTTGGCCGTGACGAAGACCGTTTAGTTCGAAAAGCGTAGGCAATTAAATTCTTGATAATGCACAACCAGAGTGCGAGTTTCTGAGTTGCTGAAATCACAACACATTATTTTTGGATATAAAGAGCGGGTCCTGCTGCCTGCTAATCGACACCGACCCCGTTTGGTGGAAGTGATCGGAGGAAACTGCAGTACGGCAGTGTGTGTGTATGTGTATATATATATATATATATTCATGGTATCTGAAAGAGACACGCTAGTGACAGATTCCTTACCTTAGAATATCCCCAGGCGTCAGGCTGGATCCGGAAAGTTTTGCGTAGCAGTACCCTTGCGCGTCGGTAGGCATCGTCGTGCGGCTCCGCGTCCGTCGTCGGCGTCGGGATCGCCGGGATGACGTCGCGGGCAGTACTTGGACGCCGCCCATGCGCGCTGACGTCAGTTCTTTCTTTTTCCGCGCCAGTAAGCGCAGATCCGGGAAGAGCAGTGCCCTAGTCATTTTTTGACTTAAGTTTTTTGTGATTTTTATCACTGTTTTTTCTCGAGTCGTTCGACTCCGACGGTGTCGGTAGGGATGCCCGGCTTCAAGCCATGCGACGCCTGTGGTCGGATGATGTCGATCACGGACCCGCATCGAGACTGTCTCTACTGCCTCGGGCACGACCACGACTCCAAGTCGTGCCCCGACTGCCGGGCCTTGCATCCGAAGGCTTTGCGAGAGCGGTCTCGAAAGCTCCTCGAGATCCGGCAGTCGGCTCCGTGCCAATCCAAGCCCCGGTCACGTGAGAGGTCGAGGGGCCGGTCGCGGAGTCCTCATCGGTCGTCGGGGTCCAAGTCTTCGCACTCCTCCGGTAAGTCGAAGCACAAGAAGTCGAAGAAGCGTCATCGCTCGACGACTTCCCCTCGCCGGTCTCGCGACTCGGCTGAGGATCCCATCGGCACCGTCCCCGCGAGTGCCTGTGGAGACGCCGCCGCATTACCCGCCCTATCCGGGTTCGGCGGCGACTCCGGCCGAAATACAGGAGTTCCTGTCGGCCATGGCCCGCCTCTTCGGGCCTCAAGGTCCCCCCGGTGCGCCTTCAGGCCCCGCGGGCCCTGATGGGGTTCCTACGGCACCGCCGGCGACTCCGGTCCCGGTGCCGCCAGCCACGCTGGCCTCGGTCCCGGCCCCGACTCATGCCCCGGCCTCGACCCTGGCTCCATTGCTGCCACAACCCCGATCGACGCCGGTTGACCTGACGACACCTCCACCGGCGTCGATTTCACCGGTGCCGTTCCCGACGCCGCCCGGGGCTCCGGGCGGCGTCGTACCCCGGTTCTCTCCGGACACGGCGCCGGACCGACGTCGATCGACGCCGGCTCCGGCGCCGATGGGACCTTGGGTCCCACATGTCCCTCCTCCTTACTTTGAACCTGAATTGGAGGACGAAGAGAACTGGGAGGGGTCTGAGGACCCTCTCACTGCCCAATGTGAGTTTGATCAGGACTGGGCTGAGGAACTTGGGGATGCCAGTGGTCTGGACACCTCCCCTGACACTGGCATGCTGTCTCCTCCTTCCGTGGCAACCGAGGAAGGAGCAAACTTTGCAACGGTGTTGCGTAGGGCAGCTGAGGCCTTACACCTCCAGTTACCTACAGTGGCTGTCAGGACTAACATCCTGACGGAAGTGCTTCAGCCGGCGGCTACCTCCTCGGAGCCACTGCTGCCGTTCAACGAGGCACTTTCTGACGTTCTTTTGGGCACCTGGTCCAAGCCCACCACAGGGGCTCCTGTGGATAGGAACGTAGCCCGACGCCATCGCCCTGCTCCGGGCGACCCCCTGTTCCTCTCCCAACACCCCACCCCTGAGAGCTTGGTTGTCCAAGCCTCTGCTTCCCAAAGCGCCTTCCCTACCGCTCCCCCGGATAGGGAATTTAAAAGACTGGATCAATTTGGGAAGAAGGTTTTTTCTTCCTCCAGTGCTGGCTTGAGGTCTGTCAACACCACTTGCCTCTTGGGCCGATATTCCCACTCCTTGTGGGATTCGGTGGCGCACGTTCTGCCCCAGTGTCCTGAGGAGGTCCAGGCACTGCTTTCCCGCGCCATTGCGGAAGGAAGAGTTGCGGCAAAGTATACCATCAGATGTGGCCTAGATACCGCCGACTCGCTAGGCAGATCGCTTGCGATGACAGTGGCGCTGCGCCGTCACGCCTGGCTGAGAACCACTGGTTTCTCGGGTGATGTCCAAAACACTCTTATGGACATGCCCTTTGATGGTGTCGGCCTTTTCGGAAACAAGGCAGACCATGCGCTGGAGCGCTTTAAGGACTCGCGGGCTACAGCCAAGTCCCTGGGCCTTTCTGCTGTGCGCCCTCCGCAACAGTCTGCTTTTCGCCCCTTTCGTGGCCACGGAAGGGGCGCCCAGTCACGTCCGCTGCCCAGCCACCGGCCCGCGCAGCAAGCGTCTTCGCGTGGCCGAGGACGTGGCTCCCGCCGAGGCGGGTCGGGTAACCAGCGTGCGGGTCAGGCCACCACCCCCACCCCATCCGCGGCCTCCAAGCCCTCCTAGTCCTTCCTTTCAGGTCCACAGCACGCCAGTAGGGGGCAGGGTCCGCCATCACCTTCACCACTGGCGTGCCATCACCTCGGACAAGTGGGTCTTGGACATTGTCCGAAGGGGCTACTCCCTCCCCTTCGAGACCACCCCCCCAGCCATGCCACCTCAATACCACCGCATGTCAGGGGATCACTTGGTGCTTCTTCAGAAGGAAGTTGCGGCCCTCTTGACCAAGGGGGCCATTGAGCGCGTTTCGACCCCAGAAGTAGGGTGTGGTTGTTACTCCCACTACTTTCTGGTGCCCAAAAAGGACAAGGAGGACATGCGTCCTATCTTGGACCTCCGGAACGTCAATCGCTTCCTCCGGAAGGAGAAGTTCAAGATGCTCACCTAGCTCAGGTCTTGACTGCCCTCGACCCTGGAGACTGGATGGTAGCGTTGGACTTGCAGGACGCATATTTCCACATCCCCGTCCTGCCGGCCCACCGGCGTTACCTGCGGTTCACGGTAGGCCTCGAGCATTTTCACTTCACCGTGCTCCCCTTTGGCCTTACCAGCGCCCCTCGGGTGTTCACGAAAGTGATGGCGGTGGTCGCAGCTCATCTGCGCCGGGCAGGGGTTCCAGTCTTCCCCTACCTCGACGACTGGCTGCTGAAGGCTGGCTCGCCCCAGGCAGTCGTCTCCCACCTCCAGACTACGGCCGAACTGCTGCACTCGCTGGGGTTCTCCATCAACGTGCCGAAGTCGCACCTGATTCCTTCTCCATAGCTCCTTTTCATCGGAGCAGTTCTGGACACGACGCAGGTTCGGGCCTATCCTCCCGAACGGCGAGTCTGGGATATTCAGGCTATGATTCCGATCTTTCGGCCTCTATCCTGGGTTTCGGTACGGATGACCCTGAGGCTGCTGGGCCTCCTGCATCCTGCTGGTCGATCATGCCAGATGGCATATGCGGGCTCTGCAGTGGGACCTGAAGTTCCAGTGGGCGCAGCATCAGGGCAACCTGTCCGATCACGTCCAGATCTCGGAGGGGACTGCAAAACAGTTGCAGTGGTGGCTCTCGAACCGGCAATGGGTCATGGGCAGATCCTTCTCCCTTCCCCAGCCAGAGCACACAGTTGTGACGGACGCGTCCCTTCTGGGATGGGGCGGTCACATGGGAGAGGCGGAGATCAGAGGCCTCTGGTCTCCGGCGGAGTCCCGGCTCCATATCAACCTTCTGGAGCTTCGGGCGATCCGACTTGCACTCAAGGCATTCCTTCCCTCTGTCAAAGGGGAGGTAGTGCAGGTGTTCACAGACAACACCACCGCCATGTGGTACTGCAACAAACAAGGCGGGGTGGGGTCGTGGACCCTATGTCAGGAGGCTCTGCGCCTCTGGACATGGCTGGAACATCAGGGCATATTCCTGATGGTTCAACACCTGGCAGGTTCACTGAACGCCAGGGCGGACGAACTCAGCCGCAGGTGCACGATGGATCACGAATGGCGTCTTCACTCGGAGGTGGCGCAAGGACTCTTTCTACAGTGGGGAGAGCCTTGGTTAGATCTATTCGCCACCAAAGAGAACGCGCAATGTCATCAGTTCTGTGCGTTGGAATTTCCAAGGCGGCACTCGCTCTGCGACGCTTTTCGTGGCGAGTGGAGTTGCGGTCTGTTGTACGCCTTTCCGCCTATACCACTTCTACCCAGAGTGTTTGTTGAAGAAGATTCGGCGCGACCGGGCCCAAGTCATTCTTGTGGCTCCGGACTGGGCTCGAAGAGTTTGGTATCCCGAGCTACTCAGTATGAGCGTCGATCCACCGATCCGTCTGCCTCTTCGGGAGGATCTTCTGTCGCAGCAGCAGGGGACGGTCCTCCACCCGAACCTGTCCAGTCTCCACCTGCTTGCGTGGAGATTGAGCGGCGGCAGTTGATTCCTTTCGACTTGCCTCCCGAAGTTTGTGATGTGATTCTGGCAGCCAGGCGTCCCTCCACTAAGGTGGTATACGCCTGCAGGTGGAACAAGTTTGTGGCATGGTGCACAGCAAAGGCTGTGAATCCCCTTTCTGCCCCTCTTTCTGAGGTTCTTCTGTTCCTTCTTTCTCTGGCCCAACAGGGTTCTGCCCTGGGTACCATCAAGGGCTATCTTTGTGCACTCTCGGCCTTCCTCAGGCTTCCTGATCAGCCTTCTCTTTTTAAGTCCCCTGTTGTTAACAGGTTTCTTAAAGGCATTACACACCTCTTCCCTCCTGTTCCGTTTATAATGCCTCAGTGGGACTTAAACTTGGTTCTTACCTTTTTAATGTGCGCTCCCTTTGAGCCTCTACATAACTGTCCTCTTCGTCTTCTCACTCTGAAGACAGCCTTTCTGGTGGCCATCACCTCCGCTCGGCGGGTGAGTGAGCTCCAGGCTCTTTCGTGCAAACCCCCCTTTCTGTCTGTCCACCCAGACAAGGTTGTTCTTAGGACGCGTCCGTCCTTCTTGCCAAAAGTGGTTACTGCCTTCCACATTGGGCAGACCATCACTTTGCCCACCTTCTTTCCGCCTCCGCATCCTTCCAGGGAGGAAGAGAGGCTCCACCGTCTGGACCCAAAACATGCGCTTTCCTTTTACCTCAACCACACACAACAGTTCCGGGTGGATGACCAGCTCTTTGTTGGCTACGTGGGCGCCAAAAAAGGACGGGCGGTACACAAGAGGACCATCTCCCGCTGGGTAATCTTGTGTATCAAAGCCTGCTATTCTTTGGCTAAGAAGGAGCCCCCTGTTGGGCTACGTGCCCATTCTACCAGGGCAACAGCTGCCACCACGGCTTTAGGCCGCGGTGTCCCGCTGCAGGATATATGTCAGGCAGCTACATGGGCCTCGCTGCACACGTTTACCAAGCATTACTGCCTTGACAGCCAGGTCCGGAGGGATGGTTTCTTTGGCCGCTCTGTCCTCCGGGACTTCCTTGTCTGAATCTGTTCGCAGACCCACCACCAGGGTTGGTATTGCTGGGGTATCTATTCTAAGGTAAGGAATCTGTCACTAACGTGTCTCTTTCAGATGCACAAGTTACTAACTTGTGTAACGATATATCTGTAAGAGACAGTAGTTAGTGACAGATTCCTTACCGCCCCACCCATCCTCCCCGTTCTGCGAACTGATTTCTAGGGTTAAGGACATCCCTTTCAGGGCCCTAGTATTTTTTCAGACACCAATGTCAGCTTCTTGCATGGCTCTGCGTTCCTGGCGCGGAAAGTCGTGTACAGAACTGACGTCAGCGCGCATGGGCGGCGTCTAAGTACTGCCCGCGACGTCATCCCGGCGATCCCGACGCCGATGACGGACGCGGAGCCAAACGACGCCGCCTACCGACGCGCAAGGGTACTGCTACGCAAAACTTTCCGGATCCAGCCTGACGCCTGGGGATATTCTAAGGTAAGGAATCTGTCACTAACTACTGTCTCTTACAGATATATTGTTACACAAGTTAGTAACTTGTGCGACAAAGGAAGAATAAAGTAACTAAGAAGCACCAACCTGGGTCTGTGTACGTTCCTGGATGAATCCGATGCGTGGCGGATAGATGAATATATATATATATATATATATATATATATATATATATATGTATTTTTAGAGAATACCGCTATCTACATTAGCTCGTTTTTATTTCCATTCGTGAAAACACTCCCGTCATATTGTAAAGACAGTGGCGACTTCCTCACCAAGATTAATAATCTTATCTGGGCAGACTCCTATATCATGATTACACTAGATGCAACCACCCTGTATACCTCCATTGATCATAATTTTGGGCTACAGGCCTGCGAATATTTTCTCAAAAAGAGACAGGCCTGTTTCTTGGAACGCAATCGGATGCTTCTCAAAATGATCAGTATATGTTTGAAAGATAACATCTTTATACATGATGGGACCCTGTATAGACAGAAGATGGGGACTGCAATGGGGACCTGCTTCGCCCCCAGCTTCGCCAATTTGGTGACGGGCTGGTGGGAGAAGCAGGTAGCCTGGGCTGATGTGAATTCTGAATATGTTCAGAGTACATTGATCTGGACCCGTTACATTGACGACTTGTTTTTGTTATGGAATGGGTCCAGATCTAAAGCAGAAGAGTACATCAGGGCTCTGAACGACAACACTTTTAATCTATATTTCACATCGCATATGAGTTCTAGTGAGATCTCCTTTTTGGACATTTTGTTACAAGTAAAAGATGGGAGCATTAACACCACAGTCCACCACAAACTAACAGCAGGAAATAGCACTTTAATAGTCAGCACCCCAAGAATCTGAAAGATAGCATTCCTTACGGTGAGACACTGAGACTGAAAAGGATTTGCAGCCAGGAGCAAGAATTTGAAAGAAAAGTGATGAAAATGAATAACAGGTTCCAAAAGAGGGGTTATTGTTCAAAAACCTTGAATATTGCAAAATCCAAATCCAAGAATATAACTAGGAGCCAGTTAATTTATCCCAACAATAGGAGAGATAAGGGTAACTCTGTAACCAGATTCATCACTTCCTATAATTCTATGTCCCCCAGAGTATTTCAGATAATGAGGAATCACTGGAAACTAGTGAAGAGTGATACAGTGATAGGGAAAGATGTGACCGGTACCCCCAGTAAGCTATAGGAAAGGGAGGACATTGGGAGACAGCCTGACACATAGTTACTTTGTGAGGAAACGCAAATCTGACACTTGGCTATCTGCCAAGAAGGTTTTTTTTTACATGCAATCATTGTAAAGCGTGCAGGTTGCCTAAAAATGTACTGACGTTTCAGACCTCTGATGCCCAAAAAAGAAGAGTCAAGGGTTTCTATAATTGCAATACGGATCATTGTGTATATGTGCTATCATGCCCCTGCCCCCTCCTATATGTGGGTAGTACCATCTTTCCTCTGAAAAAACGTATTTTGGAACACCAAAGAGCAATAAGAAACCATGACTTTACCTACTCTGTGTCTAGGCACTTTTATGATCAGCATGACAGTGAACCAGGACTACTGAATTATTTTGCAGTAGACAGAGTTGCCCTGAATATAAAAGGTGGGAAGAGGGTGAACAATCTTAGACGCCTCGAGTCCAGATATATCCTAGACTTGCATACCATATTCCTGGCGGGCCTAAAGAGAGATGAAGAATTGGAAGTACATCTGGGATGATTTAACTGATGCCCTCAGTACATGCTATTTTAGAGCAGTTCTTGCCTGTTATTTTGAATAAATGGACTAGGAAATATATATTGCCCCCACCATACAACTATTTTGCTGGCGACATCCCTCTTATGCTATAATTTATGTATTTATTGATGAAGTAAACAGCTTGATATGATGAATTTATTTACATTTTGTAGCGAGGCATTTGTATATATTTGTATTTAAAAACAACCCTCCCCTGATTTTGATACAGAGGGTTGATATATTTGATACATGAATTTTTTGATATTTAAATTATGTGGTGAAGTGGTTTTATCCTCCTATTGTATGTAGGATTGATACATATACATATGTTTTTATCTGGAAAAACTGTGAAAAAGTTGTATCTATTTCATCTTATATATACACATGTATATTTATATATTTTTTCTGTGAATATAAGTATCCGTGATTGAGTAGGGCACTGGCCCAAGAGACTAAACGCTCTATTAAGACCGCCGAGTTCCCAGGTCATAAGAATGTACACTCGAAAGTAAGGTACACAGGATTGTGTCACACCTATGTATCACATTGAAACTATAAATGTGAAAAAAAGATTTATATATAAAAAAAAAAGAAAATATGTAAAAAAATGAAGAAAGACTTCTATAATATTGATGTCTTCTATGTCTATGACACCATGTACCTTTAAAAAGAAATGGCCGGATGGTCAGTGTATCTTTGATAAAGGCTGGGACCAGCCGAAACGCGTCAGGGAGCTGATACGCTGTTATTTTGAATAAAGGAATATCTCTTACCCACGTCTGGAGTGCCCAGTGTGTTCTCGCACTTCGAGAGGTTCGGAGTTGATATATGTATGTATATATGTATATATATACATATATATGTGTGTGTATATATGCATATATATATATATATATATTCATTAAAAAACTAAGGTTACAGTGATATTATAGTTAGGGTCAGATTTTACTCATACAAAACCAGAGAAATTCAGCCGTTATAGTTACCTGAGTTAACTATAACTCACACCCACGCAATGCACTGCTTACGACCTCACATATTACACCACTCATGACATGGTCAGTGACATCACTGATGACATCACTGATGAAATCTCAATTGGCATCACTGATGACATCATCCACAGCATCTCTGACGCACCCACTCACACCCCTATAGAATCTTTTATACACCCATTGCCACTCCCTCACAACCATTCACAGAGCCATACCATTACTTACACACCCATTCACTGATTCATAGATCTACACACACATCCACTCACTCACCCATACAGCCACTCATACACCCACTTACTTACTAATACAGCCATTGACATATCCTCTCATACACCCATACAAATACTCACACACTGAGTGAGTCACCCATAGAACTACTCACACACCTAGACACTCACCCATACAGTCAGTCACACAGCCACTTACTCGAACAGTTACACAGACACCCACTTACTTACACAAATAGTAACACGTAGTCACTCACCTATACAGTCACTGACAGAAGCATGCACTCATCCATATAGCCACTCTCACATTCACTCACTGACACATACAGTCACCCATATACCCAGTCACTCACCTATACTGCCTTTCACATACCCAGTTACTCGCCCATACTGACACAAGCACTCAATAGCCGACACAGCCATACAGACACTCACTCACCCATACAGCTTCTCACTCACGCACTCACTACCCCATACAGCTAATGACTCACCCACTCTCTCTTCCATACAGACACCCAGACAACCAAAGAGATAGTCAGACAACCAATCAATGACCTATATAGCTATTCACATACTCACTAAAACACTCATACACCCACTTAGACATCAACTGGCAGACAGATACACGCATTCACACAACCAGTCACTCACCCATACATTCACTGAGATACCTAATCATTCATTTATACAGTCAGTCACGCACACACTCAGTCATCCATACAGTCACTCATGCATCCAATGATTTACCAATACACCCAGGTATATATATTTAACACTCATAAACTTTTTTAAAACACTCAGTCACTGGATGATGTCATCATTGATGTCATCAGTGATGTAATTTGAGATGTCATCAGTGATGTCACTGACCATGTCATCAGTGATGTAATATGTGAGGTCATAAGCAGGGCTTTGCGGGGGCACGATTTATAGTTAACTCGGGTAACTATAACGACTGAATTTCTCTAGTTTTGTATGAGTAAAATCTGACCCTAACTATAATGTCCCTGTAACCTTTGGGTTTTTTTGGAGAATTTCTAAGGTTTTTTTATTCAATTTGCTAACTATACCGTCCTTGTAACCTTTATTTTTTTCAGTGAATTTCTAAGGTTTTTAAAATGCTAATTCCTAACTATAACGTCCCTGTAACCTTTGTTTTTTTAGTGAATTTCTAAGGTTTTTTAACTAGCAGTCACGTTTGCAGAGTGGTGGAGAAAGGGGGCGTGGCCTCTGACAACTTCTCAGCAATCCTGCTGTGTGGGGCTTACTGGAGGTTACAGGAGGGGTAGTTGGCCCCCAAGGACGTCCTTGTTGGCCAACTACCCCTCATATTTCCTCCAGTAAGTCCCATACAGCAGGATTGCTGAGATCTGATAGGCCACGCCCCCTTTCTCCACCACTTTGCAAACGCACCTCCTGGCGCACTGCTATTTGGGGGATGAAGTCCCCGTGGCTCTTGAGGGTCCTTGGGGGCCAACTAGCCCTCATGTTACCTCCAGTAAGTCCCACACATTTGGATTGCTGCGAGGTGGTCAGAGGCCACACCCCCTTTTTCCACCACTCTGCAAACATGCCTCCTGGTGCACTGCTGCTTGGGGGATGAAGTCCGCTTTAGTCCTGAGGCCCTCAGGAGGCAAGGGGAACTCATCCCCCCACCAGTAGTGCACCGAGAGGCGTTTTTGCAGAGTGGTGGAGAAAGGGGCGTGGCCTATGACCACCTCTCAGCAAACCCACTGTCTGGGGCTTACTGAAGGTAACAGGTGGGCTAGTTGACCCCTAAGGACCCTCAGAAGCGAAGGGGACTTCATCCCCCAACAAAGAGCGAGCCAGGAGGTGCACTTGCAGAGTAGTAGAGAAATGGGACAAGGCCTCCGGCGAGTTGCCGGCTTTTGATTTTTTTTTCTTGTAAGGAAGGGGGGCTGCGTGGCTCCCCCTTCCGTTGACCCTTTTGGGCCCCAGGGACCCCATCCCCCAGGGCCTGACCCAGTTTTTCACATTTCAATAAAATGAAAGGTGAGGGGGTGCGAGTGGCACCCCTCTGAAGGCCGATTTCTGCCCCAGGGACCCCATCCCAGGGGCGAGGCCTTTATTCGTTTATAATGCAAAAAGGGAAGGGGGTCACGCAGCCCCCCTTCCAAGGCCGATTTTGGCCCTGGGGACCCCATCCCCTGGGGCCCGCCGTTTTTTTTTTTTTTTTTTTTTTTTAAAGGGAGGGGGGCTGTGCAGCCCCCCTCCCCAGGCCTATTTTGGCCCTGGGACCCCATCCCCCAGGGTGCAGCCATTTCTTTTTTTTTTTTAAAGGGAGGGGGCTGCGCAGCCCCCCTCCACGGGCCATTTTCAGTCCCGGAGACCCCATCCCTGAGGCATGGCCTCTCATTGGGGACCACGGGAGGAGCCTGAAGGCACCCGTGGTCCTGGCCGGCTCCCGCCTCCTGCGGGAGCCGGCATTGCTTTTTACACCCAGGAAGCTGCTGACATGCAGCTCCCTGGGTGTAAAAAGCCAAGTGTGCTCCGCTTTGAACAAGCGAGAGCAAAATGCTCTCTCTTGTTCAAAGCGGAACACACTTTTTGCTATGGAATGGCCCGCCATCCCATAGCAAACTGCAATGTCCCGGGGGTGGACACCCCGGGACATTGCTGGAGCCGGCCCTGGGGGGTGGCGGTCCCCAGGGCCATTTACGGCTCCCGGAGGGGGGGCTCACGGCTCCACTCCCATTTTGAAAATAGCCCCAGAGAGGTGGTGGTCCCCAGGGCAGCGGGGTCGCGTACCCCCCGCATTTGAGTATAGTAGCCCCAAGGAGGTGGTGGTTCCCGTGGTTGGGTGGGGGGGCAGCAGCCTTCCACACATCTTATTTGCATATAGCCCCGGGGAGGTGGCGGTCCCCGGGGCTGTGTGGGGGTTGGAGCCACCCCACGCATTATAATTAAAAATAGCCCCCCCCGCACTTCACACAATTTGCCCTGGGGGTGGCGATCCCCGTGGCTGCGGGGGCCTGCATGGGTCCCCGCATTTTTATTTTTTGTTGCCCCCGGGACCTGGCCCATCCGGGGGCCTAAATTTTTCCCTGAGGAGGCCATGGTGTTCCTACCCTGCCCCCTTTTCTTTTTTTACGTTTTTGCTTGTGACTCGGTTTAACTGAGTCACAAGATGGCTGCCAATACTTTCTGGTTTGAAGTGTTGGCAGCCAATCAGATCTCAGGCACGAGATTTGGAGCGTTCGCAGATCCACCGCGGCCACAGTTGTATATCTGAGAAATCTTTAAATTTCTCTGGTACTACTGAACGGATTTACACCATTTAACAAAAAGAGTGCTTTCTGGACAAAGAGCTAACTTTTGCCAAATTTGGTGTAATTCCGTTCAGCAGTTCAGGCTGTAGCTGCGTCAAAAGTTTCCAATAGAAATTAACATGGAGAAAAAGTGTTTTGGGAACCCCCCCTTTTTCTCGGTCCCAGCATGACCAATCACCCTGACATTTTCAAGACAACAGCTGACGTGACTGACCCATTAGTTTTGAAAATTTCGCGAAGATTTGTCAAACGGCGCCAAAGTTATTGGCAAATCAATAAATGCTCTTCCTATGGAAACTAGATCCTAACTATAACTACCTACTGGCAACCTCCAGTAGGATGGATATATATATATATATATATATATATATATATATATATATCCCAATAGAACATGTGAACCATAAATGCGCATTCATATATTTATTACTACACTTTCTTATGCTTCACAGATTGCATGTATAACATTTTCTTTACACAGATATACAACTCTCCTAATAGTCACAATGTCTCTTCAGTTTTGATGGTGACAATATCTTTTCATTCTGGTTTTACCTTGCCAATCGAATTTAGCCTCTTGCATTCTGGGTTTGAATAAATATATTTTGTTAAAACAAATACACATGAAAACAAATTGGAGGGAAGGGGCATCATGACCCTCAAAAAATGAAGCCTCTCATGAGTCATAGTCCCTCCCGACACTCAACAATTGTAATAAATAGCACATTGCACTGCATATGTGCTGTATGCCACATAGGGGCTTTCACCACTGTGTAGTTATGGTTCAGATCGGTTTCTGTCTATACTTTTTGACAATTAATCTGCACAACATTTGGCAATCTCTTGGCTTAATCAGCTAAGGTCCGCCATTCCAATTTTCGTGCAGATGTGTGCAGGGAAAAATGTTAAAGGGGTGACCAAGGATGGGTTTTCTCATTGTAGCTCCCATAGGGATTTATGGTCATACCTATAGAATAAAATGCTGATTTACTGCAAAATTGTCGTGAAAATTGACCTTTACTCAACTTTTGTTAAAAATCCATTCAGTACATTTTGAAAATAAGCATTTGAAAAAGGTGCCAAATAGGCGTAAATGGGTGAAAGTTTTTGTATATCTCTACCGTTAAAAGTTGTGATTCACTGATTTGCACCTCCTGTCAGACACATTTGAATGCTTTGACAAATGTGATTGGTTGGTGAAGATCACTGTAGATTTTTTTTTGCCATCTTGAAAATCGTAAATCAGTATTGGATTGCGATTTTCACACTGTGAAAAAAAGAAATCCACAGGAAAGAATTGCACCCTAACAAGTCTGAGACCCCGGGGCAATGGTGAGTCAAAGGTGTAGGAAAACGCAAGTAACAAACCAGGAAAAAATGTAGAAGGAAAAATATAAGCAGATGGGTTTGAGATAGACAGAGAGAATCAGAGATAGAATGACAGAGGATGGGAGTGCCAAAGGCCATTTGCTATGGGGGTTTTGTCCACCCGGGATTGGGTGCCTGTGGCAGGATGGATGCAGACCCTGGCCCCAAGCGAGGACCAGCAATCTTTCCCTGCAGCGCACAGTCAAAGACCATAAAATAAAGTATGTTATAAAAAAATAGAAATTCAATAAAAAAGCAGCCCATTATTCATGTCCCTCTCCCTCCATACAAATATCACCGATTTGAAAATGACACAGAAAAAAGGTAATCAAATACGGCGAGCAGCATGAGTTATGACGTGTGTTTTGGGCATTGAATATCATAACTGCCAAAGTTCTGCATCTTGCACTGGAAGTTACACCCTAAGTCTTGATTTTAACAGGGGTTCCTGGTCTGAGGCCCACAAGAAAGGAATCCTGGAGAGAACTTAAAAATAAAGCTATACACTGGTTAGCAGAAAGGATATCCAATGTGAATTTATTATTTGAAGAGATTTTGATGATGAGAAGAGTTAATTGTATAGGAAATTCTAGGAAAGCACTGGAGGAGACTGTATAATTTTGAACTTTAGACATCCTTATTTGGTCGAACATATTCTTACGACTCTCCAGAACACACAACTACAAGGTGCTTAACTGAGGAGTAAAATAAAGGCTTAACCCTTTTTTTTTGTTTTTTACAGACGTGAATGTTTCCTCCCCCTTTCAAGTCCAAACCCCAAAAAAGCTTCCAATTGCATGGCTGGTCAGAATTATTTATTCTCAGTCAGCAATCGATTGGCCCCCCTAGATTGTTTGGTTAAAACTGGCTGACTTGCCATATCAGACAGGAACAACCCTACATCTCCTTAGGGGAGGTTATCAACCTATAGTGAACAAGTGACAAACACAGTCAATGAAGTCATCAAACAAGATGTGGACGACTCGTTAGAAAATATTAATAGTCTCATGGAACGTAGCAAGATTGGCCAATAAACCCACACCGTTTGGACTGGTTCAAATATGTTAATGAAGCACAGATAGTCTGTCTTCAAGAAACACGTTTAACTAACTCATTTGATGTTGATGGGTTTATATCCTTGCGTACAGCTGCCACACAATCCAGCATTGGCAGGGCTAAAGGAAGTCTTCTTGTTCTGGTTTCAACTACAGTACCCCTAAAAGTGTCAAAAACCTTTTTAACATCATCATATTATCAATTGTGTTATTTATCTCGCATGGTAATCCTGATATTCTGATCATTTTTATAATAACATTTTCAGTGCTTCATGGGTGGAGGTGGTAGAAGCTTTGGAGATTGACCTAGATTCTTTTATCCAATATAACTCAAATGGTGCTTAGATAATTTGGACTGGTGATTTTGTTACCAAATGTCCTCTCTCCTGAAAATAGTTGTGTGGCCTTACCGATATTTAGGGTGAGGACTTTTGCCATTTCAGACATTGTCTGTATTGCATAGCCTTAAATAATGTAATTTTTAAATACAATGACAGACTCTTATTGCTCTAGCTGTGACTCCCAACCACCTACCTTTATTGGTAGAGGAGGCAGTAGTAAAATGTATCATATCCTTGCCTCAATGAATGGTAAGATTACATCTACTAATTTTCAGGTGGAGAAAAATTGTATTTGTGATCTCAATCCGATAACCTTAAAGGTACAAATAATTTTACAGCCAGCAAATCAGCTAGGTAGAATATCAAATATCACCCCAGTTGGGCAGAATGGCATTGAAATAAAAGACTGGAGTTGATCCCTTTATCTTCACCTCAGAGTTAATAACTGGAAATTTAGGTCATATTTTAACCTGCCTTGATCATGAACTGATTATGAGCAGATTATAAAAAGCACACGTTCTAACTTCTAAATTTATCAGCCAACTCCTGACTAAAGAAATCAAGGGTAACGGACACAGGGCTAAAGGATGGTTTAATCGGGAATGCACTTGTGCTCGCAGTGATCTTATCAAGTTGCTTCATTTTCATCCCAAGGATCCTTCTGCTATTCAGGCTAGTAGGATCAGGTATAAAAGGGCATTAAATGATAGGAAAAAAGAGTTACATGAGGAGTGCTAGGCAAAACTAAGCCAGGGTGCATAATTATATATTATTATGGAAGACAATGAATGCTCCTTTTTTTGGAATAATTCTGCACCTAATCTTGATAGCTCGATTCTTGCGACAGCTTGGGTGGACCATTATATAGAAGTTGTGGCCCTCTTGGTGCTACATTCAACCCTTATTCTCTTTACCGTAGATGAGGTAACTAGAGCATTAGATAAAAGTCCAGTGGGAAAGGCTACCGGTCCTGACGCTGTCCCGGTGGACGCCTATAAGCATCTCCCTGCCTTATGGGCACCCTTGCTAACTAAGGTCCTACCTTCTGCTGGTGCTGGATTTATACCGTCATCCTGGTCTGGATCATAAAGTATCCCAATCTTTAAGAAGGGTTCAAAAAGTGACCCAAAGTGGTACCAACCCATTGCCCTGCTTGATTCCTCAGCCAGATTGCTAGGAAGGGTCATCCTAGAAAGATTAGAACATTGGGCGGAAGATAGCAACATTCTAACTAGTGCGCAACATGGTTTTTTAACAGAGGGCTGGAGACTGTGGAACAGCGTCTCAACCTCAACCTTTTGGTGGGAAAGTACACAAAGGCAAAGGAAGGTAGCTTATATATGTGTTTTATGGAGCTTAGTTGTGTTTTTGATTTGGTAAACCACAATAAGTTGTGGAAGTGTTTGGGTACATTGGGCACTCCAAAAGGACATAATTTTGATGCTAGCCTATGTGTATAGTAATTTATCGTTGAGTGTACGGTATGGGCAACTGGGGGAAATTAACACAATCGTTTAGGATAGAAAGGGGAGTGCACCAAGAATGTGTTTCAGCGCCATTTCTTCTCTACATATATGTCAATGGTATTGATGGAGAATTAGTCTCTTGGTGCTGATACTCCTAGAGCTGGTCAAAGGCCTGTATCTATTTTTTTGTATGAGGACGATGCTGTACTACTATCCCTAAATCCAATAGGGTTGCAGAGTCTTATTAATACCTTCGCACAATTTATCAAAAAGACAGATAAAAGGATTAATCAGATAAAACGTACACCTTGTGTTGTGGTAAAAGTAGGTGGAAGACTTGTCCCTTTATATGAATGGGAGTAAGATTTCAAGTCATAAAAATGTCAGTTATTTAGGCTTACAATTTTCATCGGATGGTGGCTGGAATCATCATAGAGAAATTAGTTCCACCAATATGCTGAGAAATAACAAAGGATTTTTTAGATCCGCAACAAAATTAGCTACCAAGCCGATAAAAGAAATGCTGAACCTCTATAGTATCAAAACAGTTGCTGCAGCAACATACGGTGCAGGAATATTTTGGGGAGGAGATAATATAATATTGCACAGGCTAGAGAATACGTTTGTGAGAAAACTTCTAGCAGTACCACATTCAATTCCAGAGGCTGTTATACACATGGAATTAGGCTTCCACTTTTTGATGGATATAATAGAGACTAAACCACTACTTTTTTGGCATTCAGTCTGGTCTAAAACAGAGACTCAGTTTACCAAAATAATTCTTAGAGACTGTTTAGCGTTGGACCAGGCACTTACCCTCCCTTGTTTAGCCTATATTAGAAATATTATGACAGGACTCGGTAACTAAGATGTGAAACTCTGGAAGACTCAGGAAAATATAGTACAGTTCTTGAAAAGGGACTTAAAAGAACACACCTTCGGGTTGTATGTCACTTTATAAGTATCCAGGGTTTCATTCTTATATTAGTTTGGTCTCCAGTGTGCACCATAGATCTCTCCTAACTCAATTACCGTTCTCTATAATCCATCAACTTGTTGCATTCCTGAAAAGGGGCTGTTGGGATCCTAATAGCTTGAAATGTCCATGTGACAACAGATCTACTAAGTCAACACTGCTCTTAGTACTTTTTTGCAAATGTTATCTTGTATATAGAAAGCAATATTTAAAACCATTGTTTCTAGGAGAAAAGTTGTTTGATTATTGGAAGGCATTTCAGTATTTGTTTGATTTAAAAGATGCCACTGCATGCTATGCTGTAGCTACGTTTTTTATTAATGGTTTAAGTGCATGAAAATCTATGACATATTTGGAAATGGGAAGTGCTCAGCCGTTCAAATTTTATATTTATGTATGATGTGGGGTATTTGTAGTTCTATGTTGTTTTAGTATAACCTATCGTCTTGTATCTTTGATAAGGGGCTGTTGGGGGTTTAAACAGTTGAGTCACCCATGTGTCAATAGATTTATACATCATTATTGCATATTGCACTTTAATATACATTTTGTTTGGGTTTTAGAAATAATTTTTAAAAATATTATTTTAATAGAGAAGTTATTTGGTTATTGGAAGATATTGTATTAGTTGATTGTTTAAAAAGATGTTAATGTCGTTCTGCTATAGTAAAGCTTCTTCTTAATGTCATGTGTGAGAAAGGTTTGGCATATAACGTTTTGGGATGTGTTTCGTGACTGCTATTTTGCAATTATACATGCTGAAGCTTATCTGTATTAGGTAGCAGAGATTTTTTGTTTTTACTTTACGGAGTTTTATATAGCGCAAACTTGACCCGAATAGGGTATCAGAGCGCTTTACATAGCACCAGTTGCATTACATGAGGACACATTCAATTTTGTTAGGCAAGGGGAGAATAAGTGATTTGCCCAGAATCACAGGATGTTCAGCATCATTGCGGAGATTCGAACCCAGTTCCCCAGATTCGAGGTCGACCGCCCTAGCCGTTAGGCCAACTCCTCTCCCATATAACCATATGATAGATTTTGACCCTATCGCATTGTTTAGACAAGGCTACAGCAAAAACTGCTGAACGGAATTCCACCACATTCGGCAGGAAGCTAGATCTTGATCCGCAGATTGTGCTTTTGTGATTTGGTGTAAATATGTTCAGTAGTTTTTGAGAAATTTAGGGGAAAAGTTATTGTATATTTTGGCAGTTGGGTCCGCTAGAGTCTCTGATTGGCTCAGGAAGCTTTAGTCCCCTTGGGCCATCTCGCAGATTGGCTGCCAGCAACATGAGAAAGATATTACTGGCAGCCATTACAGGACTCAGGGACTTAGTCCCCTGTCCTGAAAATAGAAATCAATTAAGATATATGGGGTAGGGATACCCTGACCCACCGCATTCATTATATTTTTGCTCTGGGGGAGCCTACCCCCATGGCTGATTTCATAAAGGGGAGAAGGGCTGCGTGGTCATTTGAGATGTCATCTCTCTCTCTCTCTCTCTCTTATATTTATACAGTGGCTTTCGCCACCTTGTAATTATGGTGTAGACGGGGTTTACATTGAGAGCACATTTTTTATTTGCCTATAGCTTTTGACCGTGTGGACAGATTTGCACTTGCAAATCTACTTACTCAGTCACCTAAGTTTTTTTATGCCAAGATTCGTGAAGATTCATTCATGGGGTGAAAAAACTGGTGATTTCCTGTTTTATCTCCCACAGAATATTTTGCTCACATCTATAGCTAGAACAGCTGGACAGGTTTACATAAAACTTGACTTGTATGCAGCACTTAACTCAGAAAACTTGCTTTTGTTAGTTATGTGTAAATCCATTCCTTTGTTATCGAGCTAAAATGCTGCAGAGTGGGCTCTAAGAGTTTAATACTATTGAAAATCTCTACTGTTTTAACTCATGAGTAATGACTTGCAAATGTTGTCAATCCCATTTTTAATTTTTTTACAAAATGTGATTGGCTATTTAGGATTGGAAATTATTTTTTGCTGCGATTTGTGACCTAAGTGTTGGCTCCAACATGCAGGTTTCACGCTGTGAAAAAAACATTTTCATCAGCTATAGGGGGTCAATCATGGAGATGACCAACCCCAGGGCAGTGGTCATGGATACTGAGATGCGTGGAAATTTCAAAACATTCCAGAGCAAAAAAAGCGTCAAAAATTGCGCACAACACCAGAGTCAAAGCAGACTCACAGTTGGCCATTTTAGGTGCCGGATTTGACTGCCATTTTGTGACTTCAGTCGCAAGTTTCAGCCAGCTTAAAAACCGAATTATTGGTTTGGCGCAAGAGCTTAATGCCCCTAAAATTCCCCAGTCATGGAAAGATAGATAGATAGATAGATAGATAGATAGATAGATAAAATGACAGCCCAGACCACTCCGCAGTGCTTTACCGTTGTCCATTGTTTATTTAACATTCTGTTATTGAAAAATAAACCAAACCTTGAGCATTCCATTACCAGTCAGGGGACATTGTTAGCTGCCTCCTGAACAGATCAGCATAATTGATTTCTTAACAAAGCAAAGAGTATTGTTTTCTAAAGATTTATTTTCCGAACAATATAATTAATATTTTTGTGTTTTAGTAGTATAGTTCAGTATTTACATTCCTGTTTTAAATAAATATTTTCTTCTTTGAAAAAAACGTAATTCAAGCTAACTTCCCTAAAGAAACATGCACTATAGAGATTACATAATGGGTAGCGTGTAATATGGTCCTCTGTTGGTTTACGATATTAGCACAATACCTCTGGCAATTTAGGACCTTTTTACACAGTTGCCCTTATTGTACCCACTATATAGTCATGTGGGGCTACTTCTATTGTGCAAAAGCAATGGTGTAAGAACACATATTTCACAGGCCTAAGATGTTATGCCAAAGATAAATGTGAAATAAGGATTGTATACAATGAAAGGCCAAGATTTAGTATAATTTAGCGTGACAGTGCATTTAGATAACGACAGGCACAAAACCACTCAGCAAAGTTTCCCCATTATCCATTTTTAATTAAAAATCTTTTCCAGAAAGCTAAGTAAAACAGAAATATTCTAATGGCGTTAGGGCTCTTCGTTAGCAGCTTTAAAAAAATCTGCCCTTAACCAACGACCATTGTTTAATTAACAGTCTATTTACGAAATCTAAGCAAAATCTAAAATTTCTAATGACAGTGAGGGCCCATTGTAGTTGTACATTGCTGAAATTCGCGTCAGACATCTCTTACTACAGAGGTAATGCATCTTTTAACAAAGAAAATCCTATTTAAAAAAAAAAAGAAAAAAACTTTGTACTGTGTTTTTGCAGTTCACCATACACAGGTAATATCCATGTATGTCAGCTTGTCCTTTCCTCTGCTAACTAGGAGGTTATGTTCCTATTATCAAGGAAGGTTTTTATGGGTTTTCGCTTTTTCTCCATTTGTCCCCCGTATTTCTGTGTGAATTCGATTGTGTTATGTGTGTGAAGGAGGCGAAAAAGAAAGAATACTATCACAGGTTGTCTGTGGTAATTAAGGTTAGATTAAGATAGTATTAAAACAATTATAAACGGTAAATTAAGCGTTCTCACAAATAAAAAAGGCAGCTCACCTATAATAGTCATCAGCACAACAAAACACAACACGCCAAGGCAGAATATATTATTGCGGGAAAATTAAAGATCTGTCTATTTGCTTTTTTACTAAATATATTTTTACTAATGCAATTCTGAACTCGTGGGGATTTTATTATTGTTTTAGTCAGCATAACTCCATTAATAACTAGCGGTATTTAAGATTACATTAATGACCAGGAACGGACACCGACTGCTCATTCTTTTCTGCGCACAATATATAGCTACCCTTAAACACTAGATGTCTAAAGTTATAAGCAAGTTGGTGATTGTAAACTTTTGTCCTCCCGAAGGCATAAGTTGTGCGCATGTGCGGAAGTGTTAAAGAGAAATGTGCCTGCAGCCGATCTTCTGCGAGAGTATATTGTGTTTGAGGAGGCATTAACATTGAATAATCTCTAAATACAGGGCTAATAACAGCTCTTCTACAGCTCTAATTGGTGACATTATGTAAAGAGTGAATTGTTGCGAAAGCCATTCCTCACACAAGCTATCAGCCTTGTATCAGTGGTGGCCTATTTTTTGCCACCGTGGAAATCATGGTTTTGGAATTTCTTAGAGGCCGTGATGAATGATGAATCATATCTTGACATAGCTTTTAAGAATATTAATTTCTTATAGGCAGTTGTCACATTGTATAAAAAGCTGTGTTCATTGTGAGCTAATCTTCGGGTTTTACTAAATTCCTGATAAACGTAACCATTAGTGCTGATATCAATTTGGCAGTTTAATGTGAAATATTTGTCACTTTACCTAAATAAATTCGTTTTATGGAGCCACCATAATAACATAATCCAAGTAAATATTGTTTGAATTCCCGAAAAATTGTATCCGTACTAAAGGGTACCTCAGTTAAGCTTTGAAAAATAGTAATCTCAATGTTTTGGGCGTTTAGAAATGTAACATTTTGTAACGTTACTTGACACTGTTTGTTTTCATGTTTTTTCCACGCTATTCAATAGTTTCCGTGATTTGCTATTCCATATAGAAATCAGCCATGCTTTGTGAACTTCACTTTCTAATCTCATACAGCAACCGCTTCCCTTTATGTTCTTCCTGGTCTCCCTGGTCCCGGAACAGTAGGGTTGCCCTGACAAATCTATTCAAAAGCCATTCCTCGGCCTTTATTGGTGGGGACTGGAGCCTTTGAAATTCTCCCCTCACTGCAACGCAGCTGACATCTTCTTCCAGACAGAATGAATTAAGGAAATACAATAAGACACTTCATCTACCAGTCAAGGATCTTTCCGCAGTGAGGGCGGATTCCATGGTGCACAACCAAGGCGGCAAACATCTAAAAATACACAATACGTGCTTGTTTACCAGGCTAGCAATCAACCATTTTTTGCCGACATGATTGATGGGATGATTTAAAGAAGAAAATATTTGTCAGGGAAATCATGGTCTCTTTCTAAGAAAGTAAAAAAAATGGAACTGGGACAACACGGGTAAAAAGCCAAAGCACAGATACAGCTTTGTAGTGCAAGTGATAAAGATTTTTTATTTCTTCTAAAAAGTACTTAACTATCATGTTATCTAATAGATCAACCTTTATCATGACTGGCTTTGAGCCCTCAACCAAGTCCTGTCCAGAATGATCCTATAGTTTTTACCCTTCATTCCTCATGGTTGGTAACACATTTGTTTCTCTGAGCTGCCAAGTATTAAAATGCTGAGATTTTAAAAGTGATCTGAGTTCCTCTGGGCACTAAGCGAAGAAGGATTGTACTTTATTTATTTTTCATTTCTTCAAATTGGCAGGGGGCTGTACTAAATCAGTTGTGTGGTTTAGGAACTTCCAGTTGCTGAGATATTCTTTTCCCTGTCGGGTCTTTTCACGTTCGCAGCCACACAAAAACAATGGATTGAGCCATCACAAGGAAGAGATTGCGCTCTCTTAACCCCTTCGCTGCTAGGCCTTTTGCCCCCCTGTGCTAAGCCTTTTTTTGGCTATTTGGGGTAGTTCGCGCTTAGGCCCCTGTAACTTTTTGACCACATAAGGTATCCACGCCAAATTTGGGTCTTTTTCTTCCAACATCACGGGGATTTGAAAGGTACCCAGGGTTTGTGGATTCCCGTGGAGGGGACCCAGAAATTATCCAAAATACAGCTACATTTTCTTTTTTTTTTTTTTAAATGGGAAAAAAGTGCTGCAAATGAAAGTGTCTGTTTTTTTCTTGCAAATGGTATCAATCAAGGATTTGTGGGGCTGAAATCACCATTTCCCTTTCAGGGACTGACAGAATTTTGTCAGGAAACCAACATTTTTAAACAGTTTTGGCATTTTACTGGGACATAGCCTATTTTTGCTATTTTTTGTGCTTTCAACCTTCTTCCAGTTAATGGTAGAAATTGGTATAAAAGCAATAATGGATCCTGGAAAGCTATACATTTTAGAAAAGTAGACAAAATTCTGAATTTAGCAAGGGGTCATTTGTGTAGATCCTTCAAGGTTTCTTTCTAGAAATTAACAGTTGAAAATAGGAAAAATTGAAAATGAGTTGAAAAAAACAGCCATTTGTGCCAACTTTCTCACCTGTAACTTCTTCTAATTATGACAGATGTTTGAAAGCAATATACCGTTACATCTGCTGGACCTTTCTGGTTGTAGGGATATATAGGACTTGTAGGTTCACCAAGAACTCGACGAACCCAGAGCCAATTACTGAGCAGCGTCTTGCAATGGTTTTTTATTATGTACTGGGTACGTAGCAATTCATTTGGGAAAATATATACAGTGAAAAATCGAGATGAAAGACACCTATGTATTTCTGAAATTGGAACAAAATATAGAGTTTAGAAACAGTAGGTATTTGCACATTTCCGAAATTGTGAGTACCCATACTAGCATGAGAATTATAGGACATTTTTCAAAGTGACTTCTTTTTTACACATTGTCTTTCATTTGAAAGGCAGAAATGCATCGAAAGTCAATAGGTAATAACAGTTGCTCTACAATTCTGTGTTACCCTAAGTCTCCCGATACAAATGGTACCTCACTTGTGTAGGTAGGCCTAGTGCCCGCAACAGGAAACGGCCCAAAACGCAACTTGTACACACTTCATTTTTACAGTGAAAACGGACCCTTTTTTTTGCAAAGTACCTAGCTGTAGATTTTGAACCCTACCTCTGCTGGCACCTAGGGAAACCTAGCAAACCTATACATTTTTGAAAACTAGACACCCAGGGGGATCCAGGATGGGGTGACTTGTCTGGCTTTCACCAGGTTCTGTTACCCAGAATCCCTTGCAAACCTCAAACTTTGTGAAAAAAAACACATTTTCCTCACATTTCTGTGGTGGAAAGTTCTGGAATCTGCGTGGATCCACAAAATTCCACCCACCCCGCGTTCCCCAAAGTCTTCTGAGAAAAATGGTACCTCACTTGTGTGGGTAGCTCTAGTGCCCGCGACTGGAAATGGCCCAAAACGCACCGTGGACACACCACATTTTCACAGTGAAAACGGACCTGTGGGAGCGCGGGCCGGATGAACAGCCGCGGAGGCTGTATATACTTCTTAATGGTGAAGGTTTATTTAAAGGTGTACAAAGTCTTGGGGGAGAGATGGCATAACAAGATCCTCCTTTCATCAAGTTTCTTCTCCCAGGATACAAGGGCCGATGTCCTCAGTCTCGTCTTCTGTCTTCTTGGTCCAGTGGTCTTCCCCAGAGGCTCATAAATGGAGAGAGAAAGGAGCGATCAGTCATTGATGGGTCATAGGGCTTGAAAGTTGTTTACCCGTCACCACACCCGACCGGTGTAAAAGAAGAAAATAGGAAGAAGGAAATGTGGGTTGTGCTTTTAGGAAAGAATAGCCAGTAGTCCAAGATACATATAGAAAAATTATTTAAGAAACAACACTCTCCGAGTGTGTGTCTTCTCAGGGCTGTCCGCTCCTGAGTTTTCACTTCTTTTTAAATCCCTGTCTCAGCACTTCTCCTTTTTAAACCAGGAGTAAGTTGCAAAGGGGGGGGGAAGTTTTAGGGAAAAGAGTGCACAGTTTTGGGGCCCAGGGTATTAAGGGAGAAAATGTGGGAGAATACTGCCAGCTTTTTGTGTCTGCTATTCCGTTGCTCCTCCCGATGTGCCAGGTTCCCTCCCGTCACCCGCGGTCCCTTCCCTCCTCTCACTCTCCCCCTAGGCACTCACCGGCTCCGCCGCAACTCTCCTGAGTTGCGGCCGCTCTCCAGCATCCTCCGGTGGGCACCACCACTCCTCGCTCCACCGCTCGTCTTCCTCTTCAGCTGCGGTCCTGTCCTCTTCTTCGACGCGCCTCCTGAATCTTCCACCCGATCGCCTTCACTCGTCCTCTCTCCGTCTCTGTCTCCTCGATTCGCGCTCCCTTCCTCCTTGGGCCAGTCCTTTTTCTCTCTCTCCCTGTCGATACTTCCGGGGTCAGCGCCTCCCACTCCCGCGACGTCACTCCGTTGTCTTCTCTCCTGCATGGATACACGATAGGTGGGCGGGATTATCCTCTCTGCGGCCATGCTGTTGGTGTTATGCTTCCGGGTCCCAGTCTCCTGTGGAGAGCCGACTCGAGCACAACGATCCGGAGGTTTGGGTATGTTTCGGGGTCTCAAGGGGGCCGCCTTACATCCCCTTTCCCTTGCTGTCCTTCTAGTAGTGTTCGTTTCCTCAGGATATCGTGATAGGAAGTCTACGTTTACCTGGTCTATCCCTCTTCGATGTTTGGTTTGGAACCTATATGGTTGTAGGGCTAAAAACCATCTCAACACCCTCTCGTTGTTGCCTTTATTGCGTGCCAACCATTCCAATGGGGCGTGGTCTGTATATAATGTAAATTCACGTCCCTCTAGGTAGTATCTCAGGGTTTCGATTGCCCACTTGATGGCAAGGGCTTCTTTTTCTATAACGGCATAGTTTTTCTCTCTAGGGAACAGCTTCCGGCTTACATACAAAATGGGCTTCTCTTCTCCCTGGGGTGTCCTTTGGGACAACACCGCCCCAAGACCTTTGTCTGAGGAGTCTGTCTGCAAATTGAAAGGGAGTGTATAATCAGGGCTCGCAAGAACGGTTTTGGAAGTAAGGGAGGTTTTTAAGGTATCAAACGCCTGGATCACTTCAGGATTGGGATGCCGTAAGATGGTTTCTGTTTTTACCGTTTTCTGCAATAAGTCTGTCAAGGGTGCAGCAGTCTGAGAGAAATTGGGGATGAACCTACGGTAGTATCCGAGAATGCCTAAAAATGCTTGGAGGTCCCGTTTGGTTTTGGGAAAAGTTATTTGAGAAATGGCTGTTAGCTTGTTATTTTGAAGTCTGATGACTCCCTCCCCTAACATATACCCCAGATACCTGACGGTTTGTGCTGCTAGATGACTTTTGGCAGCGTTGATTTTTAGTCCGTGACACCCTAGGGCCTCAACTACATTGTATAGATGATCCAGGTGTTGATCCCATGTTTCACTATAGATGACAATATCATCTATATAGGCTCCAGCGTATTTCTCGTGGGGTTGTAAAATGAGATTCATGGCTCTTTGGAAAGTGGAGGGGCCCCGTGTAACCCGAATGGCAACACCGTAAACTGGTACAACCCGTCAGGGGTGGAAAAGGCCGTTTTCTCTTTATCTCGTTCTCTTAGTGGGATTTGCCAGTATCCCTTGCACAAATCCAAGGTGCTGATGTACTTGGCTTTACTCATTCGTTCAATCATTTCATCGACTCTGGGGAGGGGATAGGAGTCAAACTCTGATATTTTGTTCACTTCCCGGAAGTCTATGCAAAAACGCACCGACCCATCCGGCTTTGGCACTAAGACAATAGGCGAACTCCATTCGCTTACCGATGGTTCAATAATACCCATTTTTAACATTTGCTGGATCTCTTCTCTAATAGTGTTCCTACGGGCCTCGGGTATCCGATAGGGTCTGAGGCGCACCTTTTCTCCTGGAAGGGTTTTGATGGTATGTTCTAGTAGGGACGTTTTTCCTGGGGACTGGGAAAATACTTCTCGTAAGGGATAGAGGACATCTACCAATTTTTCCCTCAGATTGGAAGGTAAGTCATGGTCAATACATTGGTCAAACAGGGGGATTTGTCTTGCCGACATACCTACAAGTACGGGGAGGGGCCCCTCCCATTTTTTAAGCATATTGATATGGTATATCTGCGAAACACCCCGGTTTGCGTCTGTCTCAATACAGTAGGTCACTGGGGTCACTTTTTCAACCACAGTATAGGGGCCCTGCCACTGACCCAATAGTTTGTGGTCAGATGAGGCTATCATAAGTAACACTGAATCCCCTACATTGAAAGACCTCTCTTTGGCCTTCTTGTCGTATGGAGCCTTTTGGGCAGCCTGGGCTTTTTCCATATTGTTTCGGACTATGGTCCGAATTTGTCCTAGATGGGTTTTAAGATTCGACACGTATTCTATCAAGGGTTTAGTGTCATTTTTCTCGTTCTCCCAGGCTTCGTGAGCCATTTCCAGTAGAGATCGTGGTTGATGGCCATATAGTAACTCGAAAGGGGAGTAGCCTGTGCTCTTTTGTACCTTACACCGGATGGCGAATAACGCCAGGGGTAACATATCCTCCCATTTCCTATTTTCCAGGTCTAGGAGTTTCTTTAGAGTGGTTTTTAGGGTGGCATTGTATCGTTCGAGTAGGCCATCCGTTTGTGGGTGGTACGCCGCCGTACAAATCTGTTTGATACCTAGCTGGGCACACACTTGTCTCATTAGTTTGGATATGAATGGGGTTCCTTGATCCGTTAAAATATCTTTCGGAAACCCCACCCGGGAAAAGATGCTTACCATGGCTTTAGCGATACTGGAAGCGTTCGGGTGCCGTAAGGCCACCGCTTCCGGGAAACGGGTGGCATAGTCAACCAGGACTAGCACATAACGACATCCGCTTCGAGAAGGCAACAAAGGTCCTATGATGTCCATTCCTACCCTACAGAAGGGCTCATCAATTATAGGGAGAGGATGGAGGGGCACCCGGGGAGGTCTATATCTGCTGTTTTTCTGGCAAATGGGACACTCCCGACAGTACGCTTTTATATGCTGGTAGGTCTCTGGCCAGTAGAATTTTTCTAGCATCAACTTTTCTGTTTTGTCATTACTAAAATGTCCCCCTAAGAGATGACTGTGGGCCAAGTACAGGACCTTTTCACGAAATGGTCCTGGGACTAACAGTTGGTGAAATTGTGCAGGGCCTCCCTTTCTGTATAACAATCCGTTCTTGACAAAGAAGTAGGGACCTACTTGGAGGGGGTCTTCGTTCTCTACCGCTCGATCCCAGGCTTCTCGTAGGACAGGATCTTCTCTTTGAGCCGCATGGAAATTCCTATCAGTCTCCCATGGATTCTCTTCTTGGAGAACCGGCAACACCGGAACAGGTTTCTTTTTCTCTTCTCTTCTTTGTTTCCGACTTTTTCTAGCTTTGGAGGCATGCCATTCTGGGTTTTCGTCCTGCGAAAAAGGTGCTGTCTTCCACCACTCCTCGCCTTCATTCTGAGTTTCTTTGATTAACGTAGGCAGGTTCGGATAATCGTTTCCAATGATTAGCTGTTCAGGTAATCGGGGAATGAGAGCCACCCGCAGAGAGGACCCAGGGTCTGTTTGGTGTTTAATGCGTACATGGGTAGTAGGGTATTGTTTTTTGTCACCATGAACGCATTGTATGGTTACCATCCCATCAATGGAACTGACACCCTGTTTTAAATCTTGAGGTCGTATGACGCTTTGAAGGCACCCTGTATCCACTAAGGCTGAGACGGGCTGACCATTCACCGATACCTTGCAGTGGTACGGGGTGGTTTTCCTTCGGGAGGTGAGCAGTAGTAGTTTCGTATCATTCCGACTTCCATTGGTTCTTCTTTTTGTGGGCAGAACCTCGCTATGAGCCCTATACCACCGCAATTAAAACATTGGGGTCCAGCTGGGGGGGTGTCTAAATACGGCTGGACCGGGTAGCACTGTGACGGGATCGGGCTTCCGTACAATAGGGGTTCGGGGTGGACGGGGGCCCCCACTACCTCCAGATTTCCAGGGTGGTTCGTCACGGCCCCTTTGTATTTCTTGGGCTCTACTATACGCGCTGGCGATCTCGACAGCTGATTCCAGTGTGAGGCGTGCATGCTGTCGGACCCACTTTTGGATCGGAGGATGCTGGGACGACAGGTATTGCTCCAGGTAGATCTTGGCCATTATCTCTTCTTTGGTGGTATTAGAGGGTTTCAACCACCGGTCAGCCATGTCTTTTACCCGGAAGTATAATGCTCTGGGAGTCTCTTGGGGGCCTTCCTTTATCTGGCGGAGTCTCATCCTGTATGTCTCGTCATCGACTCCTAACCTTTCTAAAATACATTGTTTTATGTCTGCATACGGGGTCACTCCTTGTAGGTTCGCTGCTTGATATGCTGCTTGCAGACCGCCTGACAATAAAGGGCCTAAGTACTGTCCCCATTTGTCTGCCGGCCGGGCCGCTGCCATGGCCATCCTTTCAAAATTATTAAAAAAATAGTCCGGATCCTCCCCACTCACGTATCTCTGCATTACCACAGATGGAAGGGAGGTAGGTCCTCTTTGTTGTCCGATGGCTTCAGTAAGTTTTTCTATGGCTGCCTCTTGGGTCCTGCTTTGACCTGTGAGCACTTGTTGTAGTTTGCCCCGATCTTCTTCAACCACCGTGAGGAATCGCTCCATCACCTTCTCCAGGCTTCCCTGGCTTTCCGCCATCTTGGTGATTACGGCCTCCATGTCTCCGGACGTTCCCACTTCTGACACCACCTGTGGGAGTGCGGGCCGGATGAACAGACGCGGAGGCTGTATATACTTCTTAATGGTGAAGGTTTATTTAAAGGTGTACAAAGTCTTGGGGGAGAGATGGCATAACAAGATCCTCCTTTCATCAAGTTTCTTCTCCCAGGATACAAGGGCCGATGTCCTCAGTCTCGTCTTCTGTCTTTTTGGTCCAGTGGTCTTCCCCGGAGGCTCATAAATGGAGAGAGAAAGGAGCGATCAGTCATTGATGGGTCATAGGGCTTGAAAGTTGTTTACCCGTCACCACACCCGACCGGTGTAAAAGAAGAAAATAGGAAGAAGGAAATGTGGGTTGTGCTTTTAGGAAAAAATAGCCAGTAGTCCAAGATACATAAAGAAAAATTATTTAAGAAACAACACTCTCCGAGTGTGTGTCTTCTCAGGGCTGTCCGCTCCTGAGTTTTCACTTCTTTTTAAATCCCTGTCTCAGCACTTCTCCTTTTTAAACCAGGAGTAAGTTGCAAAGGGGGGGGGAGTTTTAGGGAAAAGAGTGCACAGTTTTGGAGCCCAGGGTATTAAGGGAGAAAATGTGGGAGAATACTGCCAGCTTTTTGTGTCTGCTATTCCGTTGCTCCTCCCGATGTGCCAGGTTCCCTCTCGTCACCCGCGGTCCCTCCCCTCCTCTCACTCTCCCCGTAGGCACTCACCAGCTCCGCCGCAACTCTCCTGAGTTGCGGCCGCTCTCCAGCATCCTCCGGTGGGCACCACCACTCCTCGCTCCACCGCTCGCATTCCTCTTCAGCTGCAGTCCTGTCCTCTTCTTCGACGCCGCCTCCTGAATCTTCCACCCGATCGCCTTCACTCGTCCTCTCTCCGTCTCCGTCTCCTCGATTCGCGCTCCCTTCCTCCTTGGGCCAGTCCTTTTTCTCTCTCTCCCTGTCGATGCTTCCGGGGTCAGCGCCTCCCACTCCCGCGACGTCACTCAGTTGTCTTCTGTCCTGCATGGATACACGATAGGTGGGCGGGATTATCCTCTCGGCGGCCATGCTGTTGGTGTTATGCTTCCGGGTCCCAGTCTCCTGTGGAGAGCCAACTCGAGCACAACGATCCGGAGGTTTGGGTATGTTTCGGGGTCTCAAGGGGGCCGCCTTACAGGACCCTTTTTTTGCAAAGTGCCTGGCTGTAGATTTTGAACCTTAGCTGTGCCGGCACCTAGGGAAACCTAGCAAACCTATACATTTTTGAAAACTAGACACCCAGGGGAATCCAGGATGGGGTGACTTGTCTGGCTCTCACCAGGTTCTGTTACTCAGAATCACTTGCAAACCTCAAACTTTGTGGAAAAAACACATTTTCCTCACATTTCTGTGGTGGAAAGTTCTGGAATCTGCGTGGATCCACAAAATTCCACCCACCCCGCATTCCCCAAAGTCTTTCAAGAAAAATGGTACCTCACTTGTGTGGGTAGGCCAAGTGCCCGCGACAGGATACGGCCCAAAACGCAACGTGGACACACCACATTTTCACAGTGAAAACTGACCCTTTTTTTGCAAAGTGCCCAGCTGTAGATTTTGAACCCTAGCTCTGCTGGCACCTAGGGAAACCCAGCAAACCTATACATATCTGAAAACTAGACACCCAGGGGAATCCAGGATGGGGTGACTTGTCTGGCTTTCACCAGGTTCTGTTACCCAGAATCCCTTGCAAACCTCAAACTTTGTGAAAAAAAACACATTTTCCTCACATTTCTGTGGTGTAAAGTTCTGGAATCTGCATGGATCCACAAATTTCTTACCACCCAGCGTTCCCCCCAGGTCTCCCGATAAAAATGGTACCTCACTCGCGTTGGTGGGTCAAGTACCCGCGACAGGCAAGAGCCCAAAACCTATTGAGGCGACATCAAAATTACCTATCACAAAACAACCTGGTTTTGCAGTGGGGTTCCCCTGGGTTTATGGCCCCGGGCTCGGCAGCCATCTTGGGAAACCTACCAAACCCACACATTTCTGAAAACTAGACACCCGGGGGAGTCCAGCCCCAGGTATGGCTTGCATGGACCCCCCCAACGTTTTCCTACCCAGAATCCCCTGCAAACCTCAAATTTAGCTGCAAAAATCCAATTTTTCTCAAATTTCTGTGTGGGAAAGTTCTGGAATCTGCATGGATCCACAAATTTCCTACCACCCAGCGTTCCCCCAGGTCTCCCGATAAAAATGGTACCTCACTCGCGTGGATGGGTCAAGTACCCGCGACAGGCGGGGGGCGTGGCCTGACCGGCTAAGATGGCGGACGTGCCTCTCTAGAGCTCCGTCCGGCTGCCCGCACAATCCGCGCTCATCTAAGCCATAACCCTCTCTAAACCCACTAGACCCAATGCCCATGTTGACAATACCTTCCGGGGCCCCAGCCGACCTCGAAATTAGAGACTGAGCGGTGCTCCCCGCCGTCTATGCAGCCTCTCCGTCGATACATCAACGAGGACAAGATGGCGGCGCCCGCCGAGCATCGGGTGCCCGCGGCGGGGATGAAGGGAAACACGAGACCCGCTCCGGAGCCCCGCGGTGTTTCCTGGCGTGTCCTGGCCTGATTGCTGGGAGGGCGCTCTGAGGTGCCCACCCAGGTACCTCTACAGCTGCGGGGACCAAAGGTGAGAGCGCGACCCCGGGGTGGCGCAGCCCTGGGAGGCCACAACACCCAATGTCGGAGACAGCCCTGATACGCGAAACCCGGCTGGCAGCGAGTATCAACTCCCCACCATAAAGTGCTGAATCCTTCATTCACCAGCATCCCAGCACAGCGACCTCCCCCACTCGGCGCTAGGTCTCGGGGCGCTTGGCGGGAGGCTCAGACAGGCCAGGGGCGCCCGTGGAGGGGCCACCGGCATCGGAACCTTGTGCTCACAAGACGGCGCCCAGCGATAGTGAGGCCACAACGCCCAACACCAGCGGCGGCCCGCAGAGAAAACCCCGGTGCTGAACTCGTCATCCACCCGCACCCCAGCACAGCGACTTCCCCCGCAGCGATTACCAAAGCCTCCTCCGCAAAGTCTCACGTTCACCATCCGCCTGCGTACTGGCGCGGTGACCTCCCCCCGCTCGGCGCTGGGTTTCGAGGCGCGCGGCGGAAGGCTCAAACGCGCTGGGGGCATCAGTGGAGCGGCTGCCGGCATCAGAGCTTCGCGCTCGCAGGAAGGTGCCCCTTGACGGCGGTCTGCCGCCCTGGAGGGAGTTGACGGGCACCGGTTCTCCCCTGGGGCCCAGAGACCTCATCCGTGCGACACCGGACCCTAACCGCATAGTGCCAGGTCACAGGGACGTGGCGGAAGAGCTGAGGTGAGCGCTCTAAGGACTGACTACCCCGCCGCTCAAGCGAGAACCAGAGGAAAGCGCTTGGAACCCACTTAACAGCACGCTAATCAAAATCCCACGCACAGAACCCCCCGCACGCAGCAACTACACATCTCCCAGTGCTATGGGATGCCCACGCATAACGGGAACACCGCAGGTGCCGGCAAATCGGCGGCAGACCTCCCCAGATCCCACGACCGATCACCCGGAGGGGGGCCCACCCAAGCAGAGTCCACGTCCGACAAATTGGACAAGGTCCTCGCGGCAATTGAACATTCCAGGGTAACCATGGAAAACAAATTCGGGGAACTAGCCACAGATCTAAACCTTCTTCGGGACGATCATCGGAAACTAGCGGACATAGTTAAACAAGGCGAGAAGACACTCCAAGCTATAGAGCCAAAAATACAGACACAACAAGACGCCATAAAAGATCTCCAACTACGAGTAAAGTCCCTGGAAAGCAAGACGGTATCATTTTACTCGGGAGACTGAGGGGAACGCTGTTGGGTAGGACATTTGTGCCGGCACGGTTATTCTACACAAAAATATGTGGAAAATGTGTTTTTTCCAGCTAATTTTGAGGTTTGCAGGGGATTCTGGGTAGGAAAACGTTGGGCGGTCCACGCAAGCCAAACCTCGCTGGACTCCCCTGGGTGTCTAGTTTTCAGAAATGTGTGGGTTTGGTAGGTTTCCCAAGATGGCCGCCGAGCCCGGGGCCAAAAACCCAGGGGACCCCCCTTTCAAAACCAGGTTGTTTTGTGTTTGGTAATTTTGATGTCACCTCAATACGTTTTGTGCCCTTGCCTGTCGCGGGTACTTGACCCACCCACGCGAGTGAGGTACCATTTTTATCAGTAGATCTGGGTGGTTGGAAAATTGTGGTTTTTCTGACACCAGAATATTATGACACAGTAATGCAAGGAAAATGCGTGACTATAGTCACATTTTGAGGTTTGCATGGCATTGTGAGTGAAAAAAACTTGTTGGGATCCATGAGAGGCACACCACGCAGCACTCCCCACATTTTTTTTTACTTTACAGAAATATCTAAAGTTGGTAAATTTTCCCTAGAGACAGACTACATCTTAGCACAGAAAGACAGATGAGACAAATATGACTGCCTATCCATCTGTTCCTCAAGTACACACATACTGGTTGGATTTGGCACGAGGGTGAGTGAAAGGTTCAAAATGTATATTTTATTAACAAGAGATTTCACAAAAAGGAAATGCACTCTTAATAATTAAAAGGTTAAAAACCTGAACCAATGACTCACAGCTCGTGAGCTGTAAAGCCACAACAAGGCACCAACCTCTTTACAGGCCATTCACACACCTTTCATACTTGACACACACTTTCACACCACCAGCTGCGGCCCCAGCACATTACAACACTCACATCCACAGACAATGTGGAGACAATGTACACCCTGGCAGAGAGAGACAGAAAAGACAAATATTACTTCAAAATGAACAATTCCTTAAGTACTCACACATACTGGTTGGATTTGGTACGAGGGTGAGTGAAGGCTCAGAGCTTAAAATTCTAAATGTATATTTTATTAACAAGAGATTTCACAAAAAGGAAATGCACTGTTAATATTTAAAAGGTTAAAAACCTGAACCAATGACTCACAGCTCGTGAGCTGTAAAGCCACGGCAAGGCACCAACCTCTTTACATGCCATTCACACACCTTCATACGTGACACACAAGACCATTCACACCGCCAGCCGTGGGCCCAGCACATTACAACATTCACATCAACAGAGACAGCGCCATTCAAGGGCCCATCACTTTCATACGCCCACATGACTGACACAGCAATCACACCGGCTGGTGGTTGACATAGTGTCTGCAGTGGCTTTTGACTATTAGAGTGTGTAATGACCAGCAGCAAGTCACTACTCACACACTGCCGGCCAAATGCCAGCCCACGCACACCGCCAGCCAAGCACCATCCCACCCACACTTCCAGCCAAACGCCAGCCCACGCACACCGCCAGCCAAGCACCAGCCCACCCACACAGCCAGCCCACGCATACCGCCAGCCAAGTGCCAGCCCACACACTCCGCCAGCCAAGCGCCAGCCCACACACTCCGCCAGCCAAGCGCCAGCCCACGCACACTGCCAGCCAAGCGCCAGCCCACGCACACTGCCAGCCAAGCGCCAGCCCACGCACACCGCCAGCCAAGCACCAGCCCACCCACACCATCAAGCCCACGCATACCGCCAGCCAAGCACCAGCCCACCCACACCGCTAGCCCACACATACTGCCAGCCAAGCGCCAGCCCACGCACACTGCCAGCCAAGCGCCAGCCCACGCCCACTGCCAGCCAAGCGCCAGCCCACGCACACTGCCAGCCAAGTGCCATCCCACGCACACTGCCAGCCAAGCACCAGCCCACGCACACTGCCAGCCAAGCGCCAGCCCACGCACACCGCCAGCCAAGCACCAGCCCACCCACACCGCTAGCCCACGCATACCGCCAGCTAAGCGCCAGCCCACACACACTGCCAGCCAAGCGCCAGCCCACGCACACCGTCAGCCAAGCGCCAGCCCACGCACACCGTCAGCCAAGCGCCAGTCCACGCACACCGTCAGCCAAGCGCCAGTCCACGCACACCGTCATCAAATTTTTTTTTAACAAGAAAGAAAACACAAACCAATTGCAACTAGATACAAAACTATAACTACAAAAACAACAGCAGTAACTAAAGACATCATTCTAATGCCAACCGGGAAACTGAACAACAACTATATAAAACCATACAGACCAGGCAGTACACTATTAGACTCACGGTTGCTCCCAAAAACTCTTTTGTGTGATACAATCTGAAACGTGGGCACACACAGCCCAGGATTAGAAGGACAATCAGCACAGTGCATACGACTCTCCTTCCGCATACCTCTTCGCAAACAGACTCTACATCTCTTACAGGGATTGGTTTTTTTGGGCATGGGAGGAATTAAATCAGGAAAGTGGCGATCTTTCAGTCTAGCCACATCCTCCACCACTCCAACTCTAGGAACACTTGCCTGTTCCACTACAACAAGGCTGCCTATCACAGACTCCTGAAACTGAACAAAAGTAATCTTTAACGCAGAAGAACACTCCTTGAACACAACAAAAGCATTAAAAGTTGCTAAATTGAAGAGATGGATGGCCAACTTCTTATACCAAATGTAAGCCTTACGAACAGCAGTGTAAGGTTCCAACCTCTGATCTACTCTATTGACACCACCCAAGTGCTTATTGTAGTCTACAATGCACACAGGTTTGCGCACTTCAGCAACCTGACCCCAAACAGTCACAGGTGAAGTACTCATCATGGATGGTAGTCAGCATGTACACATCCCTCCTGTCCAGAAATTTCACAGCTAGCAGTTCCTCACAACGCAAAGGCACTGCACTGTCCCCTCTGAAGCTTTTTGCAAACAAGCTCTTTTGGGTAACCTCTACGGTTAGAGCGGATTGTGCCACAAGCAAAATTGTCCACTTTGAACAATTCCTTAAACAATTGCACAGCAGTGTAGAAGTTATCAAGGTACAAATGGTGACCTCTGTTAAACAGTCCTCTAGCAAGTTCCCACACAATTTTCTCTGAAACTCCAAAAGTGGACGGACAACCAGGGGAGTCACTAGTGGAATCCCTACCAGTGTACACCCGGAAATTAAAGACATATCCTGTCCTACTCTCAGACAACATATACATCTTAATTCCATAACGTGCCCTCTTGTTAGGAATGTACTGCCTAAAAACCAAACGGCCCTTGAACAGGACCAAAGACTCATCAACAGCTATTTTTTTCCCTGGAGTATAGATCTCTGAAAATCGATCTACAAAGTGATCAAGAACAGGCTGAATCTTAAAAAGACGATCACAGTCAGGGTGATCTCGTGGCAACGCCAAAGCATTATCAATAAAATGCAGCATCCGAAGCCAAAGTAAATACCGATCACGACTCATAATGCAGGAAATATGGCCGTTGCCATCAAGGGATTGGTAGACCAAAATGAAGCCAGGGACGGCTTCCTTATCAAGCCCATCAAAAAAGTCAAACCCAAAAACTTCTTCATCTCATCCAGATTTGTGGGAGTCCACCGGGTAGCTCTAGAGCGGGGCCTAAGTCTGGCACTGTTGTCCCTCAAAAACTGTTCAGCATACAAATTAGTCTGCTCAACAATCTCAGCCAAAAATACATCATCCATAAACAACTGAAAAAACTGTACAGGCAACAAATTTTCACAATCCACTCTACACCCTGCATCACCACTAAAGGCAGGCAACACCGGCTGCACCATGTTTGGATCAACCCAGAGTCCAGCACTTCCAGTAGGAAGCCTTGCAGCCTCAGGCTGCAATCCTGATGTCTCTTGCTGCACCATCGGCACATCAGTGTCCTCCTCTAAAACAGGCACTTCATCCGCACTGAGAGTAGCTTCATCATCAGATGATTCCTCGTGGACAGAAAACTCACTTCCAGAATCTTGCACTCCCTCCTCTCCCTCAGACGCACTGTCAGTCTCATATTCCTGCTCAGAGGAAGATTCAAAAAGCATACCAACCACCTGCTGAGCAGTAATTCTACGGCTAGCCATAATCCTTACTAATAAAGGTAACTTGTCAAACAAGTCAACAACAACAAATACTTTGTAAAATAAATAATAAACAAAATGTGGCTTTATCACAAAGACCTATATACTCCAACACTATACCACTCACTTGCTAGAAGCAGCTAGACTCACCACCACCTACTCTGCACAGACACAGTAAGGACCAACAATATCCCACTAAAAAAGAAAAAGAAAAGAAAATTACACATAAGACAACGCAAAACACATCACAAAGAATTTCATGCTCAAAACACTAACTAAATATGCTGCTATTATGACACCACTTACAAAAAATTCATTCATGCATGACATTAATACTCATTTGGAGTAAACACAACAAAAATGTTTTTCTTACCAAAAAAATGCAACTACGCAAAACTGCAGATCAACCACTGCCGAAACCGCAAACAAGAATCAAAAGCTTTGCACTAGAATAAAAAGGAGAAATAAAACATTACAATCACATATGCAAATAATGCACTAGTCCACACACTATCCACCAGCCAAGCAAAGGTGGTAGGGGGGCCTAAAAGCAAAAGGCCGATCTGCCCCCACGGGGAGCAGAAACAGCCAAAAAAGTCACCCTCATAAAGGAGGAGCGACCCCTGCCCAAGGGGTCACTTCCCAACACCAACATTTAAAAAGCCCTGTTGTCTAGTGGCTTCTGCCCCCCCTAGGGGATAGATGGGCCTGAAAACATATGGCCGATCTGCCCCCAAAGGGGCAGAAACAGACACAATAATCACCCCATAAAGGGGAGCGACCCTTGCCCAAGGGGCCGCTCCCAACAACACTAAAACAATACCTGGTGGCCTAGTGGGCATACAATAAAATTAATTGTTTATTTGGGCCCATCTGCCCTCCCAGGGGGACAGAAATGGCCCAAATAAATGCTCCCCCAAGGGGAGCGACCCTTGCGCGCTGACGTCATTAGATGACGGGGTGGGGGGAGAAGCGGAAGGGCTTCCCCTGCCGTCCCAGGTGGGGGCAGCTTGAAGGGCGGCCCACGGGGGGGAGCGTCAGCGCTTCCCCCGTGGGTGGGTGCTAGGACGGCCGGGAGCCGTCCGACGCACACGCCCACCGTGACGTCGGACAGCTCCTGGCCGTCCGATGCATAGGGTTAACAAAGCACTAGCAGGAGATGACCTACAATAGATACATCTTTTGTTACGTTTGATATCCGGTAGTTACCAAGCAATTGCAAAAGAAAATAAGGCGTTTTCAGTAATTGTCAGTGCTAAATAAAACGACTCCACGTAAAGATAATCAATGCTGTTACTTTGTTTTATTTTTATGATGCTTATCATTACCCTGCGAAGACTTTCTTTATTTTTATATATTTATCTTTCCTTTGCAGAACTGTTGCAATTGGGTGTCTAGTTCGGAGCCATTAGATACATCAGTGGAATCCATGTTGCCAGACTGCCCCCGTGTCTCCGCAGGTAAAGACTCTCCAATTTATGCAATATACCTACTTTTGGAAAAATAACAGATTCTATTGAGAGTGATTAATGTTTGGAGTATCATAATAGCTACGGTGTTACAAAGTAGCTATCTTCTAGAAGCCAGTACTTTACAAACAGTTAAATAAATAAATGATTTTTCCTGATATGACACTTATGTTACAGTAAGGTTTTTTGCTCTTTTTTTACTGTAGAATATGAATAGATCCGTAAATCTGTAAATATTCTTAATTCATTAAGGCCTTAATTGGTAGTCAAACCTTTTCAGATCTATTCCCCCCAGTCATGTAATATCACTGACCAATTTTCCGTACCATAAATATTACAGTTTTTGATTTTGTGCAGAACAGATCTTTCCACAGTCCCACCACACATAGACAAAGTGCCTCTTACTCCACAAACCCGCCAAAAGTTGTCAGAGCAACCTGTCATTGCACTCAGCCTTGATGGTGTAAAATACCACCTTGGTAGTATTTTATAAGTGTTTTCTTTAGGCCGATTGCAGATGGACAATTTCTCTGCGCTTATCCAAATACAGGTCCAGACTTCTTCAGGAATTTCTGTGCCTTTGTACCTCTCCCAGTTGGACATATAGCTGTGCTTTTTGACGTGGCCACAAGTTATTTACATGGTTATAGAGGTGAGAGATCCCTTCTGTTGGGATCTTAACGTCTACCCGCTGCTTCCTTTACGTTCTTGCTAATACCCAATGCCATTTAGTTAGGTGATATTCATCTGTATGTGTGCATCTAGCTCTGTGAGTTAACCAGAGCATATATTCTAACAGGGGGGAGGAATAGTCTTGTTTGATGAGGACCCACGGCTTCAGATGAGGAGAGTGGTTGCATTTCAGGATGGGTATATGCAAATAATGCTCTATGTTGAGGAATCCTAAACTACCTTCTTTGGTGGACCAAAACAGAGTCTCTTTAGACACTCTCTGGGTTTCGTAATGCCATAAAAAAGTTATATGTTTCTTTTGTAACTGGTTTTACATAGGGTTTGGGGATTTCAACTGGAGCATGTGTGTAAAAAGACAGGGTTGGAAGTTCATTTTGGTGCTCGCCACCCTGTCCAGCCACAAAATTTCCCTCTTGCCCCATCTATAAAGATCTTTGTGCAGGATATCAGGAGACAAGGGGTATTGTGTCAAAACAATTCAGCTGTAAAAATTGTCAACTTTATGCCCAGATATTCCATAGGGTCTGATGTCCAGCCCAGACCATGGTGGCCTAGGGCATTCCCTACAGGCTTTTTGTAGATCTGATATCCCCATTCCGTGAGATTTGTCTTAGTTAATCTTCAAGCCAGAAATCTCCTAAATTGGATAACTTTACCTGTCAAAGCTGGCAATGATGTCTCGGAGTCAGTTAAGGAAGCAAATGACATTATTGTCAAAAGGCATTAACTTTGTCTTCCCTCCGCTTTGCTGCAATCCCTTTGGTGTAATGGTATTTAATAATCATTTTTATAAGAGGCTTCATTGACTAGGCGAACAATAGGGGTGATAGTGGGCACCCCTGTCTCATTTCCCTCAGAGGATTTGAGGGGGTGAATTAACCATTTACTTTATTCTTCGGTGAGGGGGCCACAAAGCTAGATTAATTAATTTTAGCATATACAGGCCTATCTCTGTTTTCTTCAAGACTTTGTCCGATATTGCCAGTCTACCCTTTCAGATACCTTTTCCGTCTCTAACGAGAAGAAGACTATCTGTTGTTTGCCTCCTTCGTCTGACTCTATGAAATTAACAATAAATTCTATACTGTCATGCGTGAGGTGGTTTTTAATAAAGCTTGATTGTGGTGGTGAAATAATTGAAGACCTGACAAACTAAATGATGGCAACCAAAACAGATAGGGCCATGCTCTAACCCCATAATCGGCCCAGCAGTCTTCCCGTCCCCACCAAGGAGCTGAAAGGCCACCAGGGAGTTTTTGTTTTACAGAACAAAATAATAAGATGGGGGCAACCTAGCAAGGGACTGGGCTTAACTGCCATCCCTAAAGCCACAACAGACATTCTCCCCCTGCCCCCATAAGCCTCCCAACCACCCTCTGACTAGACAGATTGGGGGGGATCATCCATGATTTTCCCCCAGACAGCAGAAAGCTCTTTTCACCCAGGGATGTTTGACGTAAGAGCCAGCAGTGAGGGGAGTAAATCCCAATTGTACTATTCCGGCTCTGGGTCAGCCAGCAACCAGGGAACCCAACAAACCATGGCGATGTCTGAAACTTAGAGACCCAGGCGAATCTTGTGTGGTTTTGCAAGCTTCGATCCCACTGTATTTTATTATGAATGTTCTGCAACTGTCAAACTTTCGCTAAAATCATACATTTTCCTCACATTTCTGTAAAAGAAAGTTCCGGAATCTGCAGGCATCCAAATAATTCCTGCCACTCAGCTGTGCCACACTCTCAATAAAAGCAGCACCTACTTGTGTGGCTGGGTCTATTGTTGGATTAGTAACAAACCCAACCAGGAACCTTGTGAAGCCCAAATTGACTTCAGATTGTCACCGTTTTGATTTGCGTGGGCGATAGGCCCCATGGGTTTTAGTAGATTTTGACAGCTGAGTCCATACCAGAATAGAGCTGCTATCCAGTTTTATGATGGAAGTAGGTTGTAAGGTGGGTATGCTGGGTATTGGGAATTTTGTTGATCCCTACAGATTCCGGAACTCTCCTTCACAGAAACGTGGGGCCACTGTGTGATTTTATACAAGTTTGAGGATTGAAGGACATTCTAGGTAAGAAAGCATTCTGGAATCCAGGCAGGTCACACCGACCAAGGCTCCCCAGAGTGTTTAGTTTTCAGAAATGTCTAGGTTTAGTGTGTTCCCTTGGTGGCAGCAAACCCAGGCCAACATACTGCAGCTATTAAATGCCAAAATGGGTCAAATGTCATGGCGAAAAAGTAATGTCCCCAGGTTGCATTATGAGGCCTAGTTTTTAGTGGGTGATGAGCCCAGCCACACAAGTGGGGTACTGTTTTTATTGTGGGAAATGTCAGAAAACAGATTAGTAGGACATTTGTTATTATCAATGTTGGTCCTGGCCCTTTTTGCAGGGTTATCTCCAAACATTTTGCCTTCTTCCTCCTATTTTTTCTGACCTATTTTTGTTGGCTTTAGGACTCTGGGCACTTCAGCACTGTTAACCATTGGTAAAGTGCTCTCTGTCTAACTTGTATTGGTGTAAAGTAATGTTGGTTCTGTCGGGTACAAAATTGCTTTGCCACTTCATGAATAATAAACAGTGGAGAGAAATTCAATTACACCAACACTTAATCAATGAAGAATTCAATGAAGTAGAGAAAAACAGAAAAACACACCAATCATGAATAAATCAAAGGATTGTATTGTAAGATTAATCACTTTTTCCTTTTTTACATTTTTTGTGGTATCGAGATGACACAATAAGGCTGTCACAAGCAATAAACAAAGCTATTTTTTTAGAAACGGTGCAAGGGTGATTAAGTGACAAGAGTGCAAAAAAGTGCTTAATGTGAGTAAAATATATACAGTGCTGTATAAATGGTTTAAAATGGTCATTCAAAAGTCATCCGTCCCTAAGTACATGAATCTCCAGTCCGACTGGGACTTAGTTTGCCTGGCTGATGAAGGGTGTTACCCAGAAACCGGTCCCAGGATGCTTGTTTCCGGTTCAGGGAAGCCCTGGCTTGGCAGTTCGGGCTGGATTGTTCCTATGAGGCACAGGGTCAAGACTGATTTGCATATAGCTGGGTCTGAACTGAGGTGGCGAAGTGAGCTAAAGAATGATGATGGATTCAACTCAGATCTGTGACTGGGGGTGAGTGTTTGAAAAGTTTCAGCGCTCCGTCCATCATCTCCTTGTGTTTGCTTTGTTCGCCCTAAGTTGGCAGGGTATGCCCAGACGTGGGTCCCTTGCTCACTTTGCCACTGGATTCAAGCTAGCCTGGCTGATGAAGGGTGTTACCCAGAAACCGGTCCCAGGATGCTTGTTTCCGGTTCAGGGAAGACCTGGCTTGGCAGTTCGGGCTGGACTGTTCCTATGAGCCACAGGGTCAAGACTGATTTGCATATAGCTGGGTCTGAACTGAGGTGGCGAAGTGAGCTAAAGAATGATGATGGATTCAACCCAGATCTGTGGCTGGGGGTGAGTGTATGAAAAGTTTCAGCGCTCCGTCCATCATTTCCTTGTGTTTACTTAGTTTGCCTGTCACATGGAGTGGAGAGAATAGGGTCTGGATTTAGGCACGCACGTTGACGTTTCGACCCAGAAGAGTGCGTGAATTGATGGTAGTCACGGCGGGTCTTCCTCAGGACGAAGGAAAAACAGGGACAGCCCGATGGATGTGTATGATCCTTGAAGATGATTGAAAGCAGTATTTGGAGGAATTATATGGTTCCACTTGCCAGGTAGACTGGTTTGAAGGATTATTGTGCAGATGTTGCATCACTGATTTCTGTCATTATGGAAGGAGTTAATAAAGTTATTAGGAATATGAATTTAATTAGGGCAGCTGTCCCGGATAATAAACTAGGATGTGTTTTTGGCCTCAAAGAATGATGAGCAACTCAGTTATGGCCTTTTTAGATGGCTTGTAAAGAAAGTCATTAACCCCTCATGTGGCATGGAGTAGTAGGAAGGTTTTAGAAGCAATCCCACCCGCTTCCCTTTTATCTCCTTTAAGCTCAACAATATTGTGATGACAATACATTTTTGTTCAGTTTAGTGAAGGCCATAATTGCACATTTTTATGAGAATGAAATGTAATTATTTTGGCTGTTTCAAGACATCAAATTGAGGGAATGGATTGGCACCAATAACTGTGGCTTTTATTTTCCAGCTCATTAATATGGCCTTTTCATTTTGAAATTGCTAAAACTAAATCTTTTGCACTTATAGGTTGTATTATGAAGTTCAAAGTAATACATGGAGGGTTTACGGTTATTCAAGGAAGTTAATTCAATTGATATTATTTTTAAAGGAACTAGTTATTGATCCTAGACAAAAGACTAAAGTATTAAAGACTATAATTTGCTAGTGTAAAGAAAAGCATTGCCCATTGTCTAAGTCAGCAGTGATAAAAACAATTAAATGCCAAATGAGGCTCTGATCATGAGATTATTTAGCAATGAGCAGATCAATACATTTTAAGGAGGCTAAAGACTACAATCATTAAAAAATTATCTCTTGCTAGTCTATCTGCGATAATGCTAACTACTGCTCTTCAAAATGAGGCTAGAGAAACTTGTATAATAAAATTGCCATCTTCTGTATGCAATTATCCATCTAGCGCTCACATGTTTTTTAATAAAATGGTATGTGATACACTCTTAAAAAGGCATGTTGCGGAAGATGAGATGTATGTAACAGAGAAGACGTATATAGAAATATTTAGAGGTTCTTTAGGGTCTTCACTCCCTTTGAATTATCTTGAGGAGTTCCATTATCCCAACAAACATCTTGAGCTGCGCAAGTGTCCTCTAGTTATAGCACCTGAAGATATTTGGAATGTTTTTTGTTTGCAATCCGCTGGTATTAAGCCTGGGTATTATACATGTCAGTGGAAGCGTCCCTGACCTTTAATTCATGTACTTATAAATTATCTATAGTTCTCAGACCTAATCATTTTGCTATTACCTCCCCTGTTCCTGAAATATCAGGTAGTTACTTGTGATGGTGCAATTAGCTTAATGAAACAAATATAACACTGACTGAGCTCTGCAGAGTTGCAAAGGGTGGCCCAGTAAGAGAATCTGTACCTCACTTATCATGGTAAATACCTATTTTCAAGCCATCAGGGCATATATTTTGAGGGATTTAACCTATAAGAATTATCCACCAGTCCCAGGGTGCCCCGGTTATTTCCCCTCAAGAAACAGCTTTACAGAAAGGCAAATTGAGAGGTTGTATCTGGAGAGGTTTTCTGTTCTTTAGCACCTTCATCCAATGGTGTTTGGAACCTGTGTAGTTGAGTCTAATCCTAGCTGACAGAATGATTCATGTGAAATTGTAAAGCATAAACTTAGTGTTACAAAGTAAACACTCTTCACTCCAGGTAGCAGAAAGTGTTTATTGTGGCTGAGGAGCACCGATGACACTCCTAACTCCTGAACGTCCTTCCACCAACTGTCCTCCTAACATCTTACACTTGAATCAATACATTCTAAATTGTACCCAACATTCCATGAATCTAAGCAGCACAACACATCTTTATTGTCCTCCTAGGATAAGAGTGCTCCCAACCCCTTCTTACTTGCATCCGTAATAATACTTTCTGCAGAAGGGTCACAGCTCCTTAGGGCACTGGCATTGGCAGTCACTGATTTAATGACCTTAAAATCCTCATCACAATCAGGGGACCACGGAAATGTACTGTTTTGGTTTAGTAACTGGCGAATATTAGACGTTTTTCCCATAGAGTTAGGGGGTGTACTTTGCGCAAAACTCAGCCATACCAAGAAAAGACCTAACATCATCCTTACTAGTAGAAATGGATGCATTCTCAATGGCAGACACTAGGGTTGGCTTGGGTTTAACTCCATATTCATCAATGATGTGTCCTAAATAAGTGACATTCTCCTCTTCGAATTTACATTTGGAATACTCTACTGAGAGCCACTTTGCTTCCAAACTTCTCGAAACTTTCAATAACCTGGACTCATGTTCCATCTTGTTTGTGCCAAATTCCAAAATGTTGTCTTGAAAAACCCCTTTTTCCTTGCTAAATAGTTGGAACGTGGGATGTTGAAAGACAGCAGCTGCCGATGCCAGGCCGAATAGCATACGCTTAAATTGGAAGTAGCTAAACGGAGTGATGAATGACGTTAATTTCTGGTGATAACAAAATCTGGTAGTATGCAGAGGAAAGATCTTTTGTGGAAAACCACCTTGCATCTTTCAGACAAGTGACCATTTCATTTATCTTTGGCAAAGGAAATCTATCTAAAATAATATTGCTTTTTAAATGGTTTAAATCCACGGACAATCTTATTTTTCCATTGCTTCGTCTGGCTGCCACCAAAGGAGAAATTCAATCTGAAGCTTCGATTGGTTCAATGACTTACCAAGTTACCAACTTGTCCAGCTCTTTTGACACCTCCTCCTTTACTAGCACAGGTATATTGTGAACCTTGTGTGTTATTCTATGTTCAAATCCTTTAAGGTTGCCCAAATTCTTACCAAATACAGTGGGAAATTGTTTCAGCATCCTGTTACCAACTGTAGTGCCTTCATCCACCACTAAAACCTGTTCCTTACTATTTTGATCTAAAACGATATGTAGCATTCCCTGGTCTAACCATCCCAACACTGTTGGACCTGTCTTGGTCACATACAACTTTCCCCTGGTCTCTGTATTCTTGAACCTGAATGTAAACCACCTGTAACCCAACATGTCAATTTTTTTTCAACTGAACCCTTCCGGATGTATGTCAGGTTGTGACAGTCATTCACCCAGTTTTTGTACAAATGACGATTTCCACAATTCCTCATTAATGATGGTGTATGGCGATTTGGAATCTGCAAAGATTTTCACATCCACCCCACCAGTATTCATCCAGCACTCAGGCTTGTTCCTGCAGATGGTGTCATTAATGTTTAACACAAGGTTATTTCTAACATTCATTCCAAGATTGTTTTCGAAAGTGTTACCCTCCACCTCATAATCAGGCTCAAACTTACTGCCATCCAAACTACCTTCACTTACACATTTCACCTTTGTATTTCTTTCCTTTCATACTTTTGCAAAATGCCCTAAGATACCACAATTACTGCATTTTTGCTTGGCCACAGGACAATATTTGCTATAAGCCAAGTCATTCTTGCTGTCGCACCTGTAACATCTAGCTTGTTATTTAAGTTTAATTTTATTTTTTGCCAATATTAAAAGATCCTCTCCTATCCCTGCCGATATTTACTTTACCCACAACCTCAGTTTCTTGCGTATCTTGCGTTAAGAGCTAATGCGCATGTGCTTGAATTTTCTGCTTCGCGTACAATGGTAAGAACGTCCTACAAAGCAGCATTGCTATTGACCCAAAGTTTCTCCTGAATTGAAGGATTACAAGTGTGCATGACAACCTGATCTCTTATTAAGTCATCATGTAAATTTCCAAATTTGCAATCCACAGGCAATTCTTTCAACTTGGAGACTTAATCATCAACTGATTCAACTTTACCCTGTTTCCTTTGAAATAATTTGAATCTTGTGATTCCAATACATACCTTATTTAAAGATTTGTTTGTCCTTATATCACAGAGCAAATACTTACTTCAGGCACAGACCCTTTCGAAAAACCAACCACGCTTCTAGTGCTAGTGATTGCCACGGCCAAAAAGATGGGCTACAAAGACCCTAGACATATTGGCCCCCACTGGTGTAATAGGAATGCTTGGGTTTATACATTTATCTCTCCTTTCCATTTCAGAAAACCATCCCAGATAGCTTTAACTCCTTAATATTTAGTTACAATAGCCAGTTTGCAAGTCCGATGGACAGATTTTAGCCATGTCTCCGTGGAGGGGGGGGAGGGGGTAAAGGATTAAGCCAATTTTTACATATGTCCCTGTTAGCAAGGAGCAGCAGATACAACAGAAGAGATCGCTGATTAGCAACCAGGGAGTAGTAAGTTACAATATCGACCACAAACAGAACCAATATAGAGTTAAACCTTATCGAGCCTCCAAAAATCCCCTCCGTGGCCTTGCTGATGTTGTCCCAAACATTTGAGAGCCAGCCGCAAGCGAACAACATAGGTTCATCATCTGCCTCTAGACGACTATACCTTCTACACTTGGGGGCCTGTTTTTGGTAAATATCGCAATCTTTTGGGGAATCCCAAAAAATCATATAAAGCGTAAAAAATGATTTCTTTTCAAATTGGCCGGTATGATAACTTTATATAGAAGCTTGAGGGATACCCAAATCTGCCCTGGCATCCTACCTCCCCAGACCGAAGAGGGGGGCGGCAACTTATTCTCCTCTGCATCCACCAATGTCCAATACCATATAGAGACCTCTTTTTTTGTATAGTTTTCTTGTCCTGTAACCTTGTCTCAATCTCCCAGGGGCCTCTGTTTTCATGTTTTTTACTTGTATACCACGCAAGCAACTGTACATATTTGAATCTTGAAAGCCACCCAGCAGTCTTGCTCATCAATGTCTCCCGAGGTAAAAGACCCTGCTCCGTTAGGGGGTCCTCCCATACTGTTATACCAGCATCCCTCAGAGGACGACTCATGCTATTCAGTAGACACTCCAGAGTACCTGGGGAATCCCAAATAGGAGAATAGTCTGAATAATATTTGATACCCAGGATACTCCTGAATTTAAACCAAAGCCTAAAAGGATCCTTTAGGACCTTCAATCTAACTTTATTGAAGTATTTTGGATTCCCAAACTTATATAGCAGGGCATGAGTTCCTAGGTGCTCAGTTATTGCTGACAATAACCTGCCCCACATTGAACCATCTGGGATTCCTAGCAATATTCTGTAATTCTTAAACTGAAAAGCTTTGCAGTATTTCCTCAAATTGGGTAATGCCAAGCCTCCTTTCTCCAATCTATGCCTCAATTTCTTCCACGCCAGTCTGTCTGCCCCTGCGGCCCATATGAAGGTTATTTTCCCCTGAATTTGTGCTATTATTGTTTCGGCGAAAGCCATCGCAATACAGTTAAAAAAGTATGTCATCTTAGTTAATATACTAATTTTAATCGGGTTTATCCACCAGTATATGGTAAATGGGAGATCCGCCATTTGGTAAGCAGTGTGTGAACTTCTCTAGTGACCCTTCGTAAATTATGGGCCAGGATTGCTTCCAAAAGGTGAACTCTGGCTTCACGCGCCTCTTCAGGTCGACAATATTCCAACACATGATGTCTGATTTATCTTTATTGATAGCATAACCTGAAAGGGCCCCAAACTCTTCTGCTAATTCCTCTACTCTGGGGATGGTCATATCTTGGTCTGCCCTATAATCACATCGTCAGAGTATAAAGTTATTTTAGTGGTGAAACCCTGTGATACAAACCGGCCTACTTGCTCATCTGCCCTGAGCATTTGGGCAAATGGCTTGATATAGATGTCAAAAAGGAGGGGACAGAGAGAGCAACCCTGCCTGATTTGAAGCTTCTAGTCAGTGCCCCGTTGAGTAATATTTGGGCAGACGAAGCTCCATATAGCCTTTGGAGAGTGGAAATAAAGTTTGAACTAAAATTCAAAACCTTCAGGACCGCCCACAGATATTCCCAACAGACTCTATCAAAGGCTTTGGCTGCGTCCAGTGTGAACACAGCCACAGGATCTTAGATACAGTAGCAAGATCAATTGTGCCAATGAGCTGCTGTGTGAGCTCATGGATCTCCCGCTTGGTGACAAAGCCCTTCTGGTCTGAATGGATTAATTGGGGGGCCAAAGACACCAGTCTGTCTGCAAGAATGATGGTAAATATCTTATAGTCTGTGTTTAGTAATGAAATGGGCCGATACGAATCTGCCTTCTTAGGGTCCTTAGCCGGTTTCAATATTAGTACCAAATGGCTTCCTTTCAAGATTCAGGGATCTGGGCCACCTCAAGGTGAATGGATTTTAATATCTTTTCCCATATAGATATAATCACCTCCCTCAGGACATGGGTCTGGTAGATGTGTGGCGACATTGAATGGGAGAGCAGAGAGGAGGATACACATATCATAGTAAAAAGTATGGCCTCTTTTCTAGGCTAGGTTATGTCTTTATTGACATTACTATCGTGGAAGGAGTTAGGGAGATTAAACACATGCCAGAACACCTTTCTGATCATTCAGCGGTGATGGTGCTAGTAGAATTGCCTGCCCATCGGGGGAATCCTAGATGGACCGTTAACCGTGCCCTCCTCTTGGATATAGGAATCAAGCAGACTTTGGAGAAGGTCAGCCAAAATGTTGTTCTCGATAATATAGAGTCTGCCTCTCTAGCTACGGTTTGGGACACCCATAAGGCCTATATTTAGGGGAATTTACAGAGTCAGTCATCCTATAAAGCCAGTTGGGCTGAGAAGGGCTTGTCTTTCTGGAGCAAGAGATAGGTGAATTGGAGGCGACCCTTCATGTGCAGAATCCAAGGGTAGACCGGGGAAAGTCTTTAAAAAACTGGAAGAAGCACGATTAAGATACAAAGTCAAGCTTGAAGGGAAGTGTAGCGAAAGATGGCTGGCGAATTATGCAAGACTGTTCAAATACGGGGAGAGAAGTGGGACAGTGCTGGCATGGAATGAGAGAGCGTATAGAGTTAGGAATAATATCAAAGAGTTGGTAGTTAATCCTCAGGGGGAAGTCACTGACAGGGTGGAGGAAATGGAGGAACACCTATTGACCTTATTCTCATCCCTCTATAAAGAGGAAGTTAAGCCAGATTTAGTACAGCTTAGGGGATGGCTGAGGGATAGGGAACTTCCCGGGCTTACAGAACGTGGGCAGAACCTTCTGGCGGCTAGGATAACTGAGGCAGAAATCCAGAAGCATCTGAAACGTGCAAAAAAAAAGGGACAATCAGCGTGTCCAGACACCATTTCCTCCAAGCTGTATAAAGCTCCAATACATACCTTGGGTTCAAAGTACTTATCTAGATCTAAAAATGCTAATTCAAAAGCATTACGTCATCAGAAACATGTACTTAAAAAAAAGTCATTTGACTGTACACCTTTAGCGCTTGTGGCCCCAGAGAGTGTAGCCAAATCCTTTTCTTCTACTCCAGAGCCACTTTGCCCGATTCATCAACCGCATCAATGTAATTTGAAAAATAAGCTTTCCAATCTGGCCCTTTTAAAGTAGGCTCCACGTCAGCTGGCCAAAATACCTGAGGTGGACTAATGTTAAAACTTTGTGCGCCCATAAAGTAATTAAATGGTCCTGTCCAGTGTCCACTCTTCACAGATTGACTAGTTCACTGTCCTTTCTTCACCATGCAAGAGAGCACAACTGCTATGCGTAGTAATGCCAACGTAGGATGACCCTACGAAGAAGATTAGAAGTAATTGAAATCAGTACTATTCAAGTAATCTTCAGAAATCCTCACAATGCTTCACTTGTAGGATATTCAGAAACACCGTAAATATCTGAAGCTCTCATAAGATGCACCACACACTGTAAATAAAGGAGTTTCCTCCCAATTCGATATGGCCGACACGCGAGGTCACGAAGCTTGGCCCCATGTGATGACATCACTGCCTCCAGATGGTGCATCCACCTGCAGTCAGCGTCGCATGAGGTGGTTCCACTTACAGGCCACAGCATGCGAGATGGTTGGAACGCAAGGACCCTCTCGCTGATCCACGATGGAGTGCCACGAGCAGTTACTGCTATGTTCCGCGGCACAGAGCCCATGCTCTGTGAGCGGTAATTGCAGCTAAGAGGCTGGCTGCGCGCCAAGAGCAGCAGTCAAAGCTGGGAGACTGAACACAACATCTAGCATGCCCTGAGGTAAGCGCTTGCCCCCAAATCAAGTTGGACAGTCTGACCTTAATGAATATAGCTCGACGTAGCACTCAAACTGCGGTTTCATCAATTTCAGATACTCGGTTGAGTGCTCCAGCTGTGTCCAACAACACCAATATTCTTCACGGAGGTTCTTGCTCCTCAGCCTTCGTCGCCAGTGTTATAAAGTAAACACTCTTTACGCCAGGTAGCAGAAAGTGTTTATTGTGGCTGAGGAGCACCGGTGGCACTCCTAACTCCTGAGCATCCTTCCGCCAACTCTCCTCCTAACATCTTTTACACTTGAATGCATACATTCTAAATTCTACCTAACATTCCATGAATCTAAGCAACATAATACTTAGGTACAAAGCAATGGAGTATGCACAGTTGCATGTACAGAAAATTTAAGGTTGCTGTCTGAGGGAAAACTGTGGAGGGTGCTAAATTGATTGATGGGGGTGAGGTATTAGGGACTAGGGCTGTTCCTAAGTTTAGGGCATGAGGACATTGGATTTTGGTAGAGGATGTTCGGGGAAGAGGGATAGTGAAGGTGCATGTGGGATGGTAGTGCTGTATCACAATTCGGACAGGTTGACAACAAGGAAGGAGAGCTGATATAGGCCAACTCTTAAAACAAAAGCTGCACAGCAATTTAGTGTTTATGAAAGAAAAAAATAGGCATATAAGGGCACTCTGTCCAGTGCACACGAGCTGTTTATGGTGGTAGTTGCCTCCCTGTCATCTTGCAGTTTTTAAAATGATAAATACATTTTTTAGGAGGCACTCACAAATATCATTCAAAATGCATTTTCTTTCGAATCAATCGTAATTCATTTATTGTAAAGAAATTTACATTTAAATGATCGATAGACTTTATCCATACGCATAAGTAATATTAAATGAACGTCTTAAAAAAAATCACCTAGTACTTCAAGAATTATCAGAACAACAGCAACAAAAACTTGTATTAAATACATTGGAGCAGCCTGTTTGGCACACGTCAAATTAAGTATTAGGTTTTAAAGCAGCCAACAAGTGTTTTGCGATCACTGTCGCTTCCTCAATGGTGTAATAAAACAGAAAAGAAAAAAGAACATAATCACATGTAAAGCCTATAATTCTCTTGCACAGTCACCTACAATGAGTTACAAAATGGCAACCAATTTCAAAGTTGTTTTGATTCAAACATCAACTAATCTTGGATACAGTATACATCTTAGAGGTAGAACAATAGCTTTTTAATTTCTACCTTCTACCAAGAGGGAAAATGAATAACTCCTGTCCTTTAATCCGATATATACATGAGTAATTAAATCATACTAATCCATTTGCGGTTGCTCACCCGTTTACAAATAAAATCAAAAACAGCCCAAGACAATAAGGTGAATCAGCCCCATCAAAATGAGTCGTTATGGCAGTAAACAAATAGGGGTATTGTATTAACAGCATTCTCCTTAATCATAATCACATACCCAATTATTTCAGAGAAAAACTTGCTGTGCAGCTGACCTGCTGATGGGAGTTATTCTCTTTGATCATCATGTTTTTAGCCATAAGCAATTCCAGTTAATAAGATGCTTTCATTTGAACTAATTTCAGGACCTTCTCACCGACAACTACTCTATTTCTAGCAGGATGCAAAACACTGGTCTGGATGCCTTGGTTATGAACGTTTTTCCTGAAACCCTACATACCTGTCTATTTTGCAACAAGTGAAATGTCTTATGTACAGTTTTTTCCTCTACCTAGTTGATCACTTCGGGATGGCCTCGTATAACGATTCCTCCTGCAGAGACAACTGCACCAAGCAAGAGCCACATCCATCCTCCCATTGTATCCTCATGGGCAGCTGCACTGCCCTCTTCAAAGTTATAACCTTGAGGCCCCATCCTGCCCTACGTTATTTTACAAGTTATTTTCTGTAGACCTTCCATCTCTACCCCCAAAGTCCATCTCACATTTCGATGAGATGGCCTCTTTCAGGCTTCAGCTTAATGTTGACTGGCATTGTATAATTATCATGCCTTTTCAGCCGATCCTCAGATTTATAATGGACGTGATGATACACTACTGAAAGCTCGTTGCAGAGTAATTGTTTTTTTGCTCTGATGCCACAAAGGCCTCTGCCGTCAACAATTGGTGTTTGCCTACACCTGACCTATGTATTCTTATGCACAAATGTTGCCAGCATTGCATCAAACCTCTTCTCAACTGCCTTAACATTGTTTCCCCTTTAGTTACTACTGCCATTACGCCATCAGTGTTATCATCAAAACCAACTACCTCTCACTATGTTGGGAGCCTATGTTTATCTATTGGTATTTGTTAGAAATGGGGGTCTTTAGTTGGCAGAGGTAGGTACCTTTGTCCAAATAGGGACCCTTGCTTCTAGTCAGGGTAAGGGGGATACACACTTTAGATAACCCCTGTTCACCCCCTGGGTAGCTTGGCACGAGGAGACAGACTTATCCCAAAGGCAATGTGTAAAGTATTTGTACTCAAAACACACAGTAATACAGTGCTAACATGACAAATGGACACCAAACCAGTTTGGAAAAATAAAATATCTTTATCTAAACTCAACAAGACCAAAACAACAAAAATTCAACATACATGTAATAAGAATATGACTTTAAAAAGGTTTCAAACAACTTGGCCCATAGAAAACTATGGATGCATGATTTCTCTCAAAGTACCTGTAGTTGCGACAAAATTCACAAGGCCAAACAGCCGCAGAGATGGGAAGCATCGAAAAACAAAGAGATGCGTCAGTTACTGAGACCATGGGGAGGCAATGGGACAGTTCTGCTGCACGCAGGAGAAATAATGCATTGAATCTTGTCTGTAGGGGGAAGTGATGCATTGATTCCGAGACGGTTCTGGTTCGCGGGTGATGCGTCAGGAAAACTTGCCGCACAGGTACGATGCGTGGAAATCTGGGATGCATCGGCGATCGATGCGACGTCGAGCGGTGCTGTGTCGGTTTCTTCAGCTGCGATCCCTCGATGCGTCGGTTCTTGCAGCAGCGACAGGCGCTGCATCGGTTTCGGCAGCAGCACAGCGATGCGTGGAGATTCTTCTCACACATCGGTCCTGCGTCGGAAAAACAGCCGCAAAAAGAGCGATGCGTCGCTTTTCTAGTAGTTACATTACTTATCCAGCTCCCAACAGCAGGAACAACCTCCAGAGGTCCAACACAGTAACAGGCACCTCTTGGCAGGTCAGAACTCCCAGCAAGGAAGTTCAGGGGAGCTGTGGGTGAAGTCTTTGTGTCCCTGAGACTTCAGAACAGGAGGCAAGCTCTACTCAAGCTCTTGAAGAACTTCCTCAAGCAGGAGGGACACCGCACACAGCAAAGTCCTTGTCCTTTCCTTGGCTGAAACAGCTACTGCAGGCCAACCCCAGACAGCACATAGCAAAGGGGCAGTACACCTCCTCCAGTTTCTCCAGCTCTTCTCCTTGGCAAAGGTTCCTCTTGATTCCAGATGTAGTCTAAAGTTCAGGGGTCTTAGGTCTAGTACTTATACCCCAAAATGTCTTTGTTCTCTTTGTGCAAGGGTCTCTGAGCCCAGTCCAAACCAGTTCTGTCCTCACTGGTGCAGCATGACCGCAGGGTTTGGAGACAGCATTGTGCAAGGGAGACAGGCCCTATTCAGGTGCAAGGAAATCTCCTCCACTACTCTAAATTCAGCCAGGGCATATTCAGCCCAGCTTTGAGTCATCGAAGAAGGCCCAGGCACACTTCAACCCCCCCCAGTGGCTTTCTACAGTGAATGTACATCCCCAGCCCCTGTCACTCCAAAACCAGACAGTCCATACACAAACATGCAGAGGCACACAGAATGGTTAAACAAGAAAATGCCTACTTTCTAAACGTGGCATTTTCAAACACATAATTTAAAAACCATCTTTACTAAAAGATGTGTTATTAAATTCTGAGTTCAGAGAGCCTAAACTTTATATCTCTATCTTGTCCCAATGGGAAGTTATACTTGTATGGTGTTACAAAGCATTCCCCATTCTATCCTATGGGGCAAGATAGCCTTTCAATAGTGAAAAACGAAATTGGCTGTATTTCACTATCAGGACATGTCACACACACCAGTACTTGTCCTACCTTTCACATACACTGCACCCTGCCCAGGGGGGTACCTTGGACCTACCATAGGGGTGCCTTACATGTAAGAAAAAGGTAGGTTAGGGCTGGCAAGTGGGTGCACTTGCCAGGTCAACATGGCAGTTAACAACTGCGCACAGACACTGCAGTGGCAGATCTGAGTTACCTTTTCAGAGCTACTCATGTGGGTGGCACAATCAGTGCTGCAGGCCCACTAGTAGCATTTGATTTACAGGCCTTTGCACACTTCAGTGCACTTTACTAGGGACTCACCAGTAAATCAAATATGCCAATCAGTGAGAACCAATTGGAACAACAATTTATACAGGGAGCACTTGCAGTTTAACACTGATCAGCAGTGGCAAAGTGCCCAAAGCATCTAAGCCAGCAAAAACGAAATTCAGCACAGCATCAAAAATACAAGAGGTAGAGGCATAATGTCTGGGGAAACCACGCCAAAGATGCCAAGTCTAACACATGTCCCCTCCAGCTGAAAGATGGGGAGAACTACCCACCAGCTTGGGAGTTCTCATCACTAAGGCGGAAGAATCTGGACAGACCATCAGCATTGGCGTGTTCTGTACCAGGGCGGTGTTCCACCATAAAGTCCATTCCCTGTAGGGAGATCAATCAATCAATCAGGAATTTGTAGAGCGCACTACTCACCCGTGAGGGTCTCAAGGCGCTAGGGGGGGGGGTGCTGCTACTGCTCGAATAGCCAGGTCTTGAGTAGCCTCCTGAAGGTTAGTAGGTCTTGGGTCTGCCGTAGGAGGATGGGGAGGGTGTTCCAGGTCTTGGCGGCGAGGTAGGAGAACGATATGCCGCCGGAGGTCGTTTTTCGGATGCGGGGGATGGTAGCGAGGGCGCGGTCGGCGGAGCGGAGATGGCGGTTCGGGGTGTAGAAGGTGAGTCGTCTGTTGAGGTATGCTGGTCCGGTGTCGTGGAGTGCCTTGTGTGCGTGGGTGAGGAGCTTGAAGGTGATCCTCTTGTTGACGGGCAGCCAGTGCAGGTCTCTCAGGTGGGGTGTGATGTGGCTGTGTCGGGGGATGTCGAGGATCAGGCGGGCAGAGGCGTTCTGTATGCGTTGCAGTCGTTTCAGCAGTTTGAGGGCGTAGAGGGCGTTTCCGTTGTCCAGCCTGCTACTGACGAGGGCCTGGGTGACCGTTCTTCTTGTGTCAGTGGGGATCCACCTTTAGATCTTGCGGAGCATGCGGAGGGTGTTGAAGCAGGAGGATGAGACGGCGTTGACTTGCTTGGTCATGGAGAGCGTTGAGTCGAGGATGAACCCCAGGTTGCGTGCGTGGTCGGTGGGCGTTGGTGCTGCTCCCAGGGCGGTCGGCCACCAGGAGTCGTCCCAGGCTGAGCGGGTGGAGCCGAGGATGAGGACCTCCGTCTTCTCCGAGTTCAGCTTCAGGCGGCTGTTCTTCATCCATTCTGCGACGGCTTTCATTCCTTCGTGGAGGTTGGTTTTGGCAGTGAGGGGGTCCTTGGTGAGGGAGAGGATCAGCTGTGTGTCGTCGGAGTAGGAGATGATGTTGAGGTCGTGAAGTCTGGCGACGTGGGCGAGTGGGGCCATGTAGATGTTGAACAATGTCAGGCTGAGGGATGATCCTTGGGGTACGCCGCAGATGATCTTGGAGGCTTCGGAACGGAAAGGGGGGAGGCGGACGCTCTGGGTTCTGCCGGAGAGGAAGGAGGTGGTCCATTCCAGAGCCTTGGCTCGGATCCCTGCGTTGTGGAGATGCACCACCTCAACAGTTTTGGATTCTCACCCCTCATCTGCATCAACCATCTTAGGGGCCTGTGGTCTGTCTGAACCCAGAAGTGAGTACCAAACAAGTAGGGTCTTGGCTTCTTCATCGCCCAGACCACAGCAAAAGCTTCTATTTCAATTGCACTCCACCTCTGTTCCCTCGGAAGTAGCCTTCTACTAATGAAAGCTACTGGTTGGTCCAAGCCCTCGGCGTTCAATTGTGAGAGTACTGCTCCCACACCATGCTCTGAAGCATGTGTCTGCACAACCAAATCTTGGGAGAAGTTGGGTGTCTTGAGCACGGGCGCCGTGCACATGGCAGATTTCAGTGCATCAAAAGTGGTCTGACGTGCATCGGTCCAGATCACTTTCCTTGGCTGCTTCCTTGAAGTCAGCTCTGTCAAGGGGGCACCAATGGTGCCATATCCCTTGACAAACCCTTTGTAGTACCCGGTGAGTCCTAAAAAGGCTCTCACCTCTGTCTGGGTCTGGGGGGGCTCCCAAGCAAGAATGGTGTTGATCTTAGGCTGTAGGGGCGCCACCTGGCTGCTTCCTATTTGGGGCCCTAAGTACACCACAGATCCCTGCCCTATCTGGCACTTACTGGCCTTGATAGTGAGGCCTGCCTTCTGCAGAGCCTTCAACACTTCACAGAGGTGTTGCAATTGTTCTTCCCAGCTGGAGCTAAACACAGCAATGTCATCCAGGTAAGCGGCGCTGATTTCCTCCAGCCCGGACAGTACCTGGTGGCCAGTCTCTGGAATGTGGTGGGGGCGTTCTTCAACCCAAAGGGCATCACAAAAAACGCAGACCTCTCTCTTGCCCCATCAGTCAAGGCAATCTGCCAGTACCCAGACGTTAGATCAAACGTACTAAGGTACCGGGCAGCTCCCAGCCGATCAATGAGCTCATCAGCGATGGGGAGGGGGTGCACGTCAGTCCTGGTGACGGCATTGAGCCCACGGTAGTCCACGCAGAGCCGGAGTTCTGGAGTGGCACCAGGCGCAGCAGCTTTCGGAACCAAGAACCCAGGGGCTGCTGGAGGGCTCTATCACCCCTAACGCCAACATTTTGGAAACCTCTTCCTTAATGCTGGCCCTGACTTTGTCAGTTACTCTGTAAATTTTATGTTTTACAGGTAAACTGTGCCCAGTGTCCACATCATGAACACACCAATTGGTGATTCCTGGAGTCAGGGAGAACAGGGAAGCGAACTGTCCCAGCACCTGGCGACAGTCCCTCTGCTGCTCTGGGGTCAGGTTGGGAGAGAGGTTCACTCCATCCACTGACCTATCAAGTTCCTTGGCTGACAGGAGATCAGGAAGAGGCTCACTCTCCTCTTCCATTCCATCATCTGTGGCCAGGAGCATTGTGACTTTGGACCTCTCAAAGTGAAGTTTGAGGCGGTTCACGTGTAGGACCCTCAAAGGGTTCCTGGGAGTTTGCAAGTTGACCAAGTAGGTCACATCACTCTTGCGCTCCACCAGCTCAAATGGACCAGCCCACTTGTCTTGGAGCGCACAGGGCTCTACTGGTGCCATCACCCACACTTTTTGGCCAGGCTGAAACTCAACCAGAGTGGTATTCTGGTCGTATCATCGTTTCATCTCCTCCTGGCTGGCTTCCAGGTTCGCCTTAGTGAGTTTCCTGAAGCGTTGAGTCTGGTTTCTGAAGGCCAGCATGTAGCTGAACACATCTTGGGGGGGTCTTACCAAGAGTTTTCTCCCAGCCCTGCTGGTGAGAGGTCCTCTCACAGGGTGCCCATACAGCAATTCAAAGGGACTGAACCCTAAGGGTTTTTGTATTACCTCCCTGTATGTAAACAACAGGCATGGTAGAAAGATGTCCCACTTACGTCTCATTGGTTCTGCAAGACCCTTTATCATGCCTTTCATGGTACGGTTGAATCTCTCAACCAACCCATTCCCTTGGGGATGGTAAGCAGTGGTGAATTTGTACATTACACTGCACTCCTCCCACAGTGACTTCATATACCTGGAAATGAAGTTTGTACCACGGTCAGAGACCACCTCTCTGGGGAACCCCATGCGGGTAAAGATCCACATCAATACACGGCTCACCACAGGGGCCATGATTGTTCTGAGAGGGACAACTTCCGGGTACCGGTTGGCATGGTCCACCAAGACCAAAATAAACTTGTTGCCTAAGGCTGTCTTGGGTTCCAGTGGCCCCACAATGTTGATGCCCACCCGCTCGAAAGGGTTGCTCACTACAGGAAAGGGTTGGAGGGGAGCCTTACACTTCCCTCCTGTCTTGCTACTTGCCTGGCAAGTCTGACAAGACCTACAATGTGTGCCAACGTGCCTCTGCATTTGGGGCCAGTAAAAGTGGGTGACAAGCCTGTGATTGGTCTTATCACACCCCAAATGTCCTGCCAAAGGCACGTCATGAGCCAGACCCAGTAGGAAGGTCCTGTAGCACGCTGGTACCAACAGCACACGAGCTGCCCTGGGCTCAGCAACCTTATGCTCACTGTAAAGGAGACTATTCTCCCAATAAATCAAATGTGATCCGGACGGACCACCTGCTGCCTGGTCTGCAGCCGGCTGCCGGAAACCAACAGTAGTAGGGCATTTCATCTGCGCCTTGCAGAACTCCTCCCTGGAGGGGACCTCCTTCCTGCTGCCAATGGGTCAGCTCAGGCAGGTCTCCCAGTTTGGCCACTTGTTCCCCTGTAGGCTCCAGGGCAAACCCCTCAGATTCTGCCTCCTTGTGGACTGTGGGAACTTCGGGGGCTGGTTTCCCACGCCCCCTGCCCTTCCTCTTTCTGACAGGCACCTCAGCCAGTCTTTCAGGCTCCAGGTCCTCTTGATCACCCCTACCGGCTGTCATTGACCGAGTGGTCACACAAGTCCACTCAGGCAGTCCCAGCATCTTTAAAGGAGCCTGGCGCTCCACCTCCCTTCAAAGTGAGCTCTCCAGGTCATTGCCAAGCAGACAGTCAACAGGCATGGACGGACTTACAACGACCTTCAAGGAACCTGAGACCCCCCCCCACCTCAAAGGGAACATGCACCACCTTACACAGGCACTCAGAGTTGTCTGCAGCAACTACAGGGTGAAGTACATTGGGGATGACCTGCTCTTCAGACACCCATTGACACCTGACAGATGTCACACTGGCTCCTGTGTCTCTCAGAGCCTCCACCCTCCGCCCATTGATGGTCCCCCACTGCAGGTACTTTTTAGTGTTCTCCGGCAGGCAGGTTTCCTGGACCATCTCTCTGTCTCCTAATGAGACAAGGGTCATCACAGCTGGCTCCCCACCCTCACTAGGAACCAACTCCTCCCCCAGCACTACACTAACTAGCTCCACTGACGGTGCACCAGTGGGTGCTGTTTGTGCCTTGGGGCACTTGGGATCATTCGCCAGGTGGCCTTCCTGACCACATCCATAACACTTGCGGGGACCCCGGTTCTCTGGCTTACCCCTAGGGGGTCATGGCTTCTTAGAACTGGGGGCCTGGGAATCTATACCCTGGGAACTATTTTGGGGCCCTTTAGAGAACTCTTTTTGGTTACCCTTGTCCCCCCCCCCACTCTTCTGCTGGGGACCCTGCCCACCTTTTGTTGGGTTTCCCACATACCCCTTGTGGACCCTGGTACTCCTGAGCAAGCTTCCTGGGGTCAGTCAGCTTACTATCCAGCAGATGCTGGTGCAGCTATGGAACACAGAGTACTCAAGTACTCCCAACCAATCAAGTTGTACAACCCCTGGTAATCAGTTACCTTGCTGTCCTTTATCCAACCACCCAGTGCTCTGCAATACATGTTCACACATTCAACCCAAGTATTGGACTCAAGTTTCTTGAAGGACCTAAAATTGTCCCTGTACTGCTCAGGTGCGAGCCCATACTTAAGGCATAAAGCCTCCTTCATTTTGGGATAGGTCAGAGCACCCACCTCCTCTAAAGGTGTCAGAGTGTTCCTCCCATTGGCCTCAAAGTGTCTCCACAGGTCCGCCCCCCCAATTGTTTTCAGGGACCTCATTAATTCGCAGTGCTGCCTCATAAGACGCAAACCATGCATAAATGCCCTCCCCTTTCTGGAAATTTTGTACTAGGTCCTTTGGGAATGTAAACCTAACCCCCTTGTACTGGCGGAACGCTGCCACCATTTGTACTGGGCTCCACCTGTTTGGCTTTAATGTCCAGTTCTCTCATGCTCAACTCATGGGCCAAATTCAATTTCTTTTCCTCCAAAGCCCGAGCGTTCTTGCTCTCCTCTGCCTTGGTCTGGAGCCTCAAGACCTCCAACTCATGATCCCTGGCCCTGCGTCTTTCCTCCATTTCCTCTGGCGCCCAATTTCTGGAAGAATGATTGCTGCTAGCCCTAGAGGCTGCTCTCCCAACAGGTAAATCCTGGGATCTGAAACCATTTTCTGGCGCACCCCCATCTACATCTGCATCCCCTGTCTCCACAGCTTGTCTGGCCTCCCACCAGGCCCCTAAGGCCTTCTGTAGCTACTCATTCCTAGAGTTGCTCTTCATGGGACGTCCAAAGCTCTTGCAGAATTGCTTGAGTTGCTCTACTTTGTAATTACTCAACATTTCAATGTCAGACTTCAATTCTGCAGCCTCACTTGCTGATTTACCATTTAGAGACATGATGCTTGGATAACTCAAGGGTCAGATCAAAAATAGAACCAAAAAATAAAACACAGTATGTGGTTGCGTAGTGGTCTGCACTAACTAGTGATGTACACCAATCACTGTGGGTCAAGTACAAATACAAGTTCAAATCCTCACCGCTGACCACCAATGTTAGAAATGGGGGTCTCTATTTGGCAGAGGTAGGTACCTTTGTCCAAAAAGGGACCCTGGCTTCTAGTCAGGGTAAGGGGGATACACACTTTAGATAACCCCTGCTCACCCCCTGGGTAGCTTGGCGCGAGCAGACAGACTTATCCCAAAGGCAATGTGTAAAGTATTTGTACTCAAAACACACAGTAATACAGTGATACCACAATTGGACACCAAACCAGTTTAGAAAATTAAAGTAACTTTATCTAAACTCAACAAGACTAAAACGACAAAAATCAAACATACATGTAATAAGAATATGACTTTAAAAAGGTTTCAAACAACTTGGCCCATAGAAAACTATGTATGCGTGATTTCTCTCAAAGTACCTGTAGTTGCGACAAAATTCACAAGGCCAAACAGCTGCAGAGATGGGAAGCGTCGAAAAACAAAGAGACCATGGGGAGGCGAAGCGACAGTTCTGCTGCACGCAGGAGAAGTGATGCGTCGAATCCTGTCTGTAGGGGAAAGTGATGCATCGATTCCGAGATGGTTCTGGTCCGCGGGTGTTGCATTGGGAAAACTTTCTGCACAGGTACGATGCGTGGAAATCCTGGATGCATCGGCAATCGATGCGGCAGCGGCGCTGCGTCGGTTTTTCAGCCGCGATCCTTCGATGCGTTGGTTCTTGCTGCGGCTACAAGTGCTGTGTCGGTTTGGGCAGCGGCAATGCGTGGAGATTCTTCCCACACAGCAGTGCTGCGTCGGAAAAACAGCCGCAAGCGATGCGTCGAATTTCTTGTAGTTGCATTACTTCTCCAGCTCTCAACAGCAGGAACAACATCCAGAGGCCCAACACAGTCACAGGCACCTCTTGGCAGGTCAGAACTCCCAGCAAGGAAGTTCGGGGGAGCTGGGGGTGAAGTCTTTGTGTCCCTGAGACTTCAGAACAGGAGGCAAGCTCTACTCAAGCTCTTGAAGATCTTCCTCAAACAGGAGGGACACCGCACACAGCAAAGACCTTGTCCTTTCCTTGGCTGAAACAGCTACTGCAGGCCAACCCCAGACAGCACACAGCAAAGGGGCAGTACACCTCCTCCAGTTTCTCCAGCTCTTCTCCTTGGCAAAGGTTCCTCTTGATTCCAGATGTAGTCTAAAGTTCAGGGGTCTTAGGTCTAGTACTTATACCCCAAAATGTCTTTGTTCTCTTTGTGCAAGGGTCTCTGAGCCCAGTCCAAACCAGTTCTGTCCTCACTGATGCAGCATGACCGCAGGGGGTGGAGACAGCATTGTGCAAGGGAGACAGGCCCTATTCAGGTGCAAGGAAATCTCCTCCCACTACTCTAAATTCAGCCAGGGTCTATTCAGCCCAGCTCTGAGTCATCCAGGAAGGGCCAGGCACACCTCAACCCCCCAGTGGCTGTCTACAGTTAATGCACATTCCCAGCCCATGTCACTCCAAAACCAGACAGTCAATACACAAACAGGCAGAGGCACACAGAATGGTTAAACAAGAAAATGCCTACTTCCTAAAAGTGGCATTTTCAAACACATGATTTAAAAACCATCTTTACTAAAAGATGTGTTATTAAATTCTGAGTTCAGAGAGCCTAAACTTTATATCTCTATCTTGTCCCAATGGGAAGTTATACTTGTATGGTGTTACAAAGCATTTCCTATTCTATATTATGGGGCAAGATAGCCTTTCAATAGTAAAAAACAAAATTGGCAGTATTTCACTATCAGGACATGTCACACACACCAGTGTCCTACCATTCACATACACTGCATCCTGCCCAGAGGGGTACCTTTGGCCTACCATAGGGGTGCCTTACATGTAAGAAAAGGGGAGGTTAGGGCCTGGCAAGTGGGTGCACTTGCCAGGTCAGCATGGCAGTTAACAACTGCGCACAGACACTGCAGTGGCGGGTCTGAGTTACCTTTTCAGAGCTACTCATGTGGGTGGCACAATCAGTGCTGCAGGCCCACTAGTAGCATTTGATTTAGAGGCCCTGGCACACTTCAGTGCACTTTACTAGGGACTTACCAGTAAATCAAATATGCCAATTAGGGAGAACCAATTGGAACAACAATTTATACAGGGAGCACTTGCACTTTAACACTGATCAGCAGTGGCAAAGTGCCAAAAGCTTCTAAGCCAGCAAAAACGAAATCCAGCACAGCATCAAAAATACAGGAGGTAGAGGCAAAAAGTCAGGGGAAACCACGCCAAAGATGCCAAGTCTAACATCATTGAATGGCTGCCCTACCATAATAATGATAATAATAATAATTCCTATTTGTAATCCGCAGACATATCACCCCCTTAAGGGTTTCAAGGCTTTCGGGCTGTCGGTGAGATTGTCAGCTATTGCCCAAAGTAACATGGTGCTGAGCTGAGCTGCCATCGGTGCCGAGGATCGAACAGTGTGAGCCCGAATGGAGTCAGCCGCTCTGGCCTCTGTGCCACATCTCTCCAAGCAGAAGATGGCCATCCCCGTCATCCTGAATCTGCAGGACATAGGTAGAGGCGGTTCCACAGTTGTGTTACCTGAAGCAGGGCTCTCCTCTTTTGCTCCTTTGCAGTTCCTTAGAGTCCTTTGGCGTTCCTTTGAGTGCACCAGCAGTCAGTAATCTGTTGATGTTTGAATCTGTTTTTATTGATTTTCATTTAACAACGCAAGCATACACAGTGCAAATCACATTCTGTTTTAGCTGGTTACTTAGTAGACAGTTTACATTGGTACAGGGGCGACCTGGACATATCTGCGCCTCTAGTGGTGACAGTCATTTGCGCGTATTGAATTTATATACGCCTCACATGTTGACCTCTGGTGTTATTTTCAGTTACTTAGTACCCAGGTGCACCCCATTTGCTTTCTCAGTAAGACCTGACTATGTGGTAGTCTGCTAACAGGGGAGGCAGGCAATAATGAAACGGGACAAAGTAAAAACAAAACAGGTAGTGTGTCTAACTGGAGCTATTCCTGGCTCCCCACATCAATGCATCATCTCCGCTCGTGTTTGTTGGATCATTTTGATGTATGTCCTGAAACCCGTGCCAGGCAATGCGTTAGCGTGCCCACCAGTAGTGGATCCTCAATTACATCTGTGTCAGGGCCTATGTTCCTCTCCTAGTGCGTGCTCAGGGGTGTTACCGTCATTTGGGGTCAGCGTGTTTATCGCTGTGCTATGGGCGCGATGCAGCTCACTCAGAATCGCGTACCAGCAGTCAGTAATCTGTTGTTCCCAAAGCAGAAACACTTGCTTTGGTCAGGGATCACTAGAAATAAAGTGAGCTTTGACATGGAGCTCAAGGAGAAACGTAGTTCCACAGACTTGTCTAAAAGGTGTATATGTGTAGTAATATTATAGGACTATCTTTATTCCCTCTTGAAGACACATCATTATTTCAACAGTGGTGATGAGGAACTTCGGATGTTTCGGAGCAACATTTGCGTTCCGTAGGGACTTATGTTTTTGGTATCTGATGGTTTGTAATCACACAGCCGTTGCATTGTGCATGGCTTGGCTTTGGTGTGCACCTTCTGGATACCTGCTCTTTCTGTAGTAAAAACCAGCCTCAGCCACTGGGAGTTGCCATTCCCCACTAAATGCCTCATCTGCTGTGCTTAAACGCCAGACATATTCTAGCCCTGGTGCAGAGCCTTGATGACATTTCTGTTTGTGTGTGAAATTATCTTATTTTATTTGTTTTGCTACTTGAACGTAACTTTTACCTGGATTCTTAGTGGAAGACTGTGGAATTTATTTCAACAGTAGTATTCGAGACACTGTCAGTGATACTTCCACAGGGTGTCGAAAGTAACTGGGACACTGATAGTATTCCAATGCTACCTGAGGAAAAGGATTCTGTGTTACATACATTTTCGATTTCTATGTCTGGTTTGATTGTTTCTGGTCTTTTTGTGTAACGTATAATGTATTATAATGCAGCACGTGGATATTTCTTCCCCTCCAGATTTTTCCAAGATGCCCGTGACCCAGCTGCACCTTTGGAAAGAATAGGAGGAGTTTTTTACTGTTTTAAAAGTATTGACGCTGATAAATTGATGAACTGCAGAAAAAGAGGCATTAATACTGCCTTATTTCTGAGAAGCAGGATATTTTCAGGCATTTACCTCAAGCTTTACATTAGTGACCAGAAATGGAGAAGGTAGAACACTTTGGAGAATCTGTAATGCATTTTAGGTGCTTTTTAAACCCAAACTGAATGTAGTATTGGAACATGATCAGTTTTACACCAGAGAGCAAGAATAGGTTAACATCTTTGATTGTTTCCTTAATGCATTATATATGCTTGCACCCACTTGCAGTTTGGAGATTTTTAAACAAGAGGTGGTGGTGATAAGGGAACACTGCAAAAAGTTTCAAGAAATGCAATCTCAATTACTCAATTGCTACTGGAATTCGATAAAGTATTCCAGGCAGTCAGTCAAAGTGATTAGTTAGGAGAAAATGTAGAAGAAAAACATAGAGATGTGCAGTGCTTCAAAGAAAAAGTAGGTGAGGACTTTGACAAAAAGAAGTGGGGCATAACTATGAATTTTATTGGTGTGAACGTAGCTAGATTGGGGATAATTCCATGAGTCACCCTTCAATCACAAAACCGAGTAAAGTTTGTGTGAGGAAATGACTTTTTGCTGTAATGTTCCAGAAGAGGAAAAACATTTATTGGAAGAGGAAATAAAAACAAAAGGTTGTGTTTGTGGTTAGAGACAGGGATAATAAGGGACGGACCATTAGTTGCACGTAGCTGTTTAAACTGAAGATGAAGAAAACAGTCCATACAGGTGTATGAAACCATATCGATGAAAGCAGACTCGGGGTCTCCTAAAGTAAACAATGAGGAAGGATAGACCTCTGGTCATTTAAGAGTCGAGAGATAATTTGACAGATCATTTCAGAGCAAAAAGGTGTCTAAACAGAGAGAAGCTGATATGAAGTACTGTCACAACGGCATGACAGTCGGGATCAGTGGCATAGCAAGGGGGGGGCGCACTGCCCCCCCCCCCACTCTCACATGAGTTTGCCACAAGGGCGGCGAACGCAAGATTCATCGCCAGCACCCCACCCCCTCTTCAGCGCACCCGCGGGGCGGGAAAGGAAAAGACCGCCACCGGTGGCAAAGTGCCAAGCTACGCCACTGGGTCGGGATTCTGTGTTTGGGTGCCACACATTTGGGGCCCCACTCTCCTGTTCTAGCCACGGCCGGACTGGCAACCGAACCCAGCCCCTGGGGGTGCTAGTGTCAAGAATTGCTGCACCGCTGCCGCTTTTGTTACAGAGGACCGAGATTGCTGCACTGCTGCAAAACCGGCCCTCAGTAACAAAACTGGCACCCACGGGTCAAAAACTGGCCCCCACCCTTCCAGCCCACCGGGAAGACACTTGGTGCCCGCTACTGTCAGTCCGGCCCTGGTTCTAACCGATTTTAATTAAAAAACAGAAAGCCTGACCTATTTCTCGTGTTTTAACATATTTTTATTAAATGTTTTGCTATAACTTGTACAGGCATTTTAATATTTCAATAATATTGGGACATTCACCCATGCATACAACTTTTGATTGTAGTGCTTTAGCTCATGGTGACATTTGCCCTCGACAATAATGTAACAATAACATAGTAAACTTTGCCACTCACCTTTGGTGCTTTATCAGTTTCATACTATGTATCAATATTATTTCCCATCTGTTTTGGTATTTGTGTGTGGGGGCATATTATCAGCCCACGGGAGGAACGCTTGCAGTGAGAAAGTCGCTGGAGGGACTTCCTTTATTTGTCTTCTGGGTAGTCTTTGTTTTCAGTTTAGCTGGGAATTCTTGCCCCATTCCTTATTCCTACCGTCATGTGGAAATTCAGTCCAGTTTGTTGTGTAACTGTCTTTGCCCTTCTACAAATGTCTGAAGGTAAAGGGTTACGCATGTCGGGTTGCTTGGCAAATGATGCTTCCTTTCAGTCAGTCCACTTTCTATGGTCTCTGCCCTGTGTCTGTCTCTGTACCACTGTACTTTTCATTTAACATTTTATACTTTCTCCTACTTCAGTGCCTGTGATAGTCACTGGCCGTGCGCAGCAGTGGAAAACTTGATTTCTAGTGTGTAGCGATCAGCTGTTTGGTCAGTAATAAAGTTAAGTCCAGGAACTTACTTTGGGACTGGTTCTCCTTGTTCTACCCATCTGTGGCAAACCTACGGGTGTAAAAGACCTGCTTTTCCAGGTATCTGTCAGGTCAGCGGTCACTGATGCCCAGTACTGGACATTCCCACACCATGTGGATTAATCCTGCCTCCATCTCCTGGCGTCTGGGGCAGATGTACAGTTGCTTGATATAGCTGACTCAGTTTCTGGATCATCACATATGTTGTAGGTACACAGTTGTATTGGAGTAGATGGAACAGGGCATTCCGTGACACTTTTGGTGTAAAAGCTGGTGATGCGTCCCACTTCCTGGCACTCCTCCGACTGTCTATGTCGGATTTCCCTTTACCTCTCAATCTACCAATGTCTCTTCTGGTTTCCTTTAGCAGGCTCCTACATAGCATTGTCACCTGGCTTTTTGCTAAGCACCTTGTCAGCAGCATTTGCGGTGTGTTATATGTCACATGTTATTTCTTCTCTCGCCCCCAGATATCTCAGATCAGCTTAATCAATGACTCGTATTGTAAGAAGTAGCCCACCAGGGCATAATATTTCTCTGATAGTTCAGTACACTTTTTAAGTTTGCTTTACTATAAAACTCTCTTACCATCGCTATTCCTGCTGTCTGCCACAAAGTGATGGAACCCAATCTCTCAGCCTCCACCATACCCGCTAGATAGCTCGATTCCAATTCATGGACATATGCCATTTTCACTTTTGTCTTCTTCATGCATTTGTTTCAGCTATATTTTGCAGCTTTCAGTGGCCGAGCACTGTTCCATTACAGTTCCATCAGCTGTCTCCCACCGTCTCTTTCAGGAGAGTTCATCCTTTGGCATTGGGGGAATCCGATAACCATCTGGCCACCCACTGTAAGCATGCTTCCAGGTAATAGAGTTTGGTGCTCCCATTCCCCCTTGTTCTAATGGCATCATAAGTGTCTGCAAAGTGGTGCTACAGCACACTGGTCTCTGGATGAATTTTGTGAGAACACATTTTATTTCTCAAAAGAGCATTTTCGGGAGGGACATTTGTATTGTAGAAAACTAATAGAACAGTTTTGGCAAGTCTGCCATCTTTAACAGGGCCAATAATGGCTAGTTCAGGCTAGTTCAGACAGTATTACCTTTTTAGAAAAGGCAATATTGCCCTTCAAAGCTACTACTGCTGCCCTCGTATTTCCTGCTATTCGGGTTCCTCCCTATACACCTGCACTCCCAGGTATCAAAATGTGTTGAATTCTCATGCTAAGACAATATTTGTCAGTCCTGCTCCATGTCTGTTTGTCTCAGCAGAAAGATGCAGGATTTTACCCTGTTCACTTAGTCCAGACACTTTGCCAAACTGCGTATGTTCCTCTTTTTCAAAATTAGTTGTCACAATCAAAGGTCAATTCCTGATTCAGATGCAACACAGTACACGTTAGATTGAGTGCGAGTTTTTCTTTTTATTCATGAATTAATTTGGTCCATTGCACTCATTAGCATTTTTTTGTTATTACATGTGTTGTTCAAAAAACAGCCGACACGTGTTTTACCCTATGTGGCAGATAGTGCCTAGGGCTTTCTCAAGGCTAATCATGTTATTGCAGCGGGCATAATTAAAAAACTTCAATTTATATAAATTCCAAAAATAGCACAGCAGTTTTGTAAGTCATCCAATTTTCAAGTTAGTGTCAAAATGGTCTCACGTCTAATCCTCGGGTAAATCCGTAGCGCTGTAAGTGAGAATAGGATGCACTAGGTTAAATAGTGCATCCTATTCTCACTTACAGCGCTACGGATTTACCCGAGGATTAGACATGAGACCATTTTGACACTAACTTGAAAATTGGATGACTTACAAAACTGCTGTGCTATTTTTGAATTTATATAAATTGAAGTTTTTAATTATGCCCGCTGCAATAACATGATTAGCCTTGAGAAAGCCCTAGGCACTATCTGCCACATAGGGTGAAACACGTGTCGGCTGTTTTTGAACAACACATGTAATAACAAAAAAATGCTAATGAGTGCAATGGACTAAATTAATTCATGAATAAAAGAAAACTCGCACTCAATCTAACGTGTACTGTGTTGCATCTGAATCAGGAATTGACCTTTGATTGTGACAACTAATTTTGAAAAAGAGGAACATACGCTCACAACACTTCTCTTATATGTTTTTTCGAGGCTGAGGAGGCCCAGAGCCTTGAGCCAAGTTCCTCCGTTATCCCTGGGATTCATATCCAGAGTCAGGATCTCTGGGCTGTCTTCTCTTTTTTTATACTTTGCCAAACTGCCTCAGCATTTCTGAAGCTTGGTTCAACTCTGAACTGACATCTTTTAAGTATATAAGTACTTGGTGTGCTTGTAATGATATGGTTTATGTATGGTTTCTGAAACCATCAGTCCTATCTTAGTCCTAGTTTCCCAGACTTCAAAATATGCTCACTAGGGGCTCCATTTCTATTGCAAATAATAACTGGGACAGAGGGCATCCCTATTGGGCCCCCCTCTCATTGGGGCTTGCATCTGGTACCAGCAACATATACAGATTCTAGCAGTGGGTCAATGAATAGCAAAGAGATCCTCAAGTTTATGCTTGGCCCCATTCCCAGTCTCTTCAACACTCTTAAAATCTTGATTGAGTGTAGCTTATCGTACACTTTCTCTAGATCTGGCAACACCTTCTAGCAGCCCTCTTTGTTCCTCCAACTTCTCCAGTTTTTAGCACAGTCTCATGGTATTGAGAGGAGTTCTTTGTCTGGGTATGAATCCTTTTTGGTCGGGATGCACTATGTCAGCCAGTAATTTGACTGTTTGATCAGCTAGAATATTACTCAGGATTTTATAGTCTGTTAAGCATGAACAGCAGCCTATACGGGTTTCTTTGTTACTGGTCGCACATTTGCTTATGAAGCACATCTATTGTAGCTTCAGTTATAGTTCTTGGCAGGGTGCTCTGTACTCATACACCTGCTTATCTATTGCTCCTCTTTTTTCTGTAATTGGAGTGTCTAGTACTCCTCATCGTTTATCAATCAGTGTTTGAAGGCAGACATTGTCAAGGGAGCTTCATACATTTAGTTCCTTTGCTTAAAAAAAGCTGCATAGCAATCAGTGAACACCTGATTAATATCTGTTTAGGAGTATACTGCTGTTCTCTGTCAGCTTGTTTTGCTATTATGGGTGGCTCTGAAGTTTCTGTCCTTGCTTGTCACACTAGTTATCTGCCACTCTATCACCTTCATTGTGTTGCTTGTCCACATATCTCCTATAGTCACCTTTGTTTGATGTACATTGTGCTTCATTTTCTAAAGTGCTAAGTTTCCTCTTCAACTTTGTCCACAGCCCTTAAGCAGTTGTTATAGGTTCCGCTTATCACCACCTTAAACACCTTCATTTCAGCCATTACACTAGGTGCTGTATGTCTGTTCTCTACAAAATGATTTTGAATTGCCTTCTGTACCATTTCCCTGTATCCAGGTCTTCCAGTGCTTCATTCCCTAAGCTCTGTGTGTGTGATGGCTGTATTAATTTCCCATCAATGTGGTGTCAATGCCAGTGGGTTATGGTTGGATGAAGTTTTACCTAGACATTCTGTATTCATGACTGTGGCAAGCATATGAGGGTTGGACAGAATAGCGTCCAGTTTGGAATACAGGTCATGTAATGGAGAGTTAAAGAAGTATTTCCTCTTATCTAGATGCTTACCCCACCATGACTCAACTATTCTCCAGTGTTGAATCCGTTCTTTGAGCACCCTCGCTTCTCCTACCATTAGGGAATCATCAAGGGATTGCTGTGATCTGTGCAGGACAAAAGCAGTCAAAAATATGCTGTCTTCTCCCAGTAACTTGGGTAAGTGTACCTGCACTACCAACCTTGTGGATAATTGATCCAAGAATCCTGCCTGGTCAATGCATAGATGTTGGCTATTAGTACTTGTGCCTGTCTAGTCATCCCTTAATTAGTACATACCGGCCTTCTTTATCTATAAAGGTCTCATCTGTTGAGAAGGGATTCTCAGTCCTATCCAAATTAAGACTTCCTTTGTATGTGCTGAGTAACCAGTAGGCTCCTATGTTCCCTCTGCTTTTTCCTGACCCCACTCCCCTATAATGCTGTGGGATGAGTTTCCTGTATTAAGGCAATGTGGACCCACCTCCTTTTTAGATATAAGTGTATTGTGTAACACTTAGGTGCTGTATTTACCCACTAACGTTCCAGGTAACACACTTATAAATGTTCATAGTCTATGTACTTGGTAATTGCTATGGTGGTCACTACTAGACCATTCCTTCCAACTGCTCAGCCTATATATAGGTCATAGTAAATACACTTTTTTCCCCTCCTCCACATGCAACGGCTTTCAGTATGAGGGTGATCATCATAACTGGCTCCAGTGAGCAGGTCAAGCAGTTCACCTCGCCCAACTCTAATAACGTAACAACAAATAGTATCAATGTCATATTCTGATGCAGAAAAAGAAGTGGGGGAGCGTCAACAGCCTGTGGCCTACTTCCTGCAATCTCTGCATCTATTTTAGTATCCTTCTCGCCTATTTGAGTACCTTTCTGCATTTCGCTCATCTGCAGTGAGGGTGGAGGGATCAGCTTCATGGGCCCATTCAGTGTGTCCTGTACATTACCAATTCAACTCAGTTCCTCTGTCCCAGTGGGTTGTCCTTGCTTGTTTCAGAGTTTGCTTCTGATTGTTGTCACACTCAGCATTCATGGCCAGGCTGCCTTTTCCACTAAGCGACATCACCACCACGAGAGACGTTTTTGTACAGCTGTCTATAAATGTCAGTAACATTGTGGAATGCCATTTCAGTTCTGCAGTCCGCTCTGAAAGATGTCAAGTAGATCAGATTCCTCAGTGTGTTAACTGAGTTGTGCACACGTTTTGCTACGACTTTTGCCAGGAATGGTAGGTTGGTGACTGGTGGGAAGTTGTTTAGGTTTTCTGGGTCCACTCTGAGTATTTTGAGGAGGGGTGTGACCTGTTCTACTTTTAGACAGTGTGGGACTGCACCTTAGGTTTGTGATGCTTTGATCAATTTTGTACAGAAGGAGGTAATGAGGTGGGTGAACTCCTTGATCAAGGATGAGGGGCCGGGGTCTCATATGTGATCTGTGGGTATAGTTAGGGTTGCCAATGATTTTCGTGAGGTCCTTTTTGTGAGTACCCTGAATTCATTCCAAAATGTGTTGTTCTTCTGGGTTATTAATAGGTGGTGTTACTCTAAGTCCCCGGGGCTGTTCATAGGGCACTGGTGGAGGTAAGGAGTTCTCGTATGTGGTGACTCACTATATTAAGATCAGTCTTTGATATCTTGTCGGTGAATAATTCTGAAAAGGCTTTGCAGCTCTCCTTGGATGAGTTATTGATCAGAGTGTTGGCAGGTGATGTTTGCTGCTTGATAATGTTAAATAATTGTTCCGGTCAGTTTTGGCTTTGTTTAGTTGTGAGCGGAAGAATATGTTTTTACTCTAAGAACATTTCTCTTGTACTTGTTTCTTACATAATGTATAAGAGTAAGTTGTTTAGTTGAGGAGCTTCTCTCTTTCTTCTTGCAGTTAGTCGTAGGTGCCTCCTCTTCCCGTTAAGCTTCTTGTAGTTAGCTTACCCATGTTTCGTTGAGGAATGGAATGCCAGTCTTGTGACATGATCATTGTGGATATTTCCTTGTTGTGCTTTGAAACTGATCTGCAGTTGTGGAGCATACATTTATGCTTGGATATGGAGCTCCAGTGTGAGCGCTCAGGAATAATCAGACATTAATGTTGTGGTTGATTGTGATGTCACATTTTGCCTGATGTGGCTATTTTTGCTGCGTTTGATGGCATCTGTTGTCTTGATTTCCTATGTCTCATGGGATTTGTGGTTTTGCGATTGTAGGAGGATACAAGAAAGTCTATTTTTATTGGGTTGGTTTGTCCTTTGTGCCAATAGGACATGTAGTACTGCTGTGTCTTTCCTGTCCGTAGTATTGAGTCTCTGTTTCAATAATTCTGGAGCTTCGCGACCACAGGTGTCGGCGCTGCTCTTTATGGGGGTTGTACTTTCAGCACCCTGTGTGCATGTTGGATGAAGAAACAGGTGGGCAGGCCCGAGGGTGTGAGGACAGTGATCAGTCACTCCTCCAGGTCCTCTTCCATGCTAAGGCCCTCCACTTTGTCTGGCAGCCCCATTATGTATGCATTGTTTCTCATTGAGTTCTCTTTGCACCTTCTACTATGTATTCAGGAAATCTAACCTGCAGTTAGGTCTAATACTTGTTTTGCAGATCTTTCATAGCCAGTTGTAGGTTGTACCCTCCACCTATTCAACCCTATCTGTATTTTCTCTTAGTAGATTGCAGTCTGTTGCCATAGAGTCAGTTTTCTGATCCAATGCATCTCAGATGGTTTGTTTCACATCTGAGGTTGAGTTCAGTTTATCCCCCACACCCATTAATGCTACACTGACATCAATGTTATTTGGGCCTTCCCCTCCTTTGACACTTGTCCACTGCTAACGTTTGTTTGCCATCTGGCACTACATTTGCTTTACATTTACTCATGATAAAAGCACTTCTGCTACCTCTGGTGTGGGTTATTATCTCTTTAGTATGTGCTCTAGAGTGCCAGGGTTAATCTTTGTGCTGCTTCTAGGTCAAGTATTCCTAGTATTGACTTTCTTGCGTCTCTTGCTGTTTATCTGCAGCTATTCATTTAGTTCTCCCCCGTTGGCAGGTGGTAAGGGAGCTCTGGGAAGGCGGGCAACCTAATTCTCACCCAGCTTATCTATTTGAGTGCCTTCCACAGTGGGTAGTGCTCCTTCAGTGAATTTTATGAAGCCCCTGGACTTTGAAGTGCATCGCAATTCTCCTTTGTTCCCTATTTATCTTCCGCCACGTTGGCCAAGAAACCTCTCAGCTGCCAGTAACAGCACTTCCTCCGGCCTTTTCTCTGCACCTATAGATCTTCATCTCTTCTGCCCTTCTACTGTTCAACAGTCATCCCAGGTACATCCTCTCTTCAACAGCAAATGGGCCTTGCAGTTATTTGCTGTGGATAAGTGGCTAAACGTTTGGGGGAGACTGGCCTCACTTGCAGTTCTTCTCTGCTATCCCCCTGTATCAGTACTTGCAGGCATCAATCCTCTGTCCCATTCCACTGAGGTGTGCCTCATCTCCAGGCAGCAATACTGCTTTCTGCTTCACCTGATTTTCAGTGCCCATGCTCCAATCTGGAGGTTGACCCAGTGGGCCCCCGCAGTTCAACAGCTCCAACGGCGGTTTCCTCTTCTCCTACTGCCCCATTTAGCTAGCCCACAATCTGTCTAGATGCCTTGAAGGTGACCTCCCATGTCCCTGGGGTGAGCTCCTTCAGTAGGCCATGGCAACTGCCATAGTACCTCCTCTTCATGGACTTAGTGCCCCCGCCACCCAACTATTCCTTTTTAATGCTGTTAGCACAGCAGCATGACTAGGTGCCACCAATACTGTGTTTTCACTTTCTCTAGAGTACAAGTCTTCCAAATTTCAAGTTGCTCCCTGGATCACAAATATAGGAGAGGCACTGGAAAAGTCTTAGTCCCGGACCATACCAAAGTTACTTAGATGCCTACTAATGTGAAGGGTATGTGTTGGAAATAAGGATGTCAAGGTTTTGGGTTGGAAAAGTCAAATTTGAGGTTTAAATTAGGCCCATGTTCTGAAGAACAAATACCGTTAGTGATAGATAATAAAGTAGTGAAATTTTGGTGTAACATTTTTTGGAAATTGTAAAACAATAGCTTTGTTGGCAAATTACAAATCTAAGATTTGTCCTGTCCTTCTGTAGCTTCTGCCAGTATTATTCAAAATGTATGTATCAGGGGTCTTAAATGAGTAGCTCAGGAGCTACTGGTAGCCCGCCAGTCCCGATGAAATAGCTCCCTGAAATGCAGCCCATCGCAAAACGTGTCGGAGGGTCTCACCATTTTGAAGCTGGTAGCACTACACATCTTCATATCATGGCAGAGGCCACCAGCCAAACCAATGTCAGGGACACACACACAAAACCACAGTGTGACAGTTATGACCACTTGTCTCCACTCTTAATTTAGCAAAGTCACATGGAGGATTGGTCACTTTGCAAGCCCCACTCTACTGATCATACAGTACCTGTGAAAATAGGGCCAGAAAAGAAGTGCCAGCAGCCAAAGTGGAGTTGCTAGGCTAGAGAGTGGGAGTGCTGAAGACAGAGTTGAAATATGTGATAACCGTGCGTTAGCAGCCCCCCAGACAGGGAGAACGGAGGCTGGATAAAAAGTAAAGACTGGTCTGTTTCAGATGATGGCAGTTGTGTGTGCATGTATGTGTATTTGTTTAAATGTTTCATTGTGCATATGTATGCATATGTGGGCTAATATATATATATGTTGTGTACATGGCTGGTGTTGTGTCTTTCCACGAAAGACGTTGTCTCACCCTGGGAGCCATTACTGGTGTCAAGGAACACCAAATGTACATGGTGATCCCAATATAAGAGGTTTATCTCTGACATAATGTTGGCACTGGGATAATGCGAATAATATGCTGGGCATCTTTGGACTAATCATGGCATAAGGCAGCTATCCCTGGCATATTTTGAGTATGCTTGGCTTAATTGTGGCCATCCATCACATAATTAAGGCCGTCCTTGGAATAATAATGGCCATGACTGACATGTTGTGGTGAGTCTTAGCATTACGCTGGCCAGCCATGGCAAAATTGTGGCTCTTGAACGCACTGCTGTATGTTACCGTTTTTTCCATCCAAAATGCATTGAGGTTTATGCATAACCATCAGGACTTGAAACCGATGAATTGTGGCTATGACTGTGATGTAATTCATGGCTGTTGATAATTAAACATGAACAGTACAGGATTGTGTGATTCTTAAACACGGTTGTTTAATAATAAAGGAATTTTATCTTTGACATCTACTATTGACTGCAATGTGTAATTGATGCAAGATACACCAGTGTGTTCGTGGGACTAATATATATGCTGACATAGAGCACATTCATTATTACAGATGAGGTGCTTTTGAACAGAGGGCTTTCCAGCTCAGCACACTAGACAAGGATTCAGTAGAAGAAATGTTTGAATTATTTTTGACAGTCTTCTAGGAGTGCATAACAGGAACCAGGATTTGTAAAATGTGTGGCTGTGACATACTTGTGGGCATCTGTGGTGTAAACTGGGCATTTTTGACGTTATGGTGAGCATCCCTGGCATGTGATTGTAGTACTAGGGCAGGTGGAGCAACATCTATCAATTTGATGCTATGGAAACCATAAGCTGACATTTGGGGACCATGCATGAAAACTGATTTTCCGAAGAAAAAAAACAAATTTGTGCCTCAAAAAAGACAAGATTTTTGAGAAACTGAGATGCTGATGTCTAAAGACAACATGATTAAAAATCTAGAATATGTTTAAACTTGCTCTTTGAATGATGGATCAAACGGAGTTGAGGAGATTTATAGATGTTAGTGTTTCTTTTATGCCAGTGGATACTTCCACTGGAGGTTGTATTTCATTAGTCATGTGGAGGCATTTTATGTTGATAAAGTTTGTACTGAAAATTGCTGTTAGTAACCCTGCATTATAAGTTGGGGTGGCTGATGTTCTACAATATTGAGTTTTAAATATCGTCCGAACCATATTATGTATCCTGAATATCAACTACCACAATATCATGATAGTAAGTCTTCATAGTGAAGTTTAATTGCATTTACATTCTTAACTTCACATAGCTTAATTTTAAAGATATATGTCTCTTCAAGGCACGTAGATATGGAGTTAAAAATAGTAAATCAATACCTGCCTTTGTATGCATACTTTTCAATATGTGGCAGAACAATATTTTGTCATTTGATATTGTGAAATACATATGGGTGGTCACTACTAGTAATCATGCAAAATGTCATTTTTATTGGGATTGTAGTTGACGTGGTCACTAATACAACAATGGTCACAGCCATTATTAGCTCAGGACTATTTTCATTCATCAGAAGTAGCTTACATTATAGAAAAGGATGAAGATCCCTGGTATACATCATATGCTGATAAGGTGGAGATTACGTAAGAGGGTGTGCCTTTGAATGGTGTGCAAATAAAGAGGGCTGTGTTTCTTAGATTGAAGGAAGCCATCTCTAAGAGTAACCAAAGATGAAAATAAATGTATCACACCATGGTTTTCAGAGCTTATGATTTGAGATCCGTTATTTCTCATACAGTAGAGATACAGGAGTGGAATGAAGTGTTTGCATATAGAGCTTTAACTCTGTACCAGAACAGATTTTATGTAAGTGAAAAGGATCTAACTGACTTTGTCTGTCCAGTCCAAAAAATTTTTTTATTGGAAAAGGTTTCCTTGTACTCACTGGTGATAAACCTTTGGTTAATATTCTCTCACAAAGGGGTGGTAACATCGCAAACCCATTGCTCGTGTTTCTCATCTGATCCCTAAGTCACAGAGACATATGATGGAAGTTGTTTGTGTCCAAGAGAATACGAATATGACTGCAGATTGCTTGTCAAGATTTCAGGGTTTTTCAAGAGATTATGATGATAAAGAAGAAGAGGTAGGCGTGGTGTGGTGACCTCTCCATTGGAAGTAATGGCTGATGTAGCACAAGTCGAGTGGAGGCATGTTGAGAGCATGTTTGAAGATATGGGTGTGGCAAGTGAGCTGTTGTTTAAAGCGGGATGGTATATGCTTCGCTGTCCTTTACAAATTGATATGATAAGCACATAAAGGGCATGGAGTATGCCTAAAACAAACAAAATGCTTTAGAGAATCTTATTGGTGGACTTATTTCAGTTCTGGACTTGGATAAAATGGTAGCAATGTTGTATATATGTATGAAGAAAGTTATCACATGGTGAAGTAACCGCATTTTGAAGACCTGTTTGCTGCCTGTGGCATCAGTTAAGTGCCTTGAATGGGGGTGGCTGCAGTCTCAATTAAAATTGTGGTTTCTTTGTAGAAAAAATATCATTAAAACAACTCCCAATACCAATAGGTAATATGCACATTTCTGTGTTTTTTCTTTACAAGTATTCTTTGTTATATTTCAGAGGTACTGCTTGCAGCATCCCTGGTGTAAGTCTTGTGTGAGGTTCACATTGATAACCAATCATGCCTTATGTGGAAATGCAGCAGGATAGTCCTTACTTGTATATGTCTGACACTTTGTGCATCTTGGTTTCAAGGCTAACTATAGTGAGATTTTTTAATTACATGCCTAACATTTTTGTCAGTTATAAGGTACTGCCACACGATGATGGAAATGCATACCACAGACTTTACTATCCTCTAACTGTAATGTGCTAACTATAGAGTGCTATCATGCCAACCTGCACTTAAAGAAAAAAACATCATAATTCCTGGCTAGACTGCACCAATTATTTGCAGTGAAGTCAATAGTTCTAGCACTCTATTCCAGACTGTAAGTTTTTATGTTATCAAAAAGAAAATATTGGGTGCTGGAGCAACCTGCTTGCATAAACGTTGAATCCTCTTAAGTGGATCAGCGCATCAAGGGTCAAAAGTGATTACTAGAGAAATTGCTGAGTAAGCAGCATATGTGACTACTGTTGTTAATGGCTTACACCGCAAATGTGTTGAGCTAAATCAGTGATCATGACATTTAGTAACCACCTGACATCTTCTAAGACTAAATTGCTCTCAGATAATTTATTTAGGTTATTGTTTTTAAATTGGTGGAAGCGCGTTTCACATAGGAACAATTTCTTACAGGAAACATTTGATATCAACTATACAGATCTACAAGTGATTGGATAAACCCAATAATGCATTGAAAGCACATATTTTCAATCTCTTATTGAGGCAGGATCAGTTAACGTTTGGAAATGTTGTTGAAAAAAAGGCATTCTCTGCTCTCTTTAAAAGTGATATAGGAAAGAGTTTGGAGCTTAAAATTTTCTCTAACCTTGTTTAGAATTCTCATTGGCACCCCACTGCCTCTGGCATTCCCTTCCTTCATGATGTTTATGATTTGCAGCAATATGTTGTCCTTTTTGATTGTTTTTCAGCCTAGGAGGTTGTAAAACTGTTTCCTATGCTACACATTACGTTTTGTATTACTAGGGGCTGAAATACAACAACAGTAAGAAATAATAATGATCTTATATGGTTTCACCTCCTTCTCATTTATATTAACTGTGATGCATTTATTTTATTTATTAATTTAGCATCTTAACATTTTTTTACATTTAAAATGAAAAAAAATATATTAATTACTGTAGTGTGGTAACAATAAACTATTGTTTGGGACAGAGGAGGATAAGTGAGACATTTCAAGAATTTTATGGCAGCTACTATAAATATTATAAACCGAGTTTCCTGGTGTTGTCAATGATGTACTCCTTGTGAGATATATTGGTTCTTGGCGGTCTGTATGTTCATAATAATGTATACATCAATACTTATATGGCTCAAACCTAGCTGGGCGGTAACGATATGCTGAATGGGGCACATTATAAGGAACATTTTTGGGGAAGAATTTAGGAACATTATTGAGGAGGTTAGGAGTGTGGTGGGTAACTTGTGGCCCTGGGGTCTCATTATGTGACAAGGTGTACCTCTAATTCTTTTCCTGAACTACAGACGTGTTGGAGCAGTTCTGATTTTCAGGAAGATATTTTTCCATATCCTGGGTGCTTAGTATTAACCGTGAGGTCCAGCGCCTGTGTACTCTCACAGGTGACAAGAAGCGCTCTACAAGTCTACTGATTGATTGATTGAGAAGAATTGATTTCTAGTTTGTTTTTTACTAAAGTTCTTTGAAGTGGAATGGGGCGGCGTCATACTGAAGTTGGACATGTGTAAGGGCATTTTCTTAATGAAACATGCACGTCCTAGACCAAGATGAATAGTGTTGTGGGGGACAGTTGCCAGAAAGTAAAATGATCTGAATAGCATGGTGCTGGGTCTTTAGTCCATGGGGACACATGTATGCAGCAGGAGTGTACTTTTAAGAGACGGGGAGGTAATGGCTCAGACTTGAATAGAAATCTTATTATTTGACAGCATAGCTGCATTATGTTACAAGATGGTTTGACACAGAATCGAGACTAGATGTCACATTGCTAAGGGGCAGTTAAATAATGTAGGCTTGCTAAACACTTTATTTAGCAAAAATGTATCAATTGGCTCACACTAACATTCAGTAAGGTTGGCAACTAATGTATATACATTTTTACTGAGGAAATTGGGGCTCCTTCTCTGTAAGATCACTGGGTTTCAAGCAGTAGCAGTGGATATGAAAGTCACTAGATGGAAAGGAAGAGACCAAGAATAAAGAATCATTCCGTTCTTACATATGAAGCAGCACTGCAACTTTTTACAGTTGGTGAGGAACGGGTTACACAATATAATAGACTGCCTAGAGAAGTTTAACACACGGGGGTGTTTCCACAGGTCCCACATCACGAACGTTGATAATATTAGCTGCTGCATGTCAGAGTAGAGACAAAATAACAAAATTGTATGCAGCAATATAAAAATGGACCTGAAGGTGCAACCGAAATGGGAAACTGAGGATGATATGTCATTTTCCACCACAGAATGGGATGAGATGTTGGCCCTGCTACGTTAAGTCACCAGCAATGCTAGATTCAGATTGACCCACTTAAGTTTAAAACATAAGATTGTTATAACTCCTGCAATGTTATGTAAGTTAAACCTGTCCACATGTTAGATCTCACCAAAGTATAAGTTAAGTGGGGTTATATTTTTTCTCTTATGGGTATGTCCTATAATAGGGGCATATGGTAACAAGGACACAAACAGATTTCAAATCCTTGTAAGAATACAGTTGAAGCCTAGCACATGTTTATTGGGCATTGCACTATTTCGTATATAGGCAGCAACATAAAGAGAAAATTGACCCAATTTGTGCAACTACTGTGAAAAAGGTGTATAGTGATTGTCTGGATGTCAGATGAACCGAAAGTAGATTACTGGATCAAAATGTTGAGAAGAAGTCACTAGCTGAATAAATCCATATGAAATATACAGAACTATCCCAAGACTAAACAGATTGGAAGGAATTTGTTGATGTACTAGTATTTGATCCAGACACTCGACCTCCATAAAACTCTGAATATGCACCTTATTGTCAAAGTATTTTGAATGTATCTGAATCTTTATTATAAGCGGCAATTCATGAGATAATTAATGTCCTCACAAGCCCATATAACGCTACTGTGTAAAACAAATATATGTATATTGCAATACTATATATTTTTTTTATTATACCCAACACAAAATGAATAAACAAAAAAACTTAAATAGAAATGTGGTACCAGGTTACCAGTTTTCCTGAAGTCTTAAGAGGGAGGTAGATGAGGAGCAAGTATGGTTGGGCATGCTAATTGAGGTATTTTTCAAGTAGTTAGACGACGCAGTGGGGAGGCAGTAGTACACTTTGCTAAGAACTCGAACTTTCATGAGATTTTCAATTGTTGGAGTGTGAGGTTGGGAACATTTTTCATATGTTTAGCAGATAGAGGTAAGGTTTTGGAAAACAAATCTCTTCATCACTCTTAAAATCGTTCCTATGGTTATAGAAAGAAGGTTGATTTTAGCCATGGTGGATGAGGATGAGTGTGTGATCACAGTCTTTGCAGAGACTAACATTCTGGTGCTGAAATCTATCCAGTATTGTATATCTGAGATAGTTTGTATCATAGGCTGAGCCTGAGTATGTAAAGTAGTGGAAGGCGATAAAGATTGAAACGCAGGGAAGAGGAACTAGAGGTAACAGCCCAAGTCTTATAACCGAGTGTGTGCGTAATCAGAAGTAGGGTCAATAACAGAGCTATAGTACCCTTTGCACATGCGGTGGATCAGGAGCTGGACTAGAACATGGACACTGAGTGCTCCTGTTCTGCTACCTATCAGGCATTTTACTGTTCATGTCACATTTGAAAACTGGTGGCTCATCTTATAAGTTTGTGCGGGCTTATTCAAAGAAGAGAAAACTGGCTGATACAACCAAATAAGATAACATTTGAAGAGAGTTCACTTGGAGGGGAGAGGAATTAGAAAAAAGAATATGCAAATGGAACAGGATTGAAAAAAGGAAACCACAAACAATGTATTAGAAACGGTGGCCAAATGCGATTTGGCAGCCTCAAGATTAGTAAAGATCTATTGTTTGTCTCCTTGGATCACTTTCAGTTTGGCAGATCTCCAAATCGAAGCCAACGCCGCTAATGCCAAAAAGTCTTGTCTGAGATTCTGGAGCTGCTGCCCTTTGTGCTGCGCTTTATGGTTGAAATCTGAAAACAGAAGAACACGTGCTCAGAATTTGCAAATCTCCTTCCGAGAGGTCTTCTTTGGCAGGTAGTGCAGAATCACTGAGTTAGCATCACTATGCCACCATCAGGATTTGGGCCGATCACCCAGAGTGCATCCATCAGAAGATTAGCCTTCCTCACTGGCTTCACGGCAGGGCAGCCGTAATAGCTAACGGCGCAGGCAAAAGACCCTCACTGCCACAAGAATATCCTCCTCTGCATTGGTATAATGGAGCCCTAACAACCAGAGATGTGGCACTCTTCTTGCATTGTAGAGGAGCCTCAAATCTATTTGCCACCAGGTAAAGTACTTAAAAGCCGTATTAGACCTTTACCATAGTTTTACCAGATTGGATTTTGAATTACTAAAATTAGTGATTTACAGATAGTGAAGGGCATTGAGGAATGTTAGAAGCATGACTACCAAGGCATTCTTACTTTTTCATTATTTTTTTTTTGTTTAAATATCTTTATTTGCATTTTCATACCACATTCAATTTACAACAAACCGTTATTGAAAAATGACTCCTGAATGCACTGTGGATGATTAAATAACACACTTCAATGTTTCAGATAGTGACCGAGGATATCTGTCTACGTTAATCAACAATACAATATGTACTAATCTGATATCTAACTTAAAGTACCACAACACTTTCTAGAGAAGTTAAAGCACTTCTTTCAGGGTAAACAAGAGCATTAATTCTGCCCAAAAAGACAACGGTTTAGGGGTATTAGTTGGTCTGTGTATAATATACAACATGTGTCCAGGAAATCTAAATTCAACGCAGTTTACTGCAATTACAAAAAATCCGGATTTAAGGCAAATAAAATACATATTTAAAGTTTAATAATCATCAATGAAAACTATAACCAACTATATAAAACAAAGCACGCCATTTTAGCACATTGCATCATTGCCGAGATCCAGAACTGGGAAAGGGGTCATGCATAGTGTTAGAATCACTTTGGGGTCATATGTCGCACGGCTATTGAAAATGCCGTATGGTATCTAACACTTAGGTGGCAGGGACATTTGTCTCGGCATCAACCACCTGTGAGGAGTATGGGGTTTCAATGTTACAACTGCGGGAAAAAGTGTCCAGGATGGCATCCCAGGATTGTGCTATCGGGTATGCGCGCAGGCCTGCCGTTTCTTCTCTATGCAATTTAACGCTTTCTGCTTGTGCCCATATAAGTAGGGATCTCTCCCAGCTCACCGCTTCGGGGGGGCATTCTGTTTCCATCTTTTAGTAATAAGCCGTTTTGCCACTATTAATCCCAGGTCCCTGAAGCGGGAGGTCACCCTGTTCTTTTTGGATCTGGTATATAGGCCTAGAATACAGACCTCCCATGTGTAAAGTGATGGTACCTCTGTACAGTTCGCCAGTGCGGTTGTAACCGCAGTCCAATAGGTTTGCAGAGAGGGGCAAGACCAGAGCATGTGCAAGAGGTCAGCATTGAGGTGTCGACATCTCGGGCATGCAGAGGTGGCAATAGCGAAGTATTTATTGATGTTGTCAGGTGAGAGATATGCTCTGTGTATCACATACGTTTGTATTAACTTAAATCTGGAATTACGCGGCACATTGGATGAACCTGCCAGTATTGTGGCCCACTCCTTCTCAGTCCAAGGTCGTCCCCTATCCGCTTCCCACCGGGTACGTAACCGTGTATAAGGTTGTAGCGTGTGCGTGAGTAGCGCCTCCACTAACCAGTGCACTACATGAGAGCCCGATCCCATAATGTGCATATACTGGATCAGTAGGTGCATCGGCGGCTCAGCAGTAATGTCGCCCCAAGCCGCAGTCAATGACCATGTGATAGAGTTATGGAGCAGAAACTGTCCGGCAGGCAGTTCAGTAGCCGTTAACAGCGCCTCAAAGGTGAGCAAGGCACCGTCGGCATAAAGGTCTCCCAACGTATCTAGGCCGGCCACATGCCAGCTGGCAAGAACGCCCTCTGATGTACCAGCTCCGCCCCGTGGCGTGCCCATGAGTGGCAGTAGAGGGGCATAGGGAATCACTGCCCTGGTGAGATACAGACATCGTTTGTAGCACTTGAGCGCTAAATGCAGGAATAACTGTGACGGACGTGGCGGGCGAGCAAGGGGGTGGAACAGATGATAAATTTGGGATCGTGTCCATGGCTGCAGTGTGGTGGCCGTGTCGTCTAGATCCCTGCCATCCAGCCACTTTGTTGTCCATTGCAGCTGGGCCGCTAAATAATATAGCTCCAAATTTGGAACTGCCAGTCCGCCCTGTGCCATGGGGGCATATAACTTCCACAACGCCACTCGCGGCCTGCCCTTGTTCCAAATAAATTCACGGAGTAACCGTTCTAGTTCCCGAAAGAACCTTGTGGGTACGTATACAGGGAGATTCGAACAATAGTACAGTAATTTGGGAAGAATTATCATTTTGATTAGTGTTACCCGACTCATAACATTCAGCGGGAGAGTCTTCCAGAATAAGACCTGGGCACGCACCGATGAGACCGCTCTGACAAGATTTCCCTCAAAAATGTCGTCTGGTGTTCGATATATAAACACGCCGAGGTATCGGAATGTGTTAGGGTACCAAGTGAGTGTGGCATTGTTTATGCGCACTGGTGTATCCTCTAGTGCATTACCGAATAAATAGACCCCTGATTTACCCCAGTTTACCCGGAGCCCAGACAGCCCCTCAAATTCCCTGAGAATGTCCTCTATTATCACAAGAATACGAGTCAGGTCCCTTATGTATAACAGCAAATCGTCCGCATAGAGAGAGACAGCGTGCATTCCATCCCCCAACTGTATGCCCCATTCGGTTCCCACCACGCGGAGCCTGTATGCCAGTGGTTCCATGGCCAGGGAGAACAATAATGGGGACAGGGGGCAACCCTGCCTCGTGCCTCGCCGCACGTATATGGGGTCTGATATAATTCGTCCTGTGCGGACCCTGACCATCGGGCGCTGATACAGCAACTGAACCATACTCATGAAGAAATCTCCCAGCTCGTATTTATGCAGGACTGCGGACAGGTAGGGCCATTCTAAAGAATCGAAAGCATTTTCTAGATCGAGCACTAGGCAACCAGATCGTGGCCAGCAGTGGAGCGCATATTGTTGCACTCTGAAAAACCGCCGAATATTCAATGAAGTACTTCTGGTAGGAACAAAGCCATTCTGGTCGGGGTGCACTAAAGTTTTCACCACTGGCGCCAGACGTTTTGCTAGGAGGGATGCGAAAATTTTATAGTGAGTGTTTAGAATAGCCAATGGGCGGTATGAACCCAAGGATTCGGGGTCTTTGTCGGGTTTAAGTAATGAGATCAATAGGGCTTCGTTTTGTGTGTCAGTGAGCGTAGCGTCGGTTATCGCATTAGTAAATATCTTTAAAAGCTGGGGTGCCAAGATGTGTGCGTATGTCTTATAAAATTCTGGCGGTAAGCCGTCAGGTCCCGGTGCCTTACCATTTGATAATGAATATATACTGTCTCGGATCTCCTCCTGCAATAGTGGGTCGTTCAACGCCGCACTTTGGTCACGCGTTGGGTGTGGGAGGACTATTTCCTCCAAGTAGGCCTGCAATTCTGTGGGTGCGACACGCACTTGAGATCTATACAGTGTGTTGTAATGAGCCACAAACTCATGATGTATATCACATTGTGTATACACTGTGACCCCCTGTATTGTACGGAGAGAGGCCACTGAAGATGTCTTCTCATCCCGTTGTATTAGCCACATCAATAGCTTCCCTGCCTTGTCCCCCGCACGGTGTGTACGCGCTGAGTGCGCTGCATAGTTAAGGCATTTGAGACGTTCTAGCAGGTGGGCGTGTTGTTGCTTATCCCGCGCAAGTCGCGTAAAAGACCCTGCAATCTCCTCCTGTTCCCCGTGTGCCAACACCTTCTCTATCACGGTAAGCTCCTTTTCTATCTGAACGCGCATCCCCGCCTGCGTCCCCAGACAGTGCCCCCTCACCACCACCTTAAAGGCATCCCACTCCACAAGCTGCGAAGAGGCGGTGCCTGTATTGTTTTCAAAATATTCCGCTATAGTGGCTGCCAGTGTATCTCGAAATGTAGCGTCCAGCAAAGTGTCGGGTTGAAGGCGCCAGACAGGAATCGGCGGCACTGCGCTGTCCCATCCCAACTCTAACACGTGTGGATTGTGATCTGAATATGTACGTCCCAGATACTCCGTTTCAATAATGTATGGCAATAGATCTTCCGTAAGCATGAAGCGGTCCAAGCGCACATGCAGGTCATGGGCGCCAGAGTAGTAGGAGTACACCCTGTCCAATGGATATCTATGTCGCCACACATCTACCAATCGCCATTGTGTGGCCCACCTGTTAAGCGCCTTCATACCAGTGTGTGTGGCCGTCCCTGGCAAGGGGGGAAAGGAACGGTCTAGGGAAACATCTAACACACTGTTGTAGTCCCCCCCCAGAATCAGTGGGATGCCGTGTCGTGAGGCCAGTATGCGTGAAAGTGACTCAGAAAATGCGGCTTGGTGCGTATAATGAGGCAAGGACTATTGGCCTGCCATCCAGAGTGCCCCGCACTACCACGTATCTCCCCTCTGTGTCTATCTCTGAATCTTCTACCTTAAAAGGCGTGCCAGGTCTCACCCAAATTAACACTCCCCGTGCATATGTCGAATAGCCGGTAGCGTATAATTGCCCTCTCCATCTCCTCTGTAGTTGTGTTACTTCTGTCTTGGATAAGTGGGTTTCCTGCAGGAGAGCAATGCGGATGTGATGACGTTTTAAGTATGAGTAGATGAAATATCTGCTTGAGGGACTGTGTATGCCACGCACATTCCACGTGCCTATCCTAATCGAAGCCATGAGTCACATACTATGCGTGTATGACCTACCTCCCGCGTGCAGTAACCCCAAAGCGTGTTGTGATTTACGCCTAACCTAGGTAGTGGCTGCGTGCTTCGCGATGGCTGTGTTGCCCCCATCCCCAGCGTCTGGAGTGCATGTGTTGGCGTAACTAACGAACTTACTAACCAAAATACCATAAGGGCGGAAATGCAACGGGCATTTGTCCAAACTGTCATTAGAAGCGACATTCAACCAATGTCTAAAGGGAGACTGGCTAGCTCAGCGAACTTTAGAGAAACCAGATAGTAAGATCTCGCTCCGGCGGCTCCCTCGCACCCGACCCACTATGTTTGAGACTGGGGCACGCATCAGGCGTCTACAAAAATAAATATATATATATATATATCTAACTGGAGGAAAGCAGCAAAGAGAGTGAAGGTCCCTCCGCGGTCAATGAGAAACTCCGGTGTATTCACCCAAACCGCTTCCCCCCATCCCCAACCCGGAACACCCACCCCGCCACCACCCCCCTCTTAGGGCATGTTCAGACAACTGCACCCGCCTCCCATATTTACATAAGCAAAATACTTACATGCTTGTTGAGGCGTCTGTATGTGCAATAGCGAGGTAATGTGTATTACGTACAATCAAGTAATGTCATGGAAGGACTGCGGTGTAACTACAGGCAGTTCGTAGGAATCTTGTGTGGCAGGTAGGGAATCTGAAAGGCCATCCTCACTGACTTGTTCTTGCTGATTGGAACCAGCGTCCGATTCTGTCTCTGGAGTTCCACTAATGTCGACAACCGCCTGCAGGGCCTTGCGTTGGTCATCAAGTATCTGCTCAGGATTTGGTCCAAGGGCGTGAGAAGCCGTCGGTCGTGGCCTCCTTTTCGTTCTGTGCCGTCGTCGTGCGGGTTCAGTAGACGACTTGCCGCTGCGCTCTGTGGTGCTGGCACCTCCACTGATGGCTTCGTATTTGTCGAGCCAGTCCTCTGCACCCTCTGAGGTGTTGAAAAAATGCGTCTTTCCCGCAGCCACCACCCTGAGCTTCGCTGGGAAGAGTAAAGAGTACTTGAGATCATGTTGACGGACACGTCTCTTTACAGCCATAAAGGAGTATCTGTGTCGCTGCACCTGCATGGTATAATCTGGGAAGAACATAACTTTGTGGTTGTCCACTTGTATGTCCCGCAATTTTCCTGTCTCCTGAAGAATGACGTCCCGGTCCCTATAGTTTAATAGACGAATAAGAAGTGGCCGCGGGTTCGATCCCGGGGGGGGGGGCCGAGCCGGCACCCTATGTGCCCGTTCGATGACAAAGTATGGAGATAGGACTCCCTCAGGCAGCAACGTACGGAGCCAAAGTTCGGTGTGGGCCACTGGGTCCGCACCTTCCGTTCCTTCGGGTAGGCCCACCACGCGGATATTATTTCGCCGAGCACGACCTTCAGCGTCCTCCGCTCTACTTTCCAGGAGGTCCACGCGATCGAGTAAGATATGGATCTGCTTCTCCGCTGTGGCCACCCGAGGGGAAACGTCCGCAGCTGTCTCCTCCAGTGTGGTGGTGCGGTCTGAGAGTTTACGGTGGTCCGCATGTAGCAGGGTTAGGTCAACTGCTACCTTGTCTATTTTACCTTCTAGCGAGGTACGGATTTGGTACATTGTTTCCCCCAGCTTTTCCACCGCCGCCAGTACTGCATCCATCTTGCTGGACATTGGGTCGGTGCCACTCGCCTCCGCCATCTTGTCCGTATGTGCCCTGGTCTGTGGCGGAGGGGCCGTGGTGCCTCCTACGCCTATGCGTGTTCGCCCACCGCGCGACATGAGCCTCAGGATCGTCGTGCCAAGAGATTCAGCGGTGAGTAGGGGGGGAGGGCGGTCACACCAGTTGCACAGCCAGGAAAAGACACTTCTCTACTGTAGCCTGTGAAGCAAGGTATATTATCAGGATACTCCCCCCAGCCCCTCCCGATCTCATTGAGTGAGTTGCAATGCTTCTCAGCGGGGGGGGGGCAGGTTAGGACAGTCCAGGCCCCAGCATGTATTGCTATAGGGCGAGTCAGCGCATAGCAGCGCTCAATCAGGCAAGCCACGGAGTCTCAGAGCGCCCATCCCCCAGCGCTGGCCACCAAGTCACTCACTGCCAACAGGGCTCCCTCGCCGGGCATCCGCGATGTCTCCAACCCTCCTGGGCGATTCCTGGCAGCTACGGGAGTCTCATGCACCACGGGGGTTATTGGCGTAGCAGCGTCGCAGTGTCACCATCAGGCCGCAGGCCAGCCACCATCACTCAACTCCCCGGGCCCTCACCCGTCGTCGGGAGCTCAGTCGCTGCTCGGGACCGCAGTCCAACGCCGGGGGAGTGTGCGAGGGGGCACCCGGAACCACCGCCGGTCCAACGCTAATGTTAGCCCCCAGTTGGAGCTCACAGTACCTCCAGGATATCGACGTCTCCGTCGCGGGCCCTGCGGGCGGGGCGCGTCCCCGGGCTCGCCCAGTGCGCGGTCCCTCACCAACAGCAGGGCGAGCAGCGTCACCAGAGACGGCCCGGCGCCTCGCCAAAGACGGCGCCCGCCAGTGCCATAAACCTCCTCCGATGCCGCAGGGTGACCACGACCACGTCGGGGAACACATGCAGCTCCGACCAGTGCCCACTTGCAGCTATTTCGGGCCGGAGCGAGGAGCCGCCATCGGAGCGCCACACAAAGGCGTCCTACTCCATTGCCGGCTAAGCCACGCCCCCCTTACTTTTTCATTATTATTCAAGCCTATCACAGCCCTCATCAGTGTTCAGAAACTCTTGCTTTTACTACAGTACTGCACTTACCATATTGGAATGGACAGAAACACCTCAAACTGTTTGCTAACAAAATCTAAAAGTGTAGTTGAGGAGAGGCATTGTGGAGGTGGGGGTGGCGCAGCTTGGAGGCACCTAATGGCTGCTTTTTCCAGAACTCCCACAACCATTCCTGATCCCCGCTCTGTCACATTGTTTCCGGGCCGATGATAAATGTATGGCTTTTAAAATCTAACAAACCTTGGATCTTCGTGTATGAGACATCAGCACAGGTCTCCACCTAACGCAGTCTATCGTCCATTGTTTCTACCTATGTCTCAACACTGATCAATCTTTCCTCACATCTTCTTTCCTCTCCTCCACTGAAGCAGATTTTTCCTTTTTCCCCAATTGGATATTGATGTTTCCCAGTGCCATTATCATCTTTTTTTGGTCCTTGACCATTTCATCAGCTGGTGAATCATCTCCAGCAGCACACCTTTCTTTCGGAGTGTGAAGAAAGCTTGCTTGTTGCATCGTTGTCTCTATCATAGTCACCAGTGCACCTCACATTCTACTGGTATGCCAATGAACCTCATAGGGCCTCGATCCCTCCTGGGAGCTGCACGGTCTAGCTCAAGTTCCTCTTCCCAGGGACATCCTCCTCAAACACTGGGAGACCTCTCACAAAACAAGCAGGAATTGCCAGGTGCCCGTCCCTGAGAGCGAGATGGTGCCTCACATTACTTTGAAATTAACTCTGTCTCACAGCAGGTACATCACGAGAAGGTGCAAGATGATGGTATCAACTGCTGCTCCACTGACTACCAGACAGAAATCGCATGGGTCGTGCAGTCCCTGCACTACGGGGGGGACCCAACCCTTATGGGGAGACCCAAGCCTTTAGGGGGATCCCCAAGTATGTTTATGAGATATGGTAAACTCAGGGACACCTCATCACATTCTGCAGGGGTTCCCAATCATTTTGTGTTATACAACTGAGAAGTCAGTAATCGGCCCAGAAACCATGTGAATGAACAGGGGTCAGGAATGGCTGTTTGAGCTCGGGAGAAACACCCGTTGCAGGCGCCTTTAGGTATCGCCCAACACCACCAAACTTTTGGGTTTTGTTAGCCAAAAGTTTGATTTGTTTTTGTTCGCTTCACCATGTTAAGTGCTGTGTTGTAGTGAAAGGGAGACACAAAGGAGTGCTGTGATATGCTTTAATAGCAGTGGAAAAGTAAGAAATGGGTTTTCTCCCATGCTTGTAACATTCCTCAATGCATTTCATTGTCTGCAAATCACTCATTTTAATAATTCAAAATCCAGTTTGGCAAGTGTATGGTAAATGGCTTGTTAGTATACTCAGATGGCTTGTGAGTATACTTCATAATGATGTAAACTTTTAACTGCCATGATCAACACAAGTGTTATAGTTACTATTACCACATCCACCCAATTATTATATCAACCATAGACATTACTGTGCTGTTGCGTGGAAATTACTACTGCTTGAGTTGTACTAGTAAATGTGCCCTATCAGAATAATGGCTGGTCTGTGTAATGATTCAGTCTACCTTGTGGTCATTCCCTGTGATTGGGGAGGTTAAGATGGTGATGTCATCACTTTGGTAAGTCTACCACAAAATTCTAAGCCAATAATCAGAGTAGTTTAAAGTAATCCTATACCATTTCTGGCAAACCTTCACAAGAACTCTCAGTAGCCAGGCACTTTTCAAAGCCATCTTCCCTACAATTTTCCCAGTACATAAGCCTGGTGGTGAGTATATATAGTAAACTATCTGTATCTAGGACTCTCTGAATTCTCCCATATCAACCCAGAGCACCTTGTAAAAAGTGTGATATATAGAGAGAATTAGCTGTAAATAACATAATATTCCTTCTGGCTCCACGTAGCCTCCGACCAATGGAATAACTACTTTCTATTGTGCTGAAATACCTTGAGAAATTCTGAACAATGATTTCCCCCATCAGGAGGGAAGTAACAGTTGCTTTATCGCCCTTATAACACGCAGCTTCGGTATCTATGTTACTTTTTTTTTTGCTACAGAGTTGCAGAACTTCTGGAAGGTTGCAAAGTGGATTAGCCTCCCGCGTTAAAAAGTGGAGATGTTCCCTTGAGAGAGAAAGGCATTATATTTTATATCTTCTTTCCCTGGTGGTGACTACAATCTATGCTTCTGGGGGAAGAGGCGCATATTTTGTGCCCCAAAAACGTCTTTAAAGTTATGTTTTTAGCTGAAGTCCATTTATTACAGTGAACAATTTGGAAAACAGCTTAACTTCACCATCCAACTGCACGCTAAAAAATGTGGGCTATATAATAGTAAATTATAGTAACTCTTGAGGCTTTTTTGGGTGCACAACGTGATGGTGTTTCATAGTGAAGAATTTCCATAATATTGTGATCGTGTGGAAATATCAGTCAGTTCCAACGTCATGCTGTTGGCAAAGAGTTGTTGTGCACTTCATGTATTTCGGCCCCATTTCTTCTGTGATCTGTATCACGTCTCTTGTTGATAGCATTCGTTATCCTTGCAGACTCCATTTGGTAATTAGGGTGTGCTTCATTGATGGTAAGACTCTAGTCTTTCCAGATCTAACATTGTAATTGGAAAGATGAGATGTATTGTCACTAGCAGAGGGTGGCTTTTTCATTTATTGCTCACTTTAGTGAATCGACCTTGGCATTTTACTCTTCAGGGGCATGTAAAACCTTCTCTTCTTCCCAGTCTCTCAGTGCCACTGGGTACCAATGTTTTTTCTGAAACCTTTTGAATCTTTTTTTTGCCATCACAGGGTGCTGCTTCCTATGTACTGTTCTGTATTAATGTTTTCTTGGTTTTTTGCTATTGATCAACACTAAATGCACGTGGCCACAGGCATGCATACATAGCCTGTGTAACTTATATAGATTATATGCGGCCCATCTTTTGCAGTGTCCTAACACAATGCGATGTTTTCCAACTATGCTTTGTCAAACCTTACAGGGATTTCCTTTAAGTGGTTACAGCCATGTTGCGTCTTTAGGAGAGATCAGTGGACTGAAGGATCCCTCAGGTTGTTGAATGTCACTGATGCAGTCGATGCAAAATTAAAATCAGTGTTTGCAAAACTATTTAATTGATAAGGATTTATGTTCTTAGAGTATGTAAATTACATTTTAAACAAAGCAGTCCAAGGAAAATCAATGCATTGACTTTTCTGGGTAAATTCTAATGACCTTTGCAGCAATGCCCAGAAGGTTTATACCAAAACATGTCCCGTCTTGCTTTTGTGCCCTTTACAGGCATAAAGAAAATATTTTCATTCCTGCTGGTTTAAAATAACACATTTTAATATAGATGGTTTTAGTTTTTAAGGAAGAAGTTCATTTACCAGATTAAATATACTTGTAGAGCGTTAAGTAGTGTTGCGCATTTTCTCCATACCCGCCAAGACTGCACTTTGTCTAAATTTGATGCTCCTTGGAACGAAATTGCTTACAGACCGGGCTGACCTTGTTCGAGCACGCACAGGGTAAGCAGCAGTGTTACTTTTTATCCTCGGCTACACTGCCTCCTTGTAGGTGATATGAAGTTTCCTCTAAATGGTAACGCTCACTCATAGACAGAATGCGTGCCTTGGTGCACACTGAGTTTATATGTAGTCCCTAAAATAATGGCAATGAAATCCGTCCAACGAGCATTCTAAAAATAGCACGAGCCAGCTGTTACAATGGATCTCTGGCCTAATGGTGTTTACCAGTGAAATTGTAGTTATTTTGTTGATTGCTATTCCTGGTGATAAAAGGCAAAGGGAAGTTATTTCAACTGAAATTATATATCTTTCTATTGTGGGAGGAGTTGTGTGAATGCATTCTTGTAGTGATTTTGTGAAAGGAGTCATGGTTTATAACATTGGTGCTTTCTTTACTGGAAACAGCAGTTTAGCTAACAATGCAGGTGCATGTGGCTAGAATATATGGATAGAAGTGAATTCATCAGCTTGAGAACAAATATTTAACTGTCGCCTGACTGAAAAGGGAACATTCTTCTGAAAGTTATGTTCTTTGTTTCAATCACATATTTTAGTGATAAATAACAAGTGCCTATTCACGCTACAACTGATTAAAGAGATTTCCTACCCCACTTTCAGAAATTCTGCATTCTTTTATCATTATCATATAGTATCCTTTTACTAAATCGCCAGCAGTATTTTCCCAGTCCTTGGTTCAGTGGAGCAGGAGAGGTGAAAAGAAAAACTAACTGGCAAATTCTCACTAGTAAAATCTCCATATATTTAAACTCAAATTCCACCCCCACCCCTCAAACGTAAGCACAACGTCTCTTGTCATCCCCTCTGCGGTCATGTTCTAGTCCGGGAACTAAAGTTACTGCCTGACCCGCTCAGCCTTACCTGAGTTCCATCTAATGGGGGTCAAGAAAAACATGGAGTCCCAAAAGTGCAATTTTCTCTTTTAATTTCCATTTGAAAGTTTTCTGTCCAATACAGGAAAAACGGCTTAATGTAATTGCACCAAATTTAGCACAAGGTAGAAAAAAACTCTGAAAGCGTGCTTTTTTAGATTTAGTGTAACTCCTTTCTGCCTCGGGGGTCGGGGTGGGCATGGAGGTGTTTACCTTCAGAAAAGTTACAGACATATGGACCATTGGTACTGCGATATCTCTGCGGCACAAAATAAAAAAATATTCATACCTGATTGGCTGAGGGAGCTTTTTCACCCATCGGCCAATTTAGCACTGCAGTAACCTTGTGGGAACCATAGTATCGGAGCATTTTGATTGGCTTTGAAATAACATAAGGAAATCAGTACACGAGTTCAGCTAAAGAGAAAAAAACATAGAGGGGCAGGGTGAGAACACCGTGAACCCCATGCTCATGTGGGAGAGGTATATAGGCACCTCAGTTTTTGTTGCTTGTATTGTGGTACTATTGTGGGACCCAAGGAGGCCCTTGTTTAGTACTATGGTAGTATTCTGTAATGATACCACAGTACTACCCCTCCACACACACACACATTTGGCCATTCACATTGAAAGTTGGCGACCCTGCTGTGGGTTTTGGCATGGGACCTGGCCAGAGGCCAGGCCTACTGCCAACCTCCACTGCGGATCTTGACAAAGTGTACACAAACATAGTAGTCTACTGCCCCAGCAGATCTCCATCTGTGTGAAGGTAGCAAATTTTAGTAGATTGCAAATTGTGACCTATATCATAAATATTGATGAAGATGATAGGGTTGCAAACCACTACGGACCTGTATTTTGTGAACCAATCTATAACTAAATATGTCGGTTTTCAAAATATCATTGAATTTGCAAAAAGTTGTGCAGATGTAACATATTTTGACAGTTATAGACAGGAATGACAAACAGCATAATTTTTTTCTATTTTTAAATCAATCAAAGCGGCAATAAAGTTGCTTCTAAAAAGAATTCTTTTGAAATATTTTTAAACTTTTATAATTTATAATTTTTTTGTAACTTTTCTGTTTTTGGGGGATTCAACTAAAAATAACTGATAACAAAGTGTCTAAAGTTGGCAAGATAAAAAAGTCACGTTTTACGGGTGGTCCTAATGAGCTACCACCATGTTCTTTCAAGCAGCAGCACTCGCCAACAGATATGTTTGCTGCAGTCCAGACAAAAGATTCCAGTTCTTGCAAAGCACATATTAGGGGCCTGCTGTTGGGCTGCAAAGACATCCGGAGGGAAGTATTTCTCCAGGAGCCACCATGTGCTGGAGGCCAGAGACCGGTGTAGACCTGCTTTTTAGGTCGAGACTGGGCAGCGCATGCGCTGATCTGCGAGGCATCCTGTATTGGACTATGGACTCTGCCCACTCCCCTCAACTTTTCAATTGGCTCCTGTGACAATTCTTTCTAAATGCTATCTTTTGATTCGTAAATAGGCTTAGTAGTACCTCCTTAGTAACGCCTTGTCTATATTTGTAACCTCCCATGAGGACTGGACCTTTTACTGTGTTGTTACTTGGTGTGTTGTATTTATACTCGGTGAGCACTATTTTTTTTAAAAATTACTTTATCCTATAAACACAGTAGCTGCTTTTTCCTCTTAGCAGCATTGAACTAGTGGGAATAACATGCATTGACATATTTATTTATCCCAGAAGTACCAAAGGAGTACTTTTTTTCTCTCCTCTGCTGAACTCCTTGTCACATATTTTGTCAGTGACTTTCTTTGCAGAGTCCTTCTTCTCACAGGATGAACTGCGAAGAACTCCCTCTGTTTTCCTTCTCCACCTCTTTAGGGTCTTGAAGTAAAGTGCTGCCTCGTCCTGGTGCCATTCTCCAAGTTATTTTTGGTCTAATCCCCAAAAAGAGTCAAGCCCAAAAATGAATTCGAACAGATTACACAAGTTATGAACCAAATGATATCCAAGTCCTTAATGCAGGCAATAGAACTAGAACTACTTAAACCTGCACAAATACAGTCACAGCAGCTGCTCAGATGGGGTTGTCCTAAAGTCATTGGTACCACAGTACAATTTTTGGGTACTACGACACCTAAAACGCAGAAATATTAATAAAACTGCAAATCATTTTACTTATTTGGGCCTGTTGGAAAATCCTTAGGATCAAACTTGAAAATAAATGACCCTCTCATAGTAAATTTTACTTTAGTTAAGACTTTTGTATCCTGCAGTATTTATTTAGCTACAATGGGACCCGTAAAATGAAGAAAAGACCTATCGGGAGTCACACAGTACTCTAACTTTGTCTCTGTGGTGCTGCAGAAGTATTGTTGCACCAATAGGACATAAAAAAATAAAATCCACCATCTGATTGGCCACTCTGGGTACATGCCTCAAAAAAATAAGCCCATGACTTAAAAAAAAAAGCACAAAGCAATTTCCTGATCACCTTTCACACATTGTTTTTTTGCAAAGGGAGTTTAGTGTCCAGAGAATCCAACTCCATCATGGCCTCAGGACAAATTCTTGAGACACGGGCAGGGACTCTCCATTCACATGCTGGGACATCACAGGATGAAGACGTGATAGTTCTGCCATTAACATTAACGGCAGAATCTTCCACTAGCACCAAAAGGCAATTGGTAGTCTGAATATGCTTTTAATTTCCAGGTGAGCAAAACAAAATAAATGCTTAAAAAGTAACATGCATCTTGTGCAATCAGGTGCTGCACAGGGGCCAGCTTGGGGATTACTCTGTGGGTGAAATGGAATGTGGAAGCACCTGGGGGCTATGCACCCCAATCAGAAAGCTCAAGCAGAGATGCAAAGAGTGCATTAGAGAATAGAAGGAGTTGCAACTGCACCACCTGATGTACAACGGCAACAAGAAGAGGTAGACAACAAGAACATGCATAATTTTGCAAAGTACTACAAACTATGTCTGCAGATTATAGCTTGTAGCGAGAAAAATAAATTATTGTTTAAACGCAATGCAGGACCATCTGAAAAAAGAACACACAGACTTGTACATAAACATAAAAAATAAAAAAAGACAATGTTTTATTTCAGACAAATCCCAAAAAGAATGATAATTATGTACAAATTTGTTTTTATTGTTGCTTTGCAAAGGTAGTACAAATCAATGGCATAATTGAGACAGCACCAGGGTGCACTCCTGAGATAAAGAAGGCAACTTTTAACCGGATCCCAACTCACACCCCACTCCTCATGCTCCCCCTTCCCCCCACGCTCACTGAACACATAATCAAGATTGTTAATAATGACAACATGTGCACAACAGCTTATGAAGAAGGGCCGACTCCTGATGGTGTAGACGTTGCGTCCGGTGGAGTAATCTGACAGGTCAGTTCCGTAAACTCCTGAGAAAGGAGAGAGTTGAAAGGCCTCCAGATTTCTCGATAAGAGTCCCCTTGCACCGAGAGTGTCAAAGAGAACTTCTCCATCCCCAGCAAATGCCACAGGGGGTGAAGCCAACCCTGGGGAGTCGGTACCATCTCAGTTCCCAGTTAGCCAAAATCATCTGATCTGCTGCCCCCAATGCTAGACCAATTTGTCTGCCCCTGTGGGATTTGAGTGGTAATGGTTAAAGGGTTGGGGAGGCCCAGGACAGTGTATGCCGGAAATCTAGGCAATTGGGTCTGTAAGAACATATCCATGTCCTTTAAAATTTCATTCCAAAATTTGGCTAGCCGGGGACAGTCCCAAAGAATATGCAAAAGAGTCCCAGGTGTACCACACCCCCTCCAACAGTCGGCACTACTCTCCGGGTTACCTCTATGCAGGCGGGCAGGGGTCAAATACCAATAGGTGGCAATCTTAATGGAAGTTTCCCTGCTGGCCATGTTGCTAGCTGTATGCCGTGCTCTATAATATATATCCTGCCATTCCCTGGGGGGACAGTTGTCTACCTAGTTCCGATTCCCATCTAACCTGCGCCGCAGTCTTCGATTCGGGCCAGGCTGAGCAACATAGCGTAGCGATCCGTAATTAACTGTTTATCTGTATCCTTGGTAAGGAGCCAATTTTCATACCTCTTTAGGTGCCTCCACGCTGCCTCCCTGACTGGAGGATGCGCAAGCCAATGCCTTATCTGGAGATGGTGAAATCTCATTCTCAGGGCTAGCATAATCCTGGCACAGCTCGTCAAAGGGTATTGGGCTCTCAACATCAAAGAAATGTCCAATCGAACGGCAACCCATTTCCTCCCATACCCTGAATGCCACCCCTTGTGACCCGGGGAAAAATCTGTGTTGCCTAACACCGGGGTAAGGGGAGATGGAAATGACGAAAGGTCCCGTCGGTCCGCCTGGTTATCCCACACTCTCAAGGTCGATCTGGTTATGGGAGACACATTGAGACTCAATGGGCAATGAATATGAGGCAAGAACGGGATCCTCCACAGTGGGGTGCCCGCCACCACCTCGTCCATAAATAACCAAGGCTCCTCACATTCTGCCCGGGACCATTCAAACAAATATTGAAGTTGTGACACGTTATAGTAATCGAGCAGGCTCTAGATACCCAATCCCCCCAACCTCTGGGGACACCAACTCAATTCCTGACGCATATGGGAAAGTCCATTAGCCCAGACAAAACGTTGTAGTGCCGTTTGCAGAGATATTATCCACCCCAAAGGAGGTTGAAGCGGAAGAGTCTGAAAGAGGAAAAAGATTCTCGGAAGCACTACCATCTTCAAAGCTGCATTGCGGCCCATTAGTGAAAGAGGTTACAGCCGCCATCTGGCCAAGTCAGCTCGGACTCGCCCATCAAGAGTATGCTAATTAAGAGTCCTGATTTCCTCTACTGTAGCCGCCAGCTGTACGCCAAGATAAGGAAGGTGACCAGGCGTCCACAGTATCGAGTGGTTCTGGTTGATAGAGGCCATAGAGTCGGGCAACACCGAGATGCTCATGGCCTGTGATTTGTTCAAAATAATATGAAAACCTGAAACTTCCACAAATTGCCGCAGTTCTTCTAGAAAGGGCGGAAGGGCCTCCCTGGGATTATCGATGGCCACAAGGACATCATCCGCATATAGTGTAATGACTTGTTCATCACCCCCAAAACTCACCCCGTGATGCCAGGGTGGTCTCTAACCCTCTGGGTAAAAGGCTCCATTTAGAGCACGAACAGCAGGGGCGACAAAGCACACCCCTGCTGTGTACCTCTTCGAATGGGAAAGGGGGCCACATTTCTCCCATTGTCTCTCACCGAGGCGTGCAGTTCCCTATAGTTGCTCAACACCCAGGTCCTACACCTCTCTCCAAAGCCAAAGTATGTTAACAACTCTGTCAGATATGGCCTATGAACACGGTCAAATGCCTTCTCGGTATCGACCGAGAAAAGCATAACCTCTCGCTTGGATCGATGGGCCTTTTCTTTAAGATGTAAGATTATTTTTGTGTTGACCGCATGTTATCGGTGGGGAATAAACCCAAGCTGGTCTGGTTCCACCAATCCAGGCATCAACGGAGAGAGGCGAGCCACCAAAATACTTGTGAAAAGCTTAGCGTCAATGTTAAGCAGGGAAATCGAACTATATGACCCACAGTGCCTTGTGTCTTTACCAGGCTTAGCAATGACTACGATCGAAGCATCCAACATCGAGGGTGGGATCGTGGCAGGACCCGTAAACGAGTTAAAGAGCCTAGTTAGAAGGGCAGCTAACAGAGTGCAAAATGTTTTTATAAAACAGCAACGGAAAGCCATTAGGTCCCGGGGATTTAAGGAGATTCTGTCTCGAGATGGCAGATACAACCTGTTCGGTTCGAGTACCGAGGCCTGGACTGCCGTTAGGCGAGTAGTATTCGCGTGACACAAATAATGATCTGAGTTCTCGTCAGTAGATCCTGTGCTGTAAATAGGTCAGCGTAGAATTCCCTAAAATGTGAGGCAATTGGCTATCACCCTCCTTTGCAAATAGAGAGATAACACCAGTAGCTTGGCGCTGAGCTCTGAGTTTATTGGCTAACAACTTTCCGCACTTATTCACCCCTGCATAGAAGGAATGTTTAAGATTAAGCAGAGAGTATTCTGCCTTTTAAAGATCCAGGCCCGCTAGCTGCTTCCGTACGGCTTCGAGTTGGAGCCATATTCTGGGGGCCCCTGCACCATGGTGAATGCGTACTAGCTCTTTTACCTGTTCTTGGAGTTGTGTTAATTTCTTCTTCCGTAGCTTATTGCTCGCCACTGATATCGCGATAAACTCGCCTCTGAGTATCGCTTTTAGTGCATCCCAGATCATCGCGACTGGAACCTCAGGGCTATCATTAACACTGAGGTAATCCGATATTGCCTTCCGAATTGGCTCTATTACCACAGGTCTATGAGGGGGGTCTCTTGCAACCGCCATGGGTGCACCGTACCCTCTATACCAGGTACCCTCAGGTCTAGGAAAACTACAGAGTGATCTGAAAGCAATCTTGATTCCTGACGTAACCTCTGCCTGAATCTTGCGACAGTCCAAAAAGTAATCCAACTGTGCATAAGACTTGCGTGCATGGGAGTAAAATGTATAATCCCTCATGGTTGGGTGACAGTCCCGCCACAGATCCACCAGACCCATCTCTCTCAATCAAAGAATCCCATCCAATGAGACTGCTTCTGCCCCTCCCCTCTCTGCAGGCAGACCGGTCCTTGTCGTTATCAAAGTTAACATCGCCACCAACCAGAACCCAGCGATCCTGCGCTGTAATTTTATCTCCTACTGCTCTGTGAATAAACTGTTCCTGCCTCTCGTTGGGGGCATACACAGCGCCTAAGACAAGTGTGTGTGACCTCCTATGTATCCTGTAGACAAGAAGTCGGCTTCTAATTTCTGCAACCTTGGAGCCTATCCTACCCTTAAAGGATATTGCAATCCCAGCTGACTTGCTTGCCGTGGAAGAAAAATACTGGTGTGGAAAAGTCCTAGTTTTAAGCCTATGCCAATCCCTTGCCAGTAAATGCGTCTCTTGAAGCAGGCGGATATCAGCCTTCATCTGTTCTAGATAGGTGAGAATGGCCCACCTTTTAACAGGGTTGTTAAGCCCCTTGGCATTGAGAGTGACTACTCTTAGAGTACCCTGAGGCATAGCGACGGTATATATTTGTCATGCACAATTCCACCAACCACCCCCACCCGCGCCTCTCAAGAACCACGCAGACTGACCCACCCAGCTAAAAACATTGCAGCTTATCAGTGTTTCCTTCTTGAGTGCCCTTATAACTAAAAAAACAAAAAACATAAATCGGAGAAAAGATATAGTCCCTGTAAAAAACCCGCCACTGAACATCATCAGCGACTTTCCAGAGGAGAATTGGTGTAGAGGGTCCATTGTATCCGTTGATCCAAACAGCAACCTCCGCTTCTCCCAGAGGCCGCTCCTCACTTACCAGCCATCAGAAAGAGGAGTTCATCGCTCTAGAGGTGCCCTGTTCGTGCTCCGGTCCTCCGCTGAGGAGAGATACTCGGTTATTGAGCGCAAAACGTTGGCTTGCACTTGGCCAATACACCTCTTTAAGTTCCGGTCAGGGCGGAAGTGACCAATACTGTTATGTGGGTAAAAGAGGTGGCAATTGGCAAGGTTGAGTGGGACAGTGAAGCTGCCAGAGATGAGGTGAGATAGGTAGTCAAGAATTTGGTGGTGTCAGGGTGGCCAAAGTTCAAGAATCTTGTGGTGGAGGCAAGGCGGTTTTGGAATGTTTGTGAGGCAAGGGGTTTTGGAATGTTCGTGAAGAACTTTGCATTGAGGATGACAATCTTTTCCATGGTAGGCAAATTGAACCCCTGCAGGGTTTTGGGACAAGATTGTTAATCTTGCCCATGAAGGGCATTTAGGAAGGAACCTAACCAAGGCGAGGGTTAGGGAACGATACTGGTGGCCAGGTTTGGACAGTCATGTGGAGGGAGTCGTGAGAGATTGCATCCAGTGTGCAGTGAGTGACAAGTCTAAAGTGACCAGGACAGCTCCTCTGTCAAGTGAAAGGTTTGTGTTGGTGTTAGACGATTACACCTCTAAATGGATTGCAGCAAGCTGTGTGAGCACTGTGACGTCCAAAACAGTTTTCGAGTTCCTGAAGGATGTGTTTTCTTCAGAGGGAATTCCCAAATACATTGTCATAGACAATGGAATCCAATTTGTTTCAAGTGAAATGAAGGAATTTCTGGAGGAGCTAGTACTCACTCATTTACGCACAGCGCTTTATTCACTGCAGGCAAATGGGCTGGTGGAATTCATTAACAGGTTGGTTAAAGTATCTGCCCAGTTAGCAGTGGAGAAGAGGATTTTGCTGAGAACTGATCTTAGAGACAAATTGTGGGCACATCGCAATACTCCCAAACATTGTAACCAAATTGTCACCTTGCCAATGTTTACGGGGCAGGCTGGCTGGGTCTAAATTGAATCCTGTCTGGTTGAAATGCAAAGAGTGCATGAAGGTGGTTGATTCAAGTGAAGTGGAGAGACATCAATTGAAACATAAACAGCGGTTTGATATGAAACACAGTGTGGTTGGTCCCTGGGACCACTGCCTGTCCTTAAAAAATATTTTCCCCTGCATTTGAAAAGGGGAAAAGAGGGTGGTAATTTGCGAGTGTTTTGCGACCGCAATTGCGGTTGCAAAACATTCATACATGGGCTTGCGCTCGCTATTAGGAAGGGAATGCCCCTTCCTAATAGCGAGTCGCAAAACCTATTTAGCGAGTCGCAAATAAATTGCGACTCGCTAAATAGGCTTTGTACATGGCCCATGCTGTTTTTGCATGCGCAAAAGGGTTCGCAAACCCGTTTGCGCGTGCAAAAACGGTTGTACATCTGGCCCTAAACGTCTTGCATACTATAAACAGGCGTAATTCCTTCAATCACGCTAACATTTTAAAAAACAGTGTTTATGAGCATATATATTTTTTTTTCTCGAAGTTTTATATGGCGCGAACTTGACCCGAAGGTATCGGGTATCGGAGCGCTTTACACGAGCACCAGCTGCGTTACATAAGGACACGTTCATTTTATTGTTAGGCACTGGGAGATTAAGTGATTTGCCCAGAATCACAGGATGTTGAGCGTCGTTGCCGAGACTCAAACCCGGTACCCCAGATTTGAGGTTGACCACCCTAGCCGTTCGGCTACATCCTCTCCCCATATATATACATTACAACATATACATTTGGTTTCAGAACACGGCAAAATCAGAAGTATCTTTATATTTTTATATAAAGTATCTTTATATTTTTCAAATTTCATGAATTATTTGTTAAATAAAATCAAATATTCCTTATGCTCAACACATCCAAATTCCTTATGCTCAACACCTCCAAATATCATGTGTTCTAAAATGTCCAGTCTTTTTACATAGCTGTCATAATCTGCAATCAGAAGAAATAGCATACCACAATCCAGCAGCCTTCAAAAAGGTATATTATTAAAGTAAAACTTCATAAGTGCACCTATTGGAACTCAGTCAAATAAATGCAAAAGGTAACCTCTTATTTTCTAAATATTTCAAATACTTTAAGTATGATTTTCATGATCTTCAGTACAAGAGCAGTGAGTAATAGATTTCTTAATTCTATGTGTGCTGCGGGGATGTGCTGAAGTATATTTCCTTGGCTTTCCGTGCTAGCTGCCACCTCACATGCCTGGTTACATAATGCCAAGGGTAAGAGGGAGTAACCAGTTCAGGCTGCCAAGAGGGATAGTTATGTTTCAATAGACCTCTGTAGTACCCTCCCTCTTCAGTGAAGGGAACCAGTAAAACCGGACGGTGCAGGAGACCTGGACCAAGTGTTAGCTTGGGAGGATATGTCAGTTCAGCTGGGTGTCATCCTCAGGCCCAGAAACAGTTTTTAAAGCTCTGGAGAAACGTATTCAAATGTAAGTGACTATGCCACTTTGGCACGAAATCAACCATAAGAACTTCCGAAAAAGTCTCAAGACATGGCTATTTAACCAATAATGTTTCCTTTCTCTGCTTGCGACGGTCCGATGGCGCCGGGAAACCTCCGGGTAGCTGAGCACCTTATAAAATTAAATTAATAATAATAATAATAATATGACACCTGAGCCATTGAAAAGAGAAATTCTATACGCGTGGATACCCAAAATGCTTAGTGCGAGAGGCCTTCAGAAGAGCCAGATTCAATGATAGGGACCACCTCTTACAGCAACAACCACGACAAGCAGAACCTCTTCTAGTTTGCACTACTAAACATTCCACGATGAATGAGAAAGTCAGACAGAATATTTGCTCTAACTGGCATATCTTAAACAGTAAAGCCACGCATGAATCTAAACTCCCCAGACCATTGTTTGCCCACTGCTGCAATATAAATATTGAAGATATTGTGGTTCATTCTCGTTTCAAGACAGGTACCCTCTTCATACAAAAGACCATCTATGGCAGTATGCCGGAGGCAGGCACATATAAATGTATGCAATTTAAAGCCTGCGATTCTGTGATAGAGACTGACACACTCATTCACAATTGCTATACAGTCAAAGCCAGGAAATTCACCAACTGCAAAACAAAAAATCTTATCTACTTGCTGTTATGTCCGTGCAATCTGGGTTATGTAGGAGAGACGGCCCGCACTATTGCAGTACGACTGACCGAACATCGGTCGGCCATTCGCACGGCTAAGTCAACAGCTCCTCTAGTGAAACATTTCCTAGAGAAAAAGCCCCACAAACAGCAGACGACATCAGATGGCTTATTTTGGAGAAAATCGAAATGGCCCAGGAGACTCTAAGCTTTGTAGTCAGAAAAAGACGATAAGTCTTCTGGATCTTTACCTTGGATACCCATAAACGGGGCTTAAATAATGAGATCCCTTGGGAGAGTACCATCAGATTTAATATGACTAGCCACTAACTGACTGACTTACTGATTTATGTCATGATGTTATACCCATGGTGAGATGGGATACTACCCGTTTATCTACCCTGAGAAATAAATATAGTTTATCATTTTCAACAGATGAACCAGCTTTGAATTCCGAAATCAGCCTTTGCACTATTCATATTTAGATCAGTACATCCGTATCCTTTGGGAGATTGGATCATTTCTGTTGTCTCCTTGTTGCTTACACTTAGAAAAAGTGTGTGATTCCTCTTTCAGATTACTCAGCATAGAATTTTGAAACCAGTTTTTGCACCAATCACATTCATAGGGTTCATTTGTGATTTTAGTGCTCGCCATTTCATTCCACTTTGTCTATCCAATAGATTTCATTATGCCGGTTTTTTATTAGTTTGTTTGCCAAGGCTCATTGTGGAATGTATAACTTTGAACACCCGTATCTTGTCTCAAACAGTCATTCATTTTTTTATAAAAGTTTATTCTCTTTCCCTTTAAATCTTTGTGTGTTTTAGGCATCACGTGGCTAAACTTCACACGTGGCATTACGATTTTCACCTTCCGGTTTCCCTTATATAGGAAATGCTGATGCCCAACTCGTTTGTGTTACTCTAATCTAGAGGACCTTGGCGACTGTGTTGTGGGTGCGCTCTACTGAATCGAAGCACAAGTAAGAACCATTATATGTCTACTTATCCGTCTTAGTGTGTAACTCCAAGTAAGGGTTCACTGCGTGCGCTCTCTTTGAGTACTCCCATCGGAATAAGTTTGTTACTCATTATAGAATGAGATGTACAATGTAGAGTTTCGATCACGCCCTGCTTAAATCTTGATTACAGAGGCAACACATTGCGTGTTATGTATTGTATAGTTACCTACCCGATGGTCTGCCGATTCTGGGCTTAATTTGGATTTATTTTATACACAAAGTATCCCATTTGCATCCCGGGGGTGGGGGGTAGGAGGCGCTAGACATTTGACTCTCAGCAATTTTTACCCTCCTCCCAAGCTTTAAATCGTATATCAATAGGTGTTCTACATCATTCTAATAACTAGCTGAGTCGCAGGCACCTCTACACTATTTTCATTCTTTACATCGTTCATACGACGAGTAGATGAATTAGTGCTTTAGGGTAATTATTCATTTACTCTGTACTGTCCAGGCGGGGTCTCATTATTCAATTGTATATTGTATCATAAGACCATTAGTTGGTCATTGGCACTAGAACCAAGATGAGTTCTTCCATTCACCTATCTTTGCTCATTTCCAACAATGATGTTCTTTTTATACAGAATTCATTGAACTAGAGTTCGTTATTATTCCACATTTTGCACAGTTCATCTGCAACTTTAGGCATAGTGTGTTCTGGCTCCATTAAGACACTTTACATCAAGTCTCATGACATCTGCTTTTTATGAATAAAGGTAGATTTGTATGCCCCTCCTCTCTTATTATGTAAGGTCCTTTAGAGCCTTGCATTGCTCATTTCAACTGCATAGATTGATATCCGATATTGCAATAGTTCGTTTATATATTTCTTCCTTTCCCTGCAGTGGGCTGACTGATCTATCGTTCCTGTGTAGCCTTTTTATCCTCTTTAGTGCGATTTCCATCCACCTGACTGGTAAGAAATATGTCACCACGGTTGCATTATCCTTCATACGAGCTGCAGTCACTTTATCTCAATGGGTGGATTATGTCATCTTCTAATTATGAAACTCTTCTTTACCCGACACTATGGTCCCTAATATTATTATGATTATACATGTATGTGTTTACATAAGTCTCTCTCCAGGAGTTTCCTTATTGCACTCTTCTTAAGGGTAAATATAAAGGTGTGTTATTCTTCTGATTCACTCTTCTCCTTTCATTTCCATTAGGTTAAGGGGTCTGTCTTTAGGTAAACCAGCCTAGTTATTTTCTAATTAGTATCTCATAAACGTATTCATTGTAAAACCTATGGGCTCAGCTTGATGTTCTATATTTTCAGGTATTCAACTATTTAATTCTGTGGCCTTCCTGGTAAAGGCGCTCAAGGTGCCAAAACGCATGTAGATTTGAATTTCTGAAGATTCATCAACAAATTAAGCCACGACCTATGTATTTCAGTGATCATGCTATGTAATATCAAACATAATGTGATGTGATGATATATTATAATTATTTTTGTCCCCATCAAGTCCTGATAGAGGAAAATAAATATCAGATTTTGAAATCATTGCAAATTGATGTTGTGTGAATGCGTGATTAAATGCAGATGTGATTGTCGTTTTTAATATGTTAGGTATTCTGATCATATCATCTATTTTTGTATATTATGGTTTTTAAAGACATGTTGACATAATAATGAAGTATGTTCACTTTTTAATAATCAGTTTGCTGGCCCCTATATACATTCATTCTAAACTTTGATTGTGCATAGTTGCCTACGGGTTTTGTACATATAATTCAGCTGGTTGTGCCAGGGGTGGGTTTGGGAGGCTGATTCAGTTTTGGATTTTAGATACCTTGAGCTCTGGAATAGTTTTGATGCCCGAAGCATACACCCAATGAAGAGAGTGCTGCAAAACTTGGGATGAAAAATCTTTTTATTTAACAAACAGTAGTACACCTCTACATTGTTCTAGACCCATGGTAATACCGGTCGGGTACATAACAATACCTTGTATCCAACACATTCAGTTCTACATGTGTTAAGTCTTTCTCGTGGGCTTCCTCGTTTGCATCGTCCTCCCCTTGGGCTTCACCCTGTTTCGGCCCTATATCCCTCCCATGCGGAGCAGATCTTTTCCCATTTTGCTATGCACCATCTACTCTGGTACACCACTTTCTCCGCCAGCTGACACCAGTCTAGGTCTTGTCCCCAGTCTTTAACCCTTGGAGGGTCTGCACTTCCCCAATTCCTGGCAATATTCCTCTTAGCAACCCCTGCTGCTAACATCCACCACTTTGTGGTGTGAGTGGGCCAAATAATTTCTCCTGTGACCCCGGGAATGTGCCATCTTTTTAAAAAAATCTTTTTTATTGAGTTTTAAGCAAAGGAATGAATATAGGTATACATTACATTTAGTATGTGCCATCTCGCGTCCAGTGGTACCTGCTGCTCCACTACTCTCGCCATAATACGGACTATCCCTTTCCAGTACTGTTGCAGTCTAGGACATGCCCAAAGTATGTGAAAGAATGTTCCCTTCTCCCCACACCCACTGATGCAGTGTCTGTGTCACTCCAACCCAGCCGGTGATGGATCGTTCTAGGGGCGTATGACCTATGGAGGATTCTGAGCTGGACCAATCTGAACCTTGACCGTATAGCAATTTCTCTAGGGCTTTGAACTGCTTCCCTCCAGTCCTCATATTCTAGGAGTACGATGTCTGATTCCCACGCTTCCCTCAAAGAGACAAAGGGGTCCGGGGAGTTATTCATGATTTAGCGGTAGGTGAGAGACACCACTTTGTCCATCATTCGATCTAGCAACAGCCTATCCTCCAATGGGGAATATTCCAGTAGCACATCCCCTTCTTTTATGTGACTCTGTAGGGCATGTCTGAGCTGTAGGTAGCCATACCTCTCCGTCTCCGCCATTCGGTATTCATCTTGCATCTCTTCAAATTTAAGCATAGAGCCATTTTTCCATACATCCCCCAATTGCTCTATACCTATGAGTGTCCACTTATGGAAACCTTTCAATTGCCTCACTTCCCTCAGCATATCACTTTCCCAGAGCGGGGTCTGTTCAGTCAATTTTCCATCCCACCCCAGTCTGTTCGTTGCCTCCCACCATGCTCGTCTCACTGTCTATGTGTGTGTTGGAAAGGATTCCCCCACTCTCTTGCAATAGAGGGCCGACAACCAGCCACATGTCCCCATGGCTCCTCTGTCTACCCGAAATGCCTGTTCTAATACTGTGGAGAAGACCCAGTCATTGACATTGATAAGTTGGACCGCCAGATGGTCGCCCCTAATGTCGGGGATCGCCAAACCCCCTTCATAGACTCAGAGTTGCAACTTTTTAAGCACGATGCGCGGGCCCCTCCGTCCCATAATAGACTCCTAAGCTCACCATCAATTGGCTTAAAGAATGTACTGGGGATCTGGTATGGAGTGTTTTATAGCGCATATAACAGGCGGGGAAGTGCCATCATTTTGAATAACACTGCCCTGCCCATCAATGAAGCCGGAAGCCGCCGCCAGTGGACTACATCCTCTCGCAGTCTTGCCAGTTACGAATTCAAATTCAGGGCCATAAAGTCATTTTCGGACCTAGTGATATGTATTCCCAGGTATTTAAATTTGTGCCTCGCACCAGTGCCGCACGGCGGACGAAAGGGGTCGCAGGTGCGTTGTCAGCGGGAACACTAACGATTTCTCCCAATTTACTTGGTAACAAGAGTAGCTGCCAAAGAGTTGAAATATATGAATGAGTCTGTGTATCGTCTGCGGCGGTTTGCTAGCATAGAGTAGCACATCGTCCGCGTACAGGGAGATGCGTTCCTCTCAGCCGCCTCCGATGTTAATACCATAGACCATTGGGTCGTTGCCTTCCCACGCTTCAAGCGGCTCCACCGCCATTACAAAAAATTAAAGGGGAGAGAGGGCACCCTTGACGTGTCCCTCTATGTAGCTTGAAGGGCATCGATATTGTCCCGTTTACCCTTACCCTTGCTAGTGGATCATTATACAGTAGGGCAATTCACGCTCTTAATTTCGGCCCAAAGCCCATTCTTTCTAGTACCGCAAAGAGGTACGGCCATTTGATACTGTCGAATGCCATTCCGGCATCTAGAGCCAGCACCGCTGTTGCCTCCCCCGGTCTCTGCGCTGTTTCCAGCAGAACTCCAAATAATCTTCGGAGATTTAGTCTGGTGCTTCCATGTGGTAGAAAGCCTGATTAGTCCGGGTGAATTATTGTCGAAATTATCGGCTGTATCCTACTTTGCTAAGGCCTTGGCTAGTACCTTAGCTTCAAAATTAATTAACAATATAGACCTATGGGAACTGCACTGTTCTGGGGGGTTCCTCTTTTTGGGTATTACCGCTATGGTCGCCAATCTCAAATCCTCCAGTAATTTCCCATCTTCTAGTGCCCTGTGAACCATATTGAGCATTGGTTGGGCTGTCTTATCTGCTACACATTTGTACATTTCAGCGGGTAGTCCATTCGGGACAGCCGCTTTGACTGACTGCAAGTCTCGTATGGCTCCGGCTACGTCCTCTACCATCAGGTCTTAATCCAGTTCATCCCTGTCTTCCGGGGAGAGTACCGTTAAGCAAATAGCTCTCAAAAGTTCTGCACTATCCCTTGCTGACCTGGTTGTTACCGACTGGTACAGCGCCTCATAATGGGTTGCAAAAGCCTCCGCTATTTCCCCATTTGATTTGCTTGTTGTGCAGTCGGGCTTCTGTAATGGTAGGACCCAGTTGCGGGCTTTATCTCTTCTTTCTACCCATGCTATTAGCTTGTTAGCTTTGGCCCCTACATCGTAAATACGTCTTTGTGTGGCTATTGCGTGAGATCTGGCTGCTCCCTGTTCTAGTTCTCTTAGTTTGTATTATTTTAATCTTAGTTTGTGCCCTAAGGTGGGGCCCAGTGTGTCCTCTCACCCTATTGTTCTTGTAGGTCCGCTATCTCCTGCTCCAGCTCCTCAAAGTATTTGGTTTATCAAGGTCTCATCTGCAGTCACTGACAGATTTACCTTTTGCGGTACAATACTTGCATTACGAGTAGAAAATCCTCCGGGATCAGAAAGGGTAAGAAGTCATCCCTGCGTGCTTTGAAAAATTCCTACTCCTGTGAGTCAGGAGTTTACACTTCTGATTCCAGTAAGTTGCTCCAAAACATGTGGTCCTGTTCTCCTGCTAGCACAGAGGACTAAAGGATTTAAGATCCTGCCAGAAAAGCCTGCTTTTTGTAATAAACAAACTTAATGACATTTTCAAACATGCATAAATCCCATACGCCAAGATGTATCACAAACAGGCAAGGAGATAGCTGTAGCAACACATTGAACCCAGTACCATTTACCTTCCCTTTATCTCCTCTCCCCTAAGTGGAGATGCTTAAGTGTTCCATCCACAGACTGCTTATCTTAGCATATTTGTCGGGACATCCTCTAGGAAAGAGTATGTATGGGTGCTTCCATTAGTGAGTACATACTTAATAGTCAGTCATTGATCCCAGGTGTCTTTTTGTCTTCCAGTTCTGTGCAATACCCCTTATGGCCAGGAATACCCGGTGCTTCTCAGTGCTTTGGTCCTTCCAGTAAGCTCTAATCCTTCAGTGAGGTCAAAAATTGCTACCTTAGGGGTGATACTGGCTGACCAGGATTTGAAAACTCAGGTGACTGCATTCCAAAGTTCATTAAACCATGCTATTCTCCTCTCTTTTTAAGAATGAATATACCTCATAAGCCTAACACACAAAGCGCACATTTTACCTCTCTTTCTCATTTGCCTGGAACTCAAAGACATCAACTCCTACCACTCTCCAAGTAGGTGTCTCACAAGGCTTTATCCTAGGCTCTTTTTTCCTCACTGTACTCCTTTTCTCTTGGTGACATAATCTCATTTGGAATTTGCGATACACGCTGTTCAGATGGCACCCACATCTTTTTCTCCCGCTCCTAGTGTTACACCTCATCTCCTGTCATGCATCTCAAAATGTCTCACTATCATCGGATATGGGATAATTCTATAGTCACACATAATAAACTCATCTAAAACTAAGGTCCTTTATTTTCAGTTGTCAACTGTCAGTTGCCTGTTTGACTGACACTATCCATGTCCTCATGCTTTCTCCAAAATAATAGAGAAGCAGGTGAATAGACAAATGTCAAATTTTGTGGAGGCTAACAGGCTTCTTCACTCAAGTCAATGAGGCTTTAGAGCCCAGCACAGTACAGAAATGGCTCTGGTAGAGGTATCGGAATTCATTAGGGGTACCCTGGACGCTGGGGGGGAGCTGTACTAATATTATTGGACCTGTCGGCAGCGTTTGACAAGGTCCCGCATGCTGTTCTTTAAAAAGTCTTCAGGAGATAGGAATGACAGTGCAAGCATGGAGCTGGTTAAAATCCGTCTTAGAAAATAGAAGCCAACAGATTTGGATTCTCCCCTGTTCCGCAAGCCCCCGAAAGGTGGATACAGGGGTCCCTCAGGGATTGGTGCTGAGCCCCACACTTTTTAACATTTATCTCACCCCTTTGATCCAGTTAGTAGAAAAATTAGGAGCAAAAGTGATCTCCTATGCGGATGACACACAATTGCTCTACTCCTGTAATAAGGGAACAGAAGTAAAGAGAGCTCTCATAATAAATTCTGGCTCACCGCAGTTTTTCATTGTCTTGCAAAGGCGCAATTGAAATGTAATGAGTGTAAAACTGAAATTTTCCTCTTTGGGTAGTTCCCCCCACAGTTCTGGCTAACATTCTGGCCAGATAATGCACCTCTGCCAGATTTCCAAAGAAATTAGGTAAAATATTTTGGGATTTTGTTTGATAATACGCTGTCATTTTGTCGCCAAATTAATAGATTGGTTGGAACCTGCTTTGGGATCATTAGATCTCTAAAGAAATGTTTGCCTTTTCTGTCTTTCCATGCAAAGAAAACAGTTATCCATGCATTGATTACGTCTTGAATCGACTACGGTAATGCCCTTTATTTGAGCCTTCCGGAATATCTCCTGGATAAACTTGAGGTAATCCAGAACGCGGCAGCTCGACTTTTGCTTACTCTCCCAAGGTGAACGCGTATCCGACCTCATCATTGGGATCTCCATTGGCTGCCCATCAGGGAGAGAGTGAAATTCAAGTCTTTGGTGTTGGTTCATGCAACCCTATATGGCAAAGGACCCACCTATCTAAGTACCAGATTCAGCTTTTACAACCCGATATGGCAGCTACGATCTACCAATAAATTTCTGGCATGCACACAAGGCTTTGGAGACAGAGAGCAGGAGGTAGATCACTTACTTTTTTGGATGCAACGGTCTGGAATTAGCTCCCTTTAAAATTACGCTCCATAAGTGATCCAGGGCTTTTTAAAAAAAAAACTGAAAACCTGGTTCTTTCGGCAGGCTTATCTTTTTTACTCTCTGACTTTCAGCTTGTACTGCGCCGGGACACTCCTTGGAGTAGCTGTGCGCAATATAAATAGTATATTGTATCATATATCCTTATTAACCTCTGAAAATGATACGCACCCACGCTGCACTGTAAATGTGTACATTTTATACCTGAATATTGTCTATTTAGATATATGTTTTAGAATTAGTTGTATGTCTTTATCAACCAAAATTATAAAATTCATCCATGCAACACTTACCATTTGTCTACACTATGTTAACTTTGTTAATTATACCGCTATAACTGATCATCGCTGCTATGTATGTTCATTTTTCAAGTGCTACTGTTCTCAATCTTTCCACCTCAGGGCAAATTTAGGGTGGTGGTGTTGTTTTAGATGTGCTCCATAAAATGGAGCTGCTCTTCACCTAAAGATGGGGGACCTACCCAGAGCTCATAGCTGCTGCTTTGCATTATGTACACTGTACTCCAAGTTTGTGAATGTTTGGTTTTGAGATACATATCAATTCATCTTCAAATCTTTTTATGTAGTTGTTCTTATTAAATGCCAGTCTGTCTTTCTAACTAGTTTGATTTAAAAAGTTCAAGCCCATACTGCTCGTATGAAGTTACCAAAGGTGAGACCAAGATTCCTCGTAAAACCTTATGACTGTTGCCACAATTCTTCTCGAGTAGCCTAACACATCAATTCCCTACAGGTATATCAAAGCAGTCATCCAGTGTAGAGAAAAAAAGCAGTCTTCTTTATCCAGACCTGCATCGATACCATTTCCCAACAATACTCATTCTAGAATGTTCCTTTGGTTGATGTCTGCTTGGCTTTTGAGCCATATTGTAACATCACTCACCAGATGGAGCCTTTAAGACTAATATAAACGTCGTACTATCACTACTTACCGCCGCATTCTAAAATAGTGCTCTCTTTGAAAACATTTTTTTTTTGTAATCATATTTTCATCATTATTCAAATGTTCCAAAGCATATGTATATTATGTTGACATGTTTCCACAGTGTACTTCATAGAAAAATAATCTTAATGTCTCTCATAAGTGATCCAGGACTTTTCTAGTATTTTTCTTGTCTATAATACAAGTGTTTGTAATGCTGGAGGCACAACATATACGTGCTTATGCGTGTTTAGACCATTAAAAGCTATAGAAAACATATTTTATTGAGACACTTCATGTTCACTTTTATTTAAGATATATATTTAAGATATTTAAGGTCAAAGAAGAGCAAGATACTTTTCATAATACCCCTGGAGTTCCCACCAGAAAGATGAATACTTCTAATTGCAGATTCCTCTACTTTAGAATAAATGCACAAGCAGTACTTCCCAAAAGGTGGATGGTCTGAGAAATGGATTCACACTAAAAGTTTTGCAGAACCAAGCTATCAAAAATGGCATTTTGTACAGACTTGACTGTTGAGGCAGAAGTGCTTGGTGAACATATGCATGGACGCCCATGTCGCAGCCTGGCAGATATCTAGGCTATGTATTAACTGTATCCACAGCAATACCTGGCTAGGCCAAAGAAAAAACAAACAAAAGTCCATGTGTCAACTTGGCCTATTGGGGAATAAGCTGATCGTCGCTACACCAGGCCACAAATTTCTCTCAACGCCCCAAATAGATTTATTTTGTTAAGAGGACTCTAGTCCCAAGAATTACATTCCCTACGTCAGCAGGCAAGTTGAAACTGCTCAGTTGCCTCTGCTAAATTTCCACACTTCGAGTGCAGAGTCCTGCTCTATTGCTTGAGGCAGGAGCATATCCTGTCGAATCAGATGGATTGGAGGACATGTGATTAGGCTTAACAGCTCCAGGAACCATACTCTCCTGGAGCCAATCTTGGTTCTCCCTTTCCTCAGAGACTGACGCAGTAGAATCAGCGACTCTCTAAGTAAGAACTCCAGCGCTCAGTAGTCTTGACACTGCTCTTTTTTCAGTGGTGGGAAAAAGATCCAGCCAGGGCACACCAAAAGATGTACTAGCATGAAGACACCAGTTGTGGTCTTATAGCTGACATCTGATGAACTTGTCTCCCCTGGAATTTAGCAATCCTTCCTGGTTATTGGCCACCAGGAAGATCCTTTGTTGCTCATGCCACCTATAAAAGGCACTGCCCACACAGTCATTCATGTCAGTGCCAGCCTGTAGTAGATATTTGGCGTCTTCAATGTCATGGATAATTTGGGCAAGGACTGCTGCCAAGAACTCACTGGCCATGTCCCAAAGAGCATGCGTACAGTGGCCTATTAGACAGACCTCAGTCCGGGATTGTAGGGCTAAACTGATGGATGAAAATACTTCTTTGCCAATTATGTCAATGCTGTCAGACTCCCTTAAGACGGTGCAGAATGGAATGCATTCAGGTTGATCTTTCTTGTTGACGCTTGTACTACTAAGTTTTCCAAGTTGGGATGTTGGGTCAGAAAGGCTGGGCCAATAGGGGCTTGCCTATGCCAGCTACCCACGGGGCAACTGACTGTAGGAGCCACACATGGCTTTGTCCAAGCAGCCACTAAGATGCCTCTTTGGATGGCAGCAAGGCATCCGATGTGCTGAGCCAGGCTGTAATAGTTCCGTCAACAAATTAGCTTACTTCCTGCTCTAGGCAGCTGTAATTCAAGAAATTCTGCTGCCCTTCGGACAACCACTGCGAAGGATACAGTTTCAGTTTTTGGGTGGACCTGGGGGGAAATCTAACTCAGTTTCGAAAGAAGTGTCCCACCCACTTGCATTTTGTAGGTCCTTGGGAAATCCATACAGTGATCAGGGGCAACATGTAGAAAACAAATCCATTTTGCATTCCTTAAATAGCGAGTTTTAGGTAATCGCTATTTAATGAATGCAAAATGGTATGTGAGAAGATAGCGATTACCTAATAGCAATTCCTAAAAATTAGCAATCGCGATTAGGTAATCGCTATTAGGTAATAGTACTCCATTCATTCCTATGGACCTAAAGGCCCATAGGTGCAAATGGTTTTGCATTACCTAATTTGTGATTACCTTATTGGTAACCACAAATTAGGTAATACAATACCAAGGGTGCCCGGGGGGGGGGGGCTAAGGCCCCCCTGAAGCACCCCAAAAACAAATGTGCACATGTAAAGTGCACACATGCCCCCGGGGCATGTGTACGCTACATGGCACTTTCAAAAATGCATTTCGGTGCATTTTTAAAAATGTGCACATGGTTACCATCGACTTTGAGTCAATGGTAATACCATTTCCTAACTGCACAGTTTGCATTTAGAAAATGCTTGGTACATGTGGTAAGGGAATCGCAAATTGCGGGGGGGGGGCGAAAACAGGATCTTGCCTTCCAGTAAACAGGCAGGTGGCATAGGTCTGCTCTTGGGGACCCTGACTTTCTACTCCCGCACTCAACCCAGGCAGTCTTGGTGGTACAGGCATCCTCCAGCCACTTGAACCCCCAATTCATTCTTTCCCAATCAACATTACAGGGAATCTAAACAAATGGACATATTTGCAAAACAAATGTTCTCCAGCACTAGTCTCGCCCTAAGGTCTGTCAACACCTCATGCTTCCTGGACAGGTACTCACACACCTTGTGGGACAGCGTGTCTGATATCTTGACAGCTGCCCTAGTAGAGATTAGACCAACCCTGCAATGCCTCATCTTGAATGGTCAAGACATGGCAAAATGCACAGTCAGCTCAGGTCTGGACATCTTTGACTATCTGGGTTGGGCAGTCAGGACCATCGTGGTACTTCGGCGCCACATCTGGATTTTTGCTTCAGAGGCTTTTCATGAGATGTGGAGCAGTCCCTCATTGACATGCCCTTTAATGGTTCAAAACTTTTTGGAGCGAAGGCTGACTCGGCTCTAGAGAGATTTAAAAAGAGCCACTGTCCTCTTTCTGGGCTGATCTCAGCCAGTTTGGCAGTTCCCCCAACAACAGGCCCCTTTTGAGACTTCAGCAGAAGCTCTTTCGAGTCTTCCCTCAGCTTCACTGGCTGCAGGACTTTCGGGCTATAATCATGATGTTTCAGCCCTTGACCTGGGTCTCACTGAGAGCGGCTCTGAGATTCCTAGACCTCTTAGCTCCCTGCATCCTATTTGTGGACTGTGCTAGGTGGCACATGCTCACTCTGCAGTGTAATCTGAAGTCTCAGTGTGCTCAAAACCAAGGGGATTTGCCCGAATCCATAGAGATGTTAAAGGAGACTACTCAAGTCCGGCAGTGGTGGCTGCCCGACTGCAGTTGGACTGGTGGCAGACCCTCCCAGCACCCCAACAAGAGCTAGCGGTCATGATGGATGCATCATTGCTGGATTGGGGAGGTCATCTAAGAGAGGTAGAGATCAGACTCTGGTCTTCAGTGGAGAATCACTTCCACATTAGCTTGCTGGAATTGCAAGTGATTTGCTTGGTGCTCAATGCGTTCCTCCTGACCATCACAGAGGAATGGGCACAGGTGCTCTTGGACAATGCGACCACCATATGGTACTGCAGTAAAGAGAGGGGCCTAATGTTGTTAGTCATGTGCCATGAGGATCTACATCTCTGGAAATGATTGAGCAATCAGGGCATCTCCCTGGTTGCCCTACAACATAACCCTAGCTTGATCTATTCGCCACTGCAGAGAATGTGCAGTGTCAAAACCTTTGCTCGTTGGATTTCCCAAGGTGTTTCCCTCTCAAGGACGCCTTTTGCCTGCACTGGGGCTTGGGACTCCTGTACGCATTTCCGACCTCACCTCTCTTGCCCAGAGTATGTAAAAGATCAAGAAAGACCGGGCCCAAGTCATCCCAGTGGCACCGGACTGAGCAACGAGACTGTGGCACCTGCAACTTCTGGCCAAGAGAATTTGTCCTCTGAACCGTCTGTCCCTTCGGGAGGACCTCCTGTCATAGAGGCAGGGACAGGTCCTGCACCCTAGTCTGCACAACCTACATCTCAATACGTGGAGACTGAATGGTGACAGTTGATGGCTTTTGATCTTCCTTCCAAAGTGGCTGGTGTCATTCTAGCAGCCAGGCCAAACCTGTTTATACAGGACGCTGGGAGAAGTTTGTTGTTTGGTGTTACTCCTGTATTACATAACCCTTGAATGCACACTTGTCTGATGTCCTCTTGTTTTGCCTCTCATTAGGCCTGGAAGGTCTTGCTGTGTCAACAGTTAAGGCTTATCTTTCAGCTACACTACTTTTGCCAGATCAACCATCCTTCCCTTTTTAAATCACCTGTTATGCGTATCTGACAAGGTGTTGATCCACATGTACCCATCAACACTTTGTGTGATTCCTCAGTGGGACCTTAATTTGTTTCTCACCTACCTGATGGCACTCCCTTTGAGCTGATGCACAGCTGTCCTCTATGCCTGTTTTTTTCTTTCCATTTATTTTAATTTGTTTTACAACATAGAGCAATAACATATGCGGGCTTCATCCCGGTGTCAAGAACATATACATTGGAGTTACTGAGTCATAAACGTCATATACCAACATCGTGGTCTGCTCTGACATATTGTTAAGAGCACCATTGCACAAAGTTAGAATAACTTATTGAATGCAGGTGTAACATAGGGGTACTTCCATGTCCTCCATGCCTGTTGACCATCAAGACTGTGTTCTCCATTACTTCTGCCAGATGAGTAAGCGAACTTCAGGCTTTGTTTGTACAGCAGCTATACACTTCATTTTTCTCTAACAAACTGCTCCTTCAGACAAAGGTTGCATTTCTGCCAAAAGTAGTCATGCCCTTTCACATAGGACAATACATTACCTTACCAGCTTTCTATGCTTCAATTCGCATCTTCAAGGTGGAAAAGCAGCTCCATTGCTGGACCCTAGTAGGGCCCTTAATTTCTAGATAGATCAGACCAGGGATCACTGAGTGGACCACCAACTTTTTGTTGATTTTTCTGGAGCCAAAAAGGGAAAGTGGTACAGAAGAACACTATCTCTCGATGAATTGTGTTGTACGTTAAAATCTGCTACAGGCTGGCCAAAAAACAGCGCATAAAAGGCTTGTGTGCTCATTCCATCAGGGTAATGGCTGCTGTCACTGCACTGGCATGCAGTTTGCTAGCTCTGAACATTTGCCAGGCATCTATCTAAGATGGTAACCATCCTTTAGTTCACATAGCACTACTGCCTGGACAGACACGCCCAGCATGATGGGCACTAAGCCCGCTTTGTCCTGCACAATTTCCTGGTCTGAGCTATTCCACAGACCCACCACCTAAGGATTATTCACAAGGTGAAGAATATGCAGTTAGAAGTCTCTCTCAGAAGAACAAGTTACTTAAGTTCAGTAAAGCTTTTTTTAGTAGAGGCATTTTATAAACGCAGATTCCTCACCAATCCACCACCCTCCCCAATCTGTAGAATCGACTCACAGTCCATTAATAAGATCCAAATTTGCAGATCTGCACCGTGGTATTTTAATTTCTATAGGCTTCACGTCTGACGGTGCAGACAGAAATCAGAATGAAACTGACGTTAGCACGCGGAAGTGGCACATATATAGTGGTCCCACCTTCACAACTGGGGTGGCACCTACCTACGCACCAGGAAATTGCTATCAAAAGTTTCCGGATCCAGTCTGGTGCCTGGGGAAAGTCACAAGGTGTGGAATCTACGGTTACCAGAAAATGCATTTCCAAAGATAAGTAAGTTGTTCTTTTCAGCTCTTTTGCCTTTTTTCTTAGTTTTCTTTTGCCTCTTTGTCCACTTTTTCTTTTCATTCTTTGCATTCTTCCTCAGCCCTTTTGCTCTTTGCCCACTTTTCCACTCATTCCTGCACACCTTCTCTGCTGTTCTGCCTTGTTCCCCTGCACTTTTTGCCTCTTTTCGCTCTGCTTTTTGGCTTGTTTCTTTTTTTTAATCCTTTTTTTGCCTCCCATTCTCAGCCTTTTCCACGCTCTGCAGTCTTCCTGCCTTTTTCTCAATGCCCGACCTCTCCCGCTTTCTCTCAACTCGCTCCGGCCTTGCCCACCGCCCCAGGAACTCCTCCACCCGTCCCACTCCTACCTATTGGCAGCCCTAGTGCAGATGCGCAGTGGCCGTGCTGCTAGCTCACAAAAGGCAAGCCGATCTGTCTGGACCAGTCCGTGCTCTGCTAGCACCTAGCGCTAGGACCCCTGGCCTCTCCCATGCACCACCTATCCAGGCATTGCTCTACAGCACCACCCCATGCCCTGAACCATCCTCCCAGAGCTGCAGCTGGACCAACACAGAAGGCACGTTCCCCTACAACTCCTGCCACTTCTCCAGTAATGCCCCTCTACCCACATTGCCCTGGCATTCATCTCCCACTCTCCACCTGACGCACACGACAACACACCCCAAACCACCTTTTAACAGACTTCTCAGCCTTCCCTGACCTGCCTCCTTCTCAACACACTCACTCATCAGACAAGCCATCAAAGTCTAGGACCTCCTGCATGGCTCACCCTGACTTCCGTCCCTGATGTTGCCACAGCTAACCCCCCAGCTGCCCAGGTACAAGATTGGACCTACTGACCCAAAGGAGGATTAACCATCATTTTAAAGAAAACATCCACTGCTGTGTTACGTCCGCAAACAGCAGCAACCATCTGGAACACCTGACCTTTAAACTGCAAATCTTTAACAACTCCATCCTGAGAGGTGCTCTCATCTACTGGTTGCCAGTTCTACTATCCGACTTTGGCAACTCCATCTCAGAACTTCACTGCCACCCTAGTGCTTGACTCCAACTTCTTCATCTTCCTTGGCAGTCTCAACTACCACCTAGAGGACCTCATGGACCCTAACACCAACAACCTCCTGCAGTACCTAACCACACTCAGACTCACTCTACGAGTAAAGGACCACACTGATGCTGCCAGACGTCTCCTTGACCCTATCTCCAATTACATCTCAGTGAACTAGCCAGCCCCCTCTCCTGGAATGACCACAGACTCATCTACATCAACCTGCACGTCCTTCACCGTCGTGAAACAGCACCTCCTAAAACCGCTGGAAGAAACTGGAACAGGATATGATAAGAAACATGGACCACATAACTCCAAACCCACCAACCACTACAACACTATGACCTGTTGCAATCCATCACCAATCTTATCACCTGGATAACCTTCTGTGCTGACACCCTAGCCCCGCACAAAAACACCACCACTAGCAGAAGCAGGCCTGAACCGAGTTGGTGCACAGAAGAACTTAGACTTATCAAACACCACTACAAGCAACTTGAATGCAGATTGAGACAGATCTACGACAAAACTGGCAAAAGCCCGTCAAGTCAGCACTCAGGTTCTAACACCAGCAAATCAGACCCACCAAACTGTTAGCACTGACTGAGCGCATCTAGAACAGCCCAAATGACACCAAAGCTTTACCATCGTAAAGAATTTCCCCTTACCCACAGCCAGCTCAACAACCATCACCCCCATCTCAGCCCCTCTGTACCCAGCTTTCCTACTTTTTCAGCCATAGGATCAGCAACATCTGCAACCATTTCAATCCCCAGCTGGACCCATTCACCATCGCAGCCCTCATGCCCAATGAGAGGAACCCCCCGGACACTGTCATGACCTCCTGGCCCATCATCACCAAGGCAGAAATTGCAATGATCATGAAGTCCATTCACTGAGGAGCTCTGCCAGTTCCCTACCCACACTTCATCAGCACCAAAGGACTTGACCCCAGCTGCACAGCCCTGACCCCGATGATCAACAACTCCATCATGAAAGCCGCCTCTTCAGATGCTTGAAAACATGCCACCATCCTCTCCCTTCTGAAGAAACCCAGGGCAGACCCATAAACACTAGCAAACTGCTGACTTGCTGCCATATCTTTGCCAAAGTCTTGGAGCAAGTCATCAATAAATGACTGGCCAACCACCTGAACAACCAACTCCTGGACCCCACCCAATCCGAACTCTGACCCAACCACAGCACAGAGACCGCCCTCATTGCTGCCACAGATGACATCTGACTGATCATGGACAGAGGAGACACTGCAGCTCTTATCCTTCTCAACCTATTGGACACCATCTTCCACCCCACCCTCATTCAATACCTTCATGAAGCCGGCATACGAGGGTCCACTCTCAGCTGGATTTTCTCCTTTCTCACTGGACGCACCCAGTCAGCCTGACCGCTGACAAACTCATCTGCAGACTTCTTGAAGGGTCATTGCTCAGCCCCACACTGATCAATGCCTACATGGCGCCACTTGGCAACATCATCCGATCCCACAGAATCAGCAACATCTCCTATGCTGACAGCACCCAGCTCATCCTTTCCCTCTCTGCACCCAGACTAACTTCGTTTGATGCATGTCCGAAGTCACCAGCTGGATGAAGACCAACCGTCTGAAACAACACACACAAAACAGAAGTGGTGCTGTTCAACATAAACACTTACGTATAGAACTCAACTTGGTGGCCAGCAGATCTCGGGCCAACACCCCTCCTGGGCAATCAAAAAAAGAACCTGGGCAAAGTGGTGAACTACCAACTCTTAATGACAAGCCAAGTCAGCACAGTTGCCTCATCCTGTTTCCTCACCCTAAAGATCCTCAGAAAAATCTTCAAATGGTTCACAATCGGGACACACAGAACCGTCCCCCAAACCCTCATCACCAGCAAACTGGACTACAGCAATGCACTTTGTCGGCACCACTACCCAGCTCACCAGTAGACTTCATGTCATATAGAATGTAACAGCTAACCTCACACTCAGGCTCCCTTCGCACACACAAATGACCTCACACCTCAAAGAAGTACTCTGGCTCCCCATCCACTAATCCACACTCTTCAAGCTCCTCACCCTCACACACACAGCCTTGCATAATCTAGGTTCCTGTTACCTCAACAGCCGCATCAGTTTCCACACCCTGACCAGACAACTGCGTTCGGCTGGCCTCCTACTCTCTCTCATTCTACGCTCCCACAGAACCGGCAGTGACGCCTTCTCATACCTCGTTCCCAAGGCCTGGACTTATCTATCCCTTCATATCAGAATTGCTTCTTCAGTCCTTGAATTATGCAAGAAACTGAAGACATGGCTCTTTATTTTTAGACCTCAGACTTGGCCAACTCAGCCCTCTTCTTAGCAGGCGCCTAGATACCCTCCTGGGTGAGATGTATGCTCTACAAATAGTCACAACATATCATACCATTGTACATCAATCCAGCCATTCTTAAAGCCCTTTTAGATTATTACATTTTATTTGTCTTTTCCGGGAGGGTACTAATGCAATTTTTTCAAAGAGGTCAAGAAATTCAATTTATTTATGATTTTGTGTTTGTAGTCCATAATCCTGTATCACGTTTGCTTACCTATCCATTGACGTTGATAATCAGGTATTTAATATTATTATGATGTTTCTAGCATTGATTAACCCTTGATGTTTTCTTCAGAATAAATTGGAACGAATGTGTGTAATTTGCTGAGCGCACAAGCTTAATTTCAATATCAATAAACAATGGCACTGGACAAACTCCTAACCTTGGGTTCTTGAGGGCGTGCTGCCCAACGTAAAGCGATTCAATGCCAAATCAGGGGTAGTAAGCGCTATATAAAAGGAATTACAATTACAACATGTAGTCCATAGTCCATTATTACAGAACTAAATGTCAACATAGTGAACTTTAAATTAATTTATGTCTGTGTCTCAGTTTGTGATTCTATTTTGAAACTACCTTGGACTGTGTTTACTCTAGGGGTGTGAGAAATATGCATAATTTACTTTTGCATAATTAAGCAACATTTTGGGAATATTACACATAATTATGTGAAATGCAAGCTTGTCATTTAGTGCTAAAACGATAGTACATAAAAAAGCTATACGAACAACAGCCCCTCGTCTTCCAATTTTTACCAACAATGGCGCGTTTGCCGTACATTTGCACTGCAACTGGCATAATTACACAAATTGGCATAATGGTGTAATTTTATTAATTTTGAGCAACCGGCATACACAAATTTCCCGAAATTAGGCCGGCATAATTTAATTTTTACCAAGCCTTAGATTACAATCCCTGCTCTCTGTCCTTCGCCTGATCCATAGGGTTATGGGCTTTTGTCTACAAATGTTCCTCTCCATGTCCTTGCCTAAAAATGCCATAGTGTTTGTTTTCTCCGTTTAATTTTCGCTGTACTCTCTGTGGATGAAGGACGTAGAGCCTGATGGTGTATTGCTTCCCTTTAATATTATATTTGAAAATAAAACAATAACCCTGCTTCATGATGATATCTATGGAATGTCCTTATTTGACCATTAGGAGAAAGCAGAAAAGTAGTGCTTGTGGTAGGATGTAATGGTTTTTCCGAAAACAGTTCAAATTGATTTGGCAAATATGTTAGAAACAATATACATTTCTTTTAATTGGAAATGGGACTGAAAAAAATATAATTGCTCTTTCATGGCAGAAGTGAATACTCGTTATATTTTAATGGATATGTACATTCTTAGTAAAAACTTTAGGGCAAGAAAAGAGCACATAACATTGAGTAAAATGTTAATAATTCTACTTTATTATGGTGTGCTGTCTAGCATCCGGCACGGGTAAAAAAATATTTCGTAATGGAAATAAAATCTTATAAAAAGGAATAGTTCTGCTTCAGACAAAACGTTTTCTGAGCTAAAATTGTATTTGCTTGCAGTTGAACTTTAAGGCACAGTAGGATGTGTGATAGTATTCAACAGCTACACGCCTCAGGTGTTGTATAGCATGAGCTTAAAGGCGAATACAACCACGCGAGAAGAACACTTTGGGGCAATAATACCCCCCCACGATGGATAATTCTACTCTTGAGTATCTTTTTTATCTTTAAGCGTATTTATCTTGTATCTTTTTCTGTTATTGCACGAAATTTCGCAGAATTACACCAAATTACGTGTAATTACGTGAAGTGCAAAACTGGCATCTTGCGCTGTATTTTAGCTTGAAATGCATGAAAATAAGTTACTTACCTGTAAACTGTGGTTCTCTAGTATTGGTATTTTTCATAGATTCACATGCTTGAATCATTCCTCGTCGTCGAAGTGGGAGTCCCACGGTACATAAAAAGCAGTAAGTAATTACTCTAACATTAAAGTTAATAGAGAAAAAACATTCACTTTAATATCTCGTCCAAGTCATTAGATATGGTCCAAACTCCAGCCAATCAGGCGACAGCACCCTCTAGAACCTTCTCCACAGAGGCTCCAGGCTCTCAGATTTTCTACCGCACGTCGTGTGAAGGGAGTCTCCCTGAGCTCTGCTCAGTACTTCTACTTTACCTTCTGATTTCTTCAGATATTACTTCTGAACATGTCTTCTTCTTCAAAGAGATCTCTCTTCAGGCATTGTGAGTCTTGTGGGAAATTAAGACTTCATTCAGATGATCCTCACAAGAAATGTATCTACTGCCTTCACCCAGACCAATAGGTGAGAGACTGCAAAATCTGTAGAACATTTTCTCAAAAGACCTTGAGAGATAGAGAAGGACGTCTTCTTCTGTGGCTACAGAAGCTCAAGACAAAGGACAATCCTTTATCTGATGAGGAGAGTGACTCCTCTTTAAAGACAACAGCGTCAAAAAAGAGAGCTGGTGAGGCGGAGCTGGTCCCTCCTAAGGCTGCTAAGGTGTTGAAAAAACATCATCACACCTCAAAACAGAAATATCAGCCTTCATCTTCAAAAAAGGAATCAGCCTCTCTTAAGGGTCATTCTGTGCCCTCTACGCCTTCAAAATCCTCTTCAAAAACGAAGCAGCATCAAGGTCTCTTCCTCAGACAATTTTTCCTCCAAAAAAGACGATCCGGCGACGAAGATGTCGACAATTCCTTCGTCGACGAGAACTTCCGTCGCCACGACTACGACATCGACTTTCTCTTCTCCTCAGACCAAGATGATTATGTCGTCGGCATCTTCTCCGTCGACGTTGGTATCCGTGAAGGTGAGACCGTCTGCGATGACAACTTCGTCTTTATCGTCATCGTCGATGAAAAGAAGCGGCCCTTGTCAGGTACTTCGTCGACGGAAGCATCGTCGCCGCTGAGGATGTCGACGGCTCTCAAAAATAAATCTTCCTCGTCGATGACACTACCTTCGTCGATGGTTGCCTCGTCGACGGTAGCCTCGTCGATGGTAGCCTCACCGATGGAGCCGAAGACTTCGGATCCAGATCCTCGTCGACGACGGGGAATGATTCAAGCATGTGAATCTATGAAAGATACCCCAATACTGGAGAACCTCATGCCCACTTCAGACGCAAAGATGCATTTTGCTCTAAAAAAAATAGTGCAAAAAAACCAAATCACCGTGGACAACATCTAGACATAGTATGTCGCTCACGTTGTTCTTTTGTATTTGCTGTGAATTTTTACAGTGAACTACACATATGCTGTCAATTTTTACTGGGAACAGCATGTAATCACTGGATGTGGCCTAATAGCATAATTACTGGAATTTCATGTAACGAGAGTAACATGAAATCACAGAAATTATGCTAACTGCACCTGCGTTATGCGAATTTCGCCCAGGCATAGAATTAATATACATCAATGAAGTCAGTACATCTGGTGCAGCCCTGCCAAGTACCACGCATCAGGCGTTATGCTAATGCATTCTAGTGCTGGTGTCCGCATTACCGCACTAAAATGCTTAGTCACGCGTGCAAAAATCTCCGACACCTTTGTTGATCACAATGTGCTCCTAAATGCAGCCTGGTGGACAGCGCTTAATCTGCACATTGCAGCACTGCTGGTAAAGCATTTAGGCATTATCTGACCTCTCTGCAGGCCTTGGGACCTCGTTGGTATGATTACCCAGCAAAGTCAACATTGTTTCACCCAAAATCAAATCCTGCTCCATCTGGTGGCCCCGCCGTCCTCTGATCGAAGTGTGGATGATCCGGTGCGGGCGGGCAGCTAAATTCTGAGTCTGAGGGGCGGGTCTGGGTCTTACTTTGCTGGGCGCTTGCACAGTAATGCAAACAGATTTTACCTCTTGCCTACTTGCTACAGCACCTGAGGAACCTTCAAACCACTCTTCCTTATTGTTAGAAGACGGGTTTCCACATTACTGCCTTCCTTAAATCTAAGCACCCATCCACCTTAGAGACTTTTTAAAAGTACAGTGGGAAAAAAAAACGAACTCCATTACGCTTCCCCGTTCATAGTCTTTTTTCCAATTAGCATAAGCAGTGCATTTTAAATAATGTGGAAACTGGAACCATAGGTTTTCATTTATTTTTGTATGTTGTTTTTCTTAATTTTATGTTCAACAAATTGATCATTGCTAGACGACAAATATAAACAATCCTACAATTCACCCATGCTGATTGCCTCATCGGTGATAATATCTTTATTCAAATATTAATTTTACTAATTGGATCGCTATCACAACTCCACTCCTTGCCTCGTTCTAATAGTTATTCAAAACTCTTGAAGTGTTTATGCCATTAAAATTACAATCGAAGTAAAATAATAGTCGATCAGCCAAAGTACTTGACGAATCGGGGGCATTCACATTCTATGGCTAAAACAATATGCACTCATTGCGTGCGTTATATTCCGACAGTCACTTTCTGGGACGAGGCGGATGGTGATTGGTCCCAGGTCTCGCACATGGTGTGAGGTCTGGGGTGGTGGGCGGCAGCCTTGTTTCAGCAGCAACGGACAGATCCCCGTAGGCTCTAAAGCAAGGCAGGTCACACCAGGCCTGGACTCACTCTCTGTGCAATATTCAGAAGAGATCCTCCCGGTGGCCCCCATCCCGGCCTGATGAAGACAATGCTGGTGCTCATCCTGGCAGTGAGTTACTAAAGCCCACTTATCACAGGTAAGTTGTGCTGTGAATGGGATAAGGTGGTGAGGGATAGGCTAGTACGGCTGCCCCCTTTCCCAGCACTTTCTAATGTTTGAAGATTCTGCAAAAGCCTAGACATGATAAACAGGACTCTTATACAAATAGTCCGTATTTCTTTTCAACACTGCCTTTCTGCCTTTTATTACTTTATCAGTCACGGACCATCAAAGCAGCTCTGCAACACATTTTCAAGTGCTTTTACTGGTATGTTTCCTGTTTTAAATGTGCCACTGATAAGAGGGAAAAAATGCCAGCTTTGGGTGATTGTTGTGCTGAGACAATTAAAATAATCAGGCAGATTAAAAAACAGCCTGGTACCACCTCTATAGGCTGGTTCTGGTTGATGTATCTGGGGCCAGAATAGCTTGAACTGACTGGGTTCCATAGATATGGTGTTTGCATGCACCGGGCAGGGCTGACTGGATCATACTGGGAAAAGGCTACTAGATGGGACTGGGCACGGACAGGATGGTTCTGTTGAGGGTTAAATGGTCTATAATGGACTGGGCAGGGTCACACTGGTTCTGGTGGATACAAATGGAGCTAGAATGGAATTCAGCTGGCTGGGATGGCTCTGAAAGAGGTAAGTCAGTGTGCATTGAGCAGGGGTAGATCTGCTAGCAGGGTGCAGGGTTCCAAAACACTGGGCGGGCCTGTTTCTGAGCCTGTCAACGGAGTTAGGATGCACTGAGTGGGTCAGGCTACTTCTGATTGGCTGTTAATGGTGTTAAAATAGACAATATTGTCAGGTCAGTGCTACTCATTGCCTAAAAAGTGGTAATTTGTGATATTTAACTCCCAATATGGACTTCATTGCTTATTTGTACTAGTGAGAAAGTGCCACTCAGTTTGCCACACATTGGGCAGTAGGATTTGACTCACAAGTGCACTAAAACCATGGAAATCTCGCACATAAGCAATCTGAAAACTTGGCAGCTATGCCTATGCTATGGTATAAATTCTGCTTTTTAGGCTAGCGTGCGGCCATGAATGATCAGCTCAACAAGATCATCTGAGCAGCTGCAGTGCTTGCCTGCCCTCTGTTGCTGAGAACTGCAGTCACACAGTCTGTCTCCAGTTAGTGCCCTTCCATTTCTGGTGCTATTCAGCAGTTTTAAGATCTTCTTAGAGTGTCTCATTGCTCAAATGGGTGTAATTTCTGATATTTATGTTTCCCCCGTCTTCATTGCTTGCTTTCATCCTCGAGAAAGTGTCACTCATAGTCGTTGAAATGTCCCTAATAATTACACTGATTTTATGAAAATGCCACACATAGCAATCTGAAACCTTGGCAGCTATGCTGGTGTTGTATTTAAGCGTTTCTCCGTTAAACGTAAAGTTGGTGCTTTGGTCTCATTGTGTGATGTGGTCTCTGCTGTGATGTCAGGGTAAGGGAAGCCTGGTCTCACGGTGTATGACGTGACTCCACTCTGTGGGTAAGAGTCTTGTCTCAGGCTGCTAGACAGTCTAGTCACTAGATGTTTGGAGTTTAGTCCAAATGTGGTGGACGACTAGGTTTATAGTGGGGAATCTGGCATTCTACTGTTTTGTCATGGTGAGGTTTGAGACAGCAGAGCAGATCTGCAGATAGAATACTTTCCAGGCTTTATTTCGAAAGCAGAGTGCTTTCACAGTTTTTACAGTGTTCACAGGCTTATGCTTTGGATAGCAGGCTTAATACAGCAGAGTTGTCCCAAGGCAGCAAGAGTGTTTGGTACAGGTTTAAACGATAATTGTATCTCACAAACGACAATTATGTCTTGAACTGATGCATTGGGACCAGAGCTGTATGTCAAATAACCCAGATGGCAAATGCTTCAGTTTTATGAAGCAATGCTATATGTAGGCCACATGCCACAGATGCAGTCTAAATACATTACCTTCTATCCCTCAGGTGAGAGAGATGACACTGGCTCCAACAAATATAGCTGTCTCTCAGGTTACAGAGAGATTGCATTCAGTAACATAATCAGGATTTGGTATTGCACGCAATTTCCAGTTATCATTTAGCTGCACAGTGTATCATGGATATATTAAGGAAGGAAATAGGGTCTGTGCTACGTTGACATAATTCCATTGATGATCAAACCCAATGTCGTCCTGTTTTCATCCATAGAGACTAATGCAATGTGCATGGTTCCATGGAGATCTTTTCAGCGTAATCTCGAGTTCAACTTCCATTTGGTGTATTTCCAACTCCAAATTGGTCTATAACTGACATATACATTTTTCTGACATTAGACAAAAGTTACAAAATACGTAAGCGTGATCCCAAAGTGGAAAATAATTCGAAAATGTTATGCAATTTTTGATTTGTTTAGTTTGAAGTCTGAATACGGCTCTGGGGGCGTGGCCACGCAAGCGACTAAGATGGCTGCTTGATGTTGAAGCTCCGTCAGAAGCTCCAGCTACACCGAATTATCCCCGATACATGATCCGACAACTGGCCCATAAATGATAGCGCTGGAACGCTGAACAAGCACCGAGCATGGCGAGCTGAGTCCGGGCTGGTGAGGTGCCTCTGCCATTGAAATACGGCGCCCGACGCAGGAGACGGCGGAGTGCTCCCGGACTTAGTCGAAGGCCCTTTCCTGCACAGACATGCCGGAGGACAGCACCATGCGCTGAAGAAGTTGCGGTGAGCGGGGGCCCGCTGCGGGGGTAGGTGGGTCGGGTGCTGGGCGGCGGCGGCGAAGCCCCCCTCCCTGATCGGTCATCGACTCGGCTGGGGTGCAGCTGTGTCTGGCTGCGCCTGTCCCCTGATACGTGCGCCTGCCATTTCCCTTAGGCCGGGCCGGGGCCAGGGCCCGCGCTGAGCCAGGGACGCGCCCACTCGGACGTGGGCGGGCGCGGTGAACGGGGGGGTCGAGCCAGTGCCCGCCTTCACGCGCCACGGCCTGCTGCCCGGTGGCGTGGCTTTTGCAACCTTCGGCCCAGCAATTGAAGAGACGGCGTGCCTCCGGCCTATCTCTTAGCTCCCGCGGGCACAAGACTCATAATATTGCCTGCGCTGCCCCCTACCCCAACGAAACATAGACGCGTGTTCTGCCTGTCCTCTGGACATCCGCCTCGAAGTTTGCACCTGGCCGCCTGTTGCCCCCGGCCTACTGCTCACCTCCTCTCCCTGAAGCGCAGAGGCCGGGGCTGAGACACTGCCAATCCCACAGACGCAGGGCACACACATCGGCCTGGTGGGTGATGGGAGTTTAAACCCGGGCCCTTGTCACCATCTGGCTCCCCCCGGACCTGCGACGAGCGCACAGCGGCCCGGTTGGCGGACAGAGGCTTGCCTGTTGCGTCGCTCCGCCGCCTGGGTCTCACGTCGGGCACCTTTTGGAGCCCATAGCCGACTACTCCTTGTTTCCCAGAACAGCTGCGGACTGCGTCCTTTGTACCCCACACCATTCCGCTGCACCTCACATGGCTGGATTGTCACGCTGGTCAGACTCGGCCCTCTCATGTGACTCGGCGGTACCCTGCTCTTCCACGATTGCACTTGCACAGCTGCCCCGCGGCATGGGCCGTAAAGACCCCAAACAGAAGACCCTATCATTTGAAAAGATTCCAGACAGAGCCCCGGAGGAAGGCCCAAACATGGCAGAGAACGCGCAGGGTACTGACCACACGGACGGCCTCCCAGTCTTATCCACGGCAATGCTGCAAGAGATGAGGGCTGGCTTCAAAGCCCTAGACGGACGGTTTGACACACTAGACAAGAGCCTGGCGGATATGGGGGCTAAAATCCAAGTTCATGACGGACGCCTGGATGTGGCGGAGGCCCACATCTCAGACATCGAAGATGGCACGGCGCAGTCCCTCAAAAGATTGGAGCGTGTCAAGCGCATCCTAAAAGAGGTAGCAATCAAGAACGAAGACCTGGAAGCACGCAACAGGCGCAACAACATCCGCATTTTGGGGGTCCCGGAGACCACCGCCACAGGCCGTATGGACCTATTTGTTGAGACTCTGCTAGCTGACCTGTTCGGGAGAGAATCCTTTACCCCCGGGTTCGTGATAGATCGTGCACATCGATCCCTAGGGCCTCGCCCTAATCCAGGATGCCCCCCTAGGCCAATTATTGCACGTATCATGAACTTCCGGGATCGCGACTCTACACTGCGACTCGCAAGGGAGCGTGGGGACATCACATGGCAGAACTCTAAACTCTCCTTTTACCCAGACTTCACGGTCATGGTACAGGATGCACGCCGTAAGTACAATGGAGCCAAGGCCACCCTCAGAAATCTGGGTCTAAAATATGGCATGTTGTACCCCGCCAGGCTGAGGGTCGATGTTGGGGGCCGGGCTCGTATTTTTGAAAATCCTACCGAGGTGCAGGAATTCTGTCATGCATATAAACAAACGAACACCAGAACTGAGGCAGGCGGGGGGCCCCTCTCCCCCCCACACAGCGGCTCCGATGCAAGTATGGAACTCTTTTCTAGTTCCGGCACTGGTTGACTCATCTGCAACTATGGAGGGACGCATAGCTGTTTGAAGGACCCTATTATGATATGCAGAATCGCTATTGGACGCTACATCTATTGAGTATTTTGGACCACACGGCGGGGTTATCACCTCTAACGGTGGCTGATTACGTCTCTCATTTAGAGACTACACAGCATACAGAAGAGATAAGACTTGGCAATATACGCAATTATATTATCCGTGATTTTACCTCTACTATGGGCCTGCACTGACGTAGATAAGATACGCTGAAGGTCACACGTACATTTTATTACGTGAAAACAAAGTATAGTGACATTCACCCTTGATAAAGACTCCATTGTTCCAGTCTTGGACCTGGAATTTACAATACAGCAAACTTGTTCCCCTTGCCCATTTGCCTGTGTGACACTGTGCCCAATTTGGACAAGGTCCTGATGAAGGTGGTTCACGTTACGTGTTAATCCACCGAAACGCGCGTTGACCTCGTGTGTCCAGACCTTATTGTTTTTTTCATCTTGGTGGAAACTGTTATCATCTTGTGTTTTCCTCTAAATCCAGATGTGTATAAGTGTCTTGTATGAGTGTGAACGATTGTGAGGAATGAATGAGTTGAAAAGAAGATTTGTTATTTAATTGGGGGCAACAATATTGTATTTAACCTTGCATGACTAATTGACTTCATGTACATATATTTTTATAAAAAAGGGAAAAAAAGTTTTTTATTTCTTCAAAAAAATGGCATTTAATGCATGGGTAAAAGGAAAAAAGAAGTTAATGAAAATAATAAATATAACTTCATAAAATTAAATGTGTTGTTATAATATTACAAATATTTGATGTTTGGCATATATTGACACCCATACCAGATTCAACTTTTGAAAAAGAAATATAGGTCATAGGGGAGTGTTTTTTTGGTTCATATTGGTCGGTTCAGTTCCCCTCTTACTCCCAGACCTCATTTGCTTCTTAGAGGGGGTCCCTTGCTCTTTGACTGGTTGACTCTGATGCATTGGCCCTTCTGCATTGTTATATGAACACATGGGGATAATGTTTTTCATACTTCTGTGATGTTACACATAGCTGGTTTTCTGACGTGGCGTTGCCACCCCTAACGGTGTATACCTTTGGGTTTGTTCTGGTTCTTAAGAATGTACCGTTCTAGGGTTTTCTCATTTCAGTGTAAAGGCAATTGGTACTTTACGTTATACTTGTTGTTATGGTACTGCCTCGCTTGGAGGGGAGTGAGGTTGGGTGGGGGGTGAGAGGGGGGACGTTTCACATTGCGGAAATATCTATATCTGTTTGCAGAATTGGTTACTGTCACAGTTTTTCTCTATTTGCAGCTACTTGACTAAGATAGACTTGAAAAGCACAGCTGATGGCTAAGTTAGGCAGTGTTGATGGCCCCTCTGGCTTATCCTTGATGTCCTGGAATGTCAGGGGACTTAATGACAATCGCAAAAGGAGGCAGGTTGTTCATTATTTACTAAGGCACAAAGGAGACATTGCTTGTTTGCAGGAAACTCATCTACCCAAATCAGTCTCGGCCCGCTTTGCAGCCAGCTGGGGGGCACACAGGTATTTTGCTAATTACAGTTGTTACGCCAGAGGTACCGCCATCCTTATCCACAAACGGGTGCCATTCAGCCTCAGCTCTGTGGTGGGGGACAGTGAAGGCCGCTACTTAATTGTCACGGGTTCGCTCATGGGACATAACACAGCACTGGTGTGTGTTAATGGCCCAAATAAAGACTCCCCCGATTTTTTCCATACCCTACACGCCCAGCTAACGAGCCTTGAGCCTTGCTCCCTTTTGGTAGGAGGAGATTTCAATTTACTCCTTAATCCTAGCTTAGATAGCACCGCCTCATCACCAGACACCAAGCCCAGAGCACGCCGCGCCCTGATAGAACTTTGTGAGCAACTATCACTGCTAGATATATGGCGCCTGCGAAATCCCGCTCTCATGAATTATACACATTATTCAGGCCAGCACAACACCTGGACTAGAATAGACTTTTGGCTGCTTTCCCCTAGCACCGCCAGTTGGTTCGGGTCTCTCAAGACACTACCGAGGACGTATTCTGACCATTCTCCGGTACAGCTTCACCTGCATGTCCCGCGTCCCGAGGGATTTGAGCGGCAATGGCGGTTCCCGAGCCGTGCCCTCCATGATGACCTTTTTAATGCAGAAGTACGCGAAGCCATTGAAGACTACTTCTCCATAAATACTGGGTCAGTTGACACATGGGCGGTCTTGTGGGAGGGCTTCAAAGCATACATAAGGGACGTCTGCATCGCCAAGCATGCCGGAGTTCTTAAAGATATGCGTAACACACTTGCACGCATTGAACGCGAACTAGCTGACTTAGATACCGAAGCGCTTCACTCCCCTCCTCCGAGAGCGGCAGGACGCCGCTTGGCCCTTTTAGCTGAATTTCGAGAGACCGCTGAACGTGAGCATTTATATATGGGCAAGTGTCATATTGCCAGACGGTATGGAGAGGGTGAACGACCCGGTAGTGTACTTGCACAGATGCTCCGACCCCCATACAGTAGAGCGTACATCACTGAACTGCGCTCTTCTACGGAGCAGACACTCACCTCCACCTCAGAGATTCGTACCTTTATTTATATATTACTTCACAGCTCTATACACTACTAAGGTGGAGAGCGACCCGTCCGCCCAAGAAGCATATCTGTCCGAGATCGCATTGGTGTATCTCGAAAAACACATGCAAGACTTCTTAGCAGAACCTATATCTGTGGCGGATGTCCACGGGCCATTGATGCCCTCCTCCACCCCCGGGTTAGATGGCTTCAATGGGGATTTTTATAAAACATATAAGGACCTACTGGCGCCGCATTTGATTGAAGTGTATGCCGAAGCCCTTGAAAAACAGATACTACCTCCCACGCTTCGAGAGGCGGTCATCATTCTCCTCCGCAAACCCGGCAAAGACCCGTCTCTATGCGGATCCTACAGACCTCTTTCGTTATTAAACTTAGATTATAAAATCTTAGCTAAGATCATTACCAATCGTCTCTCCCAGTTGATGGAATTTATCATATCTCCGGCTCAATCAGGCTTCGTTCCAGACCGATCTACCTCATTGAATCTCAGAACACTCTTCTCTGTTCTTCATAGAATTAACCCTGATGTCCCCGCCGCCGCAATTCTGTTAGATGCGGAAAAGGCCTTTGATTCCTTAGAATGGCCCTTCTTCATCTCGGTGATGCGTCGAATGGGCATGCCTGTCGGCTTTATCGCCACTACCGCATTACTGTACAGCCGACCCACGGCGAGGTTCCGCCTGAACAGCACGCTATCCCGATCCTTTTCTCTTTCCCGCGGCACCAGACAGGGATGCCCCCTGTCCCCCCTGCTATTTATCCTGGCTATGGGCCCCTTAATTCGCCATTTTCAGGAGCGGCACTTGCAGAGAGGCCTGCAATTCAACACTGGCCCCCTTTTAGTATCGCTCTACGCGGATGACACAATTCTCTATGTTAGAGATCCCCAAATGAATCTAGAGCCGCTCATTAGAGAAATACTCAGATTTGGCCGTTTCTCGGGCCTCGGTATCAATTGGCACAAGTCGGTGATCTTTCCTTTAACAACCAGCACAATCCTGTGGGAATGTGAATTTCCCCTCGAATGGTGCAAGGACTCGGTAAAATATTTGGGCATTCATATCCACCTGGATACTGCCCAGATCCTCCGTTTAAATTATGGACAAGCTATCTGTAAATTAGAGGCACAAGTGGAAAGGTGGTTGCGTTTACCGTTGTCAATTGCCGGAAGAGTTGCAATACTTAAGATGGTAGTGCTCCCTAAATTTTTATATCTTTTTAACAATATTCCCATACCCCTTACGAACGGGTTTTTCTTAACATTGCGCACACACCTCATCAGATTAGTCTGGGGAGGCAAACAGGCGAGGGTCAGCTGGCAGGTGCTCACCCTCCCATATGACAGGGGTGGTTTGGCGTCCCGGATCTACAATTGTATTATCTAGTGGCCCAAAGCTGCTTCGCTTACGCATGGTTTCATCCAGACGCCAGGATTCCATTTCTTCGCCCAGAGGCAGACTTTGTTCTGCCGGACCGACTGTCAGCTGTCTTGCCCAAGGGGGTTCCCAGAGACCCCAAGGATATACAGACAGTCTCCACTACCAGTTGGGCTTGGGTTAAACTAAAGCGATACACCGGCGCCACTGCATTATATTCCTCCGCACTACCCCTTCCAAATGCTCCATGGCTGCCTATAACAGGTTAAAAACTGGTACAACGCACCTTAACCAAATTCGATATCACCAAAATGGGAGATTTGTACTTGGATGGGCATATTTTCTCAGTGACGGACAACGCCCGTTTCCAAGAGGTCTCCTTCATGGATAGCTTCATACTAGGCCGCATCCGATCGGCACTGCGTGCTGCACTACCTAATTATCCCGTGGAACCAGACTCATTCACGCCACTCACATTGCTCATTGAAAATGAGACTGGTGCCCATCTAATTTCCAAACTATATAAAGCATGCGCCAGCCTGAAACCGGTAAACGATGACAAGATCCGCAAAGCCTGGGAAGGCGACTTAGGCCGCCCCATTACGGATGAACAATGGGCGAAGTGCTGCGTAGTAACGAATGAAGTCTCTCTTAACAGTAGGCATAAACTGCTCCATTTTAAATTCTTACGCCGCACTTACTTTACGCCAGCCAAAGCACACAGACTGGACCCATCCAGACCACATAGTTGCCAGAAATGCGCCGCCCCTTACGCGGATTTTGCACACCTCACATGGACATGTCCCAAGTTGCAGACATACTGGGAGAAGGTACACAGTGTTTTAGGAGCCATGACTAACTTGTCTCTCATTCCTACACCGGAAGTGGCTTTACTGGGATATACAGTTAACTTTCCCAAAAAGATCAGAAGGTTTGCATCTCTCGGACTACTGCTGGCCAAAAGGGAAATAGCTATACTGTGGGGTCGTAGGGCGGCTCCTACTCTGCAGAGTTGGCTGCGCAGCATGGCCTACTATAACAATAATTGCGAGGTGTATGCGAGCATTATGCCCAGCTCATCTCGTCCTAAAGACATATGGGGGCCCTACAGAACGTATGTTGAGACTTTACGGCAGTCCACAGACTCGCAACTGGAGCGGGGCATTGTCCCGGAGGGAGTGGGGTGAAGGGTATCTTCAGTTGTGCACTGTGAATGTCATCACGCCATAGACGGCGTTGCTTTCTATACATGATGTGTCTGGTGACCAGGGGCGGCGGAGGACATCATTGGGACACGGACGGGGAAAATTGGAGCGTGGCAGGAGGCTGTGATTATAAGTAAATGCTGGGACTGACACTATGATGCCTACTGCCATGTTAACTGTGCAATGCTAAGTATGCTGTCACTGTTACGATTCATATGCGGCTATGTTAGACAGTAACCCACCTCTTCTGTATAATTTGATATGTGAAAACTGAAAATAAAGTTAAAAAAAAAAAAAGTCTGAATACGGCTCTTCATGTGATTCATAGCGTTCTTTCATGCTAATAATTCTATCTCATTGGATAAAGTTCTAGATCGGAAAACCCATATCTATATGCAAAAGTATATTTATGCAAAATAATCCGTAAGAATATCCATATATTTCATGGAGTCAAACAGAGAACAAGTCTCAAAATTCGAGTCGAATTGTAATACACATAAAAAATGATAGTCATAATAGGTTATCATGAAAAGTAAGTGTTTCCAGTCAGACTCTTAAATTTAATATACAGTTAATATTGCTTCATAATTCCAGTCAGTGACAATGACATTTTGGTTCCTGTAGCATGGATACTCTGACCGTCATCAGGACAAATAATCATTCTAAGTGCTAGCTTTCACAATGCTAAAGCTACACAAGGATCTTCTCAGTACGTGGCCTTCAATGTCGACTATACGATTTCAAAGGGAAGATCTATACAATGACCAGATTGTTCAAATGAGAACAAAACTCCTTAGTGATGTATTTGCTGATACATGTTTGACCTCATGAACAAGTGGGAGAAGTGGAAAGGTTCTTGCAATCGAAAAAACATTCTAGCACAGATAGCAAGGTAATCCTAATGTCTAAGGCTTCCTAACTTGAAAAAAGACAGAAGCACATTGATTTCGAAAGCAGATTCCTGGGTTCACAGCACTCCCACACAGCCAGGATCTTTTTGTAGCATGTGTGGCTGTAGAATCACATGTTCTGCTTATTCCTGCGATCTAGTCTTGGGCTTGGATGTTTACATCTTGTTTTTGTTCAAAGAAGTTAGTCACAAGATTTGTGACTCCTTGCATAGGCCACAGCGTAAAAGGACGTAGGCTGCACCTCAGATTGTTTTCCGCTCAGTGGGTGAGTAGTATAAGACAAGTATAATATGTACTATATATTGAATAGATGGTAAAAGTAACTGAACAGCTGATGAGACATTTGTGATCACTGTCCACTTCCAGGGAAGAGGATGGCCACTTGCGAATCTGCAGCACTAGATGCAATGAGCTGATGCTTAGAGGTTAAGTAACTTTTTCCATTCATATAATGTGTGGCTGTATATACAGATACTCTGCATAAACTGATAAGCAGTTCCCCAAAAGCTAACGGGCAGATGTCTAGAACAAATTTCAGTTCTTAACAATTTTTGGTGGGCAAAAATATTCATATAGTAGGGTTTACTAAACGTGTGCAGTTGACTAGATGGCGGCTTTGCAGATGTGGGCTAGCGGGATGTTGCCCCTGAAAGTTATAATTCCTCCCTTTTTGCTAGTGGAATGTTAGGGAGTTACAGGAAGTGCATGCTTTGCCTAGGCATAGAAAGTTTAGATGCACTTAAAAATCCATCCTTCAATCAGTGGTGGCCGGCATGACTCACGGGTGGCGGGGCAAGCACGGGGGGCGCAGGGGTTGCTCAGTTGAAAAAAAATATATATACACTTACCTTGCCACCGCGTCTCTGCTCCTCCTCTCCTGATGGGACAGGAAGTCAGGAAAAACAGCCAGGCTCCCCTGACCAATCACAACACTGCAATGCAGCATTGTGATTGGTAGGCACCCAGGCTCCCCTGACCAATCACAACACTGCCATACAACGTTGTGATTGGTTTTGAGTGTCCTGGTTCGATGCTCAACCAGGGAAAGGGGGCCTGGGCATGTTATTTTGAAAAAGGGGTCCCCTGCAATGAGGTAGTTGCCAAGAGCAGGGATAATAACAATAAGTTTAAAAGGAAATCTTGGGCAAGTGAATATACAAACTAATTGTGGGCGCAAAACAAAACAATGACAACTCAACTGGTTGTTCAAGCAAATTACGGGCACACAACACAACAGGTCTGTATTATTATAACAAGACTAGAAAAATATATTTAATCGATAGGCAATGATATAGAATTATATACAAACTCAAGAAATAGTAAAAATGTTCATCAGGCGTACTCACACTCATCCATTCAAACATACATTCCTCATCATACTCAATGTCAGTATAATATAGAAATACAAAAATTGTTTAAATCTTTGATAATACAAAACGAAGCACAATGTTCACAATTATTAATAATGCCAGTTAATGTACATATGATGACCATGAGACATAATTCTGAAGGGCTGTAATGCAGCCTGCATGGAGAACGGATACAGTGCGCATGCCTGGTTTGGGGGGCCCGAGAGGGCCGACCAAACAGTCATTGCGCACTTAGGAGTGGGCAAACCACTCCTTCCCTGCCCTGCTCTGAGAGCAGAGCAGCTCCGCCCACCTGTCCGCCTGCAAAGAAAGCATAAAATGATAATAACTCAAAGTTATTATCATTTTATATTTCCTTTAGTTTGTACTGCTCAAAAGCAGTTGGGCGACGCTCCTCCGCCAAAGCTTAGGAGCCGCCACTGCCGTCAAAGCCTTGTGGGGACAATCAGTTGTCCGTGCAATTTGCTTTATGGTGCAGTTTATTCTAAATAGAAATGTCTCGAATGCAAGATTTGATCACATGAGGTAATTAGTGGTTTGAAATTTCTCTGTTGTGATTTTCAATCCTAAGGAAAAATCCACCAGTTTGTCTTGCTTACATGCAATTTTTGCAATTCATAATTTACTACGGTCAAAATTCATTTACATTAACTTAAATCTATACGTTCCTTTTGATGTTATGACCAATCTGAGTGATTAATAAACCGAGTGGATGTCCACCTGGTGTTGTATTGATTGGAGATCGAAATTGGAAAAATCAGTCTGCATTAATAATCATCTCCATTGTCTCTACGATGTTCTGGTGTGGGTGGCAAGCTACAAGCCTCCAAAGCTCATTGGCACAGCAGTCTGAATCCCTTCAGCAATAACTTCAGGGATCTCAGCCTTATTGCCTGCCCCATAATGAGACAGTATTATAGAGCCCCTTCGTATGCAAAAGCAATGAGGCCCAGTCACTCCACAGCCCACCCTTAACCATGTAAGAAACAGAGCAGTTGCATCTCCAATAGCCCACCTAGAGCCTTCCTTCATCTCCACTCTATGGGATGTCGGGTACATTCTTAGGCTTTATGAAGGCATACACATCACACAGTCACCCTATAAAAGAGAGGCATGATCTGCAGGTGGCTGTGGCCGTCTCTAGTGTCTACTCAGCTGATTTAACGGGTTCTACACTCTTCCAAGTGCCCAGAGTGCCAAATGAATTGCTAACTGTAATAAGGCATCGATTTAGAAAACAAACTTTTCTTTAGACATTTTAATACTTATGTTATTGATTTTTGTCATCCGGGAACTATATGGTGTGACTGTAGTTTTCTGTATATCAGCTGTATTGAAAATTGTGTTTTAAATCCCCCAATATGGTTTAAATGCAATGAACCCCCTTGCAGTGTTTTTTAAACTGTTACAAATTCATAAAATAAGAAGTTGCATGAAAAATAAATATTTTAAAATAAAAATTCTCAGTAGCCTCTGTTGACTTTCACACTGCAAGAAGGTATACGGTTCAATGTTCGACTGTACAATTAATAGGGAATAACACACATTTTACCAAGCAGTCTAGATGTGTAAGTGTGTGATTTTTGGGGGATATTTAAAAAAATATTTTTATCACCAGTGGAATGGGTCTCAGCAATGTTATTACTGCGCACTGCACCTAGAAATGAATCGTGTCCTCTGCACTCAGATTAACATTATCATACACCAGTATCACTAATTACATTTAAAATTGGTGTATCTCTATTTATTCGAGTATTCCATTAACTTGATTCAGCATTAGACGTTTCCCTCAATCTGCACGTTTTTAATGAGCCTTTTGCAGTTTACGCTACAGTACGGAAAGTGACATCTATATAAAATCGGCACGGTGATAACCTGTGCAGAACACATTCAGTAACCATGGAGAGGAGAGTCTCTCAATGACACTTGGGCTATGTTTAAAAGATATGATGACCATTGTCCAGTGTCTGGACTGCACCATAGAAGTGGAATGGGGTTTTAAGTATTTGCGTTTGTTAATAGAGTTATTTTACCCTCGCCTCTAATTCTGCCACGGTTCTGTTTCAATTCCTCTCGTTTACGTGGATAATTTCAGGCTCTTCAAGTGTTGCAGCGGAGCAGGCAGAAGTCTCCTCTCTTCGAAGTGGAGAGCCCCTGCCTGCCACCACCAGGCCCCTGCCTGCCACCACCAGGCCCCTGCCTGCCACCACCAGGCCCCTGCTTGCCACCACCAGGCCCCTGCCTGCCACCACCAGGCCCCTGCCTGCCACCACCAGGCCCCTGCCTGCCACCACCAGTCCCCTGCCTGCCACCACCAGTCCCCTGCCTACCACCACCAGGCCCCTGCGCCACCACTAGCCCCCTGCGGCCTGCCACCACTAGGCCCCTGCGGCCTGCCACCACTAGGCCCCTGCGTGCCACCACTAGGCCCCTGCTGCCTGCCACCACCAGGCCCCTGCTGCCTGCCAACACCAGGCCCCTGCTGCCTGCCACCACCAGGCCCCTGCTGCCTGCCACCACCAGGCCCCTGCTGCCTGCCACCACCAGGCCCCTGCTGCCTGCCACCACTAGGCCCCTGCCTGTCACCACCAGGCCCCTGCCTGTCACCACCAGGCCCCTGCCTGTCACCACCAGGCCCCTGCCTGTCACCACCAGGCCCCTGCCTGCCACCACTAGGCCCCTGCTGCTTGCCACCACTAGGCCCCTGCTGCTTGCCACCACTAGGCCCCTGCTGCCTGCCACCACCAGGCTCCTGCCTGCCACCACTAGGCCCCTGCCTGTCACCACAAGGCCCCTGCCTGTCACCACCAGGCCCCTGCCTGCCACCACCAGGCCCCTGTCTGTCACCACCAGGCCCCTGCCTGTCACCACCAGGCCCCTGCCTGTCACCACCAGGCCCCTGCTGCTTGCCACCACTAGGCCCCTGCTGCTTGCCACCACCAGGCTCCTGCTTGCCACCACCAGGCCCCTGCTGCCTGCCACCACTAGGCCCCTGCTCCCTGCCAGCACTGGACCCCTGCCTGCCACCACGAGGCCCCTGCTGCCTTCAACCACTAGGCCCCTGCCTGCTGCCTCTAGGCCCCTACTGCCTGCCAGCACTAGGCCCCGGCTTGCCGCCACTAGGCCACTGCTGCCTGCCACCACTAGACCCCTGCCTGTCACTACCAGGCCCCTGCCTGTCACTACCAGGCCCCTGCCTGCCACCACTAGGCCCCTGCTGCCTGCCACCACTAGGCCCCGGCTTGCCACCACGGGGCCCCTGCTGCCGGCCGCCACTAGGCCCCGGCTTGCCACCACGGGGCCCCTGCTGCCTGCCAGCACTAGGCCCCTGCTACCTCCCACTACGAGACCCCTGCTTGCCACCACGAGCAGGGACATCTTAAGGATTTTGGGGGCCCTGGACCAAACGGATTTTGGGGGCCCCTGTTCGGAACAGCTTTGAATTTATGATCCAATTTTAGCTCTTTCATGCCCTCTTTGGCCGGGTCACTGATATTGCTCAGGAACACTAGTCCAAATTCTATATGTGTTTACATCTAATAGTCAGGGATAGTGTTGTGTGTTTTCAATATTGCACAGCAGCAGCTGGCTAATATTACTGCAAATAATCTCTGTGATAACCCTCCCATTTCTCATACGTGCGATCCTGTTTTGATTTAAAATATTTTTTATGGATGTTGCACAAAACATAAACACACTTTCTCTGCAAAATGTCTATAATAGACTCTCACACATCACCCACGTAAAAAATAAATTAAAGGAAAATTGTATTTAATCAATTTAAGAATTATTAAAGGTCATCAGGGATGACTTTCTGCAGAACAGAGCTTTGCCCATGCCTTAAAACGTCTCTGACCACGAAGTAGGCCGATTTATTCTGTACTAACCTGCCAGGGTGCTCGGTGTCGCTCACATACATTTGTGTCATGGGTACAGCAAATGTGCCTGTGTTTGTGGCGTATCGGTGGTCGGGAAGTTTCACGTAGGACTTCCCCTTCACATCGTAACCGTCTTCCCATGGCATCGGCTTGCTCCTTTAGGAGTATAAAGTCCAAGACAGTGGCGTCTGCAATTAATGGGCCGCCTTTGATGTTAGACAAAACGTTAGCTGATGTGTAAAAAATTGGGAGTAGACTCTTGTGATGTCTACATCACAACTTGCATGAACTAGTGACCGTGCTACCGAAATTCGATTACAGCGAGGCCTTGTAAACAGTGTCTGGCACCAGCGTACTTTTAGGATGTAATTAGTGTAGCTAACAACTAATGCGAGGGAGCAGAATACAGGTCACCATAAGACTTCAAAGGTCTTAGCAGGTTAAGGTTGGAGGACAGTCTCTCCCCATGCTTAATCTGTTGCCATATCTGGTGAGATTTGCTGCAATCTTCAGTGACCGATGACCTCGAGGTGTTGCTCTCTCATTATTTACTGGTCACATGTCATGTTCTTTATTCCTTGTCTGTTTAGATGAGCATGGTGCTGCGTGATTGGCAGCTTCATTTCGGAGTTCATGTACAAATGTGCTTTCTCATGCAGACGAAGATTACCCTTTCAACTGGCCGTTTTGTCAGCGCTGCTTTGCGACACACTGAAACTATAACTTTTGTACAATGTGTATTGTGCTTTATGGAACATATTTGAAGGGGGGTACAGAAGCAGGGTTTGCAGTAAACTGTTAAATCAAATAATGTGCAACAGACCCAGGATAATTAGTTGGATTTCACAAGACTAATTGCTCAGAGTTAATTTTTGTTTTAGACATTCGCAGTAACTGAAAAGCATTTCAGTGTGTTTCCTAGAACTAATCATATTTTTAAATTATAGTCTAAACTAATGGAACCCATGCTGTGTGTTTTGTACAAACAGATTAATAGCACAGACTTTAGAAAATAAAACAAAAATCGTAAAGACCATTTCTGCTTCCAAAATCTTGTTGGAACTTTCATTTGAACTGTTCAGTTCGTTCTAGATGTGGCATTTGCACTGCGACTTTGGATATTTTTTCCTAATTCTTTGTGAGTCTCTTTCAACTTCTTCTCTAACATTTAATAATTTTCGTCAGACTTCCTCTGATGCCCTCTTCTTCCAGCCAAGCTCTTCCTAAATGTGCTTTTTGTGCCCAGACCTTAGACTTTAAGTGCCATAAGTACTTGGCATGTATGTCATGAATCATCCTACATGTCATCGAGCTAGTTAGATGATGACTCAGGGGTATGTCAGTGTTACTGCAACCTACGGTCAATTTGAGTAAAGGCATTCTTTTAGGACCCAGTCTGGGGTTAGCTTAATAGAACCATGACTTTCTTACTTTTGGATTTTCTGAGGCTCTGAAGGTGATAAGGAACTGTTAGACTTTCCACGCTAGAGAGAGACAGATACCGGTTTATTTTATTTCAGAATTTCTAGAGTCCTACTAGGGTCCAGATGTGCATCAGATCACTACACACGTAGGATGGGCATAAACTATTCTAGCTGTTCAAGTAGTGGGAAAGTTCCAGGTCGTCCCAGGTGTAGGGTCGAGATTTACATGGGGGTCAGATATAGATACCTCTGAAAGTACATTACATTGGTAGAGGTGGCAAGGGATTAGGCCTGACGAAGTGTCAGTGGAGTGAGTTTTGATTTTATGGCGCACAGCTTTGGAACAATTTGGTTAGTCCTCTCCTTGGTGAATCTTAAAGTCTCCAGGAGAAAGTATCCTTGCTTTGTCACGGTGGTTGGCCCCTAGAGAATGTTTGTGGGCTAATTACTCATGTATGTTGTAGTGAACAAATTTGGATGCTACGCAAACTGTTTTGAATATGCACCTGTCTTCTATGGGAATCCAAAGGGGAGAGATCATGACTTGCGTACTGTGGCTAAATGTCAATCTCCAGAACATGCATGCTGCTCACTCACAAGTTACAGACACTCAAGGTCAAGTTCCCTGCAAGAGGAACTTGAAGGATCCAGTGAGTACGGAGAACAGAAAAGTAAAGTACAGAAGAATACAAATATAAGTACTTTGCTAACAATAAAAAAAAAAACTAGCAGGCCGGACTTCAAGATGGGGGATGTGGGAGGGCCATGTAGAAGCATTCGTGAGCCAAAGACATGATTGAGAGAGTAGACAAAAGTCAACAAAATGAATTGGACACTGTTTTAGAGACTGACAGCAGCTGTCCAATTTTGACATGTCTAAGAACCGCCAGATCACAATAGACACTCCCCTGTGGTGTGGTCATTGGCTGGCTCATTTCACACAACTTGATAGGTTTAGCAAATGGAACCTAATTGGTATCTCAAAACTAGGGGATGTCTGGAAGGGTACCCATATGAAGTCTTTTCAGGACCACCGAATGGAATTTGATCTTCACAAATCTTAGCTCTATAAATATTTGCAGCTACAACAAGCACTCTCACACTAATACCCCTCCAGGCCTGGGTTCCTGAGTACAGCCCGCTCAAAGCCAAAATCCTCACGGGCCTCCATGGAAAGGGTGGCTATCTTGCATTTATACATCCTTAGTCATTAACTTCCCCAACCTAATCTTGGCCTTGAAGGATGGGCGGGAGGCCAGGGTGGGTCTCCTAGATGACAGTGATTGGTGGGATACAAAAATAGCTATGAGTATGCTGGTCATGCCCTCCCTTCTCAGACTTGTACAGCTCAAATACTTACATACTACTTACCTCACACCCAGAAGGTTATGGCAGGATCAAAAGCTCCCCTTGCCCACATTTCTAATGCCTGGATGAAGAAGGGGACTTTTTTCACATGGTGCAGTGGTGGTCTGTTATTGCAAAATTCTGGTCCGCTATCTTTAACACCCTGTCTCGGATATCTGGGAGACCTGTCGGCCTGTCTCCATGTATAGATCTGGGATGGTGTTGTGGGAATCGTTCCCTTGTAGGGATCAGCACTATACTCATTAAGCAGGATATTGCAAGACAGTGGAAGTCCACTGATTTCCCCCGCATCCGCTTTAGGCAGAATGGCGCTATTCTGTGGATTAGTGTGTGAAACAAGAAGACCCTTTGTGCACTGCCTAGTGTTCCCTCTGAAACATCGCAAAATCTGGAGGAAATGGTGGGGTTACTATGGGTTGGTGTGATGAACTAAGGTTGTCCGTAACTGTATGGCATGTTTACCAGATGTCTGTTGATCTTGTCTCTGCACTGTATTCATTGTCTTGAAAAATGGTTATTTAAAAAAGGAAGTGTTAGTGTGGAGATTAGTGTGGAGATTTGGAGGCCATGGAGCAGGGTGATACCACCAGCCGGAAATGTCAGTATGAGGGCGTGAACAACAGTTCTATAGTCGCTTTATGAAAGAAGCTGTTTGAATTTCTTTACAAGAGAGACCTGGTACAAGGCTGTGTAATGTTTTTTAGGCAGTTTGTTCCTTAAGGGTGAGGTTGGTGTCCAGGGTGGATCCAAGTGACTTGGCATTTTGTGAGAAGTGGGGCTGTCATAGTTCATCTCTTTTAGCCGTTCTTTTACTGTTTTTTGTTTCTGGCAACTAGCAGGTATTCTATCTTTCTTAGATTGAGGATCAGGTATCTGCTGGAAAGCCAGGTCTTTTTGATGTGCAGGCAATGTTTGAGCCGTTGGACGTCTGAAGCAGGCACTTCCAAGTGGAGTTATGTATCATTGACATATTATTAAATGTTTTTTCTTTTTTTTAAAATAATTCTTTTAATTGCAGTGTGCTCAGAAAACAGTATATCAAGAACACAATTCACTACAGATTCCCAATACATACGGTATGCATATAGTAATCATTACAACAATTTCTGATCGAGTCATCAACACAGTGTAGTAACAGTCTCATCTTATTACTTTTTATCCCTCCCTACAATCTTCGGTACACCTGCCAGTTCCCCCAAATCTTTTCCCATTTCCGTGGGCACCCCCTGCTCAGGTATATTGTGTGTTCCGCTTGCCAACACCAGTCCAAATCAGTTTTCCAATCCGCCACCCTCGGAGGAGCGACAGCTGCCCAGCTCTTTGCAATGTTACATTTTGCTACCACCGCAGCTAGTGTCAACCACAGTCTTGTGTGTTTGGGCCAAACCTCCTCTCCAGGGATCAACAACAAGAACCACTTGGCCTCAACAGGCACCTCCGCTCCCATCACTGTGGCCATAATCCTCCCAATTTTGAGCCAGTATGGTTGTATCACCGGGCATTCCCATAACAGGTGATCGAAGGTCCCCTCCAGGCCACACCCACTCTGACACAACGTGTTATTAGCATGCCTCAATCGATGTAGCACTGATCTAGAGTAATATATACGATGTAAATCTTTAACTGGATCAGCCGGAATCTGGAGCGTATTGCCACCTCTCTCTGGCCCTGTATCGCCCCTGCCCAGTCTTCGTCATCAAGTGGGCCCAGGTCGTCCTCCCATGCCGTCCTCAGTGGTCCTAGGGGACCCGGGGAGTTATTCAATACTTTCCTATATATTAATGATAGCGCTTTCTCAACTAATGGGTCTGCTAGCAATCGGTCCTCTAAGGGGGATGCTTCCTCTAGTTATTTCCCCTCGCAGATATGGAGCGGGGTCATCCTTGTTAATTTCCCCTCCCAACCCAGGTATTTTGTTGCTGCCCGCCACGCTCCCACCACTGTCTGTGTGTGTACCGGGAGACCCTTCACCACTTTCTTGTTATTTAACAGGGAGAGGTACCGCCTGGCTCCCATAGCAGCTTTATCTACTCTATATGCCGGCTCTGCTCAATCACCGAAAACCCAACCATTCACCGTGACCAGCTGGGAGGCCCAATAATAGATCTTATTATCAGAAACGTCCAGGCCCTCCTCAAAGATCCCCCTCTGTAGTTTGTGTAATGCTATGCGTGGTGTACGTCCGCTCCAAAGCAAGGATCTCAGCTCGGTCTCCACCTTCTGAAAAAAGGGTGGTGGGATCTTATAGGGTGAATTTTGCAGAACTTATAACAGATGCAGGAGTGTCGTCATCTTAAATCGGGCTGCCTGGCCCATTAATGTAAGTGGTTATGTCCGCCAGCATTTGGCATCCCCAATGAGTCTGTCTAGTTGGGTTCCTAAGTTCCGCTGATAGAACTCACGGGGGTCCCTTGTCACATATATCCCTAAGTATTTGAAGCCCAGTGTCTCAAAAGGAACCTTATAGCTAGACATCAGGCTGGTAACACCTCCTACCAGCGGGAACAACAGGGACTTATCTCAGTTGATGCAGTACTCCGAGTAGTCCCCAAAGATTCGGAAAATCAGCAATATTCTATTGATGGACTGTCTTGGTCTTCTAATGTACAGTAGGATATCATCCGCATACAAGGAGATGGGTTCGTCCCATTTCTCACCCACCGGGATACCCCATATCAGGGGGTCTTGCCATACCCAAGCCGCTAGTGGCTCAAGACCCAAGGCAAATAATATAAGGGATAAAGGGCATCCCTGCCTCATTCCTTTCTGGAGAGAGAACACCCGGGACACTGTGGGGTTAACTCGCACCCTGGCCAATGGTTGTTGATAAAGAAGTTTCACCCACCCGATAAAATCAGCCCAAAGCCCAAACGGGATAAAATTCAGCCCAAACGGCAAAGAACGGCGAGAAGGTAATCACACTCCACGCTGTCGAAGGCCATCCTGGCGTCTAAGGACAGGAGGGCCACCGGGTCAAATTATTTCTGTGACATAGAGGATCCAGAACAATCTTTGCAGGTTTAACCTAGTGCCCCTATGAGGCATGAATCTGTATTGGTCCGGATAGATTAGGAAGGTAATCACTTTACACAGACGCATGGATATAAGGCCTTAGCCAAGACTTTGACCTCATAGTTGAGTAGGGAGGTCGGTCTGTAGGACCCACAATCCATGGGGCTTTGCCCTCCTTAGAAATTATAACTATCACTGCAGTCCTCTGGTCTTGAGGAAGGGCAACTTTCGTTCTGGCCTCCTTAAACATACCAAGGAGGTGCTCCGCTGTTTTATCTAGCATTCATTTAAATAACTCTACGGGCAAGCCTTGGTTCCACCGCCTTCCCAGATTGTAGGGTACATGCCTCTGTTCTAATCTCTCCATCATCAAAATTCCCTCCAACATTTCCCTATCACCTGTGGACAATTGTGGTAGGGTTATATCTCATAAAAAGTCTCTACTGTCCAGCTCCCTCATCACGGATGAAGCTGTGTACATTGTTTCGTAATACGTAGCGAATGCCTCCGCTATCTCTTTTCCGGTCTCATATCTTCGTCCTACATAATCCATTATCTCTGGGTCCCATCTACCACTCGCTTGCCTCTTACCTAAACATGCCAGTAGTTTATTGGCCTTATCCCCCACCTCATATAGTCTGTGTTGGGCGGCTAAGGCCTGCGCCCTGGCACTATCCTCCAATAACTCTTGCAATTCCCGTGGGCACAACCATAACTAGTGTTTCTCCTCTGACAACGTCGCCTCTCCCTCGCCCACCGGGTCTCCAGACTCAATATATTACTCTCTAGGGTAGGGCATTGTAGCTTCTTCTCCTTTTTCAATGCCCCTGCCTGGGCATGGCCCCTGATCACTGTTTTAAACGCCTCCCAAAGCATCACTTTTGAGTCCACTGACCCTAAGTTTTCTGCGAAGAATTGCTCAGCGCACTTTCTCATGGTGGAGTTAATTTCTTTTTCCTTGAGATACCACGGGTCATTCCTCGGGGGTAAGGTATAATCCCTCATTTGGCCCTCAAGCATGACTTCCATTGGGGAGTGGTCAGACACCCCACGCGCTATTTGTGTGGCCTTTTTAAAATTCCCCAAACCCTGGGCCTGTGTAATGATATGATCTAATCTGGAGGGGCCCCTGTGGGCCGCCGACATGTGGGTGTATTGTCTAGTGGTAGGATGTTAGTGCCGCCATATGTCACCCAGACCATTGGTCAAGAGGAAGTCTACCAGTGGACCCACCCTCCTTCCTGATGCTGCCCCTCCCAAAACATCCATCTCAATGGAGACAATATCATTCATGTCTCCCCCCAGTATCAGTCGGGCTTCCGTGAATTCAAGGTGCAATGGGGCCAGCAAATCCAACGTGGGAGCCTGCAACCCAAGTGGGACATACACCAAACAGAAATGAAGAATTTGCCCCTCCCACTAGCCACTCACCGCCATGAACCTACCTAGCGGATCAGTCCATGTCTTCCTCAGGATGAAAGGGAGCGCCCTCTTGCATAGCACTCCCACGGAACCCGTAGTATAGCCCGCATGTGCCACCAGGGTATAACCAAACCTGTCTAGTGCCTTACAATGACTACCACGGAGGTGTGTTTCCTGTAGCAGAGTAATATCTGGGGCATGTCTCTTAATAAATTGCATGACCACTGTTTGTTTCATCCTGCCAGTAAGGCCTTTAACACTCCAGGACCACACTTTTATCGAGGTCCCTTGAGCTTCAGGCATAGCCATGAAAAAAGGTACCCCCCTTTTTGGATTATTCTGACCCATATTTTTCACGACACCTTTACTGAACTCCCTGTCCACTGTGAGATGACCGTCCCCCTAATCCCCCCTGAGCACTCAACTTTATACTTGTGATACCACAATAACAAAACAACTTGTCCCAACTTTGACCCCCCACCCTGCTACCCTGCTAAATAGGTTGTGCTTTCCCCAAGTTCCCAACCTGCAGAGCGCTTGTCGCCCAAATAATAACATACAATAACTACAGTAGGGGGTGTCTCGGCCGCGCCCAGATAATCAACAAAGAAAGTCACTTGAATCAAACTCCTGCTGTATCAATCACATTTTGAAGTCCCCCATTATCAAAGAATGAACTTGTCCCAGGCAGTGTATCAGGAATCTCCTCTTACAGTTCCAATGCCATTCTTATTGCAGGCCCTTGCCACCCGGGCTGCTGCACTCACTCAGCTCCAACCCCGTACCCCAGTCTTTCTTACCTTCAGGACAGCCCAGTTCGTCAGTTCGTACTACCCCCGCCTGCACCCTGTTGTGTCTCAAGGGCCTCCTCTGCTACTTGCTGCTCTGACTGCTTCCTGGGCTTCTTGCTTCGATCTGGTCCTCCGGGGCCGCGCCTTGGTCCTTGCCTCTGTTTGTTAGCTGTACGCCATCCCTCCAGTCACTCCCATGTTTCTTCCAGGGACGTAAAGTGTCATGTCTTGCCCTCCGCAATTTTTTGAAACTTTGCTGAGAAAAGCATCATGTACTTGATTTCTCGCTTCCTGAGTTCCCTCTTCACTGCCACAAAGCTCCTCAACTGGTGTTGCACCTGTAGTGTAAAGTCAGTGAAGAAACGGATCAGGGTGTTCTCGAAGTGTATGTCTCCCTTTGCTCTTGCCGCTTGGAGGATCACATTGCGGTCGCTATGGTTGAAGACCTTTGCGATTATCATTTGTGGGGGAGCCCCTGGTGTGGGCGGGGGCACTGGGGCAGTCTCTTAGGCCGCAGCGTGTTCAGTATGAAGTCCTCCAGGAAGAGGTCTACGCAGGGGCCCTCTGCCCCCCCCCCCCCGGAACCCCCACCACCCTGATGTTATTCCTTTTGCCCTCCCTTTTTGGTCCTTGAGCTTCGCTGCCATGGTCATTGCCTGTTGAGTCAAGGTTTGTACTTGCGATTCTAGGCGTTTCATCGTGGACTGGAGCTGGGATATTTGGGTCTCGGCTGTTGTGACTTTTTGGCTTAACTTCTGACGATCTGCCCTGATCAAGTTGACCTCAATGGTCACAGTGTCCATCTTGGGCTCCAGAGTGCCCTTCACGTCCTTTATTGCCACCATGATTGCTCCAAGGGAGGTTTCTGCTGCCGCCTCCCCTTGTACTACTAGGGGGGGGGTTTTGAGATAGCGTAATTGTCCATTTTGTTAGTCTGGGGGGCTCCTGGCCCTTTAGGCTTCACCATTTGGATTCCAGTTGCCCTTGTAGGTACACCAGGACCTCGCCTCCTTGTTAGTTTGGGAAGTGTTTATCTCTGTCCCTGCCCCGTCGGGGGCCTCCTGTTTCGTTGGTGCATCACTGTTAGAGGAGCAAGAGTCAGCGGCTAGGCCCACTCCCTCACTTCTCTGGAGGGCTCACAGCCTTCCCTCAACCCCACTGTTCCCGTTCCGCCTGCACCCAGGCACCCAGACTTGCCTGTCAGGCCCGGCGTCACTGCTTTCTTGTATGGGCTCCCTTAGGGCTCCTCAACGCGAATGGAGCACCACAGAAGGGTTCCGGAACTCATCCGACGTCGGCTCCTCCTCTCCACCCAGGCGTCGGTGACCACCCGCCGCTCACACTCACTCGGCTTATATACCTTTATGGATGTGCCTTCAGTATCAGAGTGCAGAGTTTAGTTCACAGCGCGGACGCGCTGGCCGGAGCGGACCCACTCCTCCGCCTCACCTTCTGGGTCCACAGGCCCACCAATTTACAGGGCCCTGGCTTCTTAGGCCGCAACTTGCCCTTCCTCTGCTTGTTGCAGCCTGGAGTGAGTTTGTTAGTCGGTCTGCCTCCCCTGTCATCTGATGGCAGCAGGCCGGCCTGGCCCATCCTCCTCTGTCACCGCTTCTCACGTTGTTGCGGCTCGCGGGGGATTGGTCACCGTTTTGTTGGTAGCTCAATATATGCGGGTCCGGTCGGATTCACCACCTTTACACCGCCCGCCGAGCCCCCCGGAACTCGGCTGGATCCGAACTGGCACGATTGCACGCCCTCTCTGCTTAGCTGCGTCTTTGTCTGGCTCCCCACCTTCTGCCGACGTTGTCTCTGTTCGGCCATTGAGTACCTCCCTCATTGCCGGGATGCGTGTCCCGAACCCAGGGCTGGAATGGCTGGACCTCCACCACTCCGCTGTACTTTTTTCTCCCGGGGACTTCCTACAATGCGGGATGGAAGGACAGATTATTTTCCTAACAGAGCAGAGCTCTGTTAGTGTGCGGCCATCTTTGATCACGGCCAAGCCATGCCCCCATATTAGTAAATCTTGATGCTATTATCTGTGAGTAGAGCACCAAGTGGCTCTACACAACATGGAACTTTACAGGTGGCATCGATTTTTTTGGAACCTGGGTGTGCCCATGTGAGCAAACTGGTGTCAGTTGGAAAGGCTCAAAACTCCAGGGTGCATATTAGAGTGGGATGACCGACTGTGTCAAAGGCAGATCCAGCAATATCAGGACTCAGGAGTCATCTTCATCAGTTGTTACGAGGGCATCATTGACGATGTGTAAGGTAGTGGTCTCTTTGCTGCAGCATGATCTGAAGCCAGATTGGTAGTTGTCGAGGAAATGGTTAGCAGTAATGGGATCTTGAAGTTGAACATAAACTGCTTTTTCAATATTGGCTACAAATGGTAGATGCTTGGCTATCAGGGTCTGTTGCTGGTGCACACGTGTTCCACTTTGTCTTGCTGTTCAGGTTCACGTTTAAGAAGATATGTATATTAGGAACAATGTAAATTTACAAAGGTATATGGTGGATCTAGTTGAGAAAATTATTGAATATAAAAAGCATTGACTGAACCGTAGGCTGTTGCTCTACTAGACGAGTGGAATCATAGCCATATCAGGCAACTGGTTTGTTTAGATTGGTGTCTTTCATTTAGGACAAAAGATGATTTAGGAATACATTATAGAGTATCAAGGGTAACCTGTTTCTTTTGCTGAAAGGGCTGTTCAAGAAACCAGGGTTTGCATGATTCAGTAATTGAAAAAAAAAATGTTTTTCCTTTATTAATATTTTTCAGATACAAACATCTAGTCAACATAGCCATCTGCTGTTGTATATCATTATTTAGCTTTAATCGTGCAATACATCAAATCATAGTTCTAGATTCTCATAAGCTGGGATCACAGCATTACAAGACATCTATCTCTTTATTAGCGATACTTGTACTCATTATTCATCAACCCTGGCAAACAAACACATAGTCAATGGGCCCCATATATCTTGGGGACGCGAAGCCTGGAGTAGCTCTCCAGCATAGCACTTAAGTTGATCTGGACAATGTGCCATGTCCAGCAACCAGTGCTCGTGTTTTGGGGTTACTTCCCCCCCGTGGATAGAGACCCTCCTTTTTGCTAATAATAAGGCTATAGCCACTAATTCACGGTTTGGTGGTTGTATGTGTTTGATCAAGCCTAGTAGGCATATCTGCGGGGTGCATTCCACTTGCTCCATAACTGTTTCAGTGAGTGTACTTGTAATTTGCTCCCAATAACCCTGCACTCTATGGCATGCCCACACTAAATGTATAAAATCTGCTTCTGGTGACCCACACCAAATACATTCTGCGGTCTCACATAATCCAAATTCATACAGTTGCGCTGTGGTGTAATATAATTGGTGGAGGTATTTGAAATGTATAGTTTTACGGTTACAGTTCGCTGTCAACTGTCCAGATAAATCACAGCATAGTCTCCAGTCTTCTGTGCTAATTTGTGTGTGAATGGTATTATTCCATTTAGTCAAGGGCACCTCCACCATTGACTGTTTGTCTATCTGCGATGCGTTATATAGGCGTGTGATTAAATGTGTCCGTGTATCTGTTGTAAGTAGCATTTGGAGTGCACCCAGAGCCCTCGGCTCATCTGGGAATTGTGGGTACAGCATGCTAAGTACTGCGTGTAGTCTGCTGTACGTGAAGAGTAGCATGGGGGATATAGTGCCCTCTGTATAAAGTGCAGAGGAGGCTCTAAATTTACCATCTCGATAGACATCTCCCATGGTATGGAGTCCCGCCGCTTTCAGGGTGGCCAACGAGCCCGATTCCCTTTTGACCGAAATTTCTGAAAGGTGTTCGCGTGGCAGAGCCGGGGCATACAGTTAATCTATCTGTGCCCTGCATCCTAATTTCTTCCACGCATGTACTGTGCACTGTACTGTGTCGATTTCCCCATGTACAAAGATTGTGCTGTAATTGGAGATGAGGGCCCTAAGAGGGAGAGGGTGTACCGCATCACTTTCCACAGCTACGTGCGGGATATAGTTCGGAGCATGATGCCAGTAATAGGCATAGTGCGCCTGTGCACATAAGTAATATAACTGTAAATCTGGTGCTGTAAATCTTCCCTGGTCATATGGAAGTGTTAATAACTCCCATTTGAGTCTGGGTTGCTTTCCCGCTCAAGCCAGTTTAATTAATAGTGAGCACAATGTAGTAAAGAAAGTTTGTGTTAGGCATATGGGAATATTAGTGAAAAAATATTTACATTTAGGCAGCACTATCATTTTTGTCAGTGAGTGACAATAAGAGTCGTATCCATCCGATACCTGTTCTTCAAGGCGTGAGATTGCCTTGCCGTAATTATATTGTACTACCGCTAGGGATCCTTATGTATCCTGTTGGGATATTGTTGCATAATCCAGAATGTAGGCATTGTGGATATGGAATGTCTATTCTTGAAAAGAGAGCGGAGTTGATGTGAGCCTGCTTCCCTGTTGGTCCATACTTAAAGATGCCCTTCAATAAATGCAGATTTGGAGAAATACTCACCTGACTCCGCATCTTTATATTGGCGACAAGCGGACTGACAGGGTCCCACGCGTGCCTTCTGCGTGCCTTCAATGCCCTCCTGCACCTTCGTCACTTCGTTCTTGCTGTGAGTGAATTCTGGTTTTCCCTTGTTCCTTTCACTAGGCGAGATCTCCTTGCTCTGCTGTAGCTGATCGGTTTCCATGGGTTTTCGCCTGATTCCTCCTTGGTGCCGTTTTCTGGAGTTTCCATTTTAGTTCCTGTGAGGGCCTCACAGGTCGTCTGGCCGTTCCTAAGCAGCCAGCTCTGTTGTGCCGGCTACGTCACTTCTCCCAGCAGCGTTAGATAGATTGCGCCTGGTTTCCTGGGAACTTGTTCCGCTGTGCCTGCAAAGTCATTTCTTCCGGCAGTCTTACAGGACTCTCTTCGTTGCCTAGCAACCTGTGCCGGCAACGTCATCCTCCCGGCTTTGTAGAAACCGCGACGTGCATACCAGTTTCTCCTTCTGGATTAAAAAAAAAAAACGAACAAGCGGTGACTGGCACACCAAGGAATCCTGAGCATCATAAAACAACGTTTACAGTAAGGATGCGGTGACAGGCACACCTTATGAAGCCTGTCATCATTATTTCAAAATTTGCGGTGATAGGCACACCTTTATCTCCTGCATAAATTTGTGTTTTAACTCTGATCATTATAATTAGTTTCAGGTATTTTCCACAATTATTATAATAGTTTCAGGTTGTTGTCTACAACTGTTATTATAATATTTTCATGCTAGCAGGCTTACGTATTACCTTTACATACTCTGTTTGGGTATTATTGTTAGTATTCAACAACTTTATAGCACACCTGATACATTTATATATATTAACTGATTTTGTTTCTACTTCTTTCTTCCTTATTTTTCTGTCATGTATCAAAGCATAGTACCTCCACCCTCATTTTCTGCTAGTACGAACAATGCTGGTGTTGACTGGAAATTGTGGAAAGAAAGTTTCGAAGTGTATATGGCTGCTATTGATGGTTAAGATTTTACTTCTAAAAATAAATATGCTTTATTGCGCCATTGTTTAGGGTCGGAAGGTAGAAAAATCTGAAAACATTTACCACACCAGTCGATTTTGGGGGAAGGTGATGTAGTTGACAATTATTTGTTAGATATGAGATTCGGGGGTGGGGGGGCGCCAGAGAGCCCACGGCAAGATGGCCGCACATTAGTGCGGCTCCACCAGCTGGGTCCAAAAGATTCTAAAAAAATCCGCTTCAAGTACCAGTGGCCATGAAGTAAATATCCTGTGGCTACATGTGAAGACTAGCGGAATAGATTGATCCGCGCACACACGCCGATACCAGACAATCGGAGGCAGGAGTGTGGTGAGGCCCAGCGGTGGTGTTGAGCAGGGGAACACACGAGACAGACAGAAACGCGGCCTGTCTGCCATAAATACAGGCACTGAGGAGGGGGGCTTCCGGTGCTGATGGTCTGAAAATACTATGGCTTCGGTGCGAGGAGAGACGCAGTGAAGAGTGAGTGCATCCGCGCACTGAGCAGCGGTGAGCTACACCACCGCGCGGCAAGTAAGTAATTGAGCCCGGGGCTTCAGGAACCGAGGAGGGCCTACCACGAGGTGTGTAAACACCCACAGCGAACAGCGAGCTGCGGGGGAGAGAGTTCAAGTGCGTTACCAGAAGTGTGGCTGGCGACCCCAGTCTGTGCAGCGTGGTGGCGTGGAAATTGCGGGGTAAAAGCTGGGTGAAAGGCGCAGGCTGAAAACCAACTACCTGTGACAAGTCTCAGAGGCAGAGTGGGAGCCGGACCACAAAAACAACACTGCGCTGTGAGGGAGCTGACTCGAGGTGGAATCAACGGCAGTGAAGCGCAGGTATCAAAGCGCGACAAGCAAATTCGTGCAAGGTGAGAGCTGCTGACTGCGTGATTAGAGCGGGTGTAACAGAGGCTAGGCCCAACAAGAGAATTGAAACGAGGCCTGGCTGCAAAAAATACTGACTTTGGAGGTGGTGGCTGCCGACGGCTGCCGACGTTGAAGGTGTGAGCAGCCGCTGCTGCGGTGCAGTGGGTGGTGCGGTGGGGCATGTGTGGGGCCGCGCTCTGAACAGCAGTGTACTGCACTAATGAGCAGTATCGACTAAATTGGGCCTGGAGTCTCAGAAAACGTGGTTGGCCTACAGAGAGGTGTGTAACCACCAGCGGTGAGCAGCGAGCAGTTTGAGTGAGTGCCCAAATACTTCACCGGTGGTGTTTAGGCAGCAGCAGAATAAGCGGCAGGGCGGTGTAGAGACTGTGGAGCCAGAAGTTGGGAACAGGGCGCAGGCTGAAAGTCAACAACTCGTGAAAAGGCTCAGAGGTAGTGCGAGCGCCGGGCCATAGAAAAAGCACTGCTGTAAGTGGGAACTAGCACATGAAATAATAACACCATTGAAGTGCTGGTGTCAAAGCACGACATAGCAATTTACGAAGTGCGAAAGCTGCCGATTGCGTGTTCTGAGTGGGCGCATCAGTTATAGCCTAATCAAAGTACTGTGAGGTGTTGCGGCTATCCAGACACTGACTAGACTGGCGGACAGAAGCAAAACATTACATCGGCGCAGGGCAAATAAAAGCAATATAAAATGGGCAAGACGGATAAAATGCAGTCGCGCCTAAACTTTGATAGAAGGGGAAGCGCCAAACAGACTACTGAAGCAGGTGTGGCTGGTGGGCAGAGTGAGGAGCCAGTTGGGAATAGTACTCTTGAAGCAAAGCTACTGGCCATGCAGAATAGCCTGCAATCTATCGACAGGAAAATAGACTCCCTGAATTTGTGCATAGACAACATGGCGGCGAAAATGGATAAGCAGGCCGCACGCATCACAGAAACTGAACAAAGAATTAAAAAAACCGAAGATGAGCTCCAAACAGTGAGCACTAAAAGCCTGAACATGGAATGTGTCCTGGCGGTCATCCAGGCAAAAAATGAAGATCTGGAAGCGCGCTCCTGCCGGAGTAATTTGCGCATAATTGGGGTGCCGGAATCTACAAATACAGGCAAAATGGAGATATACATGGAGGACATGTTAAAAACACTGTTTGGTATTGAAAACCTATCTGCGTTGCTGGTGGTGGAGCGGGCACACCGCTCGCTCGTGGCGCGGCCTCCGCCGGGGGCCCCACCGCGAGCCATATTGCGAAGCTATTAAACTATCGAGATAGAGACACTATTTTGAGATTGGCCAGGGAGAAAGGTGAATTGCAGTATCAGAACAACCAGATCTCCTTTTACCCATATTTTACGTTTGCTGTGCAATCAGCTCGCAGAGAGTTCTTACCCATCAAGCGCCAATTGCTAAAAGCCAAAATAACATACGCAATGTTGTACCCGGCCCGATTGCGTAAAGAGCATAATGGTAAACAACACATATTAGCAACACCAAAGGGAGCCAAGGACTATTCGAAACAGTTGATTGGAAACCAGAAGACCCGGAGCACCTCAAATGTCGAAGAGGAAGAGGACTAATGAGTGGCAGCGATTAGTTGCTAAGCTCAGGCACGAAGGCTAAACACTACTCATTGGTCTTGGAGGACTAGTTACCGGACAGGGTATGTGGTAGACAATGGTCATGTGAACTAAATACACGGCTACTGGTGCAGAAGACACAAGATACTTGGCAGGACCCAGCCACCTCCGCCCACCTGGAGGGTGTTTGGGCAACTGGCGAATCCCCGCGAGGGAGCACCCCAGATTAGTCCAGCACATAGTGCTGTAATTTCTTGTATATGAAGAGGTTAAATGTTTGTATAAGATTGTTAATGGGGGTATGTCTTTGGCTAGTTGGGGTTGCCGAAGTGTTGGGGGTGGGAACGTGGGAATGTTTGGACACAGGCGAAACATACCATAGGTTGCATGCCACGCCTAACACACAGCACATAGTTCAGCGGCACACTATCGCGACGCTGGTGGCGTATCAATGGGAGATGACATACATTTTTTTACATGGAATATACGCGGGCTAAACAACCCCCGCAAAGTTAGAATGGTGCTCCAGTTTTTAGACAGACATAATCACGTTGCATTCTTACAAGAAACACATTTGACTAAGCAACAAGAGTGCAAGGTGGAGTCCAGCTGGGCGACATATCGGGCGGCCTCCTCCCACTCTACACATTCACGGGGGGTGTTATTTCTGATTAAACGAGGGACCCTTTTTGAACCCATAAAGTGTCACACTGATGAGCAGGGTAGAATGTTGCTGGTACGAGGGAAGCTGGCAGGGAAAGATATCACACTGGTTAACACATACGCACCAAATGTGGATGACCCGGAATTTTTTTAAGATGTGTGGCGACAGACACAGAGCATTGCGCATGGGCATGATCTATGGGGTGATGATCTCAACACATATCTGGATCCTAGGGTGGATCGCTCAGCTGACACTAACTGGCAAGGCAAACAAGCAGCTAAGATAATACGGGGTGGGATGGGCGACTATGGCCTAGTAGATGCTTGGAGATTGCGGAACCCCCAGAAACGTGAGGGCACTTTTGTTTCGTCCGTCCACGGCACCTGGTCCAGGCTGGACTATTGACTGGTTTCCACAGAGGTATGTCAGTGGATGACTGATGTCCTTCATCTCCCCAAGACATTATCTGACCATGTACCGGTCTTGAGATTGAGGGTTCCCGGGTTGGTCCCCAGACCTTTTACCTGGCGCTTCCGGCCGGCGGCTTTACTGGATGCGGTTAACTACGGGAGGCAATAGTGGAATACTTCTCAAATAATGAGGGTTCAGTGGATAGTAGTGGTTCCCTATGGGAGGCTTTTAAAGTAACAGTACGGGGGAAATGCATAAGCTCCCAAGTGGGTGTATTAAAAAGCATAAGGACCCAGTTAGCTAACACGGAGAAAACACTACACTCCCTAGAAAGGGAATACGAACAGTATCCAACGGGGGACAAGCTGGCTTCCATAAGGGAACAGTTGCCAAATTTCGAGACACTGGCGGAGCAAGAATTGAGGTTCCTCTCCAGGCGCCATCTGGCTCGGGTATATGGGGAAGGTGGGAGACCTGGGCATAGCCTCGCTCAGAAGCTAAAGATCCAGAAAGCGGTGGATTCGATAACTTGGCTACTAGACGAAGGGGGGAAGGAACGATACACAAACTCAGACATATTGCAGTTATTTCTAACTTTTTATGCCAATTTATATGGGCAAAAAACCACGGCCACAGTGGCAGAATTATGCGGTTATCTAGACGACGTGGCCTTGGCATGGCTGTCCCCGGGGCAGAGGGAGTATTTGGTGCAGCCTATAACAGTCGATGACATAAAGTTTGCAATACAGGCATTACCAAATGGAAAGGCGCCAGGAGTGGACGGGTTCACGGGAGAGTTTTTATAAAGAATATACCGAGTTATTAGCTCCACACCTGCATGCGGTCTACGAGGAGGCATATGACAATGGCATATTACCACCGTTGCTTAGGGGGGCACTCATTATTACCCTACTAAACCCAGACAAGCCGCCGGAAAAATGCGAGTCATATAGGCCACTCTCATTAATAAATATAGATGCCAAAATACTAACTAAAGTAATAGCAAGGAGATTACAACCGTTACTACCGAATATGGTGCTACCGGACCAATCGGGATTTATAACTGCTAGGTCTACCACACATAACCTACACACTGTCTGTGTATTGCTCCACTACCTTAAAGCAAACACAAGGAGATGATGGACGGAGCGCTGAAACTTTTCAGACACTCACCCCCAGTCACAGATCTGGGTTGAATCCATCATCGTTCTTTAGCTCACTTCGCCACCCCAGTTCAGAGACAGCTATATGCAAATCAGTCTTGACCCTGTGCCTCATGGGAACAGTCCAGCCCGAACTGCCAAGCCATGTCTTCCCTGGACCGAAAACAAGCATCCTGGGACCGGTTTCGGTCTAACAGCCCTCATCAGCCAGGCTAGCTTGAATCCAGTGGCGAAGTGAGCAAGGGACCCACGTCTGGGCATACCCTGCCAATTTAGGGCAAACAAAGCAAACACAAGGAGATGATGGACGGAGCGCTGAAACTTTTTAGACACTCACCCCCAGTCACAGATCTAGGTTGAATCCATCATCGTTCTTTAGCTCACTTTGCCACCCCAGTTCAGACACAGCTATATGCAAATCAGTCTTGACCCTGTGCCTCATGGGAACAGTCCAGCCCGAACTGCCAAGCCATGTCTTCCATGGACCAGAAACGAGCATCCTGGGACCGGTTTCGGGCTAACAGCCCTCATCAGCCAGGCCAGTTTGAATCCAGTGGCAAAGTGAGCAAGGGACCCACGTCTGGGCATACCCTGCCAACTTAGGGCGAACAAAGCAAACACAAGGAGATGATGGACGGAGCGCTGAAACTTTTCAGACACTCACCCCCAGTCACAGATCTGGGTTGAATCCATCATCGTTCTTTAGCTCACTTCGCCACCCCAGTTCAGACACAGCTATATGCAAATCAGTCTTGACCCTGTGCCTCATGGGAACAGTCCAGCTCGAACTGCCAAACCATGTCTTCCCACACAGGGTCAAGACTGATTTGCATATAGCTGTGTCTGAACTGGGGTGGCGAAGTGAGATAAAGAACGATGATGGATTCAACCCAGATCTGTGACTGGGGGTGAGAGTCTGAAAAGTTTCAGTGCTCCGTCCATCTTTTGCCTCTTTTGCACCACCCAGACATATCCGTGACGCAGGAAGGCAAGTCGCTTAAGTTGCTACAAGAGACAGGTCTGCTGACTATGGGGGATTTATATATCAATGGGACATTCTTAACACTTGCCGATGCTGGGGCACAAACAACAGGATCTCTATTTTTTACGTTTCTATATTACAGGCTAAGAGCAGCAATACGGACACACAGCTCATGTTTCCCGGAAGAGCCCCCCCATTTTTTGGACATTCCAAATATTGTTAACTAGCAAAACTAGAAAGCACCTTGTGACTAAATTATACAATGCAGCACAAATGGAGGACAATCCGGGCGGGGGAAAGTCGATGGAGAAATGGAATGCAGTATTAGATAAGCCAATGGGAGAGATTGAATGGAGCAAATGTTGTGCACAGTTAAGTATGTTAAGGTCAAATTGGAATCTACGGATTATTCAGTTTAAATACTTGCATCAAATGTATTACACTCCGCTTCAATTGTATAAGTATGGTCTACAGAGCAACTCAAACTGTCCCCGCTGTGGGGGGAAGGGGCTGATTTTATTCATTTAGCTTGGTGTTGTCCGAAAGTAAATAGATTCTGGAAACAAGTTACAGAGGTAATAACTGCCATGATCGGCACAAGGGTCGAGTGTACGCCGGAGGTGTGTCTACTAGGTTTGCTGGATGGTTTCCAGACACTTTTAAAGAAGCTGATACTGGTGTGTCTGATGGTTGCAAAACGTAGGGTGGCACTGCATTGGGGGAGTAAGATTAGTCCCACGAAAGCAGCTTGGCTCAAAGATGTGGCGTATTGCAAGACACAATTGGAACTTTATGCGGAGGAGCTGCCATTGGCAACGAGGCCAAGAGACTTTTGGGGTCCATTGTTAACATACTTGCACTCAAATGTGGGAAATGGTGGATTGTCGAGTTTGAAAGATATATAAATGTCAGCTGTATAAATATATGAGTAACTGTATGTTCATTGTGTAAGCCGGGTACTGTGATGGCTGGACTGTTAGAAATACCAACAATTGCTGTGGGCAGTGGTAAAATTGAAATAGCTGGGCTGTGTGATAATGTAATGCTGTGTTCAGTTAAGTGTCTTTCACATGTTATGTGTTTGTATGTAACACTGTAGTTTGCAAAAATGAATAATAATAAAAAAATAAAAAAAATATATGAGATTCAAACCACGTAAAAATGGAGTGCTAGAAACGCATACATTTCGTAAACGTCATCAATTGCCAGGAGAGCCAATTGAGACTTACGTTGGAGCTTTAAGGATGTTGGCGTCCGCATCTGAGTACAAGGAGTTTGAAGAAGAGTTGTTCAGAGACCAAATTGTCGAATCCACCAACAACAACAAAATTCAAAAGACCTTATTAACTACACCTAATCTCACTTTACATAAAGCTGTAGAGTTAGCAGCAGGTATCGAGAGCACTGCATCTTTTATGTCAGAATTGTCTCTTGGGGGTGATTCATCGAAGAATATGGCAGCTATTGTTTGTGACAAAAAGAAAGAAAACCAAACTATTATTATGCTACAGGTGTGGTAACGCAAATCATTTAGGGAATTCAATGTTGTGCCCTGCTCGTGACAAAGTATGTTCTGGCTGTAAGAAAAAAGGACATTTTAAACAAGTGTGCAGATCTAAAATGAAACCTAAAGTATCCACATCTAAGCTTGTAGGTAATGTGTGCAAACAAGAAGAAGAACACTCATCCGATACCAGTGATGATGAGTAGTGTTGTGTGTGGATATAATTCCCAGTGAACCACAGGACAAGAGTGAAATTATGCAAGTGGATAGCAATCCCATTAAAAGGCCCTATTGTCAAATTATTGTCAACGATATTGCAGTCACCATGATGGCAGATTCGGGTTCTCCATTCACGTTGTTAAGTATTGATGAGTGGGGAACTTTTAATGGGGTAGAATTGGTAAAGTCCTGCATTAAACCTTTAGCGTATGGTGGGAAACCTATTGAAGTTGTGGGAGAATTTAGGGCCATACTTTCCTTCAAAGAGAATAACACATCTGCACATATATGTTGCCAAACATGGTACTTCATTGTTGGGGTGGTTAGAACAACAAACTTTGGGAATCATTTTGGATCCCAATAGCACTGAGCAAGTACTGCTCAAGAAAGAATTGTTGTGCGTGAATGAAGTACAAGAGTCTGAGTGGGAGTTCAGATTTCCCAAGGTTTTTTCTGAAACACTTAGGAGGTTAGAAGGGTTCAAACATCGTATTCAGCTAAAATCTGGAGCCGAACGGGTTGTACATAAGGTACGGAGAGTACCTCTTGCCATCAGAGTTGAGCTATGGAAGGAACTTGACAAGTTACAAAGTCAGGATATCATAGAACCAATAGAAAGTTCAGAATGGTTGTCACCCATAGTTCTGGTGAGGAAGCCTAATGGCAGTTTGAGAATGTGTGTCAACTTCAGGGACTTGAATGCCAACATATGGGTGGATCGGCATCCATTACCGAACAAAACAGAAATGTTGTCGCTAATTAAGGGTGCCAGTTGGTTTTCTACTCTAGACATGACTTATGCTTACCATCAAATTGTTTGCATGAAGAATTTCATCATTTGACTTCATTTGTCACACCAGAAGGGGCTTTTCGTTTTAAGAGGATGCCTTTTGGACTTGCTTCTGCGTCTGCAGTGTTCCAACAACTAATGGAAGTGTTGTTTAAAGATATAGAGGGGATTCTATGTTTTCAAGATAATGTGCTAGTGTTTGGTGATTCCCAAAGAAATCATGACAGACGTCTTGCTCACCTTTTGAATGTTTTAGAACAGAAAGGTGTCACTCTTAGAGCTGATAAGTGCAAATTTGGTGTCTCCGAATATACTTATTTGGGGCATAAGTTATCTACTGTGGGTGTTGAACCCAAAGAAAGTTTAGTCAAATCCATTGCTGATGCCCCTGTGCCTCAAGGAGAAGATCAACTCATATAATTCATGGGGATGATGGAATATTATTCCAGGTTGTGAGAAAGAGTTCAGTGATGTGAAGAGAGAGATGGAAAGCTGCATTCCTCTAAAACCTTTTGACACTAAGGATCCCAGTATAATTATCACAGATGCAAGTCAATATGGTTTGGGAGCCGTTTTTCTTCAAAGGAGAAATGGGAGAGAAGAAGTGGTTGCTTTTGCCAGTCGCAGTCTCAAGGGTGCAGAGGCGACATAGTCAGTGGTGGAGCAAGAGGCCCTAGCTTGTTGGTGGGGTGTGAACCATTTTCAACAGTATTTGTGGGGCACAGAGTTCGTTGTCCGTGTAGATCATAAACCTTTGATCGACATCATGGCACAAGTTGGGGGTATGCGCAGTTACATGGCGCCCACCCACTATGTTCACAGGGTGGACGCCGTCCCCCCTGCCAAGAAGTTGGGCCCCACAGAAATATGCTGAACGTGTCCCGGTGTAAGACATCGGGACACATTCAACAGCACCTGTACGTTGTCTGCTTTCAATTCCCAGCAGCAACGTGCAGCAGCGAGAGAGTTTTTTTTCACCTCCAGCTGGGCCAAAGTTAAGGGGCCATCAGGCCTCCTTTTGTTTGAATCTGCTGACTGGAGGCGGACCACGAACCTCACACTTAAATGTAAATGCCACAGAGGGGAAACAAAGGCACACAGCTTGTTATCTCTTCACAGGTACTTAAGAGAGGCATGCTTTTGCCTTTGTTCAGTCCCTGTATATAAGAGATGCATGCACTGTAAGAATGTCAGATGTGTTGGTCTGTCCTAGTATTTACACAATTAACAATTTCAGTAGCTCTATTTTATTTCTTTTATATCGCTACGCAACCCAATGCAGGGTGTCGGAGCTTTTTACGTAACATACACATTATACATTGACAATAAATCATGTACATGTGTAAATCAATGTACAAAATGAGTTACATGAGACAGGGTTACAAGGTGTAGGAGTCACATCTCCTTCATAGCTCACTGTGCTATATTACAGGGATTACAATTTATGAACTGTAGGAAACAGAAGGATCTCTGTGTTAAAAGCGGTAACCCACTTTACTATCTACATAAAATAAAAATCATCTGTCATCTGCATGTTACGTGATGTGCTTTGCAAGAGACACATTAACCTTATACTATATTAAGATTCTCCCCCTATTGAAAAAGCCCCTTTCTGATCCCGAGATAGCTTCCAATTACAGGCCAATATCCCTTCTTCCATTTTTCTCCAAGACCTTGGAAAAATACGTGAATTTTGTCACTTCCACTTATGTTGAAACCAATCTAGTGCTCCACCATAGCCAGTCTGGCTTCAGGGCTAATTTCAGCACTGAAACAGCGCTTCTGGAAGTCTCCGAGGTAATTAAGGAAATTTTGGACAAAGGTGGGAAGGCCGTGTTGATATTATTGGACCTATCTGCGGCCTTTGATACTGTGCCCCATGACCAGCTCCTGCAGAGACTCCAGGAGTGCGGTTTCGGGGGCACGGTACTCCAATGGTTCACCTCTTTTTTACAAAACCGTCAGCAAACTGTCTGGTCTCCACCTTTTGCTGCCCCATCCCTCACACACAGGTGGGGGTTCCGCAGGGCTCGATCTTAAGCCGACACTTTTAAACCTCTATATGACTCCCTTGGCATTTTTGGCAGAGGCCCATGGAGCAAAAATAGTGTCATACGCGGACGATACACAGCTGCTTTTCACCTGCGATAAAGACGATGCTTTCAGAGGGGACTCGATTAACACCTGTCTATCGGAGGTGTTTTCCTGGCTACAAAAGAACCAACTCAAGTGTAACTCTGAGAAATCAGAGATCATGTTTTTTGGTCTCCCTCCCAGTGATGTGTGGCGAGATTGGTGGCCGGTAGACATGTCCCCTCCCACATCCCAGGTCAAAACTGTCAAAAATGTAGGGGTCAAGCTTGATGACAATTTGTCTATGAAAACTCAGGTTCAAGCTGTAGCGGGGTCCTGCTTTGGCATGCTTAAAGTGCTAAAGCAGTTTTTGCCTCTTCTTCCAGTCAGACACAGGAAAACGGTGGTCCAGGCTCTGATAGTATCTAGGTTGGACTATGTTAACATTCTGTACCTGCGAATATCGGAATATTTACTAACACGTCTTCAGGTGGCCCAGAACGCAGCGGCAAGGGCAATTCTTATGCTCGGCCCCAGAACACGGATGTCGCCCCATCTGAAATCCCTACACTGATTGCCGATCCGTAAGCGGATCGGTTTTAAAACGGGCGTTTTGGCCTTTAAAGCCCTCCATGGTACAGGTGCTTCCTATATCAGGAAAAGAGTCTAGTTCTACTGCCCACGTCGAACTTTGAGATCATCATCATTGCAGCAGGCAATTATTCCCAAGTTCACCCGCGCTCGAATAGGCGGACGCTTCTTCCAGGTGCAAGCCGCCCAACTTTGGAATAGCTTGCCTCTGGTCCTCAGACAGATGCAGGACCTTCTCACCTTCAGAAAGGCACTGAAAACTTGATTATTTCAGCAATAGTACATTTTTCAAACCCTGGTCAGCTTTTTTGTCAGCCCCGCCTAGAGGTCTTCAGCGCCGGGACACTCGATTGAGTAGCTGCGCGCTTTACAAGTACCCAGATAACATAACATAACTACTTTGATTCAAATCTGGGACTTCACAAAACACAGATCTCTCCAACAAATGCGTTAAACTCCAGAGTTATCTCACCATTATTACTATTACCTGAGGTTTACTGGGCACCTTTACAGCAGATGCCTTAACCCAATCAAATATTTTAAAATGTAGACTTTGCAACCAATTAAACATAACAGATCTACTGCCATGCTTCTCCTTGTTGCCAATTTCTTTGTGGCAGGGCTTAAAAAAATAAATGTATTAGGCCCAGATTTTGGTTCGGGATTGCGCCACTTTTTTGGCACAACCCCGATGCCAAATCTCATTTGTTAAATCTCATAATGCGCTTACATTTACACATGATATACCTGATAATCATATGTGTGAGGTCTTAGTATCTGATGTCACTTCTTGTGATGTCACTTCCTGTGATGTAACATGCAATGTCACGCGTCGTGACATCATGCGCTTTGATGGCACGTGTCATAATTTCACTTGCATACTACCTAACCTGGTTAGTCCCCCCACTTCTATTTTTTAGGACTTGTGCCCTGATCGACATGTTTACTACGAAGGGCGCTGGCAGTACAGAATGCAAGAGTATTGTTACAAAATGGAGTATTTGGATTGAGGCTTTGAAGAGGGACTGCACACTAAATAAAGTCATTAAATATACTTGTAAGGGAGGCCCAGAGGAAAACTTCATGGTGATCTTTTGGATGCTTTCAGAAAAATTGAATCAGAGTAATCTGTGGTGAAAGGTTTATTGAGAAGAGCTGATTTGCTAGTGGTACCTTGTACTCTGAGAAGTAAAGTTCTGGAACTTGCTCATGAGAGCCACATTGGCATGAGAGCGATGTAAAGAAGGGTGAGAGAATTGTTTTGGTGGCCGGGTGTAGACAGGCAAGTGGAACAAAATGTGAGAGAGTGCAAGGCTTGTTTTGCTAGTGATAAGACTTAAGTCACAGTTTCCAGTCCCTTTGTGGCTGTTCCAGTTCCGGATGTTGCATGGTCAAAACTGGCTATGGACATAATTGGCCCAGTGGGAAGCTACGGTCACATGAAGTATGGCATAGTGATTGTTGATTATCACACTAGGTGGTTGGAGGTAGCCTTTGTCAATAGTATTACTTCCGCTGTAGTGGAGGGGGTGCTGAGAAAGCTGCTTTTTCGTGAAGAGGTTCCAGAAGAAATTGTCACTGACAATGGGCTGCAATTCATATCGCATGAGTTTGAGGCTTTAGTTTCGGTGTCAAACATGTTACTACCTCGTTATCAACCAAGGAGCAACGGTTTGGTTGAAAGGTGCAACAGGATAATAAAGGAGAACATACAATTATCTCTTGTAAGTGGTTTAGACTGGATGCAAGGGGTGAGGAATTTTATTTGGGCTCTTCGCACTACACCCAATGCGGAAACCAAGGTTTCTCCTTTTGTATTACTTGAAGGGAGATTGCCAGGATCACTGTTGCATAGGTTGTGGATGGAAAAGAAAATGGTTCCTGCAGAAGTTTTGCGTGGGGTGAAAGAGAGGTGTGTGGAAGCTCAAAACAAGTATACTACCTCTGTGTCCAAATCTCTGGATGTTGGGGAAGGAGATTACGTCAGGGTGAAAGTTCCATTTAGAAGTGCAAGGAGGACATCTTGCTTCTCTTCACCCAAAACAGTGGTTTGTGTTATCAAGTATTCAGTAATACTTGAGGATGGGAAGTGTTGGAATAAAGGCAAGTTATCTGTTGTACACAAAAGTAATCCAGGGGTTGTGGAGCAAAAGTGTGTTGTTAACCCTGGTGTTGTTCTCAGAAGGTCTGGTAGGAATTTTCACCTGCCTTCCAAGTTTCAGGATTATGTTTTAAATGATGTTGTCACGCTTCTGTTTAGGTATGTCTTACCTGAGCAGTCATGTGCTGTCATATCCATTTATCCTTTTTGGTGTTGAGAGGTACATGTCATGCTGTATTTTGTTTTCCGTTGTTATCACTTTTTTAGTTCATATGTACTGGTTTTTGTGTGTTGTTTTTCTATTGTTGTGTAACGGGATGATGTTTTGGGATCTTGTTGCATAATCTAGAATGTAGACATTGTGGATGTGGAATATGTATTCTTGAACAGGGAGCGAAGTTGATGTGAGCTTCCTTCCCTGTCGGTCCATACTTAAAGATGCTCTTCAATAAATGCAGATTTGGAGAAATACTCACCTATCTCTGCATCTTTATATATCCATATCCCCAGATATTTGACAGGGGCTTCACACCATTCCAGGGGGTACTCTAACGCGTGAGGTATTGTGCCGCTGGTTAGAGGAAGGATGACTGATTTGGACCAATTGATACCCAGTCCCGAATGCCACTCAAAACGTACATATTCCCGTATGAGACGCTCCAAGTGCCCCCTAGGGTCCCTGACATACAGCACCATATCATCAGGGTATAGTGATATAGCCAGTGGCCGCTGACGAAATCGTAATGTTGTATCTGCATGTCTCTGACGCAGTATGCATGCAAGAGGCTTGAGGGCCACCGCAAATTACAGGGGCGACAGTGGACATCCCTGCCGTGTGCCACGGTGGATCGAGAAGGTCTCTGATGTGTCTCCATTTACCCTTACCCGGGCCACCAGGTTTGTGTACAGTAGTTCAATCCAGTGCCTAAATGCTAGTGTCACCCCCATACGAAGCATTGCTGCAAACATGTACCCCCATTGAATCGAATCGAAAGCCTTAGTGGCTTCTAGTAAAACTGCTGCGGCTGGGAGCATGGGTTCCAGTTGGTGCAGGACCGCGAACAGTGTGCGCAAATTGTGCGAAGTGGATCGTGCTGGCATAAACCATGATTGGTCCGGTAGAACCATGTTGGGCAGTAGTAGACTGAGTCTAGTGGCCAGGGCCTTCACTGGAATCTTAGCGTCAGTGTTTATGAGAGACAGTGGATGGTATGAGTTGCATCTATGAGATAGTTTGTCAGGCTTAAATAGTGAGATAATGAGGGCTTCTCGAAGCGTGTCAGGTAGGCAGTGATGCTGATAGGCCTCCATATGCATAGAATGTAGGTGTAGGGCTAGTGGACTAACGTATTCTCTATAAAATTCTTCGGGCAGCCCATCACTTTCGGTAGCCTTTCCATTAGGTAGAGTGGCAGTGACCTCCTTAACTTCTTCTACCGTGAGCGGTTGTTCTAAGAATTTACGGAGTCCCTGGAGAGCCAGACCAATGTCCTCAAGATATTCTGCAATTTCCGGCTCTTCTGCCGAGCTATGAGCAGCATACATACGCTCATAATATTCTACAAATGTATTCAAAATACTCGGCTTGTCATGTCTCAGGCGCCACCTTCACTATATGTGACTTTGCCCACGGCTCTGCTATTCTGTCGACCAGCACGCGGCACGGCTAACCCCCCTCACCGAAGACCCGGGCCCGCCATCGCCGCGACATGTGTTGCATCTCCTGCACTGCTGTTTCATTGTACTCTGTGACTTTTTCTCTGACTTCTGCCGGCGTGTCTTCCCTATGGGTAGCCTCGTATGTCCTTTCCAGTTTCCCCAGGGCCGATTCAATCTGCTTGAGACACCTTCGTATGGATTTGAGAATCCCAGCTTGGAGACCTATACATGTCCCGCATATTGTAACCTTGAATGCTTCCCATACAGTTTCCATGTTCTGGACAGACCCTACATTCTTATCGAAATATTCTACAATTTCTGATCTCACTCCCTCCCTGAAAACCTGATCTAGTAGTGAGGATGACTGCAGTCTCCACTGGAATTGAGGCGGGGTGTATGTGGGGATCGTCATTGTCAACAAAACCGGGGCATGGTCCGATTGCGTCTTGGGCAAATGTTTAACTGTGGCTTTACATGCATTTACTTCCTTTGTGACTAACCAGTAGTCGAGTCAGGACCAGGATTTAGTAACATTGGAGTGATATGTGCCCACCTAACTTACAGGATTACGCAGCCTCCAAATATCAATAAGGACCATCTCTCTCATTCCCCCTGTCAGTGCTTCAGCTGCCTGCTTAATTGTTCCCCCTGTTGAGGATGAACGGTCCTCATGTGAGATCAGCAGAGCATTAAAATCTCCCATCTCCCCCGATGATTGCAGAGGGTGGCAGAGCATGTAACTTTGACCATATCGACACAAAGAATTCAGGGTCATCAGTACTAGGCCCGTATACATTAACAGTAATCAATTTACCACACATTTTGCCCTGTGCAATAATATATCTACCCTACTCGTCTGTCTCAGAGTGAATGAGCTCAAAACGTAAATTCTTTTTAATGAGGATCATGACTCCTCTCGAACATGAAGAGTAGGAGGAGGCTATCTTCACCCCAGTCCATTTCACCGCCACTTTTTTCATGGAATGTCGCGTAAGGTGTGTTTCCTGCAGCAGTGCCCTGCCGATCTAGATATGCCAACACCACCTCGTTCTTTTTGGATTGTTAAGGCCTGTGACGTTCCACGTGATCCAGGATATGTAGCCCATAGCGTTCCCCACTGTGTCACCCATTCTGCCTGCCAATATCGTCAAATATCATGAATTGTAGTATCGCAGCTACAATATCGATGCATGCACTATGATCGTAGTACTTCATGGCTAAACAATGAACCCTACCTCCCTACCCACCCACCTTAGCATCCCAAACATGCCAAAGAAATCCCCTTTTAACCAGAATATTACAGTTAAAAAACGGTTAAGCCAACTTTTAGCCTGAATACAGACATACTTATTCAGAGTCTTTAACATTTGGGGTATCCCCTCTGGGGGCCTCTAGGGACCATCGCACCCCCCCTGAGTTTGGGGGTCGGTCGGAGCAGTCTCTTGGACCATGTCATGATTTGGTATTGCTAACGTCTTAGTCTGGCACTAGCCGTTACTCACGCCATTTTGTACATATGTCTATTCACAGTATATTGCAATGGTAAATACTTTGAGTTAGCGGCCATCATGACCAGCAATCCACCAAGCATACCTCCTGTAGCGTTCAACTGGTTGGCAGCCAGTCTGTTATGTGAGTTCAATGTCTCTTACTCCCCCCCCACACCTCACCACACAGTATGCATGACAGCCTTCGACGGTTACTTCCTCTGTCCCGCAGATTAATCCACGTTGTCTTCGTCATCGCCAGCTCGATGAGTCGGAGCTGTCTTTTTGTACTGTTTGATAAATGTCATTGTGTTTTTAGGTTGAAAAAAGATCTTCGGTTTGCCCCTGTGCTGGATCCTGAGGCGAGCTGGATAGAGCATGGCGTATTGGATATTCAAAGCCAGCAGTTTCTTTTTGGCCTGTTGAAATTCACGTCTTGCCTGTTTCACAGTGTTGCCATCGTGAAATCCGGGTATAGGGCTATTTCGTTACCTTGATATGCCGTGACGCCTTTCTCCCTCGCAAGCCTGAGCACCGTGTCCCTGTAATTCAACAGCTTCCCAATAATGGGTCTCGGGGCAGCACCCGGCACCCGTTTAGGGGCCAAGGATCTGTGGGCTTGCTCTACAATGAGGACCGGCGAGAAGTGCTCCGCCCTGATCACATCCCTGAGCATGGTTTCCACACATAGCTCAAATCTGCCAGTATTGGTAGACTCAGGCTCCCCAATAATGCGTCTCGATCTGGCTTCCAGTTTTTCATTTTTGGCTTGGATAACGACCAATAGTTTCTCCATTTGCAAGCCTGAGGTGCAAACAGTGCCCAGGGTATCTTCCGTCGCGGAGATCCGCTGTTCTTCTTCTGTGATACGGGTCCCCTGCTTATCCAGCTTTGTCGCCATATGGTCCATTTTCAAGTTAAAGGTGTCTATCTTGCTGTCAATGGACTGCAAACTGTGTTCATTGCCAGGGTACTCTCCAGGGTAGTGCCCCACCCACCTCCATATACTGTTCGGAATCCGATGCAATCTGGGGTTGCGATTCAGTGAGGCGCCTGGACTCAAATGTGAGTTTTGTCTGCTGCTTGGTTGTCTTCCCCATGTTTGCCACTCTTCACCCCTTCGCTAGCAGGTCCAGGGTAGGTATATTCCAGGTAAAAGGGTTTTCCTCCAGCCAGTGTCTTGATTTGTCTAGTTTCTGCCAGTTCGCAATGTCACATGTGCTTGGGGTGTATGGGGGTCAGTCTCTGGTCACCCCTCTGCCAGATAGTGTACTGTTGTTCCCCTATACCTCCAGCACTGTCAGTTTTGATGGCCTGAAGGGGCCTAGGCTCCCAGTCTGCCATGCTTTGCTGCCGTTTCAATCTGCAGGGCTCTTCTCACCAGTCCATCAGGGCTGCAACACGCAGGGGGGTCATGTATCTGTCGCCCATCGGTGCATCGAGGGCCTAATCATATAATTTTTGCGTCCAGTCTCTCTTCGCAGGCCCCACCACTGTAGCAGCCCTCCACATGTATGGACGCCGACATAGTTCATGTTGTTCTTCTTTGTTGCACCGGTCTGGCCCTACGAGCACCGCACAGGATCAATTACCAGTGTGCAGAGGGCCCTCAATGGTGTACTCTGACAGTGTTTCGAGCCGGCGCCCAGAATCATGGCCTATCTGTGTTCCCTTGCCGCGGTGCACACACTCAGCTCTCAGCGGCTGCACTCGCTGCGCGCCTGGCACTCTCAGGTAGGGCCTGCTGACCTCATCTTGTGTTCGCTGGGACGGGAGGTTTCTCCCAGTTTATTGCACTCACCAGCTTTATTCAGTCCGGCCACAGCATTGTTCCCTAACTTGCAGAGCGGCCCACAGTGGTTTCAGTCACTGTCGCATCCCGCCACTTCACTCCCTACACTTGCCAGCGAAGCGTGGAGGCCTGTCATGTTGCTTGGGTTCCGCAGTCGGCCGGAGTGCAGTCTCACGCTCAGGAGTTGCCGGCTTTATTTCACTCGCCTTACTGCCTTCGGTTTAATCTGTAGGATACAATCTCATAGTTCCCTCATTGTTACAGGATCGATGGTGGTCCAATTGCCAGGTAATGAGCGGATTTTGGCCTCGACAAGCTGAGCAGCACTAAAGTGCGGCCATCTTGCTGCAGGCCCTCTAGCGCCCCCGCATGATTCAATCTTTAGTTTAGAAGCAGCTGTCTTGTGTGGGAGCGTGTTGAGCTGGAGAACCCACTCAGATAAGTATTGAAGCGACCCGTGATACCCCTCGCATGTGGGTAGTAGAATAATGATGTCTGGAGCGAGGCACATAGACAGCACACCTTTGATCTTCAGGTCGACTCTAATTTTTTTATCCTTCTGGGCTCGAAGGTTCCCTTTGATGTATATGAAGTTTTTAGCACTTTATGTGAACTCTTTTTGCTGCATGCTACATTACTTGAATTAAAGTGAGGCAGTTAAAAAGTACTTTAAAATTGCAGTTCACCATGTTATTTTAATAATGAAAAAGAGAGATTGTCTACTTTGATTCACACAGAATACAGAGGCTTTTGTGGGAAGCTCTTAAGCGCGTCTGTTTCAAATAGCAGTTAGTATGTGCAGCATTGATCGGTGATGTGTTTCCAGCGTTAACTGTCAATAATCCATTAAAATCTGATGAGTGCAGTAAAGAGAAATTGCAAGGTAAATATTGTTATTTTTCAGCATGTTTAAAAGATGTTCCCTGACACTGCATATTAATTTGCTCTTATTTGTTAACATGCGCTGAAGCCCTGGGAGGCCATACCAGAGAATGATGCACAGTATATAAATGCTTGTACTATAACATAACAGGTGTATTTGTAAAGCGCACATTCACCCCTCGGAGGACCTGGCGCTGAATAGCAGGTGTTTATTGTTATCCAACTTACTAGTACTCATGTTATCAACCTCCGAAGGAAAAATTGAGCACCTCTGCCACTGCACCCGTTGCACAATTGACAGCCGTGACCCTGGGTTTAACAGTCACTTTAGAAGTCTCCATTTTGTGTGAGAGTAAGATGTTATGGCGCCAGTCAGCATTTCTGAATATCTAAGCTGCAGTCCAATGGTTTGGTTGTTTTTGCCACACTCAGTGCCACATCTTTAACTTGGAAAGAAAAAGTATAAAAGGTCCTTCATAATCTGTTGGCCACGACCACTCCTAACTCATTCTGATGAGTGACTTTCTCTCCTGTACCCTCAAATATGCAGCTGGAGCACAATCGCATAGGGTTTTAAAAGATATGTTAAAGAAAGCTACACACCCATCCTCGAAATAGCAGTGACAGGCCATAGTCGCAAAGGCTTTTAATGCTTTGTTTTGTGGCTCTTACAATGTTCGGAGCACACAGGATGCGGTTACCATGTCTCACCTGATAGATCTTTTTGGTTGATTGAGAGGCAAAAGGTAACAACCTCTAAATGAACAATGTTGAGTTTGTGTAACACTGTTTGGCACACAATAAGGACAAGGCATCAGTAACTAAAGTTAAGTGGGTTTATTACAAGTTAATGATCATTCCAGTAAATGCAAAAATCAAGAACATGTTATAAGCGTAAAGAATTACGCCAGGCAAATTAAGGAATCAAAACAAATTCCGACTCAATAACATAAAGCATAAAATAACGACAGTCAGAGCAATACAGATGCCAAGAATTGAGAATTGGAGTTCCTTTAAGATACTCCGCTCCTTCTTCCTAAACATAAATAGATTCTAAAGTCATCTAGTCAAGCTCCAAGTCTAGAATGAGGATGGTTTGGAATAAAGATCTCAGAGAAATTTTAAAATGCAGGAAGGTGTCAGTATAGCTTAAACTTCAGTAGAAATCTCCTAAATCAGGGAAATAAGTGTTAGCATAAAGCCACACTTATGCAAAAATGGAAGGGAAACAGAGAGGTTTTTACCTCTCAAAGTCCAAAGGATCTCTCTAACTTCTAACAGGGTTAACACTAATTAAAACACTCATCATCAGCCATCTCACACCACCCCTCCAAGGACCAATGGTGTTCAACTCTGCAGATACAGTTGCAGCATCTCCAGACTTTCCCATTCCACAGAACTTGGATAGCCTCGGCAACCTTGAGTTTCCCTCTGTTCCTGATTCGCGATAAATAGGCGGCTTCTTCTGCTAGTTAAATTGTCCCATTCTTGCCAAGATTTCTCCTCTCAGGCCTCACTATCTCTAATACACAATACGCCTTTCTCTATGAAATAATGAAAGCGCACCTGCAAAGGAAAAGAACATGCAAAACAAGCAAAATGCATTTCTTGTTAAGACATAAAGGCCTAGTCATGCTAAGTTTGGTTAAGCATTTTCAATGTGCACTTGAATACATGATTATATGTGCATGTATAACTTCAAAATAAGTGCAACAAGAATAAATGCAAACTTAAATAAATGAATTAATGATTACATATGCAATGCACTTTCAACGAATGCGATACGACTTGAACATTAGTGTAAATATTTGTGAGAACTACATGTTTTCATGATTAAACTAAACATTAATGTGCACACGTTGAGTCTAGTCTAGTTTTCTACAGTGAATACACTTCAGAAGTACATTTGAATGATTGATTCCACATTAATAAAGTTAGAGCGCACAGAGTATATAGTGCTAAGTGCACATAAATATTGCGCTTCTGTGATGTGTAAGGGTGGAGCCTAAAATGTGCTGCTCCAATGTATAGTCAGTAAAAAAGACATTTCCTTTTCTAGAAGCAGATATCATTAGACTTGTGTCACACAGGTTTAGAATATATCATGCTTACGCCATATGATTGGTAGAGCATTAACCTTACTGATTGGTCGAGCATCAACTTATTGGATTCAAGATGTAAGGACTCTGGTCTTATTTCTCCATGGTATTTCATCGGCCCAATCTCTGTCAGCATAAATAACAATTTTATTTGTCTGCGGTTTATACTTAACAAAGTATGACATTATGTTTCCTGACCTGTAGTCAAACTTAGCATGTGCATTCTTACTACACTGAAAAACATCTACTGCTCTGCCAGGCTAACCATATCCACATGAATGTGAATGTGATCAATAGCATTAACAGGAACTGCCTGACTCGAACCAGAGAGGCAGGGTCATCTTCCACAATTTATGAATTAATCAATTTAAATAGTTCATTATATTCATGGGTCGTAAATAAATAACCATTGTATGAGTGTTTACTGCGTCCTCATTCTAAAATGTTTATGCAATTTTGGTATTGTGATGAGGTAGTAAGGGCTTTAAGAGAAATATCCAAGTTACAGAAAAAATTCAAGCTTGGCATTTTCAGTTTGTTTTACAGCAAACTCAATATTTAATTTTCTTTTTGCGTTCAGAAAACCTTATTTATGATTCCAAACTAGATGTAAGTAAAACTATGAGACACCACAAACTATCAGTGTAGATAATTGTGAAGGACAGGGAGGACTGCGCAACCCAGGCCTCCACCTGCTTGACCACCCATAAAAGGACTTGACTTTGACGAAGGCTCATACACAATACGTGAGTTAGAACTACAAATATGGTTTCGGTTTTAAATGCCATAATGGTTTTTATTATTTAGCAAAATGTGAGTTAAAAGGGTTATAGAGACAAATCACGGCAATAAAATATAATATTAATTATACATGTTATATCCATAGGAGTGCAACCATATGTTAGTCATGAGCTGGGGTCGATTATATTTAGAGATCTTCATAGTCACCCCTTGAAGACTTGGAGGGATTGTCAACCTTATTTTATTGTTTGTTTAAAGCTCCAGGTCCTAATGTACTAGCTGTCCTGCCCTGATTTGCACTAGACACACCTCTCTTGAACCTGAAGCTTGATCCTCAACCTGAGGGAAATACTGTTAACTGCCACTCTTCAGGTATCTATTGGTGCTATTCTTTGCTTTGCAATAAGTCTAGAGCGTTGCACAGATCCCAAATTCAACTTATCCCTCTTACGTTGGGGGTACAAAGCACAGGATACACTGTTTAATTGTGCAATTAGTCACCCCTCAGAGAATTCCATTACATGTGCCTGTGTCTTGTTCCAGAACACCAAGAATGTGTGGTCACGCCTGTATCAAATATTTCAAAGTTTAAGATGTTGACAATGATTAATGTATATGTCCATAAAAACTTGCTTCCTTTTACAAGCAACTATATTTTTTTATATGGAAGAAGACCCTGCAATGCTAAAACTTCAGTATCCTGAAGCACCTATGATCATTGCTGATGACTTTAATATGAGGCTGAATCTTTCTAGAACTAATGTGATAATTAGCGATTTTTTGAAGTCATGCATTGCACCTGCTGCAGAGTTTCCAACTAGTCCTTCCTATACAGCAGCAGAGTATATGGGTAAGTTATTAGACCCAGATTAACGTATTTGCTTCAATGGGCACAATGAAGCGGATTTTCCTGCTGGTCAGACCTTCCAAAATGGATTCCAAAGATGTCCCATTGATTATATAATTGTTCGAGCACCGTTTTTTCCAGATTCATAACTTTCTCTGTACTACACTAGGATAGTGAACATTGGACACTATAATTGTCCATAAGTATAAGTCTGTAAATAAAATTCTACTGATCCTAGGTTAACACTCAAAATTGACTTTTTTTCAGTCAGAATTCCACCTAAACTCCATAAATGATTGAGACGTTTTATGTTTGCAGTGACAAGCTGAGGTGATACACAAACACAATAGGTAAAGTTGCTGATTTCTTGGAAATAAGGGTACATCCTGGAAGTGCTGGTGAAGTAAGGAGAAGTGTAAGAGTATCTCAAATTGGTTTTATAAGTCCTGCCAATGCCTCAATTTAACATTCGTGAATTACACAGGATATATAAATCTTATTCTAAATGCATAGCAACATGTCAACTAGTAGAGGCAGGCCTAAGTCTTCCAACAATGGGGGGAGATATCCATAGAGCCAATGCAGAAAACGAAAGTGATAAATTTTGCATTTTAAACATACTAGTCGAGCTCAATACAGATACAACAAACATGTTTTAATACATTTGACAGTGTTTATAGCCTACTAACTGCTCCTTAAAAGGGGCAGTGATTTCACTACTAAAAAGTAGCTTTGACAGATTTCAATTCAAAATACTTTAGAACCAGTTTTTGCAGACCTATTTCAATAAAGCAGCACTTTTTCCCAAATCCTTTTGTGAAATGACAGTGAGCTCATGATTTCAGAAAGAAGCTCCTGCCTGAGTGTTGACCAAGTGTACTTTTTCAGTCCACTCAACAGGACTTTGCAACATATGCTTGTTTGAGGCCAGACACAGGTACAGTTCTCAATATATTGGAGTTAGGGTGTCAACACACCACATTGACTGGCAAGTCATTGGTTCGATTGTTAATGCATTTTTCTTTCTTCTGAGATTGAATAAGTGAGTGTCACTAAGTTGGCAATGTTACCATTTATTATTTCCTCTGCCAGGAATCTGCACTATTCTAAATCGAAATAAAATATTTTTATGACGCCATATTGAGCAGTTCTCACATAAGATGACTGAGCTTCATCCATGCAGGAAGCTGCCAAACCTAAAGATCTGGCAAAAAGGTAGTTGTTTTCAAATAATCTTGCAATGAATTGTGTTAAACCATACAATGGTTACAAGTATTCCTCTAAGCTTCAGAACATCTAAAATGTGTGGCTGATAGGCAGTGTCCATATGCAACAACAGCACAACAATCACGCTTTGAATTCAGTTCTGAATCCCCCAGCACATAAAGTGCCAAATCCACTAAATCATCAAAGTTATTTTTAAATCCTGCAGGGGCAGTTTGCATTATAAAATGCAACTTTTGTTACAAATGTCTCCAAAATGTCTTGAGAAGAGTGATATTCTCTATATTGGTTGTTCCTAAATGTGTATGTCAGCAACAGGAATTAGCTAGGTCTAGGTAGAGAAAGGAACAGCCTTGAATAAAACAAAAGAGAAACACCCGGCAGACAACATGTTTAACCATTTGTCATTGTAACACTGCAACAAGTATTGCTCAAAGTAGTGTTTTAATTGTGCAATTCTTTTATACCCATAGGTCAGGCACCAGACACCTGAGGCATCCCTCAGGTGATAGTAATCCATCACCAAAGGGCAAGAGCCACAACCCCTTATTTTTGCTCGATTTCTTCTAAAAATGCCACCAGCACTGAGTTTAACACCTTAGGGCCCCCACTAAATTTATTAATGACATAAACATGCAAGTTGAGTGGAGTTGAGTTGTTACTTATAAAGTGCAATAAATGCCTTAAGGCATCTTGGTACTGAACTAAGAACAATTGATGTTTACCACACCGATTGCTGCATGTCTTCTTGCCTTTATGACTTAGCATTTAACCCTGATAGCTCCCCTTAGGCTTTTCCTGGTGAAATCTGTCAGGAGAAATTTGCAGAGTTTGGTAATTGGTGCACAACTCAGAATCTGAGAGCAAACACCCATTTGTGCATGGATTGGAATTTAAAACACAACTTTGAATATGGGTGTATTTAACGTCTTTATGTTTTTTGAAAGTAGGGATAGGTTCTGTCAAAAGAGATACGTCCAGTTCTGTATCATCATTATTTTGCTCTCACAGTGCTGTGGGGTTTGAGTATGTTAATCTGTAGTACAGTTGTATTTGTACAGTGCTTCCTATTCCTAATGAGGCACCAGTGCACATTTGCGGAGTGGTAGCACGCTACTCCATAGATTGCCATAGATGGGACAATGTGTATTTGTTGTGTGGCCTATATGGGGCGTTTTTTTGAAGTCATGCCTTCGGACCAGAATGATGTTTTGTTGCTATACCTCTGCATGAATTTAAAGGGAAAATGAGTGAGCAATAGGTTGCTTATGCATGAGATTCTAATTGACAGTAGTGTGCGAGTGAGTCTGACCTATATTTGTATATTTTAATGCGTTGCTATGGTTGAAATCGAGTCATAAATAAGCATGTAGCTGCACTTATTCATGGGCATAGGGAAGGCTTGTCAGGAAAGATGTAGCAGCACAAGCCAATACCTGCCATCTATGTAGTGGTCGGCATATATTTTCAGTTTGAACGATATAAAATGTGGGGCTAAGAAAGTGTACAGAGATTAAAAGCTACCCTGGGGAGGTGCAAACTCAGGGAGGCCTGAGAGTGCATCCAGTCAACTCCAAAACAGCCTCAGTGGAAGGAAAAATGCATATGAACTTCTCAGTACAATGAGGCATACTGCACTCTCACTACACTTTGCTTAAGGCTATACTTGTGGTCAGGAAAACACATAGGCTTTGGAGGGTTAGGCATTAATTAGAATCAGTTATAAAACTGTATGACAAAATACATAATGTTTTCGTTCAGATTCAGTTTAAGTGGTGCCTGATGTCATGAAAGCATTAAGAAAATAAAACAAAGCAATGCGTCTGCCATATCTGCGCTTTGGGCCTCTCAAGGTTTAGGAAGTGCTATACAAATGACAATACAGTACAATATGACTTCCTTCTATTACATTCTCATAGATTCTTGAATTCTCTATCTTTTGTTGAAGTTAAAGTATGGTGAAATACCCCCTGCTGTGCATTTGTAGATGTGGTGGGATCTGATAACTGGTTCCTTCATCCCTGTTGATCTATTTCCAGGCACTTTAAGTAGCCCACCATGGTCCAATTACAAGATGAACAGTACTGGAGGGGTGCAAACACGGCACTAGTAATTAGAAGGTACTGTGCGATAAGAACCCTCCACAATTTACCAGGTTGGGATTCTGCATAGTGTTCCCTCTTCCGTGGGGTTTAACAAACACATTTACCTCCTGCACCAAGCAGGTGGAAAAAGTGTGCAGGGGGCTTTGGTAAAAGTGTGCAGGGGGCTGTTATTACTCCAGGGGCAAGGGGAGGTGGTGAGGAGGGCGAAGGAAGCAGTTGTTGGCTGGCATGGGGGAGCAAGTAATGCTCCCTCATGCCTTACCAAATGTGCGGACAGAGATTATGGAAGGGGTCTGTGTTACAATGTAGTCTTTTCCCCACACTGGTAGACCTCCTGGATTTTCTGTTTTGTTGTTCTTGCTCCCAGTAATCTGATAGAGACTTCTAGCCACAGATTCCTTACCTTAGAATATTCCCCAGGCGTGAGACTCGATCCAGAAAGTTTTTGTTAAGCAGTACCCCTGCGTGCTGGTAGGTGGTGTCGTTTGGCACCGCGTTATGTTCACTATGCCTTTATAGGTGCTGTCAGTTCTTTTCTTTCCATGCCAGTCATCTCAGATCTGGAGAAGAGCTACCACCAGTCACTTTTTGACTGACCTTTTTTCAACCTTTTGTCAAAAACTTTTTTGAGACTTTGTCTCCTGGTGTGCTGGATGTTCACCAGAAAGGAAGGTTTTAAGCCAGGTGGCTCTTGTCATTGACAGATGTCAGTGATGGAACTGCATTTGGTTTGTCTCTACTGTCTTGAGCAAGGACTGCTACGCCATGCACCCTAAGAGGCGAAGGGAGCGCACGCTCAAGCTCCTCGCCAATCGACTCTGCGACGCTTCAAGGCCTACGTCGTGAGGTAGGTCCCGAGATCGTTTGTGAAGTTATACCTGCCGATCGTCTTCCCACTCCAAGTCGGTTAAGGCCCACAAAAAAAAAAGCAGTCAGAGAGGTCTTTGACTTCACCGCTCAAGTCTTCAGATGAGTCGCGGACCCTTCAGCTCTCTAAAATTAGCTCTGTTGTGGAGCCTGGTCTCGTCGTCTCCCTGAATTTCCAGAAGCCAGAGCGACCCACTCCCAACTTATGGAATTTTATGAGGCCATGCACCTCATTTCTGGGTGGCATGACCCCTCTGGAGCGCCCTCGGTTCTTACGGCTCTGGGAGGGGCCCTACTGGTCTTCGCAAACTGGTTTGCCCTCGGCACCAGTTGGACCCTAAGGATTCAGTGACGATTCGGGAGTGGCACCAGTTGAGCAACCTCGACCTTTCCCAGCGTCTGATTCAGTGTCAACGCCCCTGGTGCCACAGACACCCAGCGGTGGCACCGCCCCTTCATCATTCTCAACTCGGATGTGGAGCCTATCAACCGGCACCGGCTCTGGTGCTGAACGGGGACAGATTCCCCATATCGGAGGTAGTGCCTTAATCATTTGACAGGCCTGGACTGGGTGATGATTGGGAGGGGACGGCAGACCCTAATGGATACCAGACATTAGAACATACCAAGGACAACTTGTATGAAGATCTTGCGGATGCCAGTGGACTGGACACCTACCCAGACACTGGCCTGGTCTCCACCCTACCGTGGCTATGGAGGAAGATGCCTCATTTGCAGTGGTGATGCGGAGGGCGGCTGAGGTCCTGGACCTTGCGCTACCCTATGTGGCAGTCAAGACAAACTTCTTGACGGAGGTGCTTCAGCCATGAGTTGCCCCCACCGAACCATTACTCCCTTTCAATGACGCCCTTAAGGACGTCCTACTCAGGGCCTGGTCCAAGCCCTGCACAGAGACTCCTATGCATAGGACAATTGCCCGCCAGCATCACCCCGCCCTACCCCAGAGTCCTCAACCAGCATCCCACCCCAGAGAGCCTGGTAGTCCAGGCCACCACCTCCAAAGTCAAGCCCGGCGCATTCGCTGCCACTCCACCGTATAAGGGAATCCAAAAGGCTGGATACCTTCGGGAAGAGGATGTTCTCTTCTGCCAGCCTGGCACTGCGATCGGTAAACACCGTGTGCCTTTTGGACGTACCACCGCACACCCATACGATCTGGGACTTGGTTGCGCAAGTGCTGCCCATGATCTCGGAGAAGGCCCGAGCCATATTCTCTCAAGCAATTGCTGACGGGAGGGATGCAGCCAAGTTCACCATAAGATATGGGCTGGACACAACAGACTTGCAGGGCAGAGCTATTTCATTGATGTTGGCCCTATTTCATTGTTAGGTGCCACACCTGGTTGAGAACCACTGGCTTTTCGGGGATGCCCAAGCTTCGCCCATGGACTTGCCGTTTGATGGCTCCCATGTGTTCGGAGTGAAGGCGGACTCAGCACTGGAGCACTTTAAGGACAGCAGGGCTATAGCTAGATTCTCGGGCCTCTTTCATCAACCCCAGTCCACCATCTGCCCCTTTCGTGGCCATGGAAGGGACTTTCAATCGCGTCTGTACACACCCAGCCACCATGGACAACAAATCGCACAATCTTTTTGTGGCTGAGGACAAGGATCCCACAGACCACATGGGACAGTTAGCTAGTAGTCGAGCCAGTCCACCACCCACCCCCCAGATCCCACCAACAGCCGCAGCCTCCAAACCCCTTTAGTTTGCCCTCCGTTCATCATTGGTATCAAGTGGGGGGCAGGATAGGCTAGCACCACTGCAGTTCAATAACATCTGGCCGTTGGGTTTTGTAACTCATCCAGAGGGGCAACTCCCTTTCCTTTGTGACCCCCCCACCCCCACCCATGCCACCTACTTACGACAAGCTGACGGAAGGTCACCTCTCCTTGCTCTGTGAGGAAGTGTTAGCTCTCTTGGCCAAGGGAGCTTTGGAGAAGGTGCTGGTTAAAAGAAGTAAGTCGTAGTTGGCTATGCCGCTACCTTCCGGTGCCCAAGAAGGACAGAGGCTTTCGCCCTATTCTAGACCTGCCTCATCTCAATTTCTTCCTGAAAAAGAGAAAATTTAAGATTCTCATGTTCGCATAAGTCCTGTCTGCCCTGGAGACTGGATGGTATGGCTGGACTTGCAGGACGCATATTTTCACATTCCCATCCTCCCTGCCTACAGGTGTTACCTGAGGTTCACGGTCCAAGATCACTTTCAGTTTGCTGTGCTCTCCTTTGGCCTTATCAGTGCCCCTCGGATGCTCACATAAGTGATGGCGGTGGACGCATCTCACCTCTGGAGATTAGGGGTTCTAGTCTTCCCCTACCTCGACAATTGGTTGTTGAAGGCGGGCTTACCACAGACAATCGTCTCCGACCTCCAAACTACGGTGAACCTTCTGCATTCGCTGGGGTTCACTATCAATGTGCCGAAGTCACATCTGACTCCCTCTCAAATGCTCTCTTTCATCGGAGCTGTTCTGGACACTTTGCAGTTTCGGGCATATCCTCCCGAGCATCGAGTCCAGGATATTCAGGCTATGATACAGATGTTTCAGTGAGTCTGACTCTGAGGCTGCCGGGCCTCATGGCCTACTGCATTGTGGTAGTACCACGTGCCCGTTGGCATATTAGGACTCTACAGTGGGACCGAAAGTTTCAGTGGGCATAGCATCAAGGTATCTCTCAACATGGTCCAGATCTCGGAGGGAACTGCAAAAGAGCTGCAGTCGTGGCTAACGAACCGCAATTTGGTCAGTGGCAGACCTCTCTCCCTTCCCCAACCAGACCTGACTGTAATGACAGATGGATCACTCCTGGGCTCGGACGGCCATCTGGGAAAGGTACAGATCAGAGGACTCTGGCAGCCATCGGAATCCTGGATAAACATCAATCTACTGGAGCTTCAGGTGATCCGATTGGCATTGAAAGCCTTTCTTCTTTCAATCAGGAGAAGGCTGGTACAGGTGTTCACGGACAACACTACCACCATGTGGAATTCCAACAAACAGCGAGGTGTGGGGTCATGGACCATTTGTCAAGAGGCTTTGTGCCTCTGGACTTGACTGGAACACCAGAGCATATCTGTAGTGGTTCAACACCAGGCGGGCTCTCTGAATGCCAGAACAGACAAACCAAGCCATCAATGCCGAGCGGATCGCGAATGGTGTCTCCATCTAGAGGTGGCACACGGTCTCTTCCAAGAATGGGGAAGATGTGTTCGCCACCGTCGAGCACACACAATGTCAGCAGTATTGCGCATTGGAGTTTCCAAGGATGCTCTCACTCGGAGACACTTTTTGTCTTGAGTGGCGTTCCAGCGTCCTGTACGCCTTTCCGCAAATACCACTCCTTCCCAGAGTTCTCAAGAACATCAGGAACGACTGGGCCCAAGTTATTCTTGTGGCTCTGGATTGGACATGGAGAGTCTAGTGTCCCGAGCTGTTGAGCATGAACACGAGTCCTCTGATCAGGCTGCCTCTTCAGGAGGAACTTCTGTAGCAGCCGCAGGGCAGGGTTCTGCACCCGAACCTGTAATCGATTCAACTTCATGTGTGAAGATTGAGCGGCGACAGTTGACAGCTTTTGACCTTCCCCTCTAAGTCTGCAATGCTATCTTGGCAGCCAGGCATCCCTCCATCAAGACGGTATAGACCTGCCGTTGGAGCAAGTTTGTGGCATGGTATTCAGATGAACACGTTGACCCTTTATCTACACCCCTTTTCCCAGGTTCTTTTGTTTATTCTTACCTTATCCCAACAGCACTCTCAATACACTTTGCTCTGCTTTGGGCAAATTAAAAGGTTATCTTTCTGCTAACTGGTGAATCATGTCCGCCCAGTCTCTGAGGTCCTTCTTGATCTTCTCATCTGTTCGTGTCATTTGAGGTGCAGTTCCCCTGCTAATGCCCACTCCAGCATGTCCCGCAGCCATCTGTCTGCTCTGAGCATTGGATATACATTATATTACAATATAGTGTTTTGCAAGCAGAAGGCCTAATTTTGTAAATCTATATTGCATATTCCCTCTTAGGTTTGGGTATCGTACCAAGCAGGCAGTGGCAAACTACAGCTGGGCGCCCACCCCAGTCACTCTGCCTAGTCTCCTAACCATCTCCTCCCAGTATCCCATTAATATTCTGCATGCCCATGTCATATGGATAAATGTGGCGTCATGTTCATTACATTTTGGCCACGACGACGGTCTAGTGTGGTGTATCTGAAAGAGACAATTAGTTATGGATTCCTCACTTTAGAATTACCCCCAGGCGTCAGACTGGATCTGGAGAATTTTTTCCTCAGCGGTACCTCTGCGCGTCGATAGGTGGCGTCGGTCGACTCCGCGTTCGTCGTTGGCGTCGTGGTCGCCGGAATGATGTCGCGGTATCTACTTAGACACCGCCCTCGTGCCCTGACTTCAGTACTTTTTCCGCGCCAGCCAGCGCAGATCCGGAGAGAGCGGTACCTCGAGCCACTTTTTTACTCCGTTTTTGCGACTTTTGTCGACATCTTTTTGGAGTCATTCGACTCCTGGTGCACGGAGGGATGTCACGTCGGACCGGCTTCAAGGCTTGCGACTCCTGTCGCAAATTGATGTCGGTCACGGGCCCGCACCTCGTGTGCCTTTGGTGCCTGGAGCGCGACCACGACCCGAAGTCGTGCTCCAACTTCCCATCCATGAACACGAAGTCTTTGCGGGAGCGGTCCCGAAAGCTTCTCGAGGCCTGGCAGTCCGCACCGCGCCGTTCGAGGTCCAGGTCGAGAGGGACCACCACCACTCGTCATCGAAGTCTTCGGGTAAGTCGAAGCACAAGAAGAAGGCGAAGAAGCATCGTCGCTCTTCGCGTTCTCCCCATCCGTCGGCCGACGCTACACGGGAAGCGGAAGGTAGTTATCCGGCTCCGCTCGCGGAGCCTGTTGGATCGACTCCGGCCCTCCCTCCTTTTCCGGGAGCCAGAGCGACCCCTGCCCAGCTTAGCAACTTTTACGAAGCCTTGCATTCCATCTTTGGGCAGCCTGACTACGCCGGCGCGCCCTCGGGTCCCGCGGTCTCGGTTGGGGGCTCTAGGCCTTCAATGTCAGCGGCTTCAGCGCCGCAGGGCCCCCAAGGATCCAGGCCTGGATCCGGATTGGCGCCGGTCGACCTCGTGACACCTCCTCCGGCGCCGTATCCAGTGACGACCCCCGCCGCATCCGAAGCTGGTTGTGTCCCTAGCCGGCGTCGGCCCCGGCCTCCCCCTCGATGAGGACACGGAACCGGACCGACGCCGACCCGTACTTTTGTATCCCTGTTCTCCCCATATGTTTCCTACTGCCCTGAGTGGCTACCAGGAGAGGGTGAGGAGGACTGGGAGGGGTCTGTGGACCCTCTTGCAGACCAGTTAGAGGAACTGGACTGGAGAGAGGAGTTGGGTGACGCCAGTGGTCTGGACACCTCCCCAGACCTTGGCATGCTTTCTCCCCCTACCGTGGCTACGGAGGAGGGTGCATCTTACGCAGTGGTGTCGCGTAGGGCAGGCGAGGTCTTAAACCTCGAGTTTCCTACGGTGGCAGTCAGGACTAACCTCCTGACCGAGGTGCTTCAGCCGGCAGCGGCCTCTTCGGAGCCCTTGCTGCCGTTCAATGAGGCCCTTACAGAAATCCTTTTGGGCAGTTGGTCCAAGCCCAACACAGGGGCTCCTGTGGATAGGGTGATTGCCCGACGCCTCCGCCCGGCCCCGGGTGACCCCATTTTCCTCTCTTCCCATCCCACCCCTGAGAGCTTGGTAGTCCATCCAAAGGCGCATTCCCTAACGCACCACCTGATAGGGAATCCAAGAAGCTGGACCACCTTGGGAAGGAGATACTTTCCTCCTCCAGCTTGGGACTGCGGTCGGTGAACACCGCATGTGTATTGGGCCGTTACTCCCACTCGGTGTGGGACGCGGTTGCGCAGGTGCTGCCACAGTGCCCAGCGGAGGCCCGGGCCGTGCTCTCCCCTGCAGGTGCCGAAGGGCGAGACGCAGCGAAGTTCACCATCCGATGTGGGCTGGGCACCGCCGACTCACTAGGCAGGACGATTTCCACATCGGTAGCCCTTAGACGCTACGCCTGGTTGAGGTCTACTGGCTTTTTGGGTGATGTCCAAGCTACGCTTTTGGACTTGCCATTTGATAGCTGTTGCTTGTTTGGCGACAAGGTGGACAACACGCTTGAGCGATTTTAGGACTCCAGGGCTACGGCCAGGTCCTTGGGCCTCGCATCCACCTCCCGCCCAGCACAGTCTGCCTTTCGCCCCTTGCGTGGTTACGGAAGTGGTGCCCCACCACGTTCCGCCCAGGGTCACAGGCCTGCGCAAGCTGTCCAGCCTCTGCGAGGCCGGGGACCCACCGTCGTGGGTCTGGGGGCCAGTGGGCGGGCCAGTCCACCAGCGCCCCTCTGCAACAGCCTACAAGCCCTCCTAGTCCGACCTTTCAGGGCCACCTTTTACCAGTGGGCAGCAGGATTGGCCATCACCTCCCCCAGTGGCTCAACATCATGTCGGACAGGTGGGTTTTGCAGATAGTCCAAAGGGCTACTCCCTCAACTTCGAGACTACCCCGCCATCCATGCCACCTCAATCCAATCGCATGTCGGAGGATCACTTGGCCCTTCCCCAACAGGAAGTTACGGCTCTCTTGGCCAAGGGAGCCATCGAGCGAGTTCCTGCCCCAGAAGTAGGTTGTGGTTGTTATTCCCACTACTTTCTGGTGCCCAAGAAGGACAAGGGCCTGCGTCCTATCTTGGATCTCCGGAACGTTAACCACTTCCTCCGGAAGGAGAAGGTTAAAATGTTGACATTGGCTCAGGGCCTGTCTGCTCTCGACCATGGAGACTGGATGGTCGCGTTGGACTTGCAGGACGCTTATTTTCACATCCCCATCCTGCCGGCCCATCGGAGATTCCTACGGTTCACGGTAGGCCACGAGCACTTTCAGTTTACCGTGCTCCCCTTCGGCCTTACTAGCGCCCCTCGGGTGTCCACGAAAGTGATGGCGGTGGTCGCAGCTCATCTGCGCAGATTAGGGGTTCCTGTCTTCCCCTATCTCGACGACTGGCTGTTGAAGGCGGGCTCGACCCAGGCTGTCATCTCCCACCTCCAGACTATGGCCGACCTCCTGCATTCTCTGGGGTTCACCATCAATGTGCCGAAGTCACACCTGAACCCCTCTCACAAGCTCTTTTTCACCGGAGCGGTTCTGGGCACAGTGCAGTTTCGGGCTTATCCTCCCGAGCAGCGAGTCCGGGATATTCGGGCTATGATTCCGATCTTTCAGCCTCTATCCCGGGTTTCGGTCAGACTGACCCAGAGGCTACTGGGCCTCATGGCCTCCTGCATCCTGCTGGTGGACTATGCCAGGTAGCATATGCAGGCTCTGCAGTGGAACCTGAAGTTTCAGTGGGCACAGCATCAGGTGAAACTTTCCGATTGCATCCAGATCTCAGAGGGCACTGTACATCAATTGCAGTGGTGGCTAACGAACCGGGATTGGGTCAACGGCAGATCCCTCTCCCTTCCCCAACCAGAGTTCACAGTGGTGACAGATGCATCACTGCTGGGGGGGGTGGCCTCATGGGAGAGGCGGAGATCAGAGGCCTCTGGTCTCCGGCGGAGTCCGGGCTCCATATCAACCTTCTGGAGCTAAGGGCGATTCGTCTTCCACCAAAGGCATTCCTTCCCTCTGTCAGGGGAAGAGCAGTGCAGGTGTTCACGGACAACACCTCCGCCATGTGGTGCTGCAACAAACAAGGCAGAGTGGGGTCGTGGACCCTATGTCAGGAGGCTCACCGCCTTTGAACATGGCTGGAACATCAGGGCATATCTCTGGTGGTTCAACACCTGGCAGGTTCTCTGAACGCCAGGGCGGACGAACTCAGCCGCAGATGCATGATGGATCACGAATGGCGTCTTCACTTGGAGGTGGTGCAAGGTCTCTTTCTGCAGTGCGGAGAGCCTTGGTTAGATCTATTCGCCACCGAAGAGACGAGCAATGTCAGCAGTTCTGCGCGTTGGAATTTCCAAGGCGGCACTCACTCGGAGACGCTTTTCGTCGCGAGTGGAGTTGCTGTCTTCTATATGCCTGTCTGCCTATACCACTTTTGCCCAGAGTGCTGAAGAAGATCAGGTGCAACCCGGCCCAAGTCATTCTTGTGGCTCCGGATTGGGCACGAAGAGTCTGGTATCCCGAGCTATTAAATATGGCCATCGACCCTCCGATCATACTGCCTCTTTGGGAGGATCTTCTGTCACAGCATCAGGGGACGGTCCTCCACCCGAACCTGTCCAGCCTCCACCTCCTTGCGTGGAGATTGAGCGGCGACAGTTGACAGCTTTCGACCTTCCTCCCGAAGTCTGTAATGTTATCTTGGCTGCCAGGCGTCCCTCCACCAAAGCAGTATACGCCTGTAGATGGAACAAATTTGTGGCATGGTGCGCAGCAAAGGCTGTGCATCCCCTTTCTGCCCCCCTTTCAGAGGTTCTCCTCTTTATTCTTTCTTTGGCCCAATAGGGCTCTGCTCTGGGCACTCTCAAAGGTCATCTTTGGGCCATTTCGGCCTTCCTTCAGCTGCCTGACCAGCCTTCTCATTTCAAGCCCCCCATTGTAAATCGCTTCCTTAAGGGCATTACTCACTTGTTTCCTCCAACTCCTTTCGTGATGCCCCAGTGGGACTTGAACCTGGTTCTTTCTTATCTTATGTGTGCTCCCTTCGAGTCGCTACATAACTGTCCTCTCAGGCTCCTGACTCTTAAAACTGCCTTTCTGATTGCCATCACCTCTGCTCGCAGGGTGAGTGAGCTACAAGTCCTTTCTTCTAGGCCTCCTTTCCTGGCTGTTCATGCGGGCAAAGTTGTCTCCTGTACTAGGCCTTCTTTCCTTCCCAAAGTGGTTACCTCTTTCCATATAGGACAGACCCTCACTTTGCCCACCTTCTTTCCGCCTCTGCATCCTTCTAAAGAGGAAGAGAGGCTCCACCGTCTGAATCCAAAACGTGCGCTTTCGTTCTATCTGGATTGCACAAAACAATTCCGGGTGGGTGACCAACTCTTTGTTGGTTATGTGGGCGCCAAGAAAGGTCGGGCTGTGCAAAAACTAACCATCTCCCGAAGGGTCGTTCTTTGCATCAAAATCTGCTATTCCTTAGCGAAAAAGAAACCTCCAGTTGGGTTGCGTGCCCATTCCACCAGGGCGATGGCAGCCACTACTGCTTTGGGACGTGGAGTCCCCCTTCTTGACATCTGCCAGGCAGCTATGTGGGCTTCACTGCACACGTTTACCAAACACTACTGCCTGGACAGCCAAGTCCGGAGGGACGGCTTCTTCGGCCGTTCAGTTCTCCAGGACTTTCTGGTGTGAACTTGGTTCGCAGACCCACCACCGGGGTTGGTATTGCTGGGGTATCTATTCTAGGGTGAGGAATCCATAACTAATTGTCTCTTTCAGATGAACAAGTTACTTGCCTTCGGTAACAATATATCTGTAAGAGACATAGATTAGTTATGGATTCCTCACCGCCCCACCCATCTTCCCCGTTCTGCAAACTGATTTCTAGGGTAAGGGACTCCCTTTCAGTGCCCTAGTTTTCATGCAACAGTGGTCAGTGTCTTGCATGGCTCTGCGCTTCTGGCGTGGAATGTCGTGTAAAGAACTGACGTCAGTGCGCGAGGGCGGCGTCTAAGTAGATACCCCGACGTCATTCCGGCGACCGTGGCGCCAACTACGAACGCGGAGTCGACCGACGCCCCCTATCGACGCGCAGAGGTACTGCTGAGGAAATTTTTTTCCGGATCCAGTCTGATGCCTGGGGGTAATTCTAAGGTGAGGAATCCATAACTAATCTAAGTCTCTTACACATATATCGTTACCGAAGGTAAGTAGCTTGTTCATTTTGTGCAATCTGTCAGATGTCATAAAGGTCCAGTGAAGAGAGCGGAAGTGCGTGAGCTTAAACCTGGCATTACTGGCTTCCTCTTGGACTTGGGTGCAAGCCTGCGCCCATTCTGCTTTGGAAAAAGGATTTTCCAGGTCGTCTATCGGTCCACCACCAGCACCTGATAGTCGGGAGATCAGTTGTCGTCCCTGCCCTTCCTTCAGCAACACCTGCAATGTTTGTAATACTAGCGGTATGTTTGGGAAATCTGTTCAGATCTCTCTAGTGGTGTGTGCCTGTTTAGCAAATTGTAGGAATTGCCCTGCAGAGACCCCGAGAATCTCCTTAGCCTCCTGAAATGTTAGGAATTGATCTGCAGAATAAAGGTATACCAGAAGGAAGCTTGGGGGGCGTGGCCAGGCGCCGAAGATGGCGGACGCGTCTTGTTAACGCTCCGTACCCCATTCCCTGATTATCCTGGGCATCTTACTTTAATGGCGGTCTGCCCGGCCCGGTGCTCGTCTGCCATAGCTGCCTGAGCCTGCGCTGCCCGGGGAGTGCCGTCCGGACCCTGAAGTCTTTCCACGGCGGCCCTGGGAGGTGCGGCCTGCTGAGCGGAGGAGACCTGGGCCTGCTCACGAGGCCGGCTTGTGCGGAGTAACTCTGCTGCCTGTACCATCGCGGCGGCGCCTGCGGTAGCCCTGGGGCCGCCTGGCGCTGCCGTCTCCTGCCCTGAGTACGCCGCGGGGAGCGGGGCGCTCCGTGCCTCTGAGGACTGGTGGGGGCTGCCGGAGGACGGATCGCGGGAGGTCCGGGCCGCGACTGCGGAGGCCGTCGCTGTAGCCGCCTTGAGATGCCCGGAGAAGCCTTCGCCAACGAGGTAGGCCCACGAGGTGCGATTGCGGCACTCTTGTAGCGGGGGGGCCGCGGGGGTCAGTCGGGCCTAAGGCCCCCCTGCATGCACGTGGAGCGACTGCGCCTGGGTGCCTGGCCGGCGGTGAGGAGCCACGGGGGTCGGTCGGGCCTAGGGCTCCTGCGGGGGTGTCCTGCGCGAGGCGATCCTGCTGCCGGTGTGTACACGGTGGCCCCTGCGGTCGTCCTGGAATTACAGCGCCTGTCTAGAGTGGGGGTCCACGGGGGTCGATCGGGCCTAGGGCCCCTCGCCTAGACGGGGCTGGGACTGTACGGCCGCACCTGCTGTGGGTTCGGAGGTCGTGGAGTGGCCGCACTCATACCCCGCTACTCCCAGGGCCTATATTGGAGCCACATATTACCTTTTCCCCCACCTTCTGGTGCGAACACTGCCTTCTGTGCTGCCAGTTGTGGCCCCTTCAAAGACCCGGCTCTTTGGCGCGACGTCTAGCACGGATCGCGACGCGCCCCATCAGTGCGACGATCTGGGAGGAGACGGGAACCGGTGGCACGCCACTCACCGTGCATGGATTTCGCTCCTGGTAGTGCGTTCCTCACGCCCAGGAGACTGTGTGGGGCTACCTGCGGGGATTGCTTTGCTGTTGGGGGCCACGGGGGTCGGTCGGGCCCAGGGCCCCGCATCTGCATTCCCTTCACGGGCTATCGGCTGGGACATCGCTCAGCGTCCGTGCACGCGCACTGTGCGGCTGTCACGAGGGCTTTAGAGTGGTAGTGATTGTGGGTCCTTGGTGATCCTCTCTTCGCCTGTGGTGCCTTCGGCGACCCCCGTGGACGAAACTTTGATGCCTGGGGTGGCCCTGTAGTCGCTGCGATCGCCCCTCGGAGCACGCCTCTGCTGCCGGACTCGTGGTGAGTGGGTACGAAAGCTGGTCGGGCTTGGGGACCCCCCGCCGGGCTGTGGAGGCCGGACGCCCTGACTTCGCTCCCTATGCGGAGCGCGCAGAAAATCGTTATGGGCCGGCTACGCAACACCACCCACCGCGACCTACCCCCTGAGGGTCACACTGGACAGACGCCCACGGCACCTGGATCCGCGCCGAGGGTGGGTCCGCCCGACCTTGCAGCCAAGCTGGACACTGTCTTGGCGGCAGTTGAACGCATTGGAAATGCCCTGGACCAGACCCGCACCTCTCTGGAGGGCCGGATGGACACCATCACCTCGGACTTTACGCTCCTCTGAGCCGACCAACACAAACTCTCGGACAGGGTCCGTGAAACTGAGACCGCAATTATGGACCTTCAGCCCAGATCCCGGAATCACGCCTCCACACTACAAGACCTACTAGACCGGGTTTGCACCCTGGAGGAGAGGCAGGAAGACGCGGAGGGCCGCTCACGCCGTAACAATGTCCGTGTGGTTAATCTCCCCGAGGGCTCCGAGGAGCGGGATCCCGAGACCTTCACGGAAGCCTGGATGAAAGAACTCATGCCACCCGGCTCACTCTCCCCACAGTTCGTGGTGGAGCGGGCCCATCACATACCTGCTCGCAGGCCCCCCCCTGGGGCACGCCCTCGTCCATTCCTATTCCGAGTTATGAACTTCAGGAACAGAGATGCTATTCTGCGGGAATTGGGCAAACACCCCGGCCCTAAAGTACAGAATGTTACCGTCTCTCTTTTTCCAGATTACACAGCCCAGGTACAGAGAAGACGAGCCACCTTCACCGCAGTCAAGAAACAACTCCGTGATCTAGACCTCCGTTACTCCTTACTCTTCCCGGCCCGCCTGTGAGTCATTAAAGATGGTAACACAAAGTACTTCGACTCCCCTACGGAGGTGTGGGACTGGCTCGAAGAGCAGGGACTGGCGACCGCACCCAAATCGGCTGATGAGTCCCGTCCCCGTGAACGCCCCCGCGGAGGTAGACGCAGGGGGAGAAAGGCCAAAGAAGTCGGCTCTGGAGTAGCTGCCCCCAGCCCTGACCAAATTCGACGGGACCGCCAGGGAGCCCTGCAGGCAATGGCGGCCCTTCAGTCCACAGGACCTCCCTCCCCAGTTGACTATGTTGTCTCTCCCCCCAGGTCCGGGGCCTCTGAATCCGCGCCGGAGTGGGCCCTGGATGTGGACTTCCCCCCCGCTGCAGGGTGTCACCCCACAAACTGCAGACGGCATCATTTGACTTTTACTTCTTGTACTTACTTGAACGCCATATCGCTCCAGGGCATGTTTCTTTCCATAATTCTATGATGCTTTGTCTCCTGCTTTCTAGGGGTAACCAAAGGGGACAGTCACTGCACCGATTCCTCCTTCTCGCTAGTTTACATCCCCCCGCAGTCCTATAACGATACTAGTTCCATAGCCATGCTTTGGCGTGATTGTTTGGGCAGTTCCTCATGTTGGGGTTCCGCTCTTTTCCTGTTTTCTGGTTTCTTACAGCTTCACCTCATTACTTTTCTCCCCAGGCATGAGTCGCCATCCTTACAGACCTGCTGCTATTACGTCCTTCCCATCCGAAGGGGTCCGCCACGTAGAGGCTTCCATACCACAGGGGCGAGGCACACCAACATACATTATCCCTATGACTAACCTTAACGTCATAACCTGGAATGTCAGGGGCATTCAAACACCCTCTAAGCGATACGCCATTTACGCTTATTTACAGCGTCATAAGTCGAGTGTTGCGCTTTTGCAGGAGACGCACCTGACTGCAGTTGAGGCTACCCTCTTGCGCCGACGATGGCGTGGCCAGGTGTACAGCACCAACTATTCGTCCATGGCTAGAGGGGCGATGATATGGATTAAAGCAGGGGTCCCATGGGAGGAGAAAGAAGTCCTGATAGACCCCATGGGGCGCTATGTCTTGGTGGGAGGTTGACTGAACGGCCAACCGCTCTTACTCGGCTCCCTATATGCCCCCAACGTTGTGCAGGGTACATTTCTGAGTGATCTCTCCGAGGTACTGCTCCAATGGAAAGATGTGCCGTGGCTTCTGGGTGGTGATTTTAATGCTGTGCTTGATGTCTCCCTTGACCGCTCCTTTCCCCCTCTCACTAGTGCGACGGCCTCCTCTAATGCTCACCTTTTAAAAACCTGGTTGAGTAGCTGGGTTCTTTCGGATGTTTGGCGGGAACGTCACCCTCGCTCCAGGGTATACTCGTTCTATTCCCCAGTCCATAAGCTGCACGTACGCCTCGATCGTATCCTTACGTCCGCTGCCCTCCTCCCCTTAATACAGACGATTGATTATCTAGGCCGGACACACTCGGATCATAATCCCTTGGTGATGCGCTTGGCCTGGGAACCACAACCCCCTCCGGTCCCGACCTGGCGCCTGCAGACCTCGGCTTTGGAGGACCCCCTTTTCCGCGGTTCACTGGAATCGGCGGTAGCTAGTTATTTCGCACTTAACGCTGATTCCACGGACTCAGTGGTCACTGAATGGGAGGCTTTTAAGGTGGTGGTTCGGGGGCATTGTCTTGGGCAAACCTGGAGTATCCGCAGACAGTTGGACACCTCGCTGGCGCATATTGAGGGACGGCTGCTGTCGCTCGAGGCACAGGTTGTTTCCGACCCGGCCAGACGACGCCTAGATGCGGCCCATACCGAACGGGAGGCACTGCTGGAAAGGCTACGATGCCATAATTATCTGGCGCATTCGATTCGTTCTCACTCTGCCGCGGACCGAGCCGGGAAGCTGCTGGCTTACTTGATCAGGCAGGAGCATCCCCAGCGCCCCATACATTTCTTACTCGACGACCTCGGTCGAGAGCGCAGTACCCAGAGAGACATCCACGCACTGATGACTGAACACTACACTCACTTATATGAGACTCTCCTGACGGACAACACCCGAGACGTGGGGTCCTTTCTGGACACAGTGGAGTTGCCGACTCTCACGATAGACCAGTCCCTGGAGCTGGACTCCCCACTAGTTGAAGACGAAGTGCGTGACGCATTGCGCTCTTTGTCCTCTGGTAAAACCCCGGGACCTGACGGCCTCTCGACGGAGTTTTTTAAAACGTACGCGGAATACTTGGTGCCACACCTCCACTCGCTGTACACGGAGGCGGTCTCGGAGGGGACTCTGCCCCCAACCATGCGCACCGCTAATGTGGTATCCTTGTTAAAACCTGGTAGCGACCCCACGTCCCCTGGCTCCTATCGGCTGATTGCAATCCTGAACACGGACTATAAGATTCTGGCGAAAGTCTTGGCTAACCGGCTGGCCCCGTTGGTCCCTAACCTAGTGCATTCTGACCAGAATGGCTTTGTCCCGCAGCACAATACGTCCCTGAACATACGTCGCTACTTTCGCGTGGCGGAATATGCCACGATCAACTGGCCACGCTCCGGTTGCATGGTGTTGGACCTTGAGAAGGCCTTCGACTCGCTGGCCTGGAACTTCCTTTTTGCTACCCTAGCTCGTTTTGGGGTTGGTCCCTACTTCCTGGGGTTGGTGAAGCTACTGTATCGTGAACCCTCGGTTCGGGTTCGAACAGGCCCTTATGTCTCGGCTTCGATTCGGGTGCGACGTGGAACCCGACAGGGATGCCCGTTGTCCCCGCTCTTGTTCGCGTTGGCGGTGGAGCCGCTGGCGGCCCACATCTGCACACATGTCGATATGGGGATTGCATTAGGCGACGGCACTCACACCATCTCGCTCTATGCAGACGACCTACTGCTCTATGCTCGGGACCTTCACGACATTCCCCCCTCTCTTGATCAGGCCCTTAACCATTTTGCGCGTGCCTCTGGATTGCGAGTGAATCTGGCAAAATCCATACTATCTCCATTCTCAGGGGACGTTCTTGATCCGGGCTACACACTAGGGGGACTGCCGGTGACCTGGCACATCGGCCCCTTCCGCTACTTGGGTGTCCGAGTTTATCGCACTAGAGCCGATCTCCTCGATGGGAACGTGCTCCGGGCTGCCACGGCGATTCGGTCTCAGATGGGCTTCTGGAAGACTCTCCCATTGGCGATCACTGGTAGGATCGCCCTAGTCAAAATGGTGGTAGTTCCCCGGCTCCTCTATTATTTTGCCACTCTGCCCCTTGTCATCTCTCCCTCCTTCTTCAAGCAATGGGAAAAGACGGTGCGGGATTTCATATGGGGGGCGTCACGCCATAGAGTATCCATGGGAAAACTTTATTTGCCTACCAAACTGGGCGGCCTTGCAGTACCCAACTTTGAGCATTATTACCTGGCCTCCCAACTGCAATGGATCGCCAGGTGGCTGTCCTCCCGCTACTTACCAGACACAGCCTCTGCGCAGCCTCCACTGCCACTGAAAACCCTTTTAAAAATGTTCCATCCCTGCTCCAAACTCAGGCCTCCCGATACTCTTCTCCTTACTGTAGCATACAAATGCTTCCGTAGATGCCTCTTCCTCACTAGAACCACCGTCACCTACGCACCAGCTATCCCACTGCTGGGAACTCCACGGGGGAACGCCTACACGACGGCAGCTGAGTTACATCACTGGACCTCCGAGGGGATACAGGACGTGGGGGACCTTTTTCAGGAGGGCACTCTTATCCCGTTCCGGGAACTCGTAGCGGAGGAGAACTTACACCCTGGGCAGTTTCTTTTACACAGAACAATCATAGCTTCATTGTCGTCCATATGGGGTCCGCTTGATCTAGAACCTCCCATGCACCACACTTTACAATACCTTCACGTGATGGGGTCGGGACGGCTTCTCACACGCTGGTTCGCATCTTCACTTCGACAACACACAGAGGTAGACCTCACCCGACTTCGACTTCATTGGGAAGGAGCCTTGGGCAGGACGTTCACGGATAAGGAGTGGGCGACCGCCCGAGGCAGCCCGACCCTCATCCCCCGTAACCAGCGTTTTAAGCAGATACAATTTTTTATACTACATCAGGCCTACCTTACCCCTGACCGAATCAATAGATATTTCCTCCGCATAGACGCGGCCTGTCCCCGCTGTAGGCACTTAGATGCCGACATACTTCATATGCTGTGGGGTTGTTCGGTTCTGACAGACTACTGGAGCGCTGTGATGGCCACTCTAACCTCCTGCACCTCCCGCACCATCCCCCAGACGTGGGAAGCTCATATATTACACCTCTTCCGCAGAAACAAGAAATATAGAGCTGCCATACGGTTCCTGGACCTGGGTCTCCTCACAGCCAAACGCTTGATCACCAAACACTGGAAATCCCACCAATCACCCCACCCACTTGCTTGGCGCCGCTCCCTGCTTAACTGGGCAAGGGCGGAGGGTGCGGCGCTACACAGGGAGGACCTCCTTGGCATTCGTATGTTCCCCCTGGCACCTCAATGGGACGCAATGGTCTCCACACTCCAAGGGATGGACACTGACACAGGGAACCCGACTACATCACAGAGGGTTATTACACAGGGTATATCTCCCACTGACGTGATTGCATACTGAAACCAACGCCTGCACTGAGTTCGCCCCTCTGCCTCGGTGCCCCACTGCCCCCGACTCCTAGTGGCCCCCTGGCCCCCCCAACTACACTGGATGCAGCAGCAGGTCTTGAAGCGACTCTCCCTTACCCTTCCTTCACTTATGTTGTCCTCATTTTGTTGTACCCTATGTCCCTGGTTAAGTTCGAACTGCACCATACCTGCGCTACTCCCATGCTACCCGATGCTATGGACTTTGACAGCACTGCTCTGCCTTTGTTGGGATATTGCCTCCCGGTCTGGTGTGCTCATCATGTCTTTCATCCCTGTTACCTGATACTGTTGGTTACTGTATATCATGCTACTGGCGATCTCTTTTTCTCTTCTTTCATACCCGCTATATGAGCACAGAGCTGAATGTATGCTTCCCTACTGATGTGCAAAAGAAAAATGTTAATAAAAATGATTTAAACAATACCAGAAGGAAGCTTCCTTCCTCCCTCCACGCGCCCACTGTCATGACTTCAGTGATTTAGTGAATCGGCTGGAGCCAATCTAAGGGCAGGGACCTGCTAAATGGCAGCGCTTCAGTACTCGTGGTGTCACTCTGTCCAAAACCGTCACGACCTGCTCAACCATCTCCGGTACTTTCGTAGATTGTCTTCAACCTCACATCAGGCAGATTGGCAATGTACCCTCCTCCATTGTATCACCCAAGATACAGGCCGCCCAGTTTGGCTCAGGGTCGTACCACTTTGCCATGTGTTGCAGCTGCTGTACCGTATAGTACAGTTCGAGGTCTGGTAGTCCAAGTCTGTCCTTCTCCCTACTCAGTTTCAGAACCTCCAGCTGCACCCTGTTTCTTCCCCCAGCCCAGACAAGGGAAACCAAGAGACTGTCCAATTCTTGAAAGATTGACTGTGGGATCGGATACCGTGTATTTTGGAGAGTATAAAGGTATCTGGGCAGCAGGACCATTTTTGCTGTCGCCACCCTTCCCATGACCAAAAAGGGGAGTGTGTTCCAAAAGGTGACGTAGGATCATATCCCTCCTACAAACCTTCCCATATTCAACTGGTGGTATCAGGTTGCTGCGTCCGTCACCCAGACACCTAGGTATCAGAATGCACCGCACTTCCATGGGATCCCAACATCCGGTAATTTGGCAGTAAGCGAGACTCTCAGGCTCGCACAGGGGTAGAGCACTGTCTTCTATTTATTAACTTTCAGCCCAGATATCCCTTAAAAACCTGCTAGCTCCCGGAAAGGGACCTTCTCATGTTGGGTTAGATATACCAGGGTGTCGTCCGCATACATAGAGACTACATGAGTTGTATCACCCACCTGCATGTTCCAAGGTCTCATAATCAACCGTAGTCTTTTGGCCAGGGACTCTATTGCCAGGGCAAAAAGCAGTGGGGATAAAAAACATCCCTGCCGCGTGCCCCTTTCTATGTCCCAGTTTCACCGTTGGGTCCATATAGAGGAGACATGTCCATTTTAAAATATTAGTGCTGAATTCCATCATAGCCAAGACCTCAAACATGTAGCTGAGGGAATCAAATGCTTTCTCAATGTCAAGACCTACTAGAGCTCCCCCCATTGTACGTCTTTTATGGAACTCAGGACATGCCAGAGGTGCCGCAAGTTTATCATGGTGTTCCTTGTAGACAAGTGCCCCTACCTTAGGTAAAAGCATGTTGGCAATCACCCGAGAGAGCACCTTTGTGTCCATTCAGCATTGCCTGGGCAATCAGATCCGGCATGACAGTCTCTTTGCCTGTTTGGTACTACAGGACTTTTTAGTCTAATCCATATCGCGGCCACACCTCCAGGGAGGTATTGCTTGGGTATCTATTCTAAGGTAAAGAATCTGTGGCTAGAAATCTCTATCAGCTGAACAAGTTACTTACCTTCGGTAACACCTTAGCTGGTAGAGACTCTATGTAGTCTCAGATTCCCTACTGACTTACCCATCCTCCCTGCACTGCTAATGGATTTCAGAATTAAAGGCTGCTTCCCTTTTAAGGGACCTAGCTTAATGCATCCTTTTTGTCAGTGTTCTTCGTGGCTCCATGCTTCTGGTGTGGAAAGTTGCAAAAATAAATTGACATCACCAAGCTGGGGTGGTACCTATATAGGCACCGTGCATGGTGCGGACGACGCCAAGCAGAGCTGAATGACGCTACCTAGTAGCACGAAGGGGTACTGCTCACCAAAAAATGTTCAGATCCAGTCTGACCCCTCGGGAATATTCTAAAGTAAGGAATCTGTTGCTGGATAGACTCTCCACCAGATAAGACGATACCGAAGGTAAGTAACTTGTTCATTAAGGTGCACAGAAACCGGACCTCATATAATTGTGTGGAATTGAATTCCTTTCCGAACAGTTCACCATTGGGCCCATATGTTTTTATGGGCACATTGAAAGTCGGTCAATTAGGCATAGAGAGGGAGGCACGAGAAGCAATTAAAAAAACATAAAATGCCTTCTACCTGTAAATAGCTTTTTGATGAACTCAGTGTTTAAGTTGGGCTGGATCTTTTGGAAATTATGTTCCGATTCTTTTTATATTTTACATTAACAGTTTCCATACTTCTGTTATAAGCAACCATTCACAAATGGATAGTGCCAACATTCAAGTGCCTCCTGTTTTTAGGGGTGAGCAAGTGACTGAACGCTCAAGCCAGGCTTGAAACAGATATCTGGCTCTGGCTCAGCTCGCGGTCCTCTTGGACCATCGAGCCTAAAGCAAGTTGAAGCTGAGCTTTCATGTAGCTTCCACCTGCCACCAATGCTCTAACCTCATGCACAGAGAGTTCATAAAAACAAAGTTTTAATGTAAAAATAAAAAGGAGAGAGAAAGTGATACCCATCTAGTTGCTGAAATGCACAAGATGAAACCAGAAAAACTGGAATCAATCATGGCTTCTCTGCCTGACCAAACTATGTGATCTTAGGCAAATATTTCATTTCACGGAGCCTCCTTTTACTTCATTGTCACATAAAACACACATTCAAATACGTGAGTTTAGGCTATGCGCTCTACAAAACTTCTTGTGTTTGATTTAATAGACTATTGGTCCATACATAACAATAATCTAATCTAAATCAGAGAGGGGAGTGAACCGCGCCAGTCTTTATATCAGAGTCATAAAGATATAAAGACTTAAGGTCAATGGCTGCACACACAAGTTCTTGCTTTTGCTGGAAAGAGGTGATATTTAGTGAAATATTTTGGGCCAAAAATCTATTATGCTGCATAAAAAAGATTAGAAATAATCACTAAAGATGGGGAGGAAATAAGCTTACGAGATGCTTTCCCTTCCAGTGACCTTTGAACCGTTCAGCCTTAATCTTTTCAATCAGAAGTGATATGTACTATTTTTCTAATAAATCAATTGCTGCAATGTTAGGCTCTCTTGGAAATGAACATGAATTTCCCTTTTTAGACAGTATGCGACCGCCACTTGGATTGTTCAATTTTACTAAGTATTCATAGAAAGGTTTTAAACCCTTAGTTACAAAGTACTTCACTTTAATCTATATGAGTTTTGTCAATAATGTAATAAGTCTTGGACATTTTTAAAGTACTTTAAACACTGTATGTGTTTAGTTAATATAATTTTGTAACAGTATAATGATTTCATGGACATATTTGCCCCAGTAAAAAAAAAGAAATTCTGGGCATTAGCATAAGAATTGTGGGGAAAGAGCCCAGTACCCTCTGACAGCAGGAACAGTGCCCCAAATAGAGCTTTATCAGATTTTCTTTGTATTTCAGTGGATACTTCAGACCAGAGATTCTGCACCTTGTCAATCTCCCCAGAGGCTAGTCTCGATCTAGGAACTCTTGCATTAGCTACTGTACACCATGATGACAGAGCTACATAAAGGCACCACCGCACTGCATTTTCTTTTTTCACTCCCTAGGACAGAGTTACGGAGCTCCGCACATATCTATTTCAATTTTTTCACTGAAATTCTAACAATTGTAAAACGTATTCAAGCCATGCCATGCGTGTCAGAAGCAGATTTTGGTAACCGACCCACATGACTGCTGCTTATGGTGCCTTGGGACCAAGACTGTCCCTGAGTCCTCTGACAAAAGTTACCTAATGCACCTGAAGACCATCAGGAAAGAAAAGGCCAAGTTCTATGTCGTGAAACATAAGAGGATGGGATGATCTTGCCCATGGTTGCCCTCATCAGCTTGATCAAATAAATGCAAAGTTGAAAAATAAATTGAGGGACACAGCGAAGAAGAAGCACAAGAAGCGCACCCAAAGGTCATTGATGTCCAGACACTATCAGTGCTATTCTCTTGTGCTAAATCTGGAGTCATTACGCCCAGAGTTCCCAGTCTATAGTTCGGTTGCAGCTGAATGAGGCCTTCAAGGAGGCCATGCTGTAAATACTAAAAACGGTCTTTGGGGGGCGTGGCTAGCCAACACCCAAGATGGCCGCAAGGGAGTGAAGCTCCGATCCTCACTTAAGTAATTTTTCCCCCCATAGCCGTTAAAATATTCGAAGAGCCCGCCACGAACAACGGCCTGGAGCTCTCTGAGCTCAGGACTCACCCGGTCTGCCAATAACGAGGATCCGTCAGCACTGCCCGAAGATATCGACGTCGGAACTGTGGGCCGGGAGCAGGAGGAAGTTCCGGCCGTGACGACGTTCGGCGCCTCCCGACGCGACATCCGCTGCTTCTGAGCGGGCCCGTAGGCCCAGGACTGCTTCCCTCTCTGGGCGACCCTGCCGATCCTCGACACGGGACATACCTTGGTTCCTGGTGTGTCCCCGGCCGCTCATCGCCTGCGGTGTCAGAGGCAGACGCGGCATTGTACCGAGTGGGCTCCGGTGCACGCCGATATTGCCGGAGCATCTGGGACCCCATCAGCCTACCTCCGGTGCAGAGGCGGAGAGTGGGGGCGCTCTTGGATTCCCCCCCCCCGCAGTATCTGTTGTCAGTGAAAGGAGTCCTTTGAAGGGGCACATATTCTTATCGCTCATCCTGACCTCTATGAAGAGGGGTAATAAGTCTCTGGGTGCAGCCTGTTCACAATTCTTTGTACTTCTGTGGTGGGCACTCGACCTAGAGTCTTTCCTGCAAGGCACAGCATCGTTGCAGACAAAGGCCAGGTCTGCATGGTGACCTGGCCAGGACACATTAAAGGGGAACCAACCCAAACTGGTTCAATGGAAGCAGATCTGGAATACAGATACTCTGTCTGAGAAAATTGTATGAAGAGGGGACCCCAAGACTCATCGTTGTTGTGGTCTCTCCTACCGAAGAGGGGGTTCTCAGCAGAGTTCTCGAGGACTACTAAGCAACCAAGGGTTTATGTCGCACTGACAGTAATCTTTAGAGAGGGGAGGAAACATTGCCAGAAGTCCGACCTCAAGGAGGAATTACTGGACTATCCTGATTGCTTGGACATCCTGCATGCGAGAAAAGGAAGGAAGCGGCAACCCTGCAGATCATAGAAGGGGCTACCTTATTTGACCCTGGCATATAGTGTGTCCCAACAGAGTCTCACTAAGCAGCTGCATTGATAGAATCGCAGTACTGCCAGACCGGACAGTGCAGTCTTCATCAGTTATCTCCGTCGTAGCTGCCAAGGTGTTAATAGTTGTGTGCCCGTGTGGTAGGTTCAACCGAAACTGGGCTAAGAACCTGCAGATTGACTTGTGCCCCACAAGGGAACTGCTTGTTATAACAACAGAAAATAAAACAAATGGGTGATTGGCTTCTCTGATTTCCATTTATTCAAGAAGTCATATGTTCTATGTGAATTTCACAACTGTTTTTAATTTATTCAAGTATTCATCCATTTGTTTATTTTACTGATTGAGTGCTTGACTACAGCACTCACTTTTTCTGAAGGACCTTAACACAAATTTGTGTATGCTCATGAAGTCTTAGGCTCTATGGCCGTGACCTTGAGCGCTGTATATGCTTACAGAAGACGTGATTTGGACTTAAAATTCTTAAATGAACTGAATAATCTTTGTGTAGTGAAGGATGTTATGAATGCCTATAATGAAGACCTGAAGTGTATGGCATGTAGTAACATCCTCTCCAAGTACAGAGTGCAGAAAATAGAATATACATTTTAGACCCGATAAGGCATGATTTCTCTCTACTGTTTTGTTTAAGGGATTTAAGCTACACTTCCAGTGTGTTTCATGTGTTAAATCAAACAGTGGGAAGGAAATTACAGAGGGAAGTACACTAGATGCTCACTAGCTTCAAAGAAATCCACTCCCAATTCCATGAACCACTCTTAATAAATAGTCAGACTGTAGTTTTAGATTGATAGTGCTCACAGGTAAATCTGTCTCCAGTGCTGAACTTTTTATATTTTACTTCTATAGTTCATACAAAAAATAACATTCTAGTTATTCGAAATTAAAAACACATTTATTGGATTTTCTAAATTTGAGAAATACAAGAACATCAGACATACCTCATTTATCTAAAAGGAAGCCAGAAAAGCACCACCTTCAACTTCACTTTTCAGTTGCTTGATTACAAAGTGTAAGTGCCTACACAGTTACCCATAGAAAGTCGTTCACTGCTGTCTTCTAAATTAATCAAATAAACCAAAATGTTATCACTTGTAAATTCTCTGTATAGGTCCAGATGCTGTTAGAGTGATAACATTATCATTGATGCAAACACTAGCAAATCCAATAAACTATCTAAAAGAATTTCGATAGGTTTGTGAAACAGATTGCATCATCCATGCTGCCTGGGAACATTATGCCAAGTTCATTATCTATCTATCTATCTATCTATCTATCTATCTATCTATCTATCTATCTATCTATCTATCTATCTATCTATCTATCTATCTATCTATCTATCTATCTATCTATCTATCTATCTATCTATCTATCTATGCTGCCACTCTACAAAGTATAAAGTTCTTCCTTAATCCTAGTGAATAAACTCACCAGAAACTTTGAGTGGTTATCTCAATAGTTAAAAACAATAGCCTATGAACTGAAAGCAAACTTTGTATTTTAGCGGCATTATCTCTGCTTCTCACACACATGCATATAAATAGGAGTGATTGAGGATGCTAAATTGTGCTATCGTTAAAAAGTTATTGTTCGAGGCATGTGTGCTGTAGATACACATGCTTTGCATACTCCTGCCATCTAGTGTTGGGTCCGGATGTTTGCAAGTTGTTTTTCTTCAAAGAAGTCTTTCTTAGTCACGAGGTTAGGTGACTCCTCCTTTCAGTGATAGTGCGCATGGGCATCGACTCCATTGTTAGATTGTTTTTTTCGGCCATCGGGTTCGGACATGTATTGTTGCGCTCTGGTTCGAAACCGCTCTTCGGGTTCCCCTCAGTGCGCAATCCACTCTACCCTCGACGGTATTATTTTGTATGCATTTCCCACTTCTACGCGTATCGATTCAATCAACTAAATCTCCAATTTCGATCGGAAAGTTTCATGGTCGGCCGTCGGGCCTAACCGCGTCGGTCCAGCTCTTCGACGATGGAACAGACTCCGTTCAAATTCTGTCCTCTGTGCCATGCCAACAAGTACCCACGCACCGACTCGCACCAGATGTGTAACTTGTGCTAACCTGGCTGTGCAAACTCTATCTCCTGCCTCCCTACCATCAGTTTCTAACACTACCTTGGTCCCAAAGGGCCCCCCTGTAGCTACCGCCACGCAGATTACGAATTTCACCGCATTACACGTGATTCCGAAGGCCCCCCCTCTAGCTACCCCCACTCAGATTAACAATTCCACTGCATTACACGTTGTCAACGAGCCGCGACAGCACGCTCTGCTTGACAGTCTACACTCTCCCCACCACTCACGGTTAGCTGGTTCTAAATCTCCTAGGGCCACTGGCCATAACGCAGTTCGGTTTCGCCCCAGGATCCCTGCCCCCAGTCCAACCAGCAATCCCGACCAGGTCCGACAGGAGCTCATGGGTCACCGGCTGTCCGTCCCCTCCTCCCCCATCCCACACATCCCCCCATGCGCACAGCTCCATCTCACTGATTTCCCTGCCCCTGGGCCCAATCACGCGCCACCTGCCCCATCTCTCCCTTCCCCCACTAGCTATCCTCTGCCACAGGGCTCCCAGGACCTTGCCTCGCATCCCCAATCACACACTTCCTTGGAAGCCCGTCTTAATGAGATCTCACTCTGCCTGCAACAGCTCATGGCTGATGTACGTAGCCTTTCTCGCATTACTGAGGATCTGTCAGTTAACTCCGGACTGAGCCCCTCCATTATGACTAATCTCCATCTACGCTCGCTCCCAGACTGTGGCTGTACCCGGCGCCCTTCCCTCCCCCATCCGTGGTGAAACTCTTCCCACCCCATCCGCGTACCCCAAAGGTGGCCCTCCGCTCCGCATCCTAATGATCCCTCTCGACCCTCTAGGTGTAGAGCCTCACTGTCTGATAGTGATATTCGATCTCTCCTACTCTCATATGAGCTGGCTCGTCCCTCCTCCCCATCTAACGTCCATATAATTGAATCTATCCCTCCTGATCCCTTCAGGGAACCTAGGCCAAACTTAAGAACTTTAAATGTGAACAACCTCACAATAGTCACCCCCACTCTACCTCCACCACCGGACACCCCTGTTAGTCTCAAATGCGCACTTCTAAACTGCAGATCGGCTTTTAAACACGCAGCGGATATTGCCGATCTCATCCTTGTCCAGGATTTGGACCTTCTAATGCCTCCCAACTTTGATATCATTAGGTTGGACAGAACTAGCGGTCATGGGGGAGGCATTGCTTGCTTACATCGTAGTAATTTAATAGTGAAAATCATTCATAACGACCTCCTGCCCTCGTGTGAATACCTATGTATTGATGTGACGGGGGGCAACAATCACTCATGTAAACTGCACACGTTCTACCACCCCCCTCGAGACAACCTTCCCTTCACAGAACAGATCATGGACATTATTTCGGCCAACAGTGATTTCCAAGGCACGTAGTTCTTCCTGGGTGACTTCAACCTCCACTGGAACGATGTAAACGATGTGCTGGTCAATAGCCTTAAATCCTTCCTACTTGACCTCAACCTTATCCAAATATGTGACAGCCCTACGCATACCAAAGGAGCCACGTTAGATCTGGTCATTGGTAAGCCCGACTCTTTCCACCTGGAGTCGATCCTCCCTTGTGACTGGACAGATCACTATTGCATCACTTTCCTCGTCCATGAATCGATAAGAGCAAGCAGATCCCAACCTAAGAACCCAAAAAGTTGAAAAGATGCCTACGGAACATCAACTCGCAAGACCTGACGGAGCTTTGTGATAACATCTTGCCCCCCTTGAACATGTCTGATGTCCACGACCTGGCGGCCCACTATAACCATGCAATGCTCAATGTTCTTGACTCAGTGGCACCACTTCAACTTAAAAGAGTTTCTGCTAAAATCTCCAAACGATGGTTCAATGATAGTCTTAATGCCGAAAAAAGAAACTTAAGACTTGCAGAAAGGAAGTGGCGAGCCCATCCCTCCTTGGAACATCTTTGTCACCTGAGATCCTTGCGAAGCTTATACAACAGACGCATTAGATGCGCGAAGGCCACCTTCTTTAGAACTCAACTAGATCAAGCAAAAAACCGTCCGAAAAAGCTATTCGAACTCATCAAGTCCCAATCCAATAATCATCCCAACCTCTCGGCTCCGGTTCAAGGGACACTGCCGAACTGTGAAGAATTTGCTGTCTTCTTCATGGATAAGACCACCAAGATCGAGTCTGAACTACGCTCGGCATGTGATCACCTCTCGAGGGGTCCGCTGAACACTCTATGCCCCTCAGAGTCGAATATCTCGGAACATTCACAGCCCCCCAGCCCCAAAAACAATGCCTCGTGGAGCTTGTTCCAAACTGTGGATGAACCCACTATTCGCAAAATGTTGTGGACCTTGAAACCTTCCAATCACTACAACGATCCTCTGCCATCGAACCTTTTCCCTGAAGTGAGATCCGCCTTACTAACTCTCTGGACGACGATCGTCAATGCCTCGCTTTTGCAAGGTGCTACCCCAGATTGCCTTAAATCAGGTCAGGTTACCCCGATCCTAAAGAAACCAAATGCGGATCCCACGGACCTTCTTAACTTTCGACCAATCACTAACATCCCCACCTTGGTTAAACTTTTGGAGAAATGTGTGCTCGCCCAACTTTGTCATCACATTGACCATTTCCAACTCCTGGACCAATGCCAATCTGGCTTCCGCCCAGGTCATAGCACAGAGTCGGCGCTCACGCACATCGTGGACGATGCGCTCAGAATGCTGGATCACAATGAGTCGTTCATACTGATCCTTCTTGACCTTTCGTTAGCTTTTGACACTGTCAAACATGATCACTTAATTCACCTCCTAGAACACAGGATGGGGCTATCGGGGCCGGTTTTAAGCTGGTTCTCTTCGTTCCTTCAGAACAGATCCCAATGTTTCAAGGTGGACCAATCCTTGTCCCACCCTGCACCAGTCACCCTGGGTGTTCCACAAGGTTCAGCTTTGTCCCCCACGCTCTTTAACCTGTTTATGGAGCCTCTGACGGAAATTTTAAAATCATCCAACATTCGCTATCATATGTATGCGGATGATACCCAACTATACCTGAAGATCACCTCCCCTGAAGACATCCAGTCCCTCAACTCAGTCCTGCTGGAAACACAAAGCTGGCTGACACGCAATCACCTGAAGCTTAATGCTCTTAAAACGGAATTCCTACTGATCTCACCCCACAACCAATCCCTCGTCATGGAACAATGGCTGAATCAGCTAACTGCTCGTAACTGCAGTCCACACCTCGTGGACTCTGCATCATCTCTGGGTATCATTCTAGACAAAAGCCTGAACATGCAGAAGCACATCAGTTCCCTCACCAAAGGAGCGAACTTTCAACTCAGCTTACTTAAGAAACTCAAACCCTTCCTCCCGGCTCATGACCTCAAGACTGCAGTTCAAGCATTAGTGATCTCAAAGCTGGACTATGGCAGTGCAACACACTGTGGCCTGCCTAGAGTGAGGATGGCTCCTCTTAGGGCTACCCTCAATTCCGCTGCTAGGCTTTTAACTGGTACTAAAAATACCACCACATCTCTCCTGACTTGCGTGAACTGAATTGGCTTCCCTATGAAGCTCGGATTCAGTTAAAAATTGCATGCATGGCTCACAAAGCCATCCACTTCAAGACCCCGCTGTACCTAGCGCAGAAATTGGAACTCTCTGTGGGTCTAGAGCTTCCAGAAGCGCCAGCACCCTTTTGCTTAAGCCTCAAAAATTTAAGAAAAAAAAGACCTATAACCGAGCCTTCTCAGGGTTGGCTCCGAGGATCTGGAACTCCCTTCCCCCTGCAGTCACGGTGAACCCTTCTACTGTCCTCTTCAAAAAAGAGGTCAAAGGGCTCCTGATGAAGAAATTTCTGCCTTAGCATGCCACCTGCAAAGGATTCGGGTCCATACTCGCTGTCCCTGGCTCTGCCACCGGGTTCACGATTAGATCGGACAATGCTAGACTCTGACTCTGCCTGTGGGTGTGGTTACTTCCCTCACGAGATTGATGGACTATTTTAGACTCTGATTTTGTCGCCTGTCTATTTTGCTTTGTATGTTTATACCCTCTGATGCTTAATCTGTATTATACCCTTATGATGCATAATTTGTAAAGCGCTCTGATACCCTCGGTGGTCATGTTCGCGCTATATAAAACTTTCAAAATAATAAAAATAAATAAATTGTCTCCAGAGCACAAAGAAGACTGCGACGCGTGCAAATCATTTCGGTCGAAGAAAACTCTCCGCGATCGTCGGGCTCGACTTCGCGAGATGCAGCGCCGAGTCGACGACACGCCAGATATCTTCGGTGAAGACTCCGAGCAAGATGACCTCGAGCCCTCAGTGGCTGAGGAAGAACAGGCCTTCTCAGTGTCAGACTTCGATTCAGAGTTGGAAATAGATCTCGACATCAACGATGTGTCGCAGGGACAGGGTGACGCGAGTACAGAAGACCCCTTGCCCCGTCCACCAACTCCCCAAAAATCTAAGGCTTCGGCACCACCTCTGCCTTCTGGCCAAGGTCAGCACCGAGACGATGTTTCTGACGCACCGCTTCCCGGCTCGGCACCAAAACATGTCGTTAAGCCTTCCGGCTCGGGACCGAGTCGGCCGAAATCCACCTCGGAGCCGAAGCCTTCTGGTTCCAAGCACAAAGTCGGTTCGGAGCCGAAACCCTCCACGCCGAAAAAGAAACAGCCTTAAGAGCCGAAACCTTCGGTGCCGAAAAGCCATTCTATCTAGGCCCCGAAACCTTCGGTGCCGAAAACCAAAGATGTCCATTTAGCACCTTCAGATCCGAAAATAGACATTGTGCCATCTAAATCAGATCCCAAACAATAGAAACTGTACATTAATCCTTATACAGGACATATTCACGCAAAGCCGCCTTCTAAGCACAAGCTTCCTGATGACAACAGTCATTATAAAATCCCTTTGAAGAAGAATAATGTTGGTACCAGCCCTTTTCATCCACCACCGCCATCTCCTCCACCCCCACCCTCCTCTCCACTTTTAGATCCTTTGCACATCACACCTTACGACTCTCCATTATCTCGCCATGAGTAAGACGATATTGATGAGGGAGACGCACACTTACCAGGGGATCCATGGATGGATTATCCAATTGACCCTCCATTGGATAATGTTCCAGACCTTTACCCTGCCAAGCCATCTCCACCTGATGACAATGTATCCTTTCAAGAACTTATTGCCAGGGCGGCACAATACCATGGGGTGGTACTCCACAAAGAATCCTTAATAGAGGATTTTTTATTTGAGACACTAGGATCCACACGCAGGCGGAGCCAAACACTCCCTATGCTCAAAGGAATGATGAGGCATGCAGATGAAATTTTTAAAGACCCTGTACGTGGACGAATTTTCACTCCTAGAGTCGCCCAAAAAAAAAATAACCTTACCCAACAGATCCGGTATTTATTAAAGACCAGTTACCACTTGACTCATTGGTAGTATCCAATGCTCGCAAGCGAGCTAATTCCCAAACTTCGGGGGACGCTTCTCCCCCAGATAAGGAATCAAAACTCATTCACGCTTCTGGCAAACGTATAGCTGCTCAAGCTGCCATTACTGGCGTACTGCCAACACGCAGGGCCTTCTAACCAGATACGACAGGGCGCACTGGAACGAAATGGAGCAATTGCTACAATATCTCACAGATGAGCATAAAGCTAAAGCCCAAGACTTGGTCCAAGAAGGGAAATTAATTTCCAACCCTTCTATAAGGTGTGCTCTAGATGCTGCTGACACCGCAGCTAGAGAGGTCAACACTAGCATCCTACTCAGAAGGCATGCTTGGTTTAGGATCTCTAATTTTAAGCCCGAAGTCCAACAATTTATTTTAAATACACCTTTTGATAAAGAACATCTTTTTGGCCTTGAAGTAGATCAAGTGCTCAAAAAAATGAAAAAGGACATTGAGGTAGCAAAATCCATGGGAGCGCTTCTGTCCCTTTCAAACAGGGGCTCCTTTTGGGGCTCCTTTTACCGGGGAGGGTCCAAGTCAACACCCTCAGACCAAAACACTACCTCATATAATGGTAACAACCAATCCTCTTCCTTAAGAGACTTTTTTAGAGGAGGATATAGAGCAAACAACTTTAAAGTCAGGGGTAAGGGCACCACACTCCGTAACTCCCCTTCCCCTAATAAGGTGTGACTTCCCCACGCTTCCCTCCGACCATACCACACCTGCCGGAGGAAGACTTCAACAGTTTCTCTCCAATTGGCAATCTATAACAACTGACAAATGGGTGATCGGAATTATCCAACATGGTTATTGCCTGAAGCTTACCACCAATCCTCCAAACATTCCACCTCGCTCTCACAAATTGCCTTCAGATCACTTGCAGTTGCTCGAACAAGAAGTGCAATCTCTGTTATTAAAAGGAGCCATAGAACCAGTTCCAGTACAGTACCAAGGTTCAGGGGTTTACTCTCTCTATTTTCTAATTCCCAAAAAGGACGGCTCCTTAAGACCTATTCTGGATCTCGGGGAGTTAAACCAATATATACTGTCAGAGCACTTTCACATGCCAACCCTTCAACAGGTGCTTCCACTTTTACAGAAGGGAGATTTTATGTCTACTCTAGACTTAAAAGACGCATATTTTCATGTTCTAATTCATCCAGCTCATCGCAAATACCTCACATTTGTGATAGCAGGCAAACATTACCAATTCAAAGTACTCCCGTTTGGAGTGACTATTGCTCCCAGAGTATTTCCCAAATGCCTGACAGTAGTCACAGCTCATCTCTGAAGACAACATATTCACGTCTTCCCCTACCTAGACGACTGGCTTATCAAAGCCAGCACTTACCAAAACTGTCTGCGACACACTCAGACCACAATACACCTACTTCATCAACTGGGCTTTACGGTCAATGCACAGAAATCTCACCTGCATCCTTCACAGATGCAATCTTACCTAGGGGCCACTCTAGACAAGATCAAAACTCTAGCCTCTTCCAATGTAGCCAGAATTCACAACATTCAGTCTATGATACTACAGTTTCAATCCAACCAAACATTACCAGCCAGAGTGTTCATGTAACTGCTGGGAATGATGGCATCCTGCATCACAATCGTTCCTCATGCAAGACTCCACATGCGTCCTCTGCAAGAGTGCTTAGCACGTCAGTGGAATCAGTCGCAAGGTCAATTAACCGATCTAGTGTTGGTAGAAGGTTGCACCCATCACTGTCTGCAGTGGTGGAACCCACAAAATTTATCAAAAGGACGACCTTTCATCGACCCTATTCCACAGATCGTGCTCATAGCAGACGCATCTCTGACAGGTTGGGGTGCCCATTTCCAAAATTACACAATACAAGGCCTGTGGAGCAACAAGCACAAAAGCCTCCACATCAACTATCTAGAGCTTCTAGCAGTGTTGCTAGCGCTCAAAGCTTTTCAAACTCACCTGATAGGCAAAGCTGTCCTAGTCCGGACAGACAACATGACAGCAATGTACTATGTACAAAAACAGGCGGGGACACACTCTCTCCAACTGTCACGCCTCTCTCAAGCCATTTGGAATTGGGCAATCCATCACAGGATTTATCTTCTGGCAGAACACCTTCCAGGGGTAAACAGTCAGATTGCTGACCTCCTCAGCAGAAAGAGGCAGCAAATTCACGAGTAGGAACTTCATCCCCAAGTTCTCCTTCCAAACTTCCAACAATGGGGATTCCCACAAATGAACTTGTTCGCCACAGTCGACAATGCAAAATGCCCACACTTCAGCTCCAGGTTCCCACACCCGCTCTCAAAGGGCAATGCCCTATGGATGAACTGGTCAGGGATATTTGCCTATGCTTTTCCGCCTCCCCCACTCATTCCGTGTCTGGTTCGGAAGCTCAGGCAAACATCCCTCACACTAATTCTAGTAGCTCCCACATAGGCCTGTCAGCCATGGTACACCACCCTGTTGGAGCTGTCAGTAGTTCCACATCAAAAGCTACATCTCACTTCCAGGCTCCTTACGCAGAACCATGGAGGAATCAGACATCCAAATCCCAAAGAACTAAACTTAGCGATCTGGCTCCTGATGTCATAGAGTTTGGTTATTTAAATCTACCTCCAGACTGTATGACTATTCTAAAAGAAGCAAGAAAGCCTACTACCAGAGCTTGTTATGCAGCAAAGTGGAAAAGATTTGTTGTTTACTGTAATAACAACAAAATCAATCCTCTAGATGCTTCTATACAAAATATTATCTGTTACCTGTTACACTTATAGCAAACTGGACTGGCTTATACATCTATTAGTTTACACCTTGCAGCGGTAGCTGCGTACTTGCATTTATCACTGTTTAAAGTTCCATTGATCAAAGCCATTATGGAAGGCTTGTAAAAGGTAATACCACCAAGAATTCCCCCTGCGCCAGTTTGGAAATCTTAACGTTGTCCGTACAAGGCTTATGGGTCCACCTTTTGAACCATTGCACAATTGCCCTTTGCAGTTTCTTTCATAGAAAGTTGCTTTCCTCATTGCAATCACTTCATTAAGGAGAGTTAGTGAGCTACAGGCATTAACCTTGGAAGAACCCTTCTTTCAGCTCCACAAAGAGAGAGTAGTTCTTCGCACTAACCCTAAATTCCTTCCCAAAGTCGTTTCTGTTTTTCTTATAAACCAATCAGTTGAATTACCTGTGTTTTTTCCTCAACCTGATTTTGTAGCAGAATGGGCTCTTCACACGCTTGATGTCAAAAGAGCTTTATTGTACTACACAGATAGAACCAAAGATTTTCACAAAACAACTGTTTGTTGCATTTGCTTCACCTCACAAAGGCAATCCCATCTCTAAATCTGGTATTTCAAGATGGATTGTTAAATGCATTCAAACATGCTATGTAAAAGTTAAAAGAACATTATCTATACCCCCTAGGGCGCATTCCACTCGCAAAATAGGGGCTACTATGGCCTTTTTTAGGTAACATTCCTCTAGCTGACATATGTAAAGCAGCTACATGGTCTACACCACACACATTTACCAAACACTATTGTGTAGATGTGTTAGCACGCCAACAAGCTAATGTAGGCTAAGCAGTACTTAAAACACTGTTTCAAACAACTGCAACATCTACAGGTTAGCCACCGCTTTGGGAGTATACTGCTTTGTAGTCTATGCAAAACATGTGTATCTACAGCACACATGCCTCAAACTGATTATGTTACTTACCCAGTAATAATCTGTTCTTGGCATGTAGAGCTGTAGATTCACATTTGCCCACCCGCCTCCCCGGGCACCTATAGTTGTTGCAGTTCTTCATTATACATTCATACGCATGGACATCTCTATACTACACTTACTTACTCCATTCTCATCCTCTTGCGGGAAAACAATCTAACAATGGAATCGATGCCCATGCGTACTATCACCGAAAGGAGGAGTCACCTTACCTCGTGACTAGGAAAGACTTCTTCGAAGAAAAACAACTTGCAAACATCCAGACCCAACACTAGATGGCAGGAGTATGCAAAGCATGTGAATCTACAGCTCTATATGCCAAGAACAGATGCTTACTGGGTAAGTAACAAAATCCTTACACTTCACTCGCTCACAATATCCTCAAACCTTCTCATGATGCCCTCATAAATACTTAGAAGACCCTGTTTGTAGACTTTCCATGAAAGCGCATAAGAGAGCAAGTGCACTATTAGGCAATGACTGTTTTATTTGAAATCACTATATTCTGCACTCTCACCATGCTGATTTAAGTGACAGTCATTCTATATGGAAGGACTTTTAAACACATGAGTTCCACAAAATGAGCAAATTAGCAGTCAAGTTATTCTCAATCCTCTTCTTGTGATGCATCTGGCTCACTGCCGCTGCAGAGTATTTCTTTCTGGGTGGATTTCACATCTTTGATAGCTGTCTTTGTGGTCAGTCATCTCTTTCACATTTGTTCCGTTGATTTCTATTTGAGTGTCACTGTAGAGATTAAGGGCCTCCAGTTTGTTCTCCATGCTAGGCATGTTTGCCTGAGTAAGTTACACTTTTGCACGAAGCGATTCAATGGAGGCCAGTAGCTCCAACCTTCTGTCTGTTTCACCACCCCCTCCAGTTCCTTAGCCTCACCTAACTTGTGTTCTTTGGCTGGCCTCCACTTCTGGACCAAAAAGCCTCCCACATCTAAGGTCCATGGATAGCTACCTGCAGATCCATCATGGCTAGGGTGACTTTTAGTTTAACTACTTTAATGAGAATGCCACTTCTTTCCTTTTGGCATGTTTCCACTATTCTCACTAATTCGAATTGCATTCGAGTCCTAAGTGTTTTTCATACTAGCATGCCTTTAATGGTGATTGCCTTCCTAGTCTTGATTCACCTCTAGCATAGACCAGTGCCTATGAAGAAAATGGGGCCTCGTAAGGTCCCCAAACAAGACGCACAGCCACTTTAATAAATCAATCCAAACATTTTCAACTAGTTAGTCTAAGTTTACTTTTTCCTTATTTTAATCCCAAAATTTTCACGTTTACATCAACTCTTTGTAATGATGTTTCAACAATGCCTATCCAGGCTTTTTCTCAGCAGCATTAGGGCATTCATAATTCCTCATGACACAGCAGATTTAAAATTTACCCAATGCATTTCGGGTAATTCCCTTCCTTAGGGGTAATTACAATACACAATGTTAAGAAGGACCCATCAGCAAAATCAATCAATATTAAACTGACCAAAAAAATTACTTCCTACCAATGCACCAAATGCTGTGTGCCAATTTTAATCTTCATGCAAAAATGCAACTCTGTCCTTGTCCCCGAGTTCATAGCCCATACCAGTTTCATTTCAATCATGCTCCTCTTGTGAAACGAAGCCAGAGGTGCTTGTGAAACTAACAATCAACAAAGTGCAGTCCATTGAGATAAAGTGAAACCTTATATTACTTAACCACATTCAAATCACCTATAACCCATGGTGAAAAACAAAACGAAACAAAGGTGCTTGTCAAAAACGCCATTTAACTAAACAAGTGTATACTTACAGATAGACCATTTCACCAAAAGTATACCATGCAATGTAACCTAATGTGGTTACCAAGTCTTAAACCCAACATCTACCCGTGACTCGGAAAAGGCAGTCCTTCAACGCCCCATATTGTATGGACCGAGGCTAACTCTTAAAGCCACCATGTGTAATGTCGTCCATACATCAACCGCTGAAACTGCGGCCCCGCTTGTGAATGTTTATGAATAAGCCCCAGTGCACGCCAGTATGCCTAAATCACCCACACACTTAATGAGTTACACGTGCCCTAGCCAGCCCATTTGCATAAAGAAAACAAACAAAAGACTGAGCATCGACCAGTGACTGCCAGACCCTAGCACTACCATCTCCATTTGTGATTCAGCTTCTCAAGGATGCAGTTATGCCTTTCTTCTGCTTGTGCCAACAGTTGACACATCGCAAAGAAGACCAGAGTGCGATCCTCCATTTTGGCAACCCTTCCAGTTTGTACCCACGTAGAAGGAAGCCCCTCGTCCACAGCAACCTCAATAGCAGATCCTAGAGGGAGAAAAATTGCTAGCATATCCATGGTTTCTCCCATCGTTACCCATCCTTGCAAGGTACTAAAACGTTTGCCTTATATGTTTTTTTAATCAGGTCGTTTTGATCCAGGTTTAACAAGGTAATGCAAGAAATTGTGATCTCAGATCTACAGGTAGCAATATTGTAGCTAGTGGATTTATACACTTACATATACATGTCTCTTGACCCTTGTACCACAGTTAAGAACCACCCTCATAGGTTTACCTTGTATGCGTACAGAATACGGCAATCATGGAATACCCTCAGGTTCTAGATGATTATAAAATTGCCTGATATGTGTTTAATTAGTTCCTAAACTAAAGAAATAGCTTGTGTTGGGTTGCAGGGAGATTTTCTTTTCTCTTCCCTTTTGTTTTTATCTGCCTGTTTCCAATTTACAGAACATAGGTGATGTTGAACTCTTTCACACAGTTATACAGCAAACAATGAAGTAGATTGTGATAATATGAATTCTGTCCTCATTGCCATTTTAAACTGACTTAATTTATATTAATTGAGGAACAAACAAGGAAAACCCCTCACACCATAGATACATCCATTTTTTCGAGTAGGCTAAGTTATATTTCCGAACCTCTCAATTCCAACTACTATTGGAGATGTATTTCTCTATTTTTTATTTATACTAGAAACCTTCCACTATTGTACTGCACTTTATTGACATCAGAACCCCATTAAATGTGTGCATAGAAAATCATAGATGTGACAATACATAAAAGAGAGAAAAGACTTTACACTCTGGACCACATAAGATGCTATTTTCTCTAAGGACTACTTTGTCCTCAGATATTATATTGATACAGAAACACAGAACAATACTCTACATACATATAAATGACATAACTCATAAACGCTTAGAGATTTCAAATGAATAACAATTACTAAACACATACAAACTATTCAACAATAACAACATTTATAAGTGTCCAGCATATATACCATACTATTTTCTTAATGATCAAATAACACAAAAACATATAAATAGGGTATCCCATATGAAATGTCATTGAATTCATACTCTAGTGAATATATATTTTATTTTATCACTCACAGCTGTATGATCCAGCCATTGCCGGTGGGCCCTCTCGTAATTAGGGCATGCGCAAATTGTTTAAGGAACATTAAAGTAAAAAAAGATCTAGATCTTCTTATTTTTTCTTTTTTATATATTTGTGTGTTCCTTGCTACGAGTGCTGAGTGCTGTCAATACCATAAAATTAAGCCGATGCATTTCGACCTTCTGGATAGACCTGTCATTTTAATGAAAGTCTTCTTCAGGGCTTGGAGTTGGAGGGTATACTTTCAATTGTAGGGAATACTATAAGTGGGACATAGAGAAAGGGTAGATTTAAATAACTAGAGTATGTGTCATGGTAAGTATTAACTACATTTTGCCCTGTATGAACACATACCGTTACTTTGTTCACTTGTTACTCGGTATGCCACAACGGGGGTGCTCGCATGTATAGTGAGGTGCTGTGTGAAACTCAGCTTCTAATTGGGATTAAAATCAGAGGGGAAAAGGGAACTCTATAAGGCATTTGATCTTAGATTGTTTGACTTTTCTGGCTGACTATGGTGAAAATAATAAGCAAGACTGCCTTACATTCCATCCAGAGGCTTGAGTCCTTCTTGATTGGGAGGTACCCCCAAGTTGTGATGCCAGTCAGGTTTGGCTGGAAATCAATCTGCTTCTGGAGCTAGGGAGGGAAAACATGCTTTAAATACCAAAGCTCCTTGTGGGCTTTCCATGGAAGCGGTATATTTGTAATCTCGAATATCGAAACGAAAGAACCTGTATTTCCTACCGTATGCGTTTTCTCATATACACTGTTGCCGGGCGGTGTGTCGGATTCTTTCTAAGTATACATCCGCCTCAGTGAAGTCCAGGTCCCGTGGCTTCTATAGAGGGAGATCAATAATTTTAACAAAGTGGACGAAACTTAGCAAAGCTGTATCTTCTTAAAGCAAGCATGCAGTTTTTCTCTTTTATGTCTAACCTTTCATTTGTACAGCATCCTCTCCCACGGTGCGGCTGCTTCTCGTGTCATTCTAATTTCTGCATTGTCCGGTTTTCTTTTGGATGATACAGGAAGTGTGTCCAAAGGGATCATGGGAGTTGTGGTTCCCTCCCTATTTTTTTTTTTTTGTATTGGATCCTTATTGGAATGATGTATAGCTTTCATTGTAAACGGATAGGTGCCTAGTGGATGTTGTATTTGAAATAATCAGTGGGTTCCAGCCTCTCATTTCTTACCTATTGCTCTCCCCACATTTTGTTCATCATCATATCAACACCTCAGTTTGCAGGTTGTGTCTCCTTGCATATTTTTATGTAAAGATATTCCCTATTCCTGACAGTTCGTTTAGGCCATTTTCTGTTTTACGTAATTTGAGTATCATTTGAGCTTCTAATCTGAGCAAAATAGATTCCGGGTTTGTATCTTTCACTTGTCTTAGTACTGTCCATTTTTGGTCTGACAATGTATGATTCATCTGTACAGAATGTTTTACCATGGGCGCATTCTGTGTTTTGCATCTAATACATGACTTACGTTGAATTATGCGTTTATGTATTTCTTGGTTTGTTTTCCCTATGTAGGCTTTTTCGCATTGCCAAACAACGCAATATACAACATTCTTAGAGTTACAGTTTGTAAATTCCATGTGCTTGATGTTGATTTTTCTGAAGGTGAACTCCTCTCCCTTGATGGTGTTCTCGCAATTAGAGCAACTGCCACACTTGTGGTGTCCCCTTATCGTGGTAAGTTCAGCATAGTGCTCAGTGTGGGAGTATTGGTGATTATTGTAGAATTTGATCTAACGATATTGTCTCCGAGGCTTTTATTCCTTTCGAGTGCAAACATAGGCAGTTCCTTAAATTGTTCTCGTCCCTTCACTGTTCTCCAATTTTTCTTAATAGTTTCCTTCAGTATGTTCGTGACCCCCAGAGAAAGTGGTGACGCATACCATCTTATTACCGGTAGATCTATTGCCTGGTTGGAGTAGATTTTTCCTTGGTGTGTACCAGGCTCTTTTCAAGGCGTATTTCAGGAGTTTCTTTGGGTTGACCCAATGTGTTAATTTTAAGAGGAAATTCCTAGCGTTCATGAAGTAGTCATCCTTTTTTTAACAGTTCCATCTTATCCTCAGGAACTGACTGTAGGGTAGATTGGCCCTCAAGTTTCTTTGATGAAAACTTGAGTAATGTAGGAAGGTGTTCCTAGCTGTCTCTTTTGTATAGAGTTTGGTATAAATTTGATTGTTCTCATGTCTCAACCTTATGTTGAGGAAATTGATCTCTTTCTTGTTAGTGACCATGGAAAACTGAATATCTTGGCTCCTTGTGTTCTGCCAATTGGTGAACTCCAGAATTGTTCCTCAGGACCTTTCATATATAGATGTATTCTTTGAATGGATTAATATTGCAGGTCCATTTATTCTCATACAAGGCCATGAACATTATTGCCATCTGCGGGGCGAAGGGACAACCCATTGCAGTCCCCTTCGTCTGGATATAGAATTGCTTATTGAACCCGAAGAAGTTAAATTTAAGACATATTTTAGCTAGTTCCAGAATATATTCTGTGGGGACTTCATGAGGTTGTTGGCTTTTATCTAGGAAATATTCCATGACTTCCAGACCTCCTTCTTGGAGGATGTTTGTGTATAGGCTTACAATATCCAAGGTATCTGTTTCAAAAAATTCTACACCTTCCAAGGTATTTATTGCATCCATGGTATCCCTTAGATAACTTGGTATGCCCGGAATCAAAGCATTTTAGAAAAATATCAATGTATTTCGCTGGACGTTCCAGAATTGAATTGACTCCCGAGATAATCAGTCTCCCTGGTGGATTCAGTGGGTCTTTATGGATTTTCCTAAGAGCGTATATTAATGGTACCCTGGGGCCCCTGTTGTATACATACTTCTCTTCTTTTTTAGATATCCATCCTTCTCGTGTTTCTTCTTTGAGAAGCTCCTCAATTTTACTCATGATCATGGGTGTTGTTTTTTTTGTAGTGGTCCTCATTTTGTAGTTGTTTTATATTGGTACCGATACATGATTACTATGGCCCCTCCTTTGTCTGCCGGTTTTATTATTATCTCTTGGCTTGGTTTTAACCTCAAGAGGGCTGCATACTCCTCTTTAGACAAATTATACTTCGTATATTTCTTTTTCTTTTCGAGTACTTTCAATATCCTTCAATACTGTTCTCTCAAATGTTTGTAGTTCAATGGGCAAATATGAAGTCGGTGGGTAGAAACTTGATTTCTCTTTTAGCCCTGAGTAGTTCCTTTCTCGAGGGGCAGGAGGATTTGAGAAAAAAACTTTCAGGCGCATTTTACCGAAGAACTGTAGCACTTCCAATCTTGTTTGCATATAATCTGGTTTTGTAGGTACAAAGGACAACCCCTTACTTAGTAGCCGCGTTTCTGCACAGTCCAACTCTCTCCGAGAGAGGTTGTATATTGTGATCTATTCTGTCCCTATCTGTACGTCTGGTGTCTGGTCGTAATCTCTCCTTGGTATTGGTTTGGATTGAGCCATCTCTTTCCTCTGTTCTTTCCTCTGCCCTGTCCTTGGCCTCCGGCTAAAAAAGGTTGTCTTGTTTGGTTGGAAGAGGTACTTGGCGATGGTTCTTGACTACTTGAGCTATCTGAGTATGAGGAATTATCAGAGAATTAAATTAATTTCTTCCTACTACGACCTTGAAATTGATATAATACTCTTATATTTTTGGGTTGCTTATAGAAGTTCTTGTCTAAGTATGGATATACTTTAACTAGGGAGAAGTTGGTAATGTTCCTCTGTAACTTTGATCTTTTGAAATCTTCTGTGTTCTTTTAAGGTTGCTGTTTCTTTTTCAATCTTATATTAAAGTATTACATGTGCTTCTGAATTTGTATTTTAGCACTTATGTTTTGTAAATTCATTATTGTAGGAAAGTTGGATCTGCTTTTATGGTTACCCCTACTGTTTGCTTGATGTAGTGCTGTTTCTGACTAGTCTGATTGGGATCCTGCTTATCAGGACCCCAGTCTCTGTGCTTTCTCCCCTAAATTGGTTGGTAAGTACTTAGGTTCATCTCAGATTGGACACCTTATCAGTCCCTGGTTTATGGTACTAAGGTACCTAGGGCATAGGTACACCTGGGGTCCCCCATGGGCTGAAGCATGTATTATGCCACCAATGGGAGACCACTCAATTTGTGACTACAGGCCTGCCATTGCAGCCTGTGCAAGTTAGTGCTAGCACCACTTACGAAAGATATAGGTTTTCCTATATCTAAGGTCACTGCACTTAAAACCTATAAGTCACCCCTAAGGCAGGCCTCTCAATCCTGAAGGCAGAGTGCTCGGTTCTAAGTGTGAGGGTGCCCCTGCATGAGCAGGACACCCCCAGAGCCTACGGAGTCCATTCTCCCGGGTTGTAAGTGAGACAGCTCTATAACATATAGAGGGGCACCGCGTCCTTATGCGATGACCATGTCTAAACTGGCTGTAACAATCCCTGTCATGTTTGGTATCAAACATGTTGGAATCATACCTCCCACACTGTAAACGGTGTGGGAGGTATGATTCCATGCACCGTAAAGCTCCTTTGGGAGGCCCTCGGTGCTCCCGGTACCAGACCTGGACAGCAAGCTAGGGCTGCTGCCGGCCAGAGACACGTTTCTGCCCTCCTCTTGCAGAGCCGAGCTCGGGCAGGGGAAGGCAGAACAATAGGTATCCTGTCACAAGGAGGTGTGACCACCTCCCAGACAAGGTTTAGTGTATAGGGGCAGGGTGGGGGTGCTTGCCAGCGCCACATAATCTGCGTGCAGGGCACACTTGGTGCCCTCCATGTATAGTCCAGTTCAAACAAGTTCAGGGAGCCATTGGCTCCCGCTCTGGCGTGAAACTGGACAGAGGACAGGGGAGTATCCTCCGCCTTGTCCAGCCTCTCCTTAGAGAGGGACCCCTGAATCGTCCCAACTTTTTCCTTAGGGTATTTAAGGGCTTACCTGTGGGTGGGTCCCTAGATTCGTCAAGGGACAAGATTAATTTCAGACACCACTTTTTCGACCGTCTGGGCACTCTGGACTTCGCTCTGGGCATCAAGGCTGCTACCGGGAAGTCTCCTGATGCTCCTGATTTCGACGCCCTGCTTGTCTGCTGCAACGTCGTGCCTGTGCACCATACAGGAACCTTCCAAGGCCTGTGGGCATCCAAGACACCTGAAGGGATTTCCCTTGAAGTGAAGGAGTCACTTCCCTGCATCTGCAGGCACCGCAACTAAGCTGACTGGTCTGCTGATCCTGGGCTCAGCAACTCAGGTGGTGGTTCTTCACATCCCTTGAGGCCTGCCCTGTCCTCTCACCAAGTTTGAGGCCAGTATCCCTCGTCAGAGCCACAGGAACTGAACCCCTGTGCACCACGTCAACTTGCAGTTGCAAAGGCTTGTTGGCTTACTTCCACCAAGATCTTCGGGCACCAAGTAGCCCCAATCTCTAACATCTCCAGTGACCAAGCTCTTCGTCCTCACCGCATCCCTTGTACCGTGGGCCTGCATCTTTGGTGATCTGCTCGAGGTCCTCTCTCGACTCCAGTGCCTCCGGCCTGTGGGTCCTCTTGAGGGTCAACTTTGAATTCTTTGGGCTTCCCTGATTGTTCGGGGCCTGCCCTGACTCCCCTGCTTGTGGTGGGTCTCCTGGACGTTTCTGGTCCCGTCATTGCACCTTCTTCAACTTCCATGCTGGTAGCAGTTGCCTAGGCTTGTTGGTGCTCCCGCTGGACACCGACCCCTCAACTCTCGACATCCGACGTGGGACAGCTTGTGTACGGCTCCTGGTCTTCCACAGCATCGCCTGTTCCACACAGCTGTAGTTTCAAGGTAATCGTCAGCTCTCCTACAATACTCGACATTGGTGGGCATTCGTCTTCCGTGCCTCCTGGTCACTCCTGAGTGGCATAGACTCTGTCCTCCTTGCTTGCAGGTTCTTCACATCTTGAATCCACCTTTGGGTTCCACCGGACACTTTCACCTTCTCCAGCAGTGGCATCTTTCTGAAGTCCTCCATTGAGTTTGACTGCGGTTTCCGACGCCATTTCACACCTATGCACCTGGCTTCCCTGGTGCAGGTATCCTGGTTCCTAAGGTATCCACGGATGGGGTGGCTCTCCAACCTTCTGTCTTCCACAGGGTTTCTTCAGGGTCCACTGGGAAGGGTCCTTCTTTAAAATTGCAACCGCTACTTACCCGTTGACTTGCATTGATCCCGCGGTCGTGTCCCCACTCTGCACACGGCCTCCGTGGGGCGCCTGGTTACTTACCTCGGGAGGTTCCTTGGGTCCCCGGCACTTCTACGTCTTCTTGGTATAGTCTTGACTTGAGTCGTGGGTCGCATACCACTATTTTAGTATATCGTTTGGTCTCCCCCTGGTGACCACTGTGTATTACGTGCTACTTACCTGTTTCTATTTAAAAGTATTGTGTGCATTGTGTATATCTCCGACTAGGAGATATCTGTATGTGTTAGTGAGTGTCTTATAATAAATTCATATTTTTATAAATACACTGTGTGGTTCTTTTTCACTTAATCTATACCTATAAGATTATGTTCTGGTAAAACAAGCTGCTTTACACTCCTTCTGGACTAAGCCTGAAGGCTGCTCTCCACAGCTACCACTTAGAGAGCTTTCTAAGGTTGTCTAAGACCACTAAAATCACCATAAGGGTTGTCTGGATTGGTGCAGGGTGCCCACTTACATAAGTGTGCATCATATACCAAGCCAGCTTCTCACACTTACATATAGTTAGAGAGTTAAAAAACAAAACATAAAATATGTACATAGTAAAACAATAGTCAAGGAACTTGATTTGCAAATGTCAGCTATATCCTATATAGGTTTCATCTGTCCTTATGGAAGTACATGTGATAACAGAAAGTTAGAGGTTCATGGGCACCAAGAAAGGGAATACCAGGGTAGGCGCTCGATCATTAAGTTGTATTATTAAGTAATTTACATTATTTAGAAAAAATAATTGTCTTGCACTTCCACGATATTGATTCATGATATACTTCAGAAAGTCTCAATGAATGACTGACAACCCCTGAAGTTTCACAAGTTCAATATGCTTGGATTAAATCACATTGAAAGATGTAAGTAACTAGCAAAGTCAGTCTTTTCTTTTCTCAGAATATACAAGTGAGGACTGGATCCAATCATTTTTTCCTGAACAAACTGAAACGCAGGTCAAGCAAATCCAGCCACACACTACAGATTGAGGAATAGTGGACGGCTGATCCTCTACTGACATAATTCTCGCTATGATGGGCACAGATGGACCAGTCGTGAGCCTAGATATGCCTATAGCTCACAAAAGGAAACACTTTTTTTTATTTACATCCATCCCATAGGGGACTGAGTGACTAGTAAATAGTCATGATCATCTGAGGAGTCCCTTCACAAAGTCTCCAACATTTCTTGATAAGTAACCAGTATTTATTCACTCATGCTTTCCTGCCAGCAGGTCCAAGCCTACTGTTCCTTCTCAGAACAATATTTCACACCTGTTCAAGGAGCTAATTATTATCACTAGAGGAGGGGGAATATCCTGACAGAACTGCATTAATTGGTGCCCAGGCCTTAGGCAGAGACACCCAAGTGTTTATAATGTTATCTTTATGGAATGTTTAGTGACAAATCTGCATTCACCAGCAAATTACATTTTTGATTAATAGTGTAACCATGCACGTATGACTTATGTAGATATTCCTAACCTGACTTATAGAAATTAAGACAATTTTTTCTCACACATGTTGTCCTGTTCGTAAGAGCTATGATATCCTTAGCAGCGAAAGGGAACTTTTTTACTCTGTCATTATGGGGACAAATTAAACTGAATTTTAGGCATATAGTACTTTTGCACATTATGCACTCAGACCCCGTGGGTTTCAAGAAACTACCTATAGGTAAAATAGCTTGTGTCAAATGTAGGCTTTAATGCATTTTAAATTTAAAAAAATGTTTACATGCCTGCTGCAACTTTACTCATATTTGTTCAAAGCTGCAAGTACTAGCTTGAAAGCATGTTGTTAAAGTCACTCTTGTATATCTACACCACTGCTCATATGTGAGACCACTTGTTGGCCACTGATGAACTTATGTGCCATATTACAGTCCCCATACTTAAAAGTTAAAAATGCTACGTTTGGGGGTCAGACTACACGTACTTTATTTATGTATCTAGTTTTATATAGCACGATCATGACTCGATGGTATCAGAGTGCTTCACAAGGGGCCAAGTAGGAAGAATAGTAAAAAAATAACAAGCTCTATAGCAAAACAGGATGGATGGGACCCAAAATGAGGCAGGAGGCCACCACAGAGTCCATGCCACCCACTAAATATACATGATCATAGACATCCAATACTTTATATGGGTATAGCAAATGTGGCCTAATATAGCCGGCTGGTAGAGTACATGAGCCTTAAAGCAAACGTGTTCATTAGTAGCACTTTGACTTCCTTTTTAAATGATACGGTTGGGAGGATCAGTCTGATTTCAGTGGAAAGGGAGTTCCAGATTCTCAGGGCAATACCAGAGAAGGCTCTATTATAAGTTTTCTTTTTATAGAATTTTTGTGGTTTCAGCAGTAAGGTGCTAGAGCAGGGTTCCCCCATGTCTGTCCTGGAGGACTGGATCCATGCTAGATTTTTAAGATAACTACATTTATCTAAATGTGGATATGCTAAAAATCTGGCAGGGATCCGACCCTCCAGGACCAACATTGGAGAACCCGCTGTTAGAGCTTCTACAAGATCTACAGCCACCAGATAACTCCAGTTTTTGTGCAAGGTACCTCGGGGTGTTGAAATGTAGGGCTTTATGGGTCATACAGGCATTTTTTAACTCAACACTTGCCTCATATGGGAGCCAATTTAGAGACTGTAGATCAGGAATGATGCGATTGTATTTTTTAGATCCTGTGATTAGCCTTGCAGCAGAGTTAATAGAAAAGCCCTTAATTTCTCTCAAGTTCTCTGGGAGAGAAATCGTTCAGTAAATCCGGTGGCACAAAAGCAAAAAGTATGGCAATTCCTATACAAAATGGTGAATTATTTATACATACATTGGAAATTCCTGAATCTAGAGTAGCTGGAATATGTTTCTTCTGTTTCTTGGTTATATTGAAGTGCTGTAGACACTGGTCTGTCTCCTTTTATTAAATGCAAATGTGACATGCATTCAACTGCATTATATTACATATAAACATATAAATAATACATGGAAGATAGTTTAGAGTCCTGTGTCGTGATAAGTGTTTGTCATAATAATAATTAGTGCTACCTATCTTAGATAAAGCGTATATGCCTTAGATCTTTTTTAATGGAGTTTTGTTGTTAACCTATAATGGTTTTTATCAAAGTATAACAAAAAATAATTCCAAGATGGCCGCTTGGGCATTGACAATTCTATTACGCATTGGTACTTCATTGCTTACCCTTTAAAAATGGCCATTTTGAATGTTAAAATCAGAAATGTGTGCGCTTGTAATGCCGCACAAATGGTCAGAAGCAAGCGGTTGGGTAACTGTGTGCAGCTGCTGTCCCTCGCAAATAGAATTTTAAAAATATACAGAAAATAAAATAAGAAGAAGGTGCAGGAGATGATCGGATGACTTGGGTAGGTCTGTGCGGGGAACCTGGAAGAAAGAGATTGGAAGGTAGGAAGGCGGAGATGAGGGCGAGAGAGCAAGGAAAGAAAATAGCTCCACTGGAGTGCTAAAAGGGAAATGAAAGAATTGTCTCCTCCTCCCATCATCAGTGGAATGATACAACTCATTCAGATAAAAATTAACATGCCCTCCCTGCATCAGACCCCGACCTGTACTTACCATGTTTGTTATGGACTCTTTATATGTGAATGCTTCTTTCTCTTCTCTCTTGTTCTTATTCGTGTATTGCGTCATGAGGTCTCGCTAGACGATATATTGTGCATTTATCAGATGCAAATTCATTGTGGTTTACTGTATCTTCTACATATGTGATGTTGCTTTATTGCTGCGAAACCACTTGTGCAGATAATATCTCATGCCACTTTGTTATCCCGACAGGACTGCCTATTGTTCCTATGCACGCTCACACCGTGATGTGTATGTTTTGCGTTTTTGATATACAATAAACAGAACTTGAGCAGAAATATATATAGAAGAAATACTGAGGGAGCAATACAAACACAAGAAAAGAGAGGAAACCCATAAAATATGGAGCATGGAACTGAGATAGTCAAGAAAACCATCCTCTCATGAGCAAGAGGCTGACCCAAAATCTCCATGCAATGTATTATACACAATAGGTCTTTGACAAAAGCCTGCAAAAGCTGAAGGAGGGAAAAAGCGAAAAATGATCCTTCTGTAAGGGCTAATGGTTTGAAGGACTATCTGGGTATTTGAGGGACTTTGGTGGCTTTAACAATGCACCAGGATGTAGCCTTACGGCTAGAGCGGTCGTCCTCGAAGCTGGGGAACCGGGTTCGAGTCTCGGCAATGACGCTAAAACATCATGTGATTCTGGGCAAATCACTTAATCTCCCCGTGCCTAACAAAAAAAAAAAAAAATGAATGTGTCTTTCTGTAACGAAACTGGTGCTCATGTAAAGCGCTCTGATACCCGATTTCTCGGGTCTAGTTCGCGCTATATAAAACTCTAAAAAAAAAAAAAAAAACCTCAATATGCAGTTATGGTCTCAACATGTGATGCACAGTTAATTTCTGTTTTTGCCATCGAAGTCTTGCAGTTTGCAGTGTATGTTTCATAAGTGACCGAAGCAAGAATACAGTGACTTACCATTTGTTCTCTCGGCCTCATTGTAAGGACAGTGGGCCTCCATCCTCTATTTTGATAATAAAAAAGAGATATAATTAGGGTGCAGTTGGCCCTTCCGACGTGGCTCCAGGTGCAACTTCACTTTTCACCACTATTGTTAGCAACGTCCCTGATGTCACGTATGATTATGTAGTTCGAGCCCTAGCAGTATGTTTTATGTGCAATTGACCTTTGATGTGTCAGTTGTGAACGTGTGATGTGTGCAATGTACATGCAGTGGTTTTCAAAACATAAAACGCTAAAATAGTACTCAGTCATGTGAAGAAAAATGTCACTGGTTTGTGCTAGGTGACACATTGTCCTGGTCAAATATGAGACTAGCTAGAATCAGATTCTTAACCTTTTGAGAAATCTACTCCTACGAGAGTTGTCCTGTGTGTTATATATGGAAATGTATGCCTTGCAGGGCTGCTCCGGAGCCGAGTACATGGTCAAACATTGAGGCTCCTGTGATAACCTGCACTAACAACCTGAAATGTAAGGTGGCAAGTGATCCTTTTTTCGTTGCTCTGTGACCCTGTGGGACAATATGTAATGTGATCCTTGTGCAAATCTGAATAAAAGACAAGTTTAAAAAAAAAAACGCTTTCGAGAAGTCACATAAACATGCCATACAAGTAGATAACTATGTTGCCCAACTGCCAAGAGCAAGGTAAAAGTGTAGGACATGTGACAATTCTAGATGTCTATGTTTTCCATTTATGTAGTTGTTTTTCATATTTGCTCAGATATGTTGAAAGACTATACAGTTTAAAACTAGGCTTCATTATCAGATGTTAAAACCAAGATTACAAATAGCTAGTCACCATTGTGCATATTCATGTGTTGTAGATAGGCTTGATGAATTGTTTTTTTTCTGTTTTGAGGTGCTGTTAAACATTCAAGTTTATGTGTATGAATCTGCATAATGCCATCTATAGAAGCTATAAAAAATATAGCACATGCAGTTGCATAAACTTAATATTTTCTAACACTTAAGAAGTTAACTTGTAAAATTGTGTTGAAGCCATCTCAGTTTTCTACCACTGAAAAAGGATTGACAGTCACACGCAGTTGTAATCTGTGTGTAGTTAAACGGAAGATGATCCTGATTAAAGGCATTTTAGATTTTAGATTTACTCTAGCAGATAGGAATGAACGGGCAGAGGAAAGGGTGCCTTGATTTTCACGCATAATCTGCCTTCAGTCAATGGAGAGTAGTTTAGTGCCAAGTGGTTCATTCTTTGATCCGTTGAAAAATACAGATGGCAACAGCATTATTAATTGTAATATTTCCTTTATTATGCTTTACCTGTAAACTAACATTACAGCGTTTGTGACTACATTTTTCATAAGACGAGACTTTTTAGGTTCCGCCTGCACAGCGCTTGCAATGTGCTTGTAAAATCTCTTGTATCAAATAGATCTTAAAAGGGGGCTCTTATCAGTTCCCACGGCTGAATTACTGTGTTCATTCACTTTTGTGTGGAACTATTTTTTATTGTTAACTTTCCCTGGCTGCATGCATTTACGATACTGCTACTGGATACTTCTACTGAAGCTGTTCACACCGTTTAAGCCCCATTGACTGTCTTTTTATTACTTAGCTGTGTAAAACAGATGCTTTAGCGTTAGAACGTTTGTGGCATTTCCTATTCATGCCTTAGTACATTTCTTTGCACTTTGTAGGCATTGTTGGATTGATTTTTTCAACTTAATCTATTTGGTCATTATGATCAAATTCTAAATGTTGTAATAAACATTGCACGTTAAAAATAAAGTTAATATGCAAGAGCTATACTATATTTTACTACTAAACAGGCAGCCACAAGTGCAGTCACCTTGTAGAAAACTGGGTCATGACTTGAATGGTGCAGCATGTGCAGTTGCACCGTGCCCAAAATTTGTTATGAACTCCTCGAAACACCTAATATTGCTATATTTTACAGGCAGGCACAATTTCAGTTAACAGGGGCTTGATTTGAATGGTGCAGCAGGTGCAATGCCACTGGGGCTAAAAGCTCTAGGGACCTCACTAAATGCGGAATATTCCTAAACTTTACTACTAAACAGGCAGTCACAAGTGTAGTTATCTAGCAGGTACTAGGGCCATTATTTCAATGGTGCTGCAGGTGCAGTGGTACTCGGGCCGATAGTTGTCAGAACTCCTCTAAACACCAAATATTGCTATATTTTACTATTTAACAGTCACAATTGCAGCTACCTTACAGACACTAGGGTCATGATTTGAATGGTGCAGCAGGTGCACCTGCACCAGGCCTAAAAGTTGTCAGAACTCCTCTAAGCACTTAATATTGCTATTACATCAATTAATTCTATTATTTCCCTCTTTCATTTTTCCAAATGTTGCTATTACTTACCCGCACTATACCACTAGTAACAGCATAATAGATTGCCTTTTTGTACATAAACAAGTCATAACACTTTAACAGACTTTCTGTAACTTATATTTTGCAACTATTCCGCAAGCTACAACTTACAACAAAAAACAACTTACTATTAATCACATAGGTGAAACCTAATGCCTTTACCAATGCTTGTTTGTAACATGATTTCATTATTCCAGCTTCCTAAGGACAGTGGGGTAGGCAAGTAACTTTCCAAGTTGAATGAACGATTCTGGTAATTGAGCTGATAAATGTTAATTTATTGAGAAGTGAATCACTATTTGAAAAATGTTCAAAAAAGCTATAAAAAAGACGAGCGGAAATATGCATTGCTCTACTGAAACTGTTGAACTTTACAAAACATATACTGTTATGAGCCAAAAAAAAGTAAAAGTGCAATAAATAGTACAGTATTACAATACACATAGAACACTATCGGATGTAAATCTTAAATTAGATATTCAATACAGGGATTCAGATGGACAAAAGCAAGTTGTGCTTACTTAAAAGGATGAAAATATTCTGAGTACACGGCTGGCCTCCGGTGGATCTTGTCAGTTCCTCGACTCCTGCAGAAGGCATAACTGCATTTTGTACTAACAAAGGAAAGCGTTCTTTCCACAACCATCCCTATAAAACTAGATGAATCAAGTTGCCTGGCCCTACCCTTTGAGATGATCTCTTGAAAAACAAAATGTAATGTTTTATAAGAAGGAGCATCTGTTCCCCTGTTTCACTCTGCTGATATGGCGTCTTCAAGCTCTCACCCCTATTTTATTTTTACGTATAGCTGCTCTGATGTCTTATGCAGAACTTTGGGTTCAGCACGATATCGTATGCTGATGACACCCAGCAATTCCTGAAATTCAGTCTGCTGCTGCTGTTAGTTGTTTTCTACAGCTACTGGAGTGTTTGTTGGGCATTCAGTAAAATCAGTTTTCACCAAAGTTCCGCTGGTGAAACACGCATTGGCAAAGCCAATAGGTCACGACTATGCTAGAGCTATTGGCTTTGCCAATGTGTTTTTGTCACTGTTGTACCCCAGCATGGCTAAAGGTTAGTGGTGTAGAGGAGAGTGGCATGGAGTGGAGTGGTGTAGAGTGGCATAAAGTATAGTGGAGTAGAGTGGAGTGGTGCAGAGTTGTATAGAGTAGCGTAGAGTGGACGGGCATAGACTGGAGAGGCGTAGAGTAAAGGCACATAGAGTGGAGTAGAGCGTTATAGAGTGTTGTGGAGTAGAGTGTTGTAGAATGAAGTGGAGGGGCGTAGAGTGGAGTGGCATAGAGTGAAGTAGAGTGTCGTACAGTGGCATAGAGCTAAGGGTCGTAGAGTGGTGGGTTGTGGAGTGGCATATAGTGTTGTGGCATGCTATGGAGTCTCATAAAGTGCCGTACAGTGTCGTGGAGAGTTGTAGAATGGAGGGTCCTAGAGTGACAGAGATAAGACGGGCATAGAGTGAAGTAAAGTGGAGTGTTGTTGTGTGGCAAAGAGCAAAGTGCCATACAGTAAAGTGTCACAGTGCAGTGTCATAGAGTGTCATGGAGGGGCATAGAGTGGGGTAGAGCAGAGTGGCATAGATTGGAGTGGAGTGTCATAGAGTGAAGTAGAGTTGAGTGGGGTGGCATAGAGTGAAGTACTGTTAAGTGGAGTGTCATAGGAAGGAGTGGTGTAGAGTTTAGTAGAGTGTGTGTCATAGAGTGGAGGGGAGTAGAAGGGAGCATAGGGTCGTAGAGTGGAGTGCTATAGAGTGTTGTAGAGTGAAGAGTCGTAGAGTGTCATAAAGTAGAAGATCATAGAGTGAAGTGGAGTTGATTGGCCTTAAGGTAAAGGGTCGTAGAGTAAAATGTCATAGAGTGGAGTGCTGTGGAGTGGCATAGAGTGGTGTAGAGTGGAGGGCCGTAGAGTCAGAGTGGAGTGACGAAGAGTGGAGTTAAATGTCATAGAGTGGAGTGGAGTAGGGTGTTGTGGAGTGGCCTAGAATGGAGTGGCACAGAGTGGAGTAGAGTGTTGTGTAGTGTGGTAGAGTAGAGTGGAGAGGCATAGAGTAGAGGGGAGTAGTGTGTTGTGAAATGGTGTAGAGTGGCAGTGTAGTGTGGCGTGTAGAGTGGTGTAGGGTGGAGGGGAGTAGAGTGCCTTAGAGTAGAGGGTGCGGTAGTGCATTGCCATTACAGACAACACATTTTCAATTTAAATGACCATTACATGTGCACACATACAGTTTTACTGATAAAACTATATATCACATAAACAATAATGTATGGATATGGAATCACCTAGTGTATTAATTAGTTTTGAGTTTCTTAAAATATTAGTATCCCAACACTTCAGGATTGCAAACAAATGTGCTTTATTAGTGCGTTCCTAATTCTGAAATATTCTGAAATATTCTGAAATATTTGCACAGTTCATTTAATTGACATTAGCATTTTGTTGTGTGCTAGTAAACATAGTATTGTACAGCCTTCCCGCATTCACCTTCAGTACCCAAGCATAATTGTCACATAAATCCTCTCACTTAGAAGTCAGAGAAATAAAATTAAACACTAAGCTCTCTCTGGAAGACAGAGCCTGACATTTGACCCTTGTCTTTGAATGCACAGCAAATGTGACAAGATGAGGACCAAATTTAAAGGTCTGTTTTCAGAAAGCGAGTGTGAGAAATTGGGTTGTTGGTTGACCGGGGTGTGAGCCACAATGCTTTGCAGGGTGAACCCCAAAAAGTAATTAAATTACCCTGTGCTTAACCCTGGGTAGCTTGGCACAAAAAGCAGTCAGGCTTAACTTAGAGGCAATGTGTAAATTATGTATGCAGCACACAAACAGTAATAAAGTGAAAACACAACACAAGAAAAATCCCAAACCAATTTAGAAAAATAGAGTAAGTTTAAAAACATTATTTGACACCAAATGACAAAAATCCAAATAGTAGAACTGGAGTTATGAATATTTAAAGTTTATTGTGCAAAATAAGGCCTAAAAGATCAAAGCGCCAACTGTGGACATCTAGTCGCACAAGACTGGGCCAAAGTCGAAAAATATGGCTGATTGCAATGAAGCGCGGTTCGATAACAAGAAGTGGATTGGTCCCAGTCAGTTCTTCCCTTCGGTATTAGAAGCCATTCTGAGAAAAAGTGTTTGAAAAGATTAAATTCAGCGGGGTAAAGCTGCAGGAGCTGTTCGGGGAGACAGCGTAGTTGTCAGATGGCCTTGGGTTGATGCCACGGTGAAGATTTATACGTTCAGACTTGGACATCGAAATGGAAGTCGAAAATCTCTAACGAGAAGAGGCAGGGGGCTGTGGCTGAAGACGGTTCCACAGGGTTGAAAACCCCTTTGGCAAAGAACTGCTGCAAAGGATTTGCTGTTGCGAAAAAAAACATTATGGGAGAAGCTGCTATGTCAGTCCAACTGGCCATGCACCTTGGGCGGATAGGCGAGCAGGTTGGTCCCGGTCTCCTTCTGGTTCTCAGAGCAGTTTTGCCAGAAGATTTCAAAGTCCTCAGTTTTGGGACTTGCCCATCTGGGCACATTTAGCACCACAACCAAGGGTCCAGGACTGGTGGGACACCTCTTTGGGGTTTAGGACTCACTCAGGCTTGGCCCAGGTATGGGCTGAAGATGGTGGGAGCCTTTTATGTCCCTGTGGCTCTGAACAGGAGGCCAGCACTGTAGCCCTTAGAGTCACACTGGTAGTCCTGGGTTCAGTGAAGATGCAGGGCTGGACTCTGAGGGTTGAAGACAGGCTTCAGACAGCAAAGTAGTCCTTCCAGGTACAGCAGCAGTCTGGCAGAGTGCACAGCAGGTCACAGCAGCCAGCAGTCCTCTGAAAGTCCTTCTGCCGGTCCAGTAGTTAACTGACTGTGGGTCTGAAGGTCTTATTTTTATACCCTTGTGCCCTTCTTGTGGAAAGCAGGAGAAGCTTCTGGAAAGGTTCTTTGAAGTGCATGGAATTTCATTACTCCCGTGCCCTGGCTCACAGCTGGCTTCAGTGACAATATGGGGTTCTTACACCCTTTGTGTGAAGGCAGAGTGACAGAGCACAGGCTATTCAATTGCAAGTGGGGCTGTGCTCAGCCCACCCCACCCTGCCAGCAGATGGACCATTAAAGCACACCTAATCCCTCTCTGTTGTGTGACTTTCTGGGAGGAATTCACAAAGTCTTAACTATCAGCTACACCCAGTCATGTGACCCAAGACATAACTTGTCCGGCATTGTAACAGTATGTGAGGGAAAATCATGGTGCATACAGGCAGACATCATGGGGATGTAACCTCATGAAACTGTCAGCTATCATTTTTTATGAGTAAGTTCAGTATGGAGTGAAGCATCCCTCGCTTTATTATAGTGACAATCAAATTTAATTCCAGTTGGAGATCTTTGTGTTCCAGCCACCATTTACTTTCGTCTCCTGTTTTACACATTTGAGCCCAGATTAAGATGTAGTTTATAGAAGATTCTGGAGTGCGAGGACAAGTAAAAGTTTTATTGTAGCAGGAGCTCCCACAGGAAACACTACTGAGGAGGGATCAACTGTCTGTCTTGGTCCCATTAACTAGAACCTGAACACAGAACATATTCAGTTCCCAGGATGATTGTGACACAAGAACACAGAGAGCATACCAAGAATGAGAACATAGCAGATATAGCATGTACTACAAAGCAAGGAAAGCAGCACATTATATTCCCTTTCAGTCTGTGTTTCAGAATTATGAAGACCACTTACAATAACTGTAATCTCATGTACTGACATCAGCACATGTGAGAGTATCTCTTGATAATCCTTGCTAGTTTCCAACCTTCATCTTGAATTGTTCAGCTTTCCAGCCCCAGTTAGACTATATTGTGAGAAATACACACAAGGGGCTATCAGATGTTACTGTTCCCCAGTCGTGTCAATGAAGGTCTTTCACCTTTTGTGTCTTGGGGACCCATACCATGGACCCTCAAAATGTGCACCAAATACTCCTTTTGGCACTTGGTTCTCAGAGATATGAACCAGAAGTGTTCAAGGCTGACTCTGGGAAAACTATGCAAAGCACACAATCACTCTTCAGTCAAAAAAATATAGTACTTTACTACACATACAAATAAATACTACACCCAACATTATAAATCTTTGCAAGATAGCAGATGGAATTACAAACTGAACCCCTCGTAAAGGTTTCCCCCTCTCTAAGAGAAGGTTTGAAGATTATGCAAGCCCTTGCTGAGTTCCTTCGGAGGAACCCAACACCAGAGTGCTCCTTCTGGGGGCAGCAAACTACCATCATATCTGAGCTCACTTTGTGGCTTTATCTGCCCCTTCTCCAAGGCAGCCGTGCCAGATTTCAGACTGCCTCACATGAGTGGCCCTTAAATTATCAGATATGTTGGGTTCCGCTGGACCATTACCTGTGGGGTTTGCACTTCCTTTTTGCTGCTGATGGTATGCTTCATCCACATTGGCCACTCTCCAGGGGCCTCTTGACCCAGAGAATTTTTGAGGATTTCCAGCAATCTTCCATCAACCTCTAGCACTGCTGCTTTCTCCTCCTTAATGGGTTAGCTGCAGGTTTCTGAACTTACCCTTCCATCCAGCCCTGGTGATCTCCTTATCTGCAGTTTTCCTGGCAGCAGCCTCGAGGTCCTCGTCAGCAGACTATTGTCTTTGCCTACACTACCCCACTCTTAGGGCACCCACAACTGGACCACTCCCACAGACGTCCGGGGGAATTCCTCCTTCAGGGTCCCCAGCAAGCCTTCTCTATTGATGTGGAGAGAGAATCTGAGAGCTGATATGACTCGTCTTGAACAGATTCCACAAAGTCCAGAATACAGACCAGCAGTCTTCAGACTCCTGACACAGGTGTTTTTGATACTCTGGTCTTTCCTCCGACTATGCAGGCTCCTTATCAGCTTTTTAAGCCTCTCTAGGGACTTAAGGGTGGTGAAGTTTCCTTTGACCAGTGGAACATCCACCCATGCTCGTGATACCACATCATCCCTTCACCCCTTGATATCACAAGTAGGGACTAGTCCACTGCCTACCCCACTGCTGTAGTACATTCTGGGAAAGATTAAAGATGGCAGCTCTCTCCAAAACTGAGTCACATCTCCTTCTAAGCAGTCTCCGTCTAGTCTTACCGCTTGCCAGTTTCCTCTCAAGCACAAGGTGTACACTGAGAAACAGAGGCAGAAGTCTGGAATCTCCTATTGTTTGGCTTTGAGAGTACCCCAGCCCTAAATTAGCAAGCAAGTGCAGGATGTTGGCTAAGGAGACATCATCCACACACTCTTCCTCCAGTAAGAGGTGTGTACATGTCCTGTATTAAGCCTATTGTTCCTCAGTCCCTCAATCTGCCAGATGGTGCAGTAGAGTAGTTGACTCACACAGCCAGGCAGCTCAGAATACAAAATCTCATACATCCTACCATTGAGGAACATTAAACCTCCTTACCCAGCTGCAATAGAGTTCAGTTTGGGATTGTGTTTTTGTAACATCTTAATTGTTGAAAAATTCATAGTATAATGTGGTGAGTGATGATTGGCGGGCCAACATTTCTCAGTAAATATTCCTTCACATTAAAACTGAAGCCTAATATAGTTTGCACCCCTTTACACCCAACTCTACTGACTCTTTCAGTCAAAGCATTATTAATAAGGAATACAGTTTGGTGTGCATCTTTAAAATACATTTTTTCCTTACTTGAAAACTGTCTTTGGTTAACAATAAAAATGCCACTTCCTTCCTGAAAAATTCACTTATAAACTCCAAAATTGTATTGATTTTGGACTCATTTAATAATTTCCACTCCACCCTTTTATAATAATATACCTTCATGACAGTTATTTGCTTAATGCTATTTCTTAATGTATTAAATGGACCCAGAAAGTCAATTTCAAGATGTTACAAAGGTTCCACTGACCGTGGCCGTCCTCTGCATGATTTTCTAGTCATGTAGCCTCTGAGTGAAAGAGTGCAGGGGTTCTTAGGGGAAAGTGCATTTTCTGTTAATTTCTAGTAAACTAAGGTATCTTGCAGGGTTTAGTGCAGCCTCCTCTTCTAGTTAATGAATAGTTTCATCCAGGGTTTGGGGTTCGCCTTCTAGGGTTTTTTTTTTACCCCTAATGTCTGACTGCTCCCAACAGCTTTATAAACCTCCCATTCAACTGACACATGCAAATCAGTATTTTAGTTTTGCTGAAGGTATACCCTGATTGTGTCTGGTAGGGAATCCCAAAACATAGGGTCCACCAGGAGAGCACCTTGGAGCCTTCAAGTCCAGATATCAGAAGTCAGTCACCCCCATCACAGCACAGTCATGATGGGATTATGATGTGAGATTATGCATTCTATTTATTCCATGTGGAGGATCACATCGCTAAGTCTATTGGAGCACATCACCTTATCAAGTCTGACATGTAGGTCATAGACGTGGGGAGTGAAATGAGTACTCTTACTAACCCTTTCCTATGTCACCATACATCAACCAGGCCTTAATCATCTGTGCACTTGATGAATTCTTGAACTTTCCCACTACAGGGGCACCCACCAAGGGTGGAGCGGAGTGATACAGAGCTATATCTACCACACAATTAAAGCCGCCAGCCACTTATGTTTGGGATGAGTTCTTCTCTGTGTTGGGCTCTGTGTCGATTCAACTTCATCCAACTTACCCTGTAATACCACATACTTAACCCCTCTCTCTATCTGAGCATCAGTAGTCTTGACGGGCATCCCCGTTCTGATCCATATTAAGGAATCCCGGGCGTTTGATGAGAAGCCTCTGACATATAACGGCCCTCTCCACTGTCTCTGGAATTTTACCCCCTCTTGGCCTCTGAGGGGGTGTCTTCTGTCGGAATGCAACATGCACTCCTCTGAGCATCCGGCATCATGAGGTTAATTTAATGTGTGGTATTTAGTGTAGTGTGTGTGTAATAAATGTACCTTTACTTTTCCACAGAAAAAGCACCAATGGACAATGATTTGAGTGTTGCATACCAGTGAAGTGCAGTTATTAGCCAACACCACCTCCCTTGAGTAGGCCTAGGACTGCTCCGCTTCGCTACCGAGAGAGTCATGTGCTACAATGGGGTGCTTGTTTCCCAGTAAAGAGACTATTGTGGACTTATAACGTGTGAAGGACTCGCATCCTTCACAACTAATAAACCAATTTCTTACACTATCAACGCTGCTTATGTTATCTCTGTATTTCTTCATTTGCTGGGAATCTGGTGTGACAGATTCTTCAATCTTAATGAGCATTCCTTTCTTCTCCATTTGCCACCTGGGCGAGTTATACAACTGTGAATTATGTCTTTTTTTGTGTGTGGGTATTACTATGTTGATTAAAGTACTTTCTATATCACCTGTGAATTTGTCAGCGTTATCTATTGCATCCGGCAACTGTTCCAAATTTTTATTTGCTGCTACATCCTCTTTTGAATTTGTACTTCTGATCTGATTGATACTGGATAATGTTTGAAGCCTGGGTGCCGCCAATCTCTTCGCCTCAGAGCTTGTCTTTTATGAGACCGCTCAGAGCTCCACTAGCTTTGGGAATTAACATATAACTATGGCCATCCATTTTATTTTTTTGTGAAGAGGGGCGTTCTATAGTGAACCATTTGAAGAGAAGGGGAGAATATGTGATAACGAATAGAAAGTGCCTAGAAGCACGCTTACGATTCCCATCAATTTATTGCTGGCTAGTTTTCCTTTAAGTCCGTAGTGGCCTGAAGATATCCACCACCACAAAAATTGATCTTTCTTGTCCAGCTTTAGGCTGACTTTAAGAATAATTTTTCCAAATTTCAGGAGAGACAGAAAAGTTACAAACCAAGGCACTTAGGCGGTGTGCAACAATGTAGCGATATTACTGGGTTGCCCTCTCTTGTTTGGCCATAGATTATGGTGCAGATGCTGTCCCCACCTCCTCCACTGGCCAGCTTGTCTTCTCTGGCTTTGGTGGCTCTTGACCATCAGTCAGCCACAAACGCCAAGTAAGAGCCCAATCTCTTTGCCTGTCGGTGAAGACCGCCTACTGCAACCTTGGGGTAAGTCACAATCTATCAGCACCACCCTTTCTTGGAATCAGCAACTCGATCAAAGGAGATCCTCAGCTGGCATCTTCAAGGATCTTGTATATATTCACTGTGGGTATGGTCTGAGTCAGCACTGTTCAACCCATCATCTTCCTCTTTGACTAGGCTCTCATCAGGTATAACAGCCATCTTACATTTCGCACTGTTTGTAGAAATCCAATCTTGGTGCTTAAAAAATCAAAAAGTTCTTGATTAACTCCCACCGATGCTTCTCATCGTCTCGGTCGCCTAACAAATCAGAGTCTTTCAGAAGTTCTTTTTAGGTCTCACCTAGACAGCGCTTCCGCTGTCTCTTCAAGATATGCTGTATCTAGGATATGGGCTTGAAAAATCGCCCCTCTTTTTCATTCGTTCCTGTCCTTTAGAAATGCTCACTTTTCATTGGTGCTTACACTTAGTAGTCCCTCCTTTTGCAATTTTGTATCCTCCCATGAGGTCAAGCCCTCTTAGATGTGTTCTTACTGTTCAGGTTATTTATATTTATAGAGAACTCTTTTTTAGTTTGCCTGTCTCTTTGCTCGTTAACTGTTCTGTTTACTTGTGCAGTGAAACGTTTGTTTCAGCATTTGCTTGCACTTGCCATCCCTTAATCTCCCGGGCCTCCCCATACCCCTCCCCCAGCACTCCTTGCAGGCCCCCTCACCCCTCCGAAACCACCGCTCATTTTTTTTGTTACTTTACAAACGCTTTTAGGGAAATTAAACAATCAGCCCATTATCACAGGATGTTGAGCTTGACAGCAGACTCGAACCGGAATCCCCAGCTCACCAGTCGGCAGCTCTTACTACTGTCCCATATTATTTGCCTTGTCATGTTGTAGGGTGCAGTACCATATGTGGCCAAAAGGGGTCCCAAGGGGCACCCAGTGACAGCCTGTGGCACTGCATCCTCACAACACTGCTGGTTTTAACGTGAAGTCGGAACTGCCATTTTCACTCCCAACGCTAAGGCACCATTACAGGTTTACTACATAAAAAAAACACAGCAGAGTTCTTTATTTTATTAAGTTGGGGAGGGCATATCTATTGCATAGGTAAAAAACATTGGCATTTATAAAGCCTATAGCTCCCACTCCAACAAATGTGAGACCTATTGCAGTTACAATGCTACCTGTCATTAGGGGCTGCTGGGCGCAGAAATGCTGGGAGTTTAGGCAGCAAACTGCCTCTACGTGTCCCCCACAGCCACCATTTTCTTTTGGCACTAGAGAATTGTCTCATTCCCATGAGGAATAGGCAGTCACACTGAGGCTTGAGGTGAGGAGACTGAGAATAAAAAAAAAATAAAGCTAAATGTACGTAGGAGTGCAAAAGCAAGAAGCAAGCGCCCGTTAGCACTAGCAGTTGTTAGCACATAACAGCTGCTGAGCCCTCATAAAGAGAAATAATGCAAAATTTTAAAAACGGGAAGCGAGACAAGGATCAGTGAAGAAGCACAAGAGAGCAATGGATGAGCGGTGGGGTGCTGAGAAATCTAAGCACGATAACAGAGCACAGTGGGGGTGCTCTCCCATGACATAAACAATGTTAGAAAAGGAAGTAACAGCAATGTGAGTGTGAACTATTTTTTCAAGTAGTTTATAACTTTATTTCTGTGAAATGACTTTACTTCATATCAGCACTAATGGATGACCACTTAAGTCAATACCTGTAGCCGGCTGTACTACAGTAGCCAATTGCTGAAAGAGGCTATTCAAAGGCCCCTTTCTGTAGGTGAGACTTAATCAAAAAGCATTGTAACTAATGCACAACCATACCCATTAGAGATATGCAAATTATGTAAAAAGCAATAGTATGTTTGGTAATTTTAATGTCTACCATTCAAGCTTTCTTTAAATATTTGCCTCAGTGTTTTGCAAATATTCAGTATTATAACTAAATGTTAACTATGTTTAGCAAATTTCCAGAAGCAGTGACTCTTCCAGGAAGATAGTTGTAGTTAGTATGAGAGAAAGAGATGTTTTAGATCTAAACTTCATCTTTGACTATATCGTTATATATGTTGCATCACCAATAGGATTTTTATGAACCACAGCTAGTTTAGTATTCCTGACAGAACAGTAGGCAACCAAAAATATTATGACTGGAAAAAGAAACAGTAGAAGAGGAGGGATACATATTTGCAGTAGTATAATTGCCAGAGTACATCTAACATTTCACTCAACAAATTTCCATACATCATTCTATAGAATTTGAGTGAGATGTGAACTCTTGATTGAATACATAGGTGCAAATCTTAAGTCATGTGCCTACACCTCTAGTCAATCTGTGTCGGAATGGGTTAACTACGATGTTAATGTATTTGATATGTGCAGGCCCGACAATGGCAATATCAGTAAATGCAATGTGAATGTATGTCACAGCTTGTACCCGTACAATGCTATGTCAATGTATACTGCAACTTTTGCCTGCACAGCAGCGCCGACATCAGCAACAATGATACCAATTTATTCCATGATCCATGCTCATACGATAATATTATTGTTGCGAATAAGAACAATGTCAATGTACGATCAGACCAGAGCAAACATAATCTCTATAATACCAGTACGAACTATAGCAATGTACAAATGACAACTGTATGCGTAATGTTGATGGTTTTTTTTGTAAACCTTTTTATTGAATTTTTCAGGTGCAGACAGAGTATACAAGTGTAAACAACATCATTTGCAGTTATTCATCAATTAGTTACATTAAATTGCTAGTGTGGTGAACAAGTGGGTTTGTTGAGTGTCTGGGCGTGTTTTGTTCTCCGTACGTGGCTTAGGCGTTCTAGAGTGTTCTGGATCTGTGATGATGCGTTTGGTTTTTGGGACCTCGTCAGTGTAACTCCGCTGCAGTTGTGGATAGTGTGCGAGTGTCGTTTTAACGAACCAACTAGGGGTGTAACTTGGGGGGTGGAATTGGGGATGGGGTGCAGGGCTGTGGCATCGAGTTTTCTACAGCGGTCTGGGCATCACTAGGGGTCGCTCGCTCGCTCACTCACCACTGCACGTGCAGACTTTGTGTGGGGGAGGGGTGCCCCCTCGAACGGTTCTGCATGGGGTGCGGGGGGTTGTGAGGTGCTGCGACGCCTAGGTGGCTGCTGTGGATTCCGTGGGTGTCCTATGTGTCTGTTTGAACTCGTGGAGGAGAGCTGCCCATTCCATGGAGATGGGGTGACGGCGCGTTCCCCGTCTCTCCTCCAGTCTGATCGCTTCTTCTTCTGCCGCTCCCCATTTTACGACTGCTCCTCTCCACACTTCTATCGGGGGACCCGTAGGTGAGCGCCAATGCATTGTGATGCTTCGTTTTGCTAAGAGCAGGGTTAGCACTGCAAATTGTGTTTCTATCTTTTTCTTTTTCTGGATTTTAAATATTCCCAGGGCACATGCCTCCCATGGGTTGAGGTTTGTCAGGCCGGCGATTGTCTGTATCGTGGTGTGTATTTTTGACCAGTAGAGCTGCAACTCGGGGCATGTCCAGAGCATATGCACAAATGTAGCGCTGGGCCGATGGCAGCGGGGGCATTCGAATTGTGCTGTAGGATAAAAACGGTGAAGCCACGCTGGAGTGAGATACCCCCGGTGTAGTATGTTAAATTGGATATTTTTGAAGCGCTGGTTGCGCAATACTTAGTTATGGTGCTCTTGGGCTGTGAGCCATTCTTTGTCATGAAGTGCGCGGCCGAATTCCTCTTCCCATTTTTCTTGGAGCCGCGTTAGCGGTGTGGCCGTGAGTGCAATGATGGATATGTAAATCCATGTGATGAGGTGGCGCCCTGTGCCCATGTTTAATATCGCATGTAGAGTGGGGTGTATCTGTGGTTCTCCGTCAGATTCCACGTTTTCCTACAGTCAGAAATGAGCTGCCTGTGCAGGAGGAACTGCCCTGGGGGGAGCCCGCTCCCCTCCGTCAGACTCTCAAAGGAGGCTAGTTGACCCTCCGTGAACAGTGATTCTACTTCTGTGAGTGCATATTCTGTCCAGACCTGCACGTCCCGGGAAGTGTAATGGCCGCACCCTCTTGGGGAGACCTGCCAGTGGCAGCAGTAGAGAATACAGCGGTGTGGCGTGGGAGAGGCTGCAGAGTCTTAGCATGCAGAACCTCGCTACTTTCACCAGGATGGGATGGGCTGGATTCGGCTTAGTGTCCAGAAGAAGAAGTCGATGTATCATAGGGATTGAAAGGGGCCCCGATTGTGTATCCTTCTCTTCTATTTGACGCCCGGCTGTCCAGCGTGATAGCCATTGCAGCTGTGCTGCGAGGAAGTAGGCTTCAAAGGATGGGGCGCCTAATCCCCCCGTCGCGTGGGAGTTGCAATGTCGCCAGGGCTACTCTGCGGCGTCCTCTCCCCCAAATCAGTGATACCAGTGAGGAGTTCAACTCCTGGAAGAAGGCTTGTGGGGGGATCAACGGGACGTTTGCGAAGTAATAGAGGAGGCAGGGTACCAACACCATCTTTGATAGGGCTACCTTCCCTATGGGAGCCAGGGGCAGTGTGCGCCAGAAGTCGATCTGGGCTTTAATGCATCTTAGGGCTCTGTAGTGGTTACCCTCGAGGAGATCGCTCGGGGTATGGTAGAGCCTGATACCCAGGTATCTCGGGGCGTCCCCGTTCCACGCCAGGCTTACTGCCCCAGCCCGTGTTTCCCGATGAGTACCATTCGGGTTGAGGGGGTAGATGGTAGACTTTTCCCAATTCACGTTTAGTCCCGCTGCCCTTCCGAACTCGTCCAGCATGGCCCAGAGCGGAGAGAGGTCCATTGTAACGTCCCTGATATAGATAAGGAGGTCGTCCGCGTACAGTGATACACTGTGGGTGCGGCCCTGCAGTGGTATTCCCCAGTGTTCGCCTCCCTCTCTGAGTCTGATTGCTAGTGGCTCCATTGCGAGAGCGAATAATAGGGGGGACAGTGGACATCCCTGACGCGTCCCGCGGGTCACCTGGTGAAGGGGCGATATGTGCCGGCCTATGCGAACCGGAGTCGCGAGGCCAGTGTACAGCAGTTTGATATGCGCCGTGAGGTTGGAGCCGATTCCCACCCGTTGCAAGACCGCAAATAGGTACTGCCATGTTAGGATGTCAAAGGCCTTCTCAAGGTCCAGCACGAGGCACGTGGGAAGAGGTCCCGCACCCCGTCCTGGACATGGAAGAGCATACGGATATTCTGGGAAGTATTTCTCCCCGGCACGAATCCGCACTGGTCGGGGTGCACCAGGTTGGGAAGCTCCTCCGTGAGTCTGTCCGCCAGGATCTTGCCTAATATTTTACAGTCCGCCATGAGCAGAGTTATTGGTCTGTATGAGGACCTGAGTAAGGGGTCACGGTCTGGTTTGGGGAATGTCACCAGTAGGGACTCGCGCATAGATTTGGGAAGTGTTCCGGTTTCTAAGGCTGCGTTGTAGACTATGTCTAGTCTCCGGGCCAGTTGGGAGGAAAAAGTACTATAGTATTCTATTGGGAAGCCATCGTGGCCGGGGGCTTTGTTCTTGGCTAGATGGCGGATCGCACTTTTAATCTCTGCCGGTGTGACCTGTTCGTCTAGGGTCATCCTGTCAGCGGCGGTTAGCTGTGTCATGGTGACGGAATGTAGGATTCTGTCTATGTGCTCCCCTCTGTCTGGCTGTGGCTCTCTGTATAGTTCTGCTTAATACTCATGGAAGGATTGTATGATCGCCGACTGTGTATAGGTGACTGTGCCTGCTGCGTTTATAATGCTGGTAATGGGTTGCGTGTCTATGTTTTGCCGGATTAGCCAGGCTAGTAGGGTCCCGGCTCGATTCCCTGTGGGTTCTAGCAGCATGGGCGAGGAAGTTGTATCTGCGAAGATCTGCGCAGGCTTCTGCGTAATTGGTTTTGGCCTCTGATTATTGTTCAGGGGGGATCGTGTTTTTGTCCCCTTCTTTGGACAGCTGTGCGAGACGCAGCTCTTTTGTTTGAATTGTCTGTTCCAGTGTTTTCCGCACTCCCGTGATTTGCCTAATGCAGGCTCCCCTCATAACTACCTTAAAGGCATCCCACTCTAATGCTCTAGAGGTTGTCGTGTTCGCGTTGTCGGTGAAGTAATGCTGTATGTTTTCCCTTTGCTCGTGTTGGAATACTGGGTCCTCAAGGCAGTCTCGAGGGAGTTGCCACGTATGGATTGGTGGTGTGGGCGGGCGCCATCTGAGGGTTACCTCATGTGCGTCATGGTCTGAGAGTACCCTGTCTAGGTAATCCGAGTGTTGGATCATAGGCAGAATCGTGGACGTACAGAGAAATCAGTCCAGTCTCACCCGTAGATCATGGGGGATGGAGTGAAACGAATAGAGTTTAGTTGCCCGGTGCGTGTGCCGCCAAGCATCAGTTAATGCCCAGTGGTTTGACCATGCACGGAAGTGGGCTGTCTGCAGTGGGCATGTGAGGTCGGGATGGGAGGATGAGATCTGTCCATGTTGAGATCTAGTGTGCAATTGTAGTCTCCCCCTAAGATCCATGGTGTGGTGGTAAATTGGGCTAAGCTTTTCGAGAGGGTCTCCCAGAATGCTGCTTGCTTTGTGTTTGGTGCATAGATACTTCCTATTAACACTGGTTGGCCGTCTAACAGCCCTTCTAGTAGGGCGTATCTCCCTTCAGTGTCTACCCTCCTACCGGTCTCTAGAAAGGGGGTTCCCGGTCGGAGCCAAATAAGCGCCCCTCATGCGTATGCTGAGTATGTAGTTGCGCAGAAAATGCCACGCTATCTCTTTGGTGTGTCTCCTGCAGGAGTATTATTTGTGATTGTTGGCGCTTGATGTACGCATGGAGACCGTATCGCTTCCGAGCTGTGTGGATGCCCCCGGCGTTTAGAGTGAGAAACTTAATGTCTGTTGTGGGGGCCATAGGGGTTTGTGGAGTGCGCAATGGGGGGGGGATCCTGGGGGTCCCGCCTAGTTCCCTTTGGTTGGGAGCGACTGCGCCTGGTGTGAGGCCTGAGTGTGCCAGTGTGTAAGGTAGCCCTGCGTGTAGGAATGGGTGTGGGGTCGGGATATAACACGGGGTTAAACCACAACTGCTGCGGGTAGTAGACCCAACACGTGGGATCTGCTGCAATGGACAACACATCCAAACCAGTACTATCGTGTACCCTCTAGTATTTCGTATGGGGGGGTTCTTTGGACGTCTGGTTCGCGCACATCTCTGAGACTCCTGCGCTGGAGGGGGGATTGTGGGCCCTGTGGGTCTACATGTGCAGTTTGCGGGGGCTGTTGGGTGCAAGTGGTCTAGCGGCGTGGCCGCACGTTTCATGTACTGCGTATTCGTGGTCATGGTGGCGGAGTGTTGTTACTGCGGAGGTGCAGAGTGTGGGTCATTGCACAGCATCCCTATATGAGTGTGTCCGCCGTTTGCGGGGTGACTGTAGGTAGTGTCTCTGAGTCCCCATCTGAGCTGCAGGATCCGTTGGGATCTTCTTCTGGCGTGAAGATGTGCGGGCCGTCTTCATTGTCCGATGCTGAGAGGTGCGCCCCTAGCTCCGCCGCCGCTTGGATAGCTTTCCGCCTCTCTGCTATTATTTGTTCCAGATTCGGGGATGTCAATGTCTTGCTTTGCATCTGTGTTCCTGTTCTATTCCGGGTGCCCTTCGACATGCGTCGCTGGGGTCTGGGGACGTTTGGCTTTCTTGTTCGGGCATTTCGCTGGCTTTGATTAACTTGCAGGTTCAGTTCTAGCGGGTCCAGGGCTTCTTGCGGGTCTGTAAAAATGTTTGATACCTCGTTATGGATGACTTTGAGCCGCGCCGGGAACAGAAGAGAGTATTGCACATTGTTCTCCCTCAACAGCCGCTTTACTTCCAGGAATGACGATCTCTTCCGTTGCACTGCCTTGGAGTAGTCTGGGAAGAGCATGGCCTGTTTGTCTTCCACCGTGATGGGGCTGTTCTGCCTGGGGGCCCTGAGTATGGCGTCTCTGTCTCGGAAGTGGAGAAGTTTGACTAGCATGAGACGTGGGAGCAAGCTTGGGGGTGGGCGTCTCGCCGGCACCCGGTATGCTCTCTTGACCGAGAAGAAGGCGGTCAGCTCCCCACGCTGTGTGAAGGATTGGAGCCAGGTCTCTACGTACTCGATTGGTTCTTTCCCTTCCACTCCTTCCGTTAGGTTCAGTATGCGCAGGTTACTGTGCCTGGAGCGGCCATCCAAGTCGTCTGTCTTGTCTTCCAGCAGCGCCACCCGCGCCTACAGCTCTTTGAAGGAGTCCTGTTGCGCTTTGGCTTGGGGTTGAAGGACCGCCATGATCTTTTCTCCGTCCGCCACTTTGTGCGCCAACCTCTGGTGGTCGTCTCGTAGCAGGTTGAGGTCAGTGGCTAGGGTACCAAACCGCTCCTCCATGGTAACATGTGAGTGTACTATGGCCGCTAGGACCTTGTCGAGTTTGTCTGACAAGGCGGCGTTAGTGGCAGGGTCCGTGGTTTGGACTTCTTGGGTTGGTGACTTGGATTGCGCCACGTTGAGAGGTTGGCGTCTCCCAGTCGTTTTTGGGCGTTCCATGGCTGCGTGTTGATGGCGCTGTTGCTGTTGTCCTGTGAGGTCTACGGGCGTAAGGCGCCTGTGGCGTTCTGCTAGTTGACTGGCACAGGCGTTGGCGGGTCACCGGTTACCCTCTATCAGTCCCTCGGGTGGTGTGGTTTGAGCAGGCGAGACTTTCTAGTCGTGGTGTATCGTTTCCCTCTGTACGTGGGCGCTACAGTTCCAGGAACAGGAGAGGGGGGGAGGGGAAGGTGCGACGATTGATCTGGGCGCACCTCTGCTGGTTCCCGCTGTCCGTCCAAGGTCTGGCGTGGCTGAATTGTCCCTGTTCTGTGGTTGGTTGGGCCAGGGCCTGTGCTTCTTGGTTCACCCGGTGTACTGGTGTCATTGTCTCTTTCAGCCTGTTGTTACCTTCCGCCTATTCCTGCTAAGGGTCCAGTGCCTCTCAATTGGCTTCTCTCTGCTGCTAGAGTCAGTACTGTGTTCAGGGGTACTGAGGGCTCACTCCTGCGTGGTGTCAATCCTCCCCCGGTGGCGGCAAGCGTCCGGGGCCTCCAGTTGACCTGCTTCTTATGTAGAAGGCGGTGTCCCCTTTACTGGCGGTGGCGGTCTTGTCTCTTGGGGCAGTTTGGCGAGGCCGGATATGCAAGATTGTGGGTCCTGTCTTCCCCCTCCACTCTCCCAGTGTCTACCTGTCTGTGAGGGGGGGGGGCCCCGACACTTACTGCCTGTGGAATTGCAAGTTTCCAGCAATCAAGGTAATTGCGGGGCGGGTGGGGGGGGCGCTGGATTCGCTGGGGAGACGGGGGGGCCTATGGAAGAGGTGCAGACTCACCGGTTGCCTTCCTTTGCCGCTGGCCGCGTCTCCCTCGTTGTCTCTTTCTGGGGCTGTTCCTCTGGCACCGGTCTGTGCCTGCTCAGGGTCTCCAGGCCGCCCGGCGCCGCTGAGTGGCTCCTGTCTGTAGCTCCTCTGGGTGCCTCTTGCCGTGAGCTCTGCCTACTTTCGGCGCATTGGAGGATCCGGCTCGTGGAGTAGCGATCCGTTGGGGGGCCGCGATGTTCACGCCTTTCCCCCGGGGCCTCACATTGGATTCTCAGCGCCGGGATCGGCAGCAGCCAAACCTCTGCTCCTTAGCTGCCGGTCTTGTGTGCGTTTTCAGGGCTGTGTTGTCTTCGATGGATGCGCCCTCCCGGTCTCTCAGCTCCCGGAGTCCTGCAGCAAAACAATTCGGCCTACAGCTGTCACTTGGCGGGCGCCATGTTAAGATCAGGCGCCCGACCTCGCAACCCCCCGAGAGTGCCTGCCCACGCCTGTCCTTCGCCCCACAGTGGTTCCAGCCGGTGCCTCCGGTGTTCAGGGACCCGGCGTGAGTCCTCTGGTTGATTAATGAGCCCCCGTTATAGCGCATGGGTGGCGCTTATCGGGCCCTCGCACGGAGCCTCAGCAAAACCCGTCCGCCATCGTGGCTGGTTAAGCCACGCCCCCTCGTATGCGTAATGTTGATAATGTCGGTGAAAATGATACCAATGGCTGCCAAATTATTTTTACGAGTTCCGATGAACTCACATCATTGCTGTCGGATTCACCCAAGGTGACATCACCATCAACCCCAAATCAGAGATATGGAGTCAGACAGGTCTTGCAGCCCATGCCCACGCGTATCAAGTAGAAGGCCAAAGGTGGGGTCCCCTATAAACCAAAGACAAACATGCACCCTGGGAAAACCCTGATCAATTCCACAGATAGATAGTTGCACCTCAAACAAATCTGAGATAAGTGACCAATAACGTCTTCTTGATTTTGTAAATTTGAATGTCATGCACAAACGTTTCTCCCACTATGCAATGTACAACTAATTTAATCTATGACTTTGTAGCTTAATTGTTGCTAGTAACTTACTGTATACTGATCAGGTTTACTGAAACTGCAAGGCTTTCATGCTGTTTTAAGTGGAAAATTATGTGAATGTAAAGCGCTCTGATACCCTACTAGGGTCAAGTTCGCGCTATATAAAACACCAAAATAAATAAATAAATAAATTGGCCCTAATAATACCCGTTTGGCCAAAGATGTGCATTCCCTAGAAATGTCACAAAGCTAGATACAACATGTAGATAGGCACACACAACCAATTAGGACACGACAGGAACACCACACGTAGTGATCACGCGCTCCTCATGCCGGACAACTGGACACATACACACTGGCCCACACTAGTTCTCCCCAAAGTTGAGAGCCATCTGTGTCCTTATCAGATGACCATGTTTGTTAATTTACAACTGAGATGCTTTTTTGGAATGTAGAAAAGTGTTCTATTGTACCCCAGTAACTGTATAAAACAGCGACCAAAACTTTGTACACCAAGAGATTTTGAGCAGACTTATTCTGTCAAGGCTCTCCTGGCCGTAGTGTTTCATTAAACCAACTTGTTCCTGTTTTGCCAAACGCCTCTTGCCTTTTCATTTTATTTCAGGTAAATTCCTATCTGAGCACTGTAAGCTTTTTCTGCACCATTGTAACAATATCATGTCATTCATATACTGTCAGCTGCGAGGAGCACATGGTACATTTCCTTATGCGAGACATCACAAACCTGAGTAACCTAGCATATGTTAGTACTGCACTATCAAGAATACCAAGGCAGGAAATCTAGGCCATGACAGACCGAGAGGTCATTGAGACCATGAACGTTTGGCTAACCTGACACCAAAAAGTAATCTCCAGTGGGCACAGTCAGGCCACATGTAGAAGTCAACAGTAGCATGCCTACATCTCCTAAATCATCAGAGTGTGTTCCTACGATATTGTGGAGCTAGTTGAGTGTAATGTACTTGAGGGGTACCTCAGGAGACCCTAATTGAGGCTATAATGAGGCCCTACAATGACACTGTTAGGCATCTTAGAGACATAATGGTGGCAGGTACATTCATTGCGGTGTTGTTACCATGGCCCATTTTGCGTGTTCTGGATAATCCATGTCCTGTAGTTGCCCTTGAATATTGTCATATAATGTGACCACCATGCTGACGAGTCTGTAGCTGGAACAATGTAATGGGCAAGCTGCAACGTTTGTGGAGGTGTAGGAAGATCATATAATTCCTTATTCTAAATTTTAACATTAAATGGGACATTCTGCAGCTCTCTTAACCCCTTTTATTCCGCGCCCATTGAAACGACCCCGCTCTTTGTGAGCTTTTTGTCTACCAGTTCTATAACATATAAAAGATTACCAAGCAAATTAAATGGATTCCTTGAACAGCCGCGTGGAGCTTAGCACGATCAGCGAATACAGGACATCTCTGTCTCCCGCAAGTTATTTCACCTCGTTGAAAAATCACCGACCTGTGACAATCTTTGCTTAGAGTGCACCTGTGCAGGAGCGCAGTTCAGTTGAGATCCCCATTCTTTAAGGAGGCATATTGCTTGTTCACCTCTTTTATTAATGATTACCCTGAAATCAAATGAATGCTGACCTCCTAGATGTATTTTCAATCAACGTGATATACATTTTTGAAATGTAAAGCTGACGCATACTGTGATGAACTTAAATCACCAATATTTTTAGACAGTGGACCGTAACAATTTTTGGCTTACAGCTGTGTATTTTTTGCTACAGATGTAAATTAGTTGTGATGATAAACATATAATTGTCGCTCTCACAACAAATGTTTGGCACACAAAACATAATCAGCTAGTATAGACGTCTCGGCAGGTTGCAACACAAAGCTGACACTGATTCCAAAACATACAATTTTTTTCATTTTACTTTCACTGTATGGAATTAGATAAATCAGTCATGGTATCAGTAATTAGCCGATATAGGTAGTGGTGAAGTATAGTAAAAGGATGATAATTTCCAAATGTGTACCCTAAGGTATGGAAGTAGTTATTGGATGTGGTTTAAGTTAATGTGAGCATTGACATTATCTAAGAGACAAGAGCAAAACACCTCTGGTGATTCTTGGATGTAAAGACGTTGCGCTGCGTGTTAACTGTGCCGCAGATTATAATTTAAATGCATCGATACACCTAATAAGTAACGTCGTGCATGGTGTCCTTATGAATTAGTATTCCTAGTTGAACATAGATATTTGAAAAACTAGATTTAGCTGTTTCCTTTTAAACAGTAACATAGCTAATTTATTCTCTCCTCAAAAAAGAAATCTATAATTTTAATCAAAAGTTTGTTTTCTTCATTGAAATTCTGTTATTGCTGCTTACAAACATTACAGTCAATCAGAACAACAGTTACTTGCAGAATCAATATTTTTAATATGTTTGCATTGCAGTGCAGCAGATTTTTGGCTAATGCGTAGCACCCTTATTGATTTCCATGGGAAATGTTAGACTGATACTGAAATAATTAAAAAAAACTAGGGATTATTGGTTTGAAATTTTGAAGGAGATGGAAGTATAAAAATTGGTTATTGACCAGAATGCTTGGGGTGCATGAACCCTGGGCACTTGCAATAAACGTGTATCACAGAGTCATTACTAAAGAGTCCTTCTGTCCTTCCAACTCCAAACACATCAATAACCCATCATTACTATGCAAATGATGGTCCAAATGGCACGTTGAACATATTAGAATAACATTCCTTCAGAGGAGTAGACATTTGTCATCAACAAGATGGGCATTGTTAGAATCTAATGTCCGTAAAGGATTCAGATTAGTCTACTTCTTGTAATGTAACCTATAAGTACTTCAAATAAGTGAATAGAAATATGGGCACATTATAGAAATACTGATGTTTGTTGTTTTTACATCAAGAGTCTGGATGTTTCAGCTCGTTGAATTGTTATTTATTATGTGTATGTCAAGTTTTTATACTGTAATTCTGTTATCTTTGTTGGTGGCGTTGTAAGTTTGCTTATACATTGCAACATACTGTATCTGAAAGAGACACGTTAGTGACAGATTCCTTACCTTAGAATATCCCCAGGCGTCAGGCTGGATCCGGAAAGATTTTGCGTAGCAGTACCCTTACGCGTCGGTAGGCGGCGTCGTGCGGCTCCTCGTCCGTCGTCGGCGTTGGGACCGCCGGAATGACGTCGCGGGCAGTACTTAGACGCCGCCCCTGCGCGCTGACGTCAGTTCTTCTTTTTCCGCGCCAGTAAGCGCAGATCCCGGAAGAGCAGTGTCCTAGTCATTTTTTGACTACCTTTTTGGTGATTTTTCACTGTATTTTCTTCGAGTCATCTAGGCTCCGAGGTGTCGGTAGGGATGCCCGGCTTCAAGCCATGCGACGCCTGTGGTCGAATGATGTCGATCACAGACCCGCACTTAGAGTGTCTCTACTGTCTCGGCCGAGTCCACGACACGAAGTCGTGTTCCGACTGCCGGGCCTTACACCCGAAGGCTTTGCGAGAGCGGTCTCGAAAGCCACTCGAGGTCCGGCAGTCGGCTCCGCGCCGCACCAAGCCCCGGTCACGGGAGAGGTCGAGGGGCCGGTCGCGGAGTCCTCGCCCGTCATCGGAGTCCAAGTCTTCGCACTCTTCGGGTAAGTCGAAGCACAAAAAGTCTAAGAAGCACCATCGCTCTAAGACTTCGCCTCGCCGGTCTCGCGACTCGGCTGAGGCCCCTGTCGGCACCGTCCCCGTCCCCGCGGCTCCGGAGGTGCCTGTGGAGCCGCCCCCGCATTACCCGTCCTTCCCGGGTTCGGGGGCGACTCCGGCCGAGATACAGAAATTCCTGTCGGCCATGTCCCGCCTCTTCGGGCCTCAAGGCCCCTCCGTTGCGCCTTTGGGCCCCGCGGGCCCTGATAGGGTTGCCCCGGCGCCGCCGACGACTCCGGTCCCAGCGCCGCCTGTCTCACCAGCCTCGCTCCCGGCTTCGGCTCCGGCCTCGATCCCGGCTCCGGTGATACCGCAAACCCCATCGACGCCGGTTGACCTAACTACGCCTCCGCCGACGCCCCCGGTGCCGTTCCTGACGCCGCCCGGGGCTCCGGGCGGCGTCGTTCCCGCGTTCTCTCCGGACGCGGCGTCGGAGCGGCGTCGCCCGACGCCGGCTCCGGCGCCACTGAGACCTTGGGTCCCTGACGTCCCCCCTCCTCCTTATTTTCTATCGGAGGAGGACCAGGAGAGCTGGGAGGGGTCGGAAGACCCTCTCACACAGCAGTGTGAGTATGATCAGGACTGGGCAGAGGAACTTGGGGATGCCAGTGGTCTGGACACTTCTCCTGATATTGGCATGCTGTCTCCTCCTTCCGTGGCTACGGAGGAGGGAGCAAATTTCGCAACGGTGTTGCGTAGAGCAGCTGGAGCCTTACACCTCCAATTGTCTACAGTGGCTGTCAGGACTAACCTCCTGACGGAAGTGCTTCAGCTGGCAGCTACCTCCTCGGAGCCATTGCTGCCGTTCAATTATGCACTGTCTGACGTTCTTTTGGGCACCTGGTCCAAGCCCGCCACAGGGGCTCCTGTGGATAGGAACGTGGCCCGACGCCATCGCCCTGCTCCGGGTGACCCCTTGTTTCTCTCTCAACATCCCACCCCCGAGAGCTTGGTTGTCCAAGCCTCTGCCTCCCAAACCGCCTTCCCTACCGCCCCTCCGGATAGGGAATCCAAACGCCTGGACCAATTTGGGAAGAAGGCCTTTTCTTCCTCCAGTGCTGGCTTGCGGTCAGTCAACACCGCTTGCCTTTTGGGCCGATATTCCCACTCTCTGTGGGATTCGGTGGCGCTCCTTTTGCCCCAGTGTCCTGAGGAGGTCCAGACACTGCTTTCCCGCACCATTGCGGAAGGAAGGGATGCAGCAAAGTACACCGTCCATTGTGGCCTTGATACCGCCGACTCGCTGGGCAGATCGCTTGCAACGACGGTGGCGCTGCGTCGCCACGCCTGGCTGAGAACAACTGGTTTCTCGGGTGATGTCCAGAATACACTCATGGACATGCCCTTTGATGGAGTTGGTCTTTTTGGTTCCAAAGCAGACCATGCGCTGGAGCGCTTTAAGGACTCACGGGCTACTGCCAAGTCCCTGGGCCTTTCTGCTGCGCGCCCTCCGCTAACCTCTGCTTTTCGCCCCTTTCGTGGCCACGGAAGGGGCGCCCAGTCACGTCCGCTGCCCAGCCAACGGCCCGCGCAGCAAGCGTCTTCGCGTGCCCGAGGACGTGGCTTCCGCCGTGGCGGATCGGGCAACCAACGTGCGGGTCAGGCCACCAACCCCGCCCCGTCCGCGGCCTCCAAGCCCTCCTAGTCCTTCTTTTCAGGTGCACAGCATGCCAGTAGGGGGCAGGGTCCGCCATCACCTTCACCACTGGCGTGCCATCACCTCGGACAGGTGGGTCTTGGACATTGTCCGAAGGGCTACTCCCTCCCCTTCGAGACCACCCCCCAGCCATGCCACCTCAATTCCACCGCATGTCAGGGGATCACTTGGTGCTTCTGCAGAAGGAAGACACGGCCTCTTGGCCAAGAGGGCCATCGAGCATGTTCCGACCCCAGAAGTAGGACGTGGTTGCTACTCCCACTACTTTCTGGTGCCCAAAAGGACAAGGAGGACATGCGTCCTATCTTGGACCTCCGGAACGTCAATCGCTTCCTCCGGAAGGAGAAGTTCAAGATGCTCACCTTAGCCTCAGGTCTTGACTGCCCTCGACCCTGGAGACTGGATGGTAGCGTTGGACTTGCAGGACGCTTATTTCCACATCCTCGTCCTGCCGGCCCACCGGCGTTACCTGCGGTTCATGGTGGGCCTCAAGCATTTTCAGTTCACCGTGCTCCCCTTTGGCCTTACCAGTGCCCCTCGGGTGTTCACGAAAGTGTTGGCGGTGGTCGCAGCTCATCTGCGCCGGGCAGGGGTTCCAGTCTTCCCCTACCTCGACGACTGGCTGCTGAAGGCGGGCTCGTCCCAGGCAGTCATCTCCCACCTCCAGACTACGGCCGAACTCCTGCACTCGCTGGGGTTCTCCATCAATGTGCCGAAGTCGCACCTCATTCCTTCTCCACAGCTCCTTTTCATCGGAGCAGTTCTGGACACGACGCAGTTTCGGGCCTATCCTCCCGAACGGCGAGTCTGGGATATTCAGGCTATGATTCCGATCTTTCAGCCTTTATCCTGGGTTTCGGTACGGATGACCCTGAGGCTGCTGGGCCTCATGGCCTCCTGCATCCTGCTGGTCGATCATGCCAGATGGCATATACGGGCTCTGCAGTGGGACCTGAAGTTCCAGTGGGCGCAGCACCAGGGCAACCTGTCCGATCACGTCCAGATCTCGGAGGGCACTGCAAACCAGTTGCAGTGGTGGCTCTTGAACCGGCAATGGGCAGATCCCTCTCCCTTCCCCAGCCAGAGCACACAGTTGTGACGGACGCGTCCCTTCTGGGATGGTGCGGTCACATGGGAGAGGCGGAGATCAGAGGCCTCTGGTCTCCGGCGGAGTCCCGGCTCCATATCAACCTTCTGGAGCTCCGGGCGATCCGACTTGCACTCAAGGCATTCCTTCCCTCTGTCAAAGGGACGGTAGTGCAGGTGTTCACAGACAACACCACCGCCATGTGGTATTGCAACAAACAGGGCGGGGTGGGGTCGTGGACCCTATGTCAGGAGGCTCTGCGCCTCTGGACATGGCTGGAACATCAGGGCATATTCCTGATGGTTCAACACCTGGCAGGTTCCCTGAACGCCAGGGCGGACGAACTCAGTCGCAGGTGCATGATGGATCACGAATGGCGTCTTCACTCGGAGGTGGCGCAAGGTCTCTTTCAGCAGTGGGGAGAGCCTTGGTTAGATCTGTTCGCCACCGAAGAGAACGGCAGCAATGTCATCAGTTCTGCGCGTTGGAATTTCCAAGGCGGCACTCGCTCGGCGACGCTTTTCGTCGCGAGTGGAGTTGCGGTCTGTTGTACGCCTTTCCGCCTATACCACTTCTACCCAGAGTGTTGAAGAAGATTCGGCGCGACCGGGCCCAAGTCATCCTTGTGGCTCCGGACTGGGCTCGAAGAGTTTGGTATCCCGAGCTACTCAGTATGAGCGTCGATCCCCGATCCGTCTGCCTCTTCGGGAGGATCTTCTGTCGCAGCAGCAGGGGACGGTCCTCCACCCGAACCTGTCCAGTCTCCACCTGCTTGCGTGGAGATTGAGCGGCGGCAGTTGATTCCTTTCGACTTGCCTCCCGAAGTTTGTGATGTGATTCTGGCAGCCAGGCTTCCCTCCACTAAGGTGGTATACGCCTGCAGGTGGAACAAGTTTGTGGCATGGTGCACAGCAAAGGCTGTGAATCCCCTCTCTGCCCCTCTTTCTAAGGTTCTTCTGTTCCTTCTTTCTGGCCCAACAGGGTTCTGCCCTGGGTACCATCAAGGGCTATCTTTGTGCTATCTCGGCCATCCTCAGGCTTCCTGATCAGCCCTCCTTTTCAAGTCCCCTGTTGTTAACAGGTTCCTAAAAGGCATTACACACCTCTTCCCTCCTGTTCCGTTTGTAATGCCTCAGTGGGACTTGAACTTGGTTCTTACTTTTCTCATGTGCGCTCCCTTGAGCCTCTACATAACTGTCCTCTTCGTCTTCTGACTCTGAAGACAGCCTTTCTGGTGGCCATCACCTCCGCTCGGCGGGTGAGTGAGCTCCAGGCTCTATCATGCAAACCTCCCTTTCTGTCTGTCCATCCAGACAAGGTTGTTCTTCGGACGCGTCCGTCCTTCTTGCCAAAGGTGGTTACTGCCTTCCACATTGGGCAGACCATCCACTTTGCCCACCTTCTTTCCGCCTCCGCATCCTTCCAGAGAGGAAGAGAGGCTCCACCGTCTGGACCCAAAACGTGCACTTTCCTTTTATATCAACCGCACACAACACTTCCGGGTGGATGACCAGCTCTTTGTTGGCTACGTGGGCGCCAAAAAAGGTCGGGCGGTGCACAAGAGAACCATTTCCCGCTGGGTAACCTTGTGTATCAAAGCCTGCTATTCTTTGGCTAAGAAGGAGCCTCCTGTTGGGCTGCGTGCCCATTCCACCAGGGCAACGGCTACTACCACGGCCTTAGGCCGCGGTGTTCCGCTGCAGGATATCTGTCAGACAGCTACATGGGCCTCGCTGCACACGTTTACCAAGCATTACTGCCTTGACAGTCGGGTCCGGAGGGACGGCTTCTTTGGCTGTTCTGTCCTCCGGGACTTCCTTGTCTGATCTTTGTTCGCAGACCCACCACCGGGGTTGGTATTGCTGGGGTATCTATTCTAAGGTAAGGAATCTGTCACTAACGTGTCTCTTTCAGATGCACAAGTTACTAACTTGTGTAACGATATATCTGTAAGAGACAGTAGTTAGTGACAGATTCCTTACCGCCCCACCCATCCTCCCCGTTCTGCAAACTGATTTCTAGGGTTAAGGACATCCCTTTCAGGGACCTAGTATTTTTCAGACACCTATGTCAGCTTCTTGCATGGCTCTGCGTTCCTGGTGCGGAAAGTCGTGTACAGAACTGACGTCAGCGCGCAGGGGCGGCGTCTAAGTACTGCCCGCGACGTCATCCCGGCGGTCCCGACGACGGACGCGGAGCCGCACGACGCCGCCTACCGATGCGCAAGGGTACTGCTACGCAAAAACTTTCCGGATCCAGCCTGACGCCTGGGGATATTCTAAGGTAAGGAATCTGTCACTAACTACTGTCTCTTACAGATATATTGTTACACAAGTTAGTAACTTGTGCTTTAAGATACATTAGACCACCGTATCTCACAGTGCAAAAGCACACCCAACCTAAATTGACATCACGCCACAGTACACCAAATTCACACTGCCATCTTTCCTAATTTAACCATAAGGTATCTCTTCTAAAGGGACTGGTCTGTCCACAATCTATTCTCTGTACTCCATTTACCGTGCTCCATTACTCAAGCAGTATTATTAGGGGAACTTTTATTTCCTGAAATCTGAGCAGAATAAGATCTGTGCATTTATTCATAACAATCTTGCAGAATTTATTTAGTAGGCCATGACAGATGCTAGTTGCTCAGGGAGGATTTTACTGGTTGGGAGTAGGTCTCCTGATTTTTGTGCTCTTCAGTCCTCAGCCCCACAAGTGAAAGCCTCAATTCCATCGTAATTATTAAAGGAAATTATTCCATGGGAGTTGGTCATTTCATGATTCAGATTTTACTGGGATACAGCAATTTGTCAATGGGAGGGTTGACAGGATTAGTGGGGGTCCTGGGATGGTAGTTATGCTGTGTACCTCATAGCATAGTACTCCACCTAAGGTGGGGCTGCAGCCAGAGAAAGTGTGAATGGTGGGTCATGCTGCAGGTTCATCTTCCACAACGTCTAGGAAGCCCAAGATTTTTGTGTTCTCTAGGAAGTTGTTGTTGGCGCTCTTTTGATCCTACTGAGTTCCAAATAAAGGAAAAGAAAGACCCAGAGATATTCGTATCTAAGGCCCAGGGACTTAGACTAAGGAGCCAGGGGCCAAGGAATCACAGGAGACATTGACCATTCAACTGTGATGCTGGGGATTAGAACAGTCAGTGGCAGTGTGTATTAGGAATTTGGAACAATCTGGACAGACAGTCCTGGGGACAAAAGAACAAGGAACCCCAGTTCAGAGGAACAGCAAACTGTAAACTATTAGACACAAGAAACAGAGCATAATAGCTGGAGTTTATCGGAAACAGGCATTGGAGGTCAGGTTAGCTCTATGTGAAATGAAACAGGAACAATTTGCCAGAAAGGATTTACCACATAGAATGTTAAGTCTTGAACAAAACATCCCATTTGCAAAGCTGCCCAGCATTAAAAAAAACCTCATTAAGACTACTCCATATTATAATAAATCAACAGACAACTAGTCTGATTTTCATACACAAAGCTGACAAGACTCAAAACAATTCACAAATAGCATAGCCCTGCTTACTTGAGAGGCAACCCACATCCCTACTGGCCAAGGTGGAATATTGGAGACCCACTCCTCACCCCCAGAATAACAATTTAGGAACACCCTCACCATTAAACCACACCACTTGCTATTATGTCAGTGCAATGTAAAATGACACTACCACCACATAAAGACTCTTGATTGGGGAACCCTTGAATCGTAGGCCATGGTCTGCTCATGTGAAGCATCAAGAAGGTAGAGACTGTATCATGATCAATTGCTCTGCATCAGCAAGGATATGAGTATCTGTTTTTTTGCGTCTCAGGCGCCTAAGATTCTTATATATTTTGGAATTTCTCTGAGTATGGACAGGACAAGTCGAAAATGCTGAGCATAGATTACTTCTTACTGATTCCAACTTGTTGTTTCTAAAGTGCATGCATTAACTCGGAGAAGTTCTGAGATATGCATGAACTTTAGCCACCTCAGACACAAAAATGTTGAGGCGTCGCCTTCTCGACTTCGACCGGCTTCGGATGCGGCACCGATGGAGCCGATCGTCTCCCTTCCTCTGGTTTTTCCTTCTGAGGACCATGGTTGTGGAAGTACTACAGATGGTGTGGTGTACCCCCCTTCCAATTCGGAGACGGCTCAAACTCCTATGCAGTCTAACTGTTTACTCGACTTGGATGACGCCCATGGCTTGGATTCTTCCCCAACCTCCTGTCTCCTCCTGGTTTGGCTATGGAGTGGAGTTCCGCTCTGGTGGACATGCTCAATTGAGTTTCGGTCTGACTGGATTTACAACTTCCTTCTGTGGAATTGTCACATACCCTTTACTTGGTGTTCTACATCTTGACAAGTCTAACGTTGATCCTGTACTTGCTTATACTGACTGTCTTGGGCTAAACCTGAAACACTTCCCCCTGTGGATCGCTCTATTTCTCACAGGCATCACCCGGACCCGGGGATCCCTCCTGTTTCCTTAGACATCTTTGTGGTTCAGGCTGCTTTGCCCACCTAAAATATTAATTTTCTCCCTCCTGTCCCTCCAGAGAGAGAGGCCAGGAAATTCGACGCTTGTGGTAGGCATATATTCTCTTCTTATAGCGCTGCCATATGCTCTCGGAACACTTCTTGTGTCCTCGCCCGCTTTTCACACACCTTGTGGGACTCAGTGGAACGCCTCTTGCTCTCCCTCCCGGAGGAAGCCCGGAATGCTGTTGTTCCACTGGTACGTGATGGGCAGCAAGCTGCCACTCTTAGCATCCGCTGTGGTATGGTCGGGCTATGGCCTCTTCCATTGCTCTACGTCAGCGTGCATGGTTGCATACTTCCAGATTTTCGGAGGCTGTGCAAACTACTTTAAATTACATGCCTTTTGATGGCGCCTCCCTATTTGGTGCACATGTCAACTCGTCAATTATGGTGGTTCAAAGATAGTCATGGTGGTGTGGAGTCTTAACTATTCGATTTACTAAGTTTGTCGGGGACAGTTTGTTTCCCCTTGTTTACCTTCATAGGGTGGAGTACTGTCCCTTCCAGGGTTACACAATGTGTGGTGGTCTGCTTTCTGCGGGTACTTTTTTTCTCAATTATACTGTCAATGACAGGTTTTGTTTCCAGCCATCTGGAACACACCTTGCTTTGCGGTCTCATGGGAGTCTGTTCTAGAGACTTCTTTCTGACGCTTAATTTTTTCTACCCGAATGCTACTCTCTAGCGGGTTCTCTGTTACGTTGTGCGGATGCACCCTTGTTCTCCATTTTTGGGGAACATATTTTATATGCCTTAGAGGCGTTTTGCATTCTGTCTATACACTTAGTATCCCTTATAGGGACTCGATTTCTTTTTTTCTCTGCCCCTCCATATGGGTGACACTAGTACCACAGTCAGGCACGCTCTTGGCCTGGTTATCTTTTGTTCCGGTCTTCGACCCACTGCGTTGTGGATTTTCTCTTTTTTACTCTGTGAGACTCCTACTCATATTATGTTCCTCTTGGTTCTGGCCTGGGTTTTACGACTCCCCCTCCTTGATGCCCTTATGGTAGCGGCATCTTGTTGGCATAATATTTTGATTTGCGCCTGGGCACTGATTTCTTGTGTGGGACCCCCCTCCCCCGTTTTCTCCTTTATTGTGCCCCTGATGCTGCTTATCTCCCACAGTCTGGGGTTCTTGTATGTGTTTTTACCCTTTCGGTGTTCTACCTACCTACTTGTGGTACGGTTGCTGCTGTTGCCTCCTGCTGTTTTTTTACACATCTCTGCCATCGCACCCGTCATGTAGCTGTTATGTCTGCTGTTCTTTCAGTTCTCTTCACCTGGGACACTCGTCCACCTTGATTGTTTGGATCCTTGTCTGGTATCCTTATTTCACAAGAGGCTGGGTTTCCCTTTCTGTCCTATCTTTCCTCAAGTTTCCATAAAGCGTTGGTCAGGTTTCTTACCTTTACCCCCTGCATCCAATAGTTGGACAATGTGTGATTGTCATAATCAACTATCTGTTGCCCTTAGTTTCTGCCGGCCCTTCGTTTCCCCAGGTGGTTTTACTCTTCTTCTCTTTCATAGTGGTCTTTCCACATGCTGTTTATTCTTTGCTTCTCCTGCTTTCGCCTGCTGGCATCTTCCTCAGTTGGTGGCGTTGGTTCTTGGACGGTTCCTCTTGTGTTACTGTAGTGGGTGATACCTTTAACTTCCTGCTCTATATGGCAGTGTGTTGCAGTTTCCCAACTTTTTCTGTCTCCACCTCAGTTACTGTCGGAACCTCGTCTTTTACGGCAGTTGGATGTATTATCTCTGTTCTTCCTTAGTGACCTCTGTTCTTTGAGTGTATTTCGTTCCTCCACTTCTCGTTCTCCCACTCTCTGACGAAGGACATGAGCTACCTTCGGAGGAGTGGTTATACTTTTGCTGTATCCTGTATGACTTGTGTGTCTACGGGAATTTCTGTGTTTTTTATATGCATGCATATACCTATCTCTTGACTGGATCTCTTGTATATGTCTTTTACTTCCGGTGCATATATGTGTGTGTTTTGCACATATGGTCGTCTGGCTTTCTATACTGTGGACGTCGCTACATTTTAACTGCACCCTTCTTGGTGATGTGATTCAACCTTCTTGGTTGAACTTGTCTGTTTCCTTCCTTCTCTTCAATGAGTGTCTCTGTTACATTATTTCAGAGGATGCCTTATATATCTATCAAGGTTCTCAGTTCAAGAGCGGTTTCTTTTACTGTTCTTGTTTTCCTACTGATGCTCTTTAGCATTCATTGTTCTCTCTCTTTTTCTCTTTCTCCATCATTCTATGATTGGAGGTTCCTTCTTTCGAAATCTGTTTCTCAGGATAGTTTCCTTGACGATCGGTGGGTGCTTGTTATTCGTTGTATGTGTGCGCTGCGGCTGAGCCATTGGTTTTGAGCCTGGACACTATGAACTATTGTCCTTGGTCCCTTTGCATTCCCCGATCGTAGGTTGCATCCCTTTTTGAGGCTGCCTCTTTTACTGGTTCCAAACCATGTTTCTCATGGTCTTGTAGCCTTCTACTCCCTGCGGGCTTCCCGTAGTCCTTCTTGGAGATCAGTCTTTCTGTGAGCATCTTGCTTCACCTTTCATCTTTCAGATAGTCTGGTCTCCTTCTATCTTTTGGACTGGCTTCTCTTATTTGGGGATCTTTGGTGGGGTCCGTTTGCAGCCCCTCCTCCAAGGATGGTATTGCTTGGGTATCTTATTCTAAGATAAGGAATCTGTGGCTAGATGTCTCTACCAGATGGACAAGTTACTTACCTTTGGATATGCCTTATCTGGTAGCGACAGGATCTAGCTGCAGATTCCTTATCAACCCACCCATCCTCCCCACTCTGTGAACAGAGGGCCCTGTGGTCTCCTAGATCCCTCTTTGCTTTCTACTGCAATTCTTTCAATCTGTGCTTGTTGATACAAGATCTGTCCCATTTTGGCACACTGTTTCCTGAGACTGTTTCTATAAGTGGCTCCGCGTTGTTGGTGCGTAAATGGTCACAAAAGAAACTTACGTCAGCGCGCCGGGGGAGGGCTTATGTGGACTCCGTTGTCATCATATTCGGAGACAACGTCACTGCGGAGTCGTTTGATGCCCTATACTGACGTGCAGAGGTGAAAATGTCTGGATCCAGTCTGGCGCCTGTGGAGGATACTAAGAAAAGGAATCTGCGGCTAGATTCTGTCTCTACCAGATAAGGCATAACCAAAGAAAGTAACTTGTCCGATAGTGACAATCGTTGTAGCAAGCTCTGAGTGCTCAGTGTCAATTGCAACTGATAGTCATCACATAGGCCACTGTAACTGAGCAGCGAAATAATAAGCTGCATAATTTGAAGTCCCTGGACCACCCTTGTCCAGTGGTCACATAATTTTATGTAACGCTACTCGCCTTCATTCCGTGCCCGAAACCAGTTGAGTCAGTAGGGAGTTAAGTTCACCTAAGAGTTTCATAAGCAATTGCATTGGTAAGCATGCAAAATAATATAATAATTGGGGTAGAAGTACCATTTTTGGTAGTGCCACTTGCCCCGTGGGAGATAGGGTAAGGTTACACCAGAAGACTAGAGATTGGCTGGCTCCTCTTAGCCCTGACCCATGTTGCCGGAAATGAGAGATGCAGTGTAATGATATATTGGACCCCCAGATACCTGAACTTGTCTGCCTCCTAGACCATGGGGGGGGTGGGGGGCTCTGTGCTACCAGCCACTCAGGCTGGGCCGCCTTTTTCAGCAGAAACCAGCTAAATTGTATTCCAGTTGACCTGGAGCCCAGATACATGGCCAAAATCTGACATGTCCAACATGATAATCTTTGCAGGTACAGAAGGGCTTCATCAGCACATAAAGAATCAGTATAATATTTATGCAGTAGTTCAAAACCTCATTCCTTTTCCCTGGCTTCGAGCAAGCAAGCCAATGGTTCCATGGCTATCGTGAACAATAATGGTGATGGGGGCAACCCGTTCTCATACCTCTCAAGATGAACCATTGATTGGATACAGAACATCCTGTGCAAACTGACCAGAGGCCATGCATACAGAAGCTTGATCCATTTAAGGATATTAGCACCCCACCCCATCTTTTTAAGTATAGAGAATAAATAAGGCCATAGTATAGTATTGAGCTCCTTTTCTATATCAGTAGATAGTATAACAGGCATTGTGTTCCTATGTGCTAGTTGATCCATTACGTGGAACAGGTGCCTTAGACTGAGAAAGGTGTTCCGGCGAGGTATTCACCACATGGGTCAGGATGCACAAGATCGTTCATCAGTTCCTGCCCTCTGTTGGCTAAAAGATTCCAAAGAACTGTATTAATGAGGGAGAGTGGCCTTTCAGATAGTGCATCTGTAGGGTCTTGACCTTGCTTAAGCAAAACTACTATCACCGCCTCTCTGACCTATTGAAGTAGGATCCCCTTATAATAGGCATCAATATACATGATTAACAAATGTAGTGCCAGACGTGCTTTATAGGTAGTGCAAAACTCCATAGGCAAGCCATCCAGACCCGGTGTCTTACCCATGGACAATTGTTCAGTCGGTCATGTTTATTATCTCTTCCACTGTCATAGACGCGCTAGCATCAGAAACTAATATTCCATAAAATGCAAAAGGGGTTGTCTGTCTAAGATTCCCTGTATGTTTGATGTGCGGCTCTCTGGAGGAGATTTGTATAGAACCTCATAGTAATGAGCAAATACTGCATTTATGCCTTTTTGAGCGGGGACCAGAGATCCATCTCAATCACAGATCGCACATATCGGGCTCACATTAACCATGCTAGTAGGTTTCCCGCCCTGTTGCACTCATCGTGTTGCTTTGCTATACATTCTTGATAAACATCATTTTACATTCTTTCCAATTGAGTGTCATGCTATCTCTACACTTCCAGAAGACTTGGTTTTAGATGCACATCCAAAATAGCTGCCTTTCTCATTCACTCATTTTGGCCTTGATATCTAGGATTCCTGCATGCAGTGCTTTCTTCACTTCGTAAGAAGTTGTAATAACGTGGCCAAGGATTACCACTTTAAAAGCATCCATTTCAGTTGCTTGGTTATCTATGGTGCCCATATTTTCACAGAAATAATTATGTGGTCGCCAATTTGTATGCGGAAGGGGGTAAATAGGGTACATAGACTTTAGAAGATTAGTCTTCCTGGTGAATTCTACGAGTAAAAAGAAAAGACTAAAGAGCTATAGGTTCTAAAAGATTCAAAGAGAATCCACCAGTACATGTAATTTGGGAACAAAGAACTGTAAAGAAAGAATGTACATGCTACTGCACCCTTAGAACTCAAGAAACTGTACATATTACAGTATATAGTGCTGATTGTTAGAATGCTGTATAATTCTGTGTAATCCTGATTACTTGTTAGGTTCTGCCATTAGTGCCAACTACATAAAGAAGCTTAAGGTTAAGATGTTCAGTTCAAGTAAGAACAAAGATAGGTCTGAAAGCCTGCTGTATGCATACAAGTACTTGGTAGAACTAATGATGACAATTTGTTAAACTAATGCCTGCATATATCATTTTATGGAATACCCTCTAGAACTGACAACAGGGTGACTCTGTGACCATCTCTTGTACATCACAGGGGCCAAAGAGGTTATAGCAAGGTAATCGCAGTAAGGGTACTACATTAACAAAAAGACTGCATGAGAGGAGGAGATGAAATAAGACACTAATTCTACATTGTGATTTTCAGGAGCTACTTTATTACACCAGCAAACACTCCAGAGAACCCACCTATGAAAAGACTAAAGGGAAGCAGAACAAGACACAGTAGAGGATCCTGTCCACCAAGATTCCCACAGACTATTTTTCCTCTCGATTTGTCCCCAACCTTATCCTCTCAAACACATATCTCATCCCTCAGGTATACTCAGTGACGGGGGAGGTGTCCAAAGCGGACTTGGGTACTAGCTTCCGAGACTTCTGGATCTCATCTCGGTCCCACTGGATCAAGCACCAGCTGAGTGTATTAGTCTTAACAGTTAGTGTCAGTAGAAGCGGATGGTGATCTGACGTCACTCAGAAATTCCTCTCTATCTACCATGAGCGTCATGTCATTAATTAAATGGGGTAACCCAACAAAAGTCCGTGGACCTGGGTATCTAATTCGGCAAAGAAAACAATGGTCCTGAACCAATACTTATTTATCCACAAATGAATTGTAAAATACTGATACTCTCAACAGGAGCTACTCTTGAGTCAGCTCACACCAACAAAAAACTAATACATAAACAACTGTGCACCAAACAAAATTCTATTAAGGCCGTTTTTTCAAAAAACAAGGGCATTTATTTTATTTTACATATACATATAGCTCAATAAAAAGTCATCACATGATTCAAAAAGAGTCAAGAAAGTAAAAGAGAGAAAGGGTTGCTTCAAGGAGGAACGTGAAAGAATTTGGTGCTCAAGTGTAAAGAGGTTTTATAACAGGGAGAAATTCCTAAAAGAGTAAAGAGCATATATTTACACGATTCAAAATGGACCTGGTAATTAATAACCAGTCGTCAGAAACCTGGCCTATTACAGTATTACATGTATTATATTTATACAAATACTTTCCAAGGATTGGAGGAATATGTCTCCTTAAGGGGTGAGAGGGAGGGGGCCCACAGGGAACACAGGTCCAGGTTTCCAAAATGTAGGGGGTTGTGGTGTCGACGTTTCGACCCGACTTGAAGGCAGAAGAGAGAAATTTCTACCTCAGCCACGCGGGTCTTCCTCAGGACAGGGGGCCAGACGGGAGAGGGGTAACCCTCACAGTGTCATGGGTAATGCCCAGTGTTTAAACCCGCCTTATAAGTACGGTATGATGTCCAAAGAATGGGAGATAGAACCCCGCAATAATTGCGCGGTGTTAGTTTACAAAGAATAACCTGTGGAGATAGAGCCTACAGGTTCGGTGACCTCATCGGAAAGGATCGACTACTAACGGCGCACAAGCTTTGGGAGGTCGAGATAATTCCGACTACCTTTGAAATAATCTAATTATCGAATTCCTACCACGCATTCAATGCAGGCACTGGAGTTGAAGTAGAACAACAAGTTTATTAATCACTCACGAGCGGGACCACGTCCACACAACACTCTCAAGTATTGTAGGAGGAGGTACACTGAATTCACAAACCATCGTATGAAATATTACTACTCCAAACAAATATTCCAAAAGGAGAACAAATCTCCACATTACCTGCCTTCAGTCTTTGCAAAGAATGAATACCAAAACCAAACCAAAAAACCAAACCAAGCAAATCAAGAGTGCCGCTTCAGCGACCTTACCAAACAGAAGTCTCCAACTCCCACCTGCCGATCTCTGGTCGACCTAATGGTCACTGCAGAATACGCCAAAGAAAGCCCCAGTCGAGACCAGCCACCACCCGGAGGGTCAAATCGGAAAAACCGGAAAAGTCACGTCGGCCTGCAAAGACAAGGGTCTCCTCATGCACTGCGCATCCTCAGAAATATTTCTATCCTCCGTCGAGACCACTCCTTCGGACGGCCGCGTCTCCGATGGGGCCCCACGTGCTGGGCGCCAACTGTGGAAATGTACCCAAAAGTGAGCACACTGGTGCAGGGTCACCCTCTCGTCCACGGGTCCAAAGACTAACAAAAAGAGATCGGCACTGTAGTTGAAGTAGAACAACAAGTTTATTAATCACTCATGAGCGGGACCACGTCCACACAACACTCTCCAGTATTGTAGGAGGAGGTACACTGAATTCACAAACCATCGTCCTTATATGCAATTTTGTTGCAATGCAAGCATATGGACAGAAATGGAAAGAGCGAGTTTAGACACAGAAAATAGCTATCAGCAAACAAGGGCAGATGGATGACCACTTGGTCAGCAAATAAGAAAGGGGAGCGGGAATATTTATGGCAGCAGTAAACGGTCAATAGATAGCCTCTAAGACCAGGTGCACCTGCAGCTACAAACCCCCAGCACGTACATTGCTTAGCCATGTCGAAAGAGGTCAACTAAAGTTGATGACACAAGCAGGGTGAAAAGGCGAACAGCAGAGGACGAAAGAATTACGAAGGAATCGAAATGGACACCACAGCCAAAAATGGCTGTCGCTTATGCTAACGTAAAATATTACACGTTTCCACAGTCGACCCTTTTAGCATAAGCTAAGACATTTTCTTGTCCCTTCTAAGGGGTATGATATACATCGTGAATATCAATTAACATCATTTCACAAATTTCTCGTTCCATTGCTAAACGGGCATTTGCATTTTGAACATTCGTTTTAGATGGTACACAAGTAGTACAAGTGGAAATACAGAGGGAACAGAGCATTGGTCCACATTGTATGCATAAACAACAAGAGAAGATAATTGCAATAATTATGAATAGGGCCGACAATACTTTCAGACCCCATACAGAAAATAAGTTCCAGAACCATCCAGTCCAAGTCCATGTTCCTGGGTCTTGATTTATCTCAGTGGCTATTTTATGCAGTTTGGAAATGGCATCAAAAACAGAAGGGGCGTGGTCAGGGATAAACACACAACAGCTACTCCCGATAATGCGACATGCTCCACCACGATCAGCTAATATTACATCTAAAACCATTCTATTTTGCAAAGTCACAATTCTCGTGATTTGGAGTTCTTCTGTAATATTTCCAAGAGCCTTCGCTGTTTGATTAGTCACTGCCTCTACCACTCGTGTCAAGCGTCTTATTTTTCTACTATTCAAGGCCTCACCAACAAAGAAAAAGAGTCCCAAATTAAAGTCAACATATTGCTGTAATGCAGTGTCAGTTTGATCCACTTCATCATTATTTATTGTTCTTTTGAATCAGTTCAAGGAAATGTCATTAAACAATTTTTGATCTTTATGATAAGATGCAGGTGCTAAGAACACATAGCATATTCCAGACCATCCAATTGGTAGATAATAGTAACCTTTACTTCCACAAATGAAATAAGTGTTATGTGAGGATAGAAAACTGCTATTGTTCGTTCCAGTGATATTCAATACTGTAGTAAAGTCACTTTTACCACAGGGATACTGCCAAAACTGCTCACACAAAGATTTGCTTGGGCTCTAGTAACAGCGATAACAGGAGGCCCGTTACCCTTGGCCGTTCGAGTATTGGGAAAACGTAGCTTGCGGAGGAATTTCCTTTGCGATACTCCTCCATTTCCCATATAGTTCCTTTGGCTTGTGGGAGGCCTTCATCATCAGGGTAACAAACTTTATTTAACTGTGTATTAAGTCCTCCTACATCAGCTGGAGCAATATTACTAACCTCAGAGGCCCACAAAAGTGCGAACCAGGCTCTACAAGAGCCATTGTGTGAAAATGGCAGGGGAATGAGAGGCGTTCCTCCCTTCTTCTGATGGGCTGGCATCATTCCACATACCCAGCAGTTGGTAGTATTCGTAGCATTATGAGTATGATGCAACATTTGTATGAAAGTGTTATTGAGATATGACATTCGATGCTTCTTTTCATGATAGGGAAGAGTGAAGTAATAATGTTGCGTGGGGACAGGAGTAGTAGCAGGCAATACGTTTCGAGCCGGAGTTACTTCCTCCACAACCCACATTACCACAGCAATGATGACAGCAGTCAAAGTCAATCCAGTAATAAACATTGTGCAGCCGCTACAGATCTTTGCAGCATTTGATTTCTTCTCCTCAGGCATGTTCATCTCGTCGACAAACAGCAAAATAGATGATGCCCTAAGGTCCTGGGCAGGCGTTGGTTTCTTCACTAACGTTGAGACGAGTAGTCACTAAAAGGCTACCCCCCTTTGTAGTCAGTCTTTAACCACCCAGGACAGTGGCTCAAACAGTCTCTTTTTGCGATGAAGTGTCTTTTTTCCTGGATCGAAGCAGATATCTAGATGCACCAGGGATCGTATGGTCCGGGAAAACTTCCTCAGGCCCTCCAGGTGACGCAGCTCGTCCTCTCTTGGTAACCAGAATGTCGCGATGATCTGTCAGCACAGCAGGGCTCACGAAGGTATGCGGAATCTTTTGGCAGTGACTGGCGTGTACCCAGTTCTTCCTGTTGGTCACTCGCACTGCAGTTCTGGTAGCAAGGAGGACCTGCTCTGGGCCACGCCAGCGAGGTGCCAAGCAACTTGTCCGTTGAAACGATTTCGTAAGGACAAAATCTCCAGGCCCCAGATCATGACCATCACCCTGCGACCTGTCTGGAAGAGCTTCCTGCACCTGCTGATAAATAGAAGACAAGCTGTCAGTTAACTGGGACAAATAGTCACTCATCAACATGTGGGGAACATCATGTATAGGGCGAGGCTTAGGGACCCCCCAAATATTCATGGGCCTCCCAAAGACGATCTCATGTGGCGTAAGGCCAGATCGTGTATGTGGTATCGATCTAATAGAAAGCAAGGCTAGGGGCAGTGCATTGGGCCATTTCAAAGACATGGAAGCCTGTATTTTAGCCAATTTCAGTTTCAGGGTGGAGTTGTAACGCTCCACCAGGCCTGCTGACTGTGGGTGGAAAGCAGCATGAAATTTCTGCTTAATCCCCAACCCTTTCATGACATATTCTACAACTTGCCCAATAATTATTACAGCGCTCAAACTGAATGTAGTCCATTTGCAGGACCTCAAAAGGTGCAGATGGTGTCGCAAACCCTCCTGTTGGAGTTCGCGTTCCCTTTCTGGATTATACTGGAGACAGACCAGACAAGACTGGACTATCTTTTTAGCAGTGCCGGCAATATCAGGATGATCCCAAACTTGCATGAGTTGTTTTCCCATTGAGGATGCACCAACATGTGCCGGCCCATGTGCCATGTGAATCAAGGGGTATAAGTATGCTGTGGGTAACCTCCCTTTGGTCATATCTTTATTCCTCCAGCAGCCCTCATCATCCAGTGTTCCCTCCTTAGACCATTGGTCTAGTTCGTCAGCAGAGGCAGATTGTTGCATGTCCAGCACTTCCTGCCTGGCATCATGCCAACGTTCAGCTTGTGACTTAACCACATACGTAGAAGTGGTGCTTCGCTGCATTGCGGTCTCACGGGGGTGTGATCCGCAAAGGCATTACCTGCTCCTATTTTATCAGTCACTTTCTTGTGTGCACTACACTTAGTCTGGAGTTCCTAATACTGGTGCAGAGTAAAGAGCTTGGCGTAACTGTTGGAAGGCATTCTGATATTCAGCAGTCCATGGGAGGGGCATTGGAGTGTTTTTAGTCAAAAGGGCCAACAAAGGTTTAATAATGTGCGAAAAACTAGGGATCCGCTGCCTACAAAAAGAAGTAAGGCCAATCAGTGCACGGACATCCTTCTGAGTACGGGGCACAGGAGTATCTAAAATGGTCTGAATGCGATCTGGTGTGAGTGCATTTCCCTCCTTAGACAGGAGGTGACCTAAATAGGTAACCTGCCGTCTACAATATTGCAATTTCTTTCACGAGACTTTGTGATTATGGGAGGCAAGAAATGATAAAAAATAACAGTGTTCCTTCTTCACACTGCTCAGGGGTATCTGCAGCTAACAAGATGTCGTCAACGTACTGGATAAGGGCCACCCCTTTTGGTACAGGAAAGGAATCAAGCTGTCTTTTTAATGCCTGACTGTAAATACTAGGACTCTATGTATAGCCCTGTGGAGCTCTGCAGAACCGGAAGGATCTATTTTTCAGTGTGAATCCAAACAGATAACGGCTTTCAGGGTGAATGGGTATTGAGAAAAATGCGTTTTTGAAGTCGATCACCGAAAATGTAGTGGCAGTGGGAGGGACCATAGTGAGAAGGGTTGTGATATCAGAAACTACCGGATATTGGGGCACTACAATTTTATTAACCTCCCGCAAATCAATAATGATACTGTAAATTTTAGTGTCAGTGTCTTTTTTCAAAATAGGAAGGATAGGGCTATTGCAAGTATTATAGGGGACTTCTTCCACTACCCCCACTTTGATCAAATCCTGGACAATGTTTGCTAATGCTTCTTCACCTTTTCGGGATATTTTGTATTGGGGCAGTCGAGGCAATGAAACACCTTCCCTTACTTGGATTTGCATTGGTGGAATAACCATTTGACCCACATCAGTATCTGATCTAGCCCACACGGTACAAGGTAGGGACGCCAGAGCGGCATCCTCATTGATAAGACAGGATCTCTCAACCATTGGATAATTGTCATTCAAAATAACACGCACACCTTCCGGAGAACAACGTATTGTAGCACGAAAATATTTAAGCATATCGATACCCACAATGTTGTCCGGCGTGTTAGGGGAAAGCAAAAATGGACATGCTGCAGTGAATTTGTCAAGTCCGAATTCAAGTGGCTGTGAAAGTGGGCTAGATGAAGGTGTTCCATCGAACCCTATCGATGTTATCATTGTGCCGGACAGGGGAGCCCTAGGAACCAATCTTTTAGACAGAGCACTACGGGTAGCCCCTGTATCAACCAGAAACCGATCAGTAGATCCCAAGACATTTGCGTCAACATAAGGACCTATTTGATCTACTGCCACCTCAACCGGTCCCTTACCCCATCCTAGGCATCCCTATGCGTAATCGGAATCTGCAAGTGCATCAGCAGAATAATCAGACATTTGGTATTGATTTCGTCTATCAAAAGTATTAGAGTAATTTGGTCCTTGTTCAACTGCCTCAAACCTGGGACGAGCTCCTACACCTCCCCTGCTTCCTGAATTCCCTGGGCGTCCTCTCATACTTCCCCTTCCCCGCTGGTACTTCTGACCTCGCAAAAGAGGGCACTCAGAACGCCAATGCCCAGTGTCTTTACAATAGGCACACTGATCAGGAGACAAATTTGCTCGAGGAAGAGCGAGCGCTCCGGGTGTATACATTGCACGTCCGCCTATTCCACGTCCCCTATATGGTGGACCATATTCTTGAGCCATCATAACTTTTGTCTATAAGTCTTTAACCTTCTTATCCTCCCTGCCTTTCGCTTCCTGTTTCTGTCGCTCATAATATTGGGCCATGGTCAAAAGGGAAACTGGGGAAGACGTGGTCCAAGAACTCTCACTGGCCTTAAGGCGACTAGCTATTTCCGGTAACATATTAGCGACAAATTTGTCGACAAACAAATGTTTACCCGTGTCATCGGCCAGTGACTGGCCACTAAAATTATGGAATGTCTCCTCAAATCTAGAAAAGAAATCAGAAACTGACTCATCCATTTTCTGTTTACAGGACGCTAACGTAGTCCAATCTATTTTCTTAGGGGTATGAGAGTCTTCAACTTAGTCACAATAGCTTTAAGAAGATCTAATATCTCCTTCTGAGGTTTGTGCGCAGGCTCCCTTTCCGCATCTATTTCTTCTAAATGTTCCCAGGTATCACCAAATGCCACATTGTCATCTATTTTACGTATTGTTCTCCACATATCAGGGGAAAAATAAGCCCGAAGAACATATCGATATCTGGCAAGGTCATAGTGCAGGAGCTGATGGCTCCTTCCACCTCCTTATAGAAGGCGGCGGGATTTTTCCGAGGGGTCGGGCAAAGCAGCCTTAAGAGCCATAACATCTGCTCTACTCCAAGGAGTGTAAATCCAACTATATATAAAATATCCCTTTGCATCATGTGAAGTTTTATCATCATTTGTTCCTGCACCCTTCGGGGGAACATACAGGGGTGCGGCTTCACGCATTGGTTTCATAGTAACTTTATTACTGCCGAAATTGCCTTCTTTCACCGGAACATCTGTTTTCTCTGCCTGGGATTGAACTGCTTCTACTACTTTACTCTTTCTAGCTAATTCTTGCTCCTTACGTAAATGTAATGTTTCATTTCATAATTTAACTATTCGTCTAATCGTATCAGGTATATCTGAAAAAGGTAAGTCCCATCTACTAACCGCTTATAATCAACGCTCAGATCAGCTGGTTCTGTTTCGTCAGAAATATGCCGCCAACCATATATTACCTCCCAACAGAATTTTTCTACGAAATATAACTGGTCTATATCTTTCCAAGGTTGAACCATATTTATGAGGATCGTCGCTGTAGTAGTCTGACGAGCTTCCTCTTTAGCAGTGCTTTTTAATGTATCTTTTTCTGCTTTAGTGAAAGTAGAGCGAGTCTGTCGCCCAACTTGCTTGTCTTTATTTTTATCCTTTGAGGAAGAGAGCTCCTTATCAGAAGCCTCATCCTCAGGGGCACTTGGAGCGGGAAATTTATACGGGGTGGGGGTCGTTCTAATAGGATGCAATCATCCTGAGGCGTATTAAGTAGTGGATAGATAGGGCGCCTAATAGGATACTGGCCATTTATCGCTAATCGACGTTCTCTATCTTCCTTTTCTATTCTTTCCTTCATTTCTTTGTCTTTTAATTCCACCCATTTTTGATATATCGTCTTTCGCTGCTATTTCTTTGCTATAGCTTCCGCTCTCTTTGCTCTTTCTCGCACTTTATCCCACATACGTACACAATCAAACATATCCTGTATACTCTTTGTTTTAAATAAACACTGTTCTACATACTGAACTTTTTTTAGAATCGAATGGCCCATTCACTGGCCATTGTAAATCGGACTCTTTCTTTGTGTATTTGTTCCACAATGAACCGTACATTATGGGACAAATACCATATTTAATATACATCTCTCTATTTGGCGTCCCTTCTGGAGGAGCCGGCTGACTTTGTTCTAAAGCATTCTTGGTAGCACAAGAGCAGCAACACCACTTACGGTGTGTGCTGAGAACAGGCATGTTTTCACAAGTATATGTGAAATATTACTACTCCAAACAAATATTCCAAAAGGAGAACAAATCTCCACATTACCTGCCTTCAGTCTTTGCAAAGAATGAATACCAAAACCAAACCAAAAAACCAAACCAAGCAAATCAAGAGTGCCGCTTCAGCGACCTTACCAAACAGAAGTCTCCAACTCCCACCTGCCGAACTCTGGTCGACCTAATGGTCACTGCAGAATACGCCAAAGAAAGCCCCAGTCGAGACCAACCACCACCCGGAGGGTCAAATCGGGAAAACCGGAAAAGTCACGTCGGCCTGCAAAGACAAGGGTCTCCTCATGCACTGCGCATCCTCAGAAATATTTCTATCCTCCGTCGAGACCACTCCTTCGGACGGCCGCGTCTCCGATGGGGCCCCACGTGCTGGGCGCCAACTGTGGAAATGTACCCAAAAGTGAGCACACTGGTGCAGGGTCACCCTCTCGTCCACGGGTCCAAAGACTAACAAAAAGAGATCGGCACTGTAGTTGAAGTAGAACAACAAGTTTATTAATCACTCATGAGCGGGACCACGTCCACACAACACTCTCCAGTATTGTAGGAGGAGGTACACTGAATTCACAAACCATCGTCCTTATATGCAATTTTGTTGCAATGCAAGCATATGGACAGAAATGGAAAGAGCGAGTTTAGACACAGAAAATAGCTATCAGCAAACAAGGGCAGATGGATGACCACTTGGTCAGCAAATAAGAAAGGGGAGCGGGAATATTTATGGCAGCAGTAAACGGTCAATAGATAGCCTCTAAGACCAGGTGCACCTGCAGCTACAAACCCCCAGCACGTACATTGCTTAGCCATGTCGAAAGAGGTCAACTAAAGTTGATGACACAAGCAGGGTGAAAAGGCGAACAGCAGAGGACGAAAGAATTACGAAGGAATCGAAATGGACACCACAGCCAAAAATGGCTGTCGCTATGCTAACGTAAAATATTACACGTTTCCACAGTCGACCCTTTTAGCATAAGCTAAGACATTTTCTTGTCCCTTCTAAGGGGTATGATATACATCGTGAATATCAATTAACATCATTTCACAAATTTCTCGTTCCATTGCTAAACGGGCATTTGCATTTTGAACATTCGTTTTAGATGGTACACAAGTAGTACAAGTGGAAATACAGAGGGAACAGAGCATTGGTCCACATTGTATGCATAAACAACAAGAGAAGATAATTGCAATAATTATGAATAGGGCAGACAATACTTTCAGACCCCATACAGAAAATAAGTTCCAGAACCATCCAGTCCAAGTCCATGTTCCTGGGTCTTGATTTATCTCAGTGGCTATTTTATGCAGTTTGGAAATGGCATCAAAAACAGAAGGGCGTGGTCAGGGATAAACACACAACAGCTACTCCCGATAATGCGACATGCTCCACCACGATCAGCTAATATTACATCTAAAACCATTCTATTTTGCAAAGTCACAATTCTCGTGATTTGGAGTTATTCTGTAATATTTCCAAGAGCCATCGCTGTTTGATTAGTCACTGCCTCTACCACTCGTGTCAAGCGTCTTATTTTTCTACTATTCAAGGCCTCACCAACAAAGAAAAAGAGTCCCAAATTAAAGTCAACATATTGCTGTAATGCAGTGTCAGTTTGATCCACTTCATCATTATTTATTGTTCTTTTGAATCAGTTCAAGGAAATGTCATTAAACAATTTTTGATCTTTATGATAAGATGCAGGTGCTAAGAACACATAGCATATTCCAGACCATCCAATTGGTAGATAATAGTAACCTTTACTTCCACAAATGAAATAAGTGTTATGTGAGGATAGAAAACTGCTATTGTTCGTTCCAGTGATATTCAATACTGTAGTAAAGTCACTTTTACCACAGGGATACTGCCAAAACTGCTCACACAAAGATTTGCTTGGGCTCTAGTAACAGCGATAACAGGAGGCCCGTTACCCTTGGCCGTTCGAGTATTGGGAAAAACGTAGCTTGCGGAGGAATTTCCTTTGCGATACTCCTCCATTTCCCATATAGTTCCTTTGGCTTGTGGGAGGCCTTCATCATCAGGGTAACAAACTTTATTTAACTGTGTATTAAGTCCTCCTACATCAGCTGGAGCAATATTACTAACCTCAGAGGCCCACAAAAGTGCGAACCAGGCTCTACAAGAGCCATTGTGTGAAAATGGCAGGGGAATGAGAGGCGTTCCTCCCTTCTTCTGATGGGCTGGCATCATTCCACATACCCAGCAGTTGGTAGTATTCGTAGCATTATGAGTATGATGCAACATTTGTATGAAAGTGTTATTGAGATATGACATTCGATGCTTCTTTTAATGATAGGGAAGAGTGAAGTAATAATGTTGCGTGGGGACAGGAGTAGTTTCGAGCCGGAGTTACTTCCTCCACAACCCACATTACCACAGCAATGATGACAGCAGTCAAAGTCAATCCAGTAATAAACATTGTGCAGCCGCTACAGATCTTTGCAGCATTTGATTTCTTCTCCTCAGGCATGTTCATCTCGTCGACAAACAGCAAAATAGATGATGCCCTAAGGTCCTGGGCAGGCGTTGGTTTCTTCACTAACGTTGAGACGAGTAGTCACTAAAAGGCTACCCCCCTTTGTAGTCAGTCTTTAACCACCCAGGACAGTGGCTCAAACAGTCTCTTTTTGCGATGAAGTGTCTTTTTTCCTGGATCGAAGCAGATATCTAGATGCACCAGGGATCGTATGGTCCGGGAAAACTTCCTCAGGCCCTCCAGGTGATGCAGCTCGTCCTCTCTTGGTAACCAGAATGTCGCGATGATCTGTCAGCACAGCAGGGCTCACGAAGGTATGCGGAATCTTTTGGCAGTGGCTGGCGTGTACCCAGTTCTTCCTGTTGGTCACTCGCACTGCAGTTCTGGTAGCAAGGAGGACCTGCTCTGGGCCACGCCAGCGAGGTGCCAAGCAACTTGTCCGTTGAAACGATTTCGTAAGGACAAAATCTCCAGGCCCCAGATCATGACCATCACCCTGCGACCTGTCTGGAAGAGCTTCCTGCACCTGCTGATAAATAGAAGACAAGCTGTCAGTTAACTGGGACAAATAGTCACTCATCAACATGTGGGGAACATCATGTATAGGGCGAGGCTTAGGGACCCCCCAAATATTCATGGGCCTCCCAAAGACGATCTCATGTGGCGTAAGGCCAGATCGTGTATGTGGTATCGATCTGATAGAAAGCAAGGCTACGGGCAGTGCATTGGGCCATTTCAAAGACATGGAAGCCTGTATTTTAGCCAATTTCAGTTTCAGGGTGGAGTTGTAACGCTCCACCAGGCCTGCTGACTGTGGGTGGAAAGCAGCATGAAATTTCTGCTTAATCCCCAACCCTTTCATGACATATTCTACAACTTGCCCAATAATTATTACAGCCCTCAAACTGAATGTAGTCCATTTGCAGGACCTCAAAAGGTGCAGATGGTGTCGCAAACCCTCCTGTTGGAGTTCGCGTTCCCTTTCTGGATTATACTGGAGACAGACCAGACAAGACTGGACTATCTTTTTAGCAGTGCCGGCAATATCAGGATAATCCCAAACTTGCATGAGTTGTTTTCCCATTGAGGATGCACCAACATGTGCCAGCCCATGTGCCATGTGAATCAAGGGGTATAAGTATGCTGTGGGTAACCTCCCTTTGGTCATATCTTTATTCCTCCAGCAGCCCTCATCATCCAGTGTTCCCTCCTTAGACCATTGGTCTAGTTCGTCAGCAGAGGCAGATTGTTGCATGTCCAGCACTTCCTGCCTGGCATCATGCCAACGTTCAGCTTGTGACTTAACCACATACGTAGAAGTGGTGCTTCGCTGCATTGCGGTCTCACGGGGGTGTGATCCGCAAAGGCATTACCTGCTCCTATTTTATCAGTCACTTTCTTGTGTGCACTACACTTAGTCTGGAGTTCCTAATACTGGTGCAGAGTAAAGAGCTTGGCGTAACTGTTGGAAGGCATTCTGATATTCAGCAGTCCATGGGAGGGGCATTGGAGTGTTTTTAGTCAAAAGGGCCAACAAAGGTTTAATAATGTGCGAAAAACTAGGGATCCGCTGCCTACAAAAAGAAGTAAGGCCAATCAGTGCACGGACATCCTTCTGAGTACGGGGCACAGGAGTATCTAAAATGGTCTGAATGCGATCTGGTGTGAGTGCATGTCCCTCCTTAGACAGGAGGTGACCTAAATAGGTAACCTGCCGTCTACAATATTGCAATTTCTTTCACAAGACTTTGTGATTATGGGAGGCAAGAAATGATAAAAAATAACAGTGTTCCTTCTTCACACTGCTCAGGGGTATCTGCAGCTAACAAGATGTCGTCAACGTACTGGATAAGGGCCACCCCTTTTGGTACAGGAAAGGAATCAAGCTGTCTTTTTAATGCCTGACTGTAAATGCTAGGACTCTATGTATAGCCCTGTGGAGCTCTGCAGAACCGGAAGGATCTATTTTTCAGTGTGAATCCAAACAGATAACGGCTTTCAGGGTGAATGGGTATTGAGAAAAATGCGTTTTTGAAGTCGATCACCGAAAATGTAGTGGCAGTGGGAGGGACCATAGTGAGAAGGGTTGTGATATCAGAAACTACCGGATATTGGGGCACTACAATTTTATTAACCTCCCGCAAATCAATAATGATACTGTAAATTTTAGTGTCAGTGTCTTTTTTCAAAATAGGAAGGATAGGGCTATTGCAAGTATTATAGGGGACTTCTTCCACTACCCCCACTTTGATCAAATCCTGGACAATGTTTGCTAATGCTTCTTCACCTTTTCGGGATATTTTGTATTGGGGCAGTCGAGGCAATGAAACACCTTCCCTTACTTGGATTTGCATTGGTGGAATAACCATTTGACCCACATCAGTATCTGATCTAGCCCACACGGTACAAGGTAGGGACGCCAGAGCGGCATCCTCATTGATAAGACAGGATCTCTCAACCATTGGATAATTGTCATTCAAAATAACACGCACACCTTCCGGAGAACAACGTATTGTAGCACGAAAATATTTAAGCATATCGATACCCACAATGTTGTCCGGCGTGTTAGGGGAAAGCAAAAATGGACATGCTGCAGTGAATTTGTCAAGTCCGAATTCAAGTGGCTGTGAAAGTGGGCTAGATGTAGGTGTTCCATCGAACCCTATCGATGTTATCATTGTGCCGGACAGGGGAGCCCTAGGAACCAATCTTTTAGACAGAGCACTACGGGTAGCCCCTGTATCAACCAGAAACCGATCAGTAGATCCCAAGACATTTGCGTCAACATAAGGACCTATTTGATCTACTGCCACCTCAACCGGTCCCTTACCCCATCCTAGGCATCCCTATGCGTAATCGGAATCTGCAAGTGCATCAGCAGAATAATCAGACATTTGGTATTGATTTCGTCTATCAAAAGTATTAGAGTAATTTGGTCCTTGTTCAACTGCCTCAAACCTGGGACGAGCTCCTACACCTCCCCTGCTTCCTGAATTCCCTGGGCGTCCTCTCATACTTCCCCTTCCCCGCTGGTACTGCTGACCTCGCAAAAGAGGGCACTCAGAACGCCAATGCCCAGTGTCTTTACAATAGGCACACTGATCAGGAGACAAATTTGCTCGAGGAAGAGCGAGCGCTCCGGGTGTATACATTGCACGTCCGCCTATTCCACGTCCCCTATATGGTGGACCATATACTTGAGCCATCATAACTTTTGTCTATAAGTCTTTAACCTTCTTATCCTCCCTGCCTTTCGCTTCCTGTTTCTGTCGCTCATAATATTGGGCCATGGTCAAAAGGGAAACTGGGGAAGACGTGGTCCAAGAACTCTCACTGGCCTTAAGGCGACTAGCTATTTCCGGTAACATATTAGCGACAAATTTGTCGACAAACAAATGTTTACCCGTGTCATCGGCCAGTGACTGGCCACTAAAATTATGGAATGTCTCCTCAAATCTAGAAAAGAAATCAGAAACTGACTCATCCATTTTCTGTTTACAGGACGCTAACGTAGTCCAATCTATTTTCTTAGGGGTATGAGAGTCTTCAACTTAGTCACAATAGCTTTAAGAAGATCTAATATCTCCTTCTGAGGTTTGTGCGCAGGCTCCCTTTCCGCATCTATTTCTTCTAAATGTTCCCAGGTATCACCAAATGCCACATTGTCATCTATTTTACGTATTGTTCTCCACATATCAGGGGGAAAAATAAGCCCGAAGAACATATCGATATCTGGCAAGGTCATAGTGCAGGAGCTGATGGCTCCTTCCACCTCCTTATAGAAGGCGACGGGATTTTTCCGAGGGGTCGGGCAAAGCAGCCTTAAGAGCCATAACATCTGCTCTACCCCAAGGAGTGTAAATCCAACTATATATAAAATATCCCTTTGCATCATGTGAAGTTTTATCATCATTTGTTCCTGCACCCTTCGGGGGAACATACAGGGGTGCGGCTTCACGCATTGGTTTCATAGTAACTTTATTACTGCCGAAATTGCCTTCTTTCACCGGAACATCTGTTTTCTCTGCCTGGGATTGAACTGCTTCTACTACTTTACTCTTTCTAGCTAATTCTTGCTCCTTACGTAAATGTAATGTTTCATTTCATAATTTAACTATTCGTCTAATCGTATCAGGTATATCTGAAAAAGGTAAGTCCCATCTACTAACCGCTTATAATCAACGCTCAGATCAGCTGGTTCTGTTTCGTCAGAAATATGCCGCCAACCATATATTACCTCCCAACAGAATTTTTCTACGAAATATAACTGGTCTATATCTTTCCAAGGTTGAACCATATTTATGAGGATCGTCGCTGTAGTAGTCTGACGAGCTTCCTCTTTAGCAGTGCTTTTTAATGTATCTTTTTCTGCTTTAGTGAAAGTAGAGCGAGTCTGTCGCCCAACTTGCTTGTCTTTATTTTTATCCTTTGAGGAAGAGAGCTCCTTATCAGAAGCCTCATCCTCAGGGGCACTTGGAGCGGGAAATTTATACGGGGGTGGGAGTCGTTCTAATAGGATGCAATCATCCTGAGGCGTATTAAGTAGTGGATAGATAGGGCGCCTAATAGGATACTGGCCATTTATCGCTAATCGACGTTCTCTATCTTCCTTTTCTATTCTTTCCTTCATTTCTTTGTCTTTTAATTCCACCCATTTTTGATATATCGTCTTTCGCTGCTATTTCTTTGCTATAGCTTCCGCTCTCTTTGCTCTTTCTCGCACTTTATCCCACATACGTACACAATCAAACATATCCTGTATACTCTTTGTTTTAAATAAACACTGTTCTACATACTGAACTTTTTTAGAATCGAATGACCCATTCACTGGCCATTGTAAATCGGACTCTTTCTTTGTGTATTTGTTCCACAATGAACCGTACATTATGGGACAAATACCATATTTAATATACATCTCTCTATTTGGCGTCCCTTCTGGAGGAGCCGGCTGACTTTGTTCTAAAGCATTCTTGGTAGCACAAGAGCAGCAACACCACTTACGGTGTGTGCTGAGAACAGGCATGTTTTCACAAGTATATGTGAAATATTACTACTCCAAACAAATATTCCAAAAGGAGAACAAATCTCCACATTACCTGCCTTCAGTCTTTGCAAAGAATGAATACCAAAACCAAACCAAAAAACCAAACCAAGCAAATCAAGAGTGCCGCTTCAGCGACCTTACCAAACAGAAGTCTCCAACTCCCACCTGCCGAACTCTGGTCGACCTAATGGTCACTGCAGAATACGCCAAAGAAAGCCCCAGTCGAGACCAACCACCACCCGGAGGGTCAAATCGGGAAAACCGGAAAAGTCACGTCGGCCTGCAAAGACAAGGGTCTCCTCATGCACTGCGCATCCTCAGAAATATTTCTATCCTCCGTCGAGACCACTCCTTCGGACGGCCGCGTCTCCGATGGGGCCCCACGTGCTGGGCGCCAACTGTGGAAATGTACCCAAAAGTGAGCACACTGGTGCAGGGTCACCCTCTCGTCCACGGGTCCAAAGACTAACAAAAAGAGATCGGCACTGTAGTTGAAGTAGAACAACAAGTTTATTAATCACTCATGAGCGGGACCACGTCCACACAACACTCTCCAGTATTGTAGGAGGAGGTACACTGAATTCACAAACCATCGTCCTTATATGCAATTTTGTTGCAATGCAAGCATATGGACAGAAATGGAAAGAGCGAGTTTAGACACAGAAAATAGCTATCAGCAAACAAGGGCAGATGGATGACCACTTGGTCAGCAAATAAGAAAGGGGAGCAGGAATATTTATGGCAGCAGTAAACGGTCAATAGATAGCCTCTAAGACCAGGTGCACCTGCAGCTACAAACCCCCCAGCACGTACATTGCTTAGCCATGTCGAAAGAGGTCAACTAAAGTTGATGACACAAGCAGGGTGAAAAGGCGAACAGCAGAGGACGAAAGAATTACGAAGGAATCGAAATGGACACCACAGCCAAAAATGGCTGTCGCTTATGCTAACGTAAAATATTACACGTTTCCACAGTCGACCCTTTTAGCATAAGCTAAGACATTTTCTTGTCCCTTCTAAGGGGTATGATATACATCGTGAATATCAATTAACATCATTTCACAAATTTCTCGTTCCATTGCTAAACGGGCATTTGCATTTTGAACATTCGTTTTAGATGGTACACAAGTAGTACAAGTGGAAATACAGAGGGAACAGAGCATTGGTCCACATTGTATGCATAAACAACAAGAGAAGATAATTGCAATAATTATGAATAGGGCCGACAATACTTTCAGACCCCATACAGAAAATAAGTTCCAGAACCATCCAGTCCAAGTCCATGTTCCTGGGTCTTGATTTATCTCAGTGGCTATTTTATGCAGTTTGGAAATGGCATCAAAAACAGAAGGGGCGTGGTCAGGGATAAACACACAACAGCTACTCCCGATAATGCGACATGCTCCACCACGATCAGCTAATATTACATCTAAAACCATTCTATTTTGCAAAGTCACAATTCTTGTGATTTGGAGTTCTTCTGTAATATTTCCAAGAGCCATCGCTGTTTGATTAGTCACTACCTCTACCACTCGTGTCAAGCGTCTTATTTTTCTACTATTCAAGGCCTCACCAACAAAGAAAAAGAGTCCCAAATTAAAGTCAACATATTGCTGTAATGCAGTGTCAATTTGATCCACTTCATCATTATTTATTGTTCTTTTGAATCAGTTCAAGGAAATGTCATTAAACAATTTTTGATCTTTATGATAAGATGCAGGTGCTAAGAACACATAGCATATTCCAGACCATCCAATTGGTAGATAATAGTAACCTTTACTTCCACAAATGAAATAAGTGTTATGTGAGGATAGAAAACTGCTATTGTTCGTTCCAGTGATATTCAATACTGTAGTAAAGTCACTTTTACCACAGGGATACTGCCAAAACTGCTCACACAAAGATTTGCTTGGGCTCTAGTAACAGCGATAACAGGAGGCCCGTTACCCTTGGCCGTTCGAGTATTGGGAAAAACGTAGCTTGCGGAGGAATTTCCTTTGCGATACTCCTCCATTTCCCATATAGTTCCTTTGGCTTGTGGGAGGCCTTCATCATCAGGGTAACAAACTTTATTTAACTGTGTATTAAGTCCTCCTACATCAGCTGGAGCAATATTACTAACCTCAGAGGCCCACAAAAGTGCGAACCAGGCTCTACAAGAGCCATTGTGTGAAAATGGCAGGGGAATGAGAGGCGTTCCTCCCTTCTTCTGATGGGCTGGCATCATTCCACATACCCAGCAGTTGGTAGTATTCGTAGCATTATGAGTATGATGCAACATTTGTATGAAAGTGTTATTGAGATATGACATTCGATGCTTCTTTTCATGATAGGGAAGAGTGAAGTAATAATGTTGCGTGGGGACAGGAGTAGTAGCAGGCAATAAGTTTCGAGCCGGAGTTACTTCCTCCACAACCCACATTACCACAGCAATGATGACAGCAGTCAAAGTCAATCCAGTAATAAACATTGTGCAGCCGCTACAGATCTTTGCAGCATTTGATTTCTTCTCCTCAGGCATGTTCATCTCGTCGACAAACAGCAAAATAGATGATGCCCTAAGGTCCTGGGCAGGCGTTGGTTTCTTCACTAACGTTGAGACGAGTAGTCACTAAAAGGCTACCCCCCTTTGTAGTCAGTCTTTAACCACCCAGGACAGTGGCTCAAACAGTCTCTTTTTGCGATGAAGTGTCTTTTTTCCTGGATCGAAGCAGATATCTAGATGCACCAGGGATCGTATGGTCCGGGAAAACTTCCTCAGGCCCTCCAGGTGACGCAGCTCGTCCTCTCTTGGTAACCAGAATGTCGTGATGATCTGTCAGCACAGCAGGGCTCACGAAGGTATGCGGAATCTTTTGGCAGTGGCTGGCGTGTACCCAGTTCTTCCTGTTGGTCACTCGCACTGCAGTTCTGGTAGCAAGGAGGACCTGCTCTGGGCCACGCCAGCGAGGTGCCAAGCAACTTGTCCGTTGAAACGATTTCGTAAGGACAAAATCTCCAGGCCCCAGATCATGACCATCACCCTGCGACCTGTCTGGAAGAGCTTCCTGCACCTGCTGATAAATAGAAGACAAGCTGTCAGTTAACTGGGACAAATAGTCACTCATCAACATGTGGGGAACATCATGTATAGGGCGAGGCTTAGGGACCCCCCAAATATTCATGGGCCTCCCAAAGACGATCTCATGTGGCGTAAGGCCAGATCGTGTATGTGGTATCGATCTGATAGAAAGCAAGGCTAGGGGCAGTGCATTGGGCCATTTCAAAGACATGGAAGCCTGTATTTTAGCCAATTTCAGTTTCAGGGTGGAGTTGTAACGCTCCACCAGGCCTGCTGACTGTGGGTGGAAAGCAGCATGACATTTCTGCTTAATCCCCAACCCTTTCATGACATATTCTACAACTTGCCCAATAATTATTACAGCCCTCAAACTGAATGTAGTCCATTTGCAGGACCTCAAAAGGTGCAGATGGTGTCGCAAACCCTCCTGTTGGAGTTCGCGTTCCCTTTCTGGATTATACTGGAGACAGACCAGACAAGACTGGACTATCTTTTTAGCAGTGCCGGCAATATCAGGATAATCCCAAACTTGCATGAGTTGTTTTCCCATTGAGGATGCACCAACATGTGCCGGCCCATGTGCCATGTGAATCAAGGGGTATAAGTATGCTGTGGGTAACCTCCCTTTGGTCATATCTTTATTCCTCCAGCAGCCCTCATCATCCAGTGTTCCCTCCTTAGACCATTGGTCTAGTTCGTCAGCAGAGGCAGATTGTTGCATGTCCAGCACTTCCTGCCTGGCATCATGCCAACGTTCAGCTTGTGACTTAACCACATACGTAGAAGTGGTGCTTCGCTGCATTGCGGTCTCACGGGGGTGTGATCCGCAAAGGCATTACCTGCTCCTATTTTATCAGTCACTTTCTTGTGTGCACTACACTTAGTCTGGAGTTCCTAATACTGGTGCAGAGTAAAGAGCTTGGCGTAACTGTTGGAAGGCATTCTGATATTCAGCAGTCCATGGGAGGGGCATTGGAGTGTTTTTAGTCAAAAGGGCCAACAAAGGTTTAATAATGTGCGAAAAACTAGGGATCCGCTGCCTACAAAAAGAAGTAAAGCCAATCAGTGCACGGACATCCTTCTGAGTACGGGGCACAGGAGTATCTAAAATGGTCTGAATGCGATCTGGTGTGAGTGCATGTCCCTCCTTAGACAGGAGGTGACCTAAGTAGGTAACCTGCCGTCCACAATATTGCAATTTCTTTCACGAGACTTTGTGATTATGGGAGGCAAGAAATGATAAAAAATAACAGTGTTCCTTCTTCACACTGCTCAGGGGTATCTGCAGCTAACAAGATGTCGTCAACGTACTGGATAAGGGCCACCCCTTTTGGTACAGGAAAGGAATCAAGCTGTCTTTTTAATGCCTGACTGTAAATGCTAGGACTCTATGTATAGCCCTGTTGAGCTCTGCAGAACCGGAAGGATCTATTTTTCAGTGTGAATCCAAACAGATAACGGCTTTCAGGGTGAATGGGTATTGAGAAAAATGCGTTTTTGAAGTCGATCACCGAAAATGTAGTGGCAGTGGGAGGGACCATAGTGAGAAGGGTTGTGATATCAGAAACTACCGGATATTGGGGCACTACAATTTTATTAACCTCCCGCAAATCAATAATGATACTGTAAATTTTAGTGTCAGTGTCTTTTTTCAAAATAGGAAGGATAGGGCTATTGCAAGTATTATAGGGGACTTCTTCCACTACCCCCACTTTGATCAAATCCTGGACAATGTTTGCTAATGCTTCTTCACCTTTTCGGGATATTTTGTATTGGGGCAGTCGAGGCAATGAAACACCTTCCCTTACTTGGATTTGCATTGGTGGAATAACCATTTGACCCACATCAGTATCTGATCTAGCCCACACGGTACAAGGTAGGGACGCCAGAGCGGCATCCTCATTGATAAGACAGGATCTCTCAACCATTGGATAATTGTCATTCAAAATAACACGCACACCTTCCGGAGAACAACGTATTGTAGCACGAAAATATTTAAGCATATCGATACCCACAATGTTGTCCGGCGTGTTAGGGGAAAGCAAAAATGGACATGCTGCAGTGAATTTGTCAAGTCCGAATTCAAGTGGCTGTCAAAGTGGGCTAGATGTAGGTGTTCCATCGAACCCTATCGATGTTATCATTGTGCCGGACAGGGGAGCCCTAGGAACCAATCTTTTAGACAGAGCACTACGGGTAGCCCCTGTATCAACCAGAAACCGATCAGTAGATCCCAAGACATTTGCGTCAACATAAGGACCTATTTGATCTACTGCCACCTCAACCGGTCCCTTACCCCATCCTAGGCATCCCTATGCGTAATCGGAATCTGCAAGTGCATCAGCAGAATAATCAGACATTTGGTATTGATTTCGTCTATCAAAAGTATTAGAGTAATTTGGTCCTTGTTCAACTGCCTCAAACCTGGGACGAGCTCCTACACCTCCCCTGCTTCCTGAATTCCCTGGGCGTCCTCTCATACTTCCCCTTCCCCGCTGGTACTGCTGACCTCGCAAAGAGGGCACTCAGAACGCCAATGCCCAGTGTCTTTACAATAGGCACACTGATCAGGAGACAAATTTGCTCGAGGAAGAGCGAGCGCTCCGGGTGTATACATTGCACGTCCGCCTATTCCACGTCCCCTATATGGTGGACCATATACTTGAGCCATCATAACTTTTGTCTATAAGTCTTTAACCTTCTTATCCTCCCTGCCTTTCGCTTCCTGTTTCTGTCGCTCATAATATTGGGCCATGGTCAAAAGGGAAACTGGGGAAGACGTGGTCCAAGAACTCTCACTGGCCTTAAGGCGACTAGCTATTTCCGGTAACATATTAGCGACAAATTTGTCGACAAACAAATGTTTACCCGTGTCATCGGCCAGTGACTGGCCACTAAAATTATGGAATGTCTCCTCAAATCTAGAAAAGAAATCAGAAACTGACTCATCCATTTTCTGTTTACAGGACGCTAACGTAGTCCAATCTATTTTCTTAGGGGTATGAGAGTCTTCAACTTAGTCACAATAGCTTTAAGAAGATCTAATATCTCCTTCTGAGGTTTGTGCGCAGGCTCCCTTTCCGCATCTATTTCTTCTAAATGTTCCCAGGTATCACCAAATGCCACATTGTCATCTATTTTACGTATTGTTCTCCCCATATCAGGGGGAAAAATAAGCCCGAAGAACATATCGATATCTGGCAAGGTCATAGTGCAGGAGCTGATGGCTCCTTCCACCTCCTTATAGAAGGCGGCGGGATTTTTCCGAGGGGTCGGGCAAAGCAGCCTTAAGAGCCATAACATCTGCTCTACTCCAAGGAGTGTAAATCCAACTATATATAAAATATCCCTTTGCATCATGTGAAGTTTTATCATCATTTGTTCCTGCACCCTTCGGGGGAACATACAGGGGTGCGGCTTCACGCATTGGTTTCATAGTAACTTTATTACTGCCGAAATTGCCTTCTTTCACCGGAACATCTGTTTTCTCTGCCTGGGATTGAACTGCTTCTACTACTTTACTCTTTCTAGCTAATTCTTGCTCCTTACGTAAATGTAATGTTTCATTTCATAATTTAACTATTCGTCTAATCGTATCAGGTATATCTGAAAAAGGTAAGTCCCATCTACTAACCGCTTATAATCAACGCTCAGATCAGCTGGTTCTGTTTCGTCAGAAATATGCCGCCAACCATATATTACCTCCCAACAGAATTTTTCTACGAAATATAACTGGTCTATATCTTTCCAAGGTTGAACCATATTTATGAGGATCGTCGCTGTAGTAGTCTGACGAGCTTCCTCTTTAGCAGTGCTTTTTAATGTATCTTTTTCTGCTTTAGTGAAAGTAGAGCGAGTCTGTCGCCCAACTTGCTTGTCTTTATTTTTATCCTTTGAGGAAGAGAGCTCCTTATCAGAAGCCTCATCCTCAGGGGCACTTGGAGCGGGAAATTTATACGGGGGTGGGGGTCGTTCTAATAGGATGCAATCATCCTGAGGCGTATTAAGTAGTGGATAGATAGGGCGCATAATAGGATACTGGCCATTTATCGCTAATCGACGTTCTCTATCTTCCTTTTCTATTCTTTCCTTCATTTCTTTGTCTTTTAATTCCACCCATTTTTGATATATCGTCTTTCGCTGCTATTTCTTTGCTATAGCTTCCGCTCTCTTTGCTCTTTCTCGCACTTTATCCCACATACGTACACAATCAAACATATCCTGTATACTCTTTGTTTTAAATAAACACTGTTCTACATACTGAACTTTTTTAGAATCGAATGACCCATTCACTGGCCATTGTAAATCGGACTCTTTCTTTGTGTATTTGTTCCACAATGAACCGTACATTATGGGACAAATACCATATTTAATATACATCTCTCTATTTGGCGTCCCTTCTGGAGGAGCCGGCTGACTTTGTTCTAAAGCATTCTTGGTAGCACAAGAGCAGCAACACCACTTACGGTGTGTGCTGAGAACAGGCATGTTTTCACAAGTATATGTGAAATATTACTACTCCAAACAAATATTCCAAAAGGAGAACAAATCTCCACATTACCTGCCTTCAGTCTTTGCAAAGAATGAATACCAAAACCAAACCAAAAAACCAAACCAAGCAAATCAAGAGTGCCGCTTCAGCGACCTTACCAAACAGAAGTCTCCAACTCCCACCTGCCGAACTCTGGTCGACCTAATGGTCACTGCAGAATACGCCAAAGAAAGCCCCAGTCGAGACCAACCACCACCCGGAGGGTCAAATCGGGAAAACCGGAAAAGTCACGTCGGCCTGCAAAGACAAGGGTCTCCTCATGCACTGCGCATCCTCAGAAATATTTCTATCCTCCGTCGAGACCACTCCTTCGGACGGCCGCGTCTCCGATGGGGCCCCACGTGCTGGGCGCCAACTGTGGAAATGTACCCAAAAGTGAGCACACTGGTGCAGGGTCACCCTCTCGTCCACGGGTCCAAAGACTAACAAAAAGAGATCGGCACTGTAGTTGAAGTAGAACAACAAGTTTATTAATCACTCATGAGCGGGACCACGTCCACACAACACTCTCCAGTATTGTAGGAGGAGGTACACTGAATTCACAAACCATCGTCCTTATATGCAATTTTGTTGCAATGCAAGCATATGCACAGAAATGGAAAGAGCGAGTTTAGACACAGAAAATAGCTATCAGCAAACAAGGGCAGATGGATGACCACTTGGTCAGCAAATAAGAAAGGGGAGCAGGAATATTTATGGCAGCAGTAAACGGTCAATAGATAGCCTCTAAGACCAGGTGCACCTGCAGCTACAAACCCCCCAGCACGTACATTGCTTAGCCATGTCGAAAGAGGTCAACTAAAGTTGATGACACAAGCAGGGTGAAAAGGCGAACAGCAGAGGACGAAAGAATTACGAAGGAATCGAAATGGACACCACAGCCAAAAATGGCTGTCGCTTATGCTAACGTAAAATATTACACGTTTCCACAGTCGACCCTTTTAGCATAAGCTAAGACATTTTCTTGTCCCTTCTAAGGGGTATGATATACATCGTGAATATCAATTAACATCATTTCACAAATTTCTCGTTCCATTGCTAAACGGGCATTTGCATTTTGAACATTCGTTTTAGATGGTACACAAGTAGTACAAGTGGAAATACAGAGGGAACAGAGCATTGGTCCACATTGTATGCATAAACAACAAGAGAAGATAATTGCAATAATTATGAATAGGGCCGACAATACTTTCAGACCCCATACAGAAAATAAGTTCCAGAACCATCCAGTCCAAGTCCATGTTCCTGGGTCTTGATTTATCTCAGTGGCTATTTTATGCAGTTTGGAAATGGCATCAAAAACAGAAGGGCGTGGTCAGGGATAAACACACAACAGCTACTCCCGATAATGCGACATGCTCCACCACGATCAGCTAATATTACATCTAAAACCATTCTATTTTGCAAAGTCACAATTCTCGTGATTTGGAGTTCTTCTGTAATATTTCCAAGAGCCATCGCTGTTTGATTAGTCACTGCCTCTACCACTCGTGTCAAGCGTCTTATTTTTCTACTATTCAAGGCCTCACCAACAAAGAAAAAGAGTCCCAAATTAAAGTCAACATATTGCTGTAATGCAGTGTCAGTTTGATCCACTTCATCATTATTTATTGTTCTTTTGAATCAGTTCAAGGAAATGTCATTAAACAATTTTTGATCTTTATGATAAGATGCAGGTGCTAAGAACACATAGCATATTCCAGACCATCCAATTGGTAGATAATAGTAACCTTTACTTCCACAAATGAAATAAGTGTTATGTGAGGATAGAAAACTGCTATTGTTCGTTCCAGTGATATTCAATACTGTAGTAAAGTCACTTTTACCACAGGGATACTGCCAAAACTGCTCACACAAAGATTTGCTTGGGCTCTAGTAACAGCGATAACAGGAGGCCCGTTACCCTTGGCCGTTCGAGTATTGGGAAAAACGTAGCTTGCGGAGGAATTTCCTTTGCGATACTCCTCCATTTCCCATATAGTTCCTTTGGCTTGTGGGAGGCCTTCATCATCAGGGTAACAAACTTTATTTAACTGTGTATTAAGTCCTCCTACATCAGCTGGAGCAATATTACTAACCTCAGAGGCCCACAAAAGTGCGAACCAGGCTCTACAAGAGCCATTGTGTGAAAATGGCAGGGGAATGAGAGGCGTTCCTCCCTTCTTCTGATGGGCTGGCATCATTCCACATACCCAGCAGTTGGTAGTATTCGTAGCATTATGAGTATGATGCAACATTTGTATGAAAGTGTTATTGAGATATGACATTCGATGCTTCTTTTCATGATAGGGAAGAGTGAAGTAATAATGTTGCGTGGGGACAGGAGTAGTAGCAGGCAATAAGTTTCGAGCCGGAGTTACTTCCTCCACAACCCACATTACCACAGCAATGATGACAGCAGTCAAAGTCAATCCAGTAATAAACATTGTGCAGCCGCTACAGATCTTTGCAGCATTTGATTTCTTCTCCTCAGGCATGTTCATCTCGTCGACAAACAGCAAAATAGATGATGCCCTAAGGTCCTGGGCAGGCGTTGGTTTCTTCACTAACGTTGAGACGAGTAGTCACTAAAAGGCTACCCCCTTTGTAGTCAGTCTTTAACCACCCAGGACAGTGGCTCAAACAGTCTCTTTTTGCGATGAAGTGTCTTTTTTCCTGGATCGAAGCAGATATCTAGATCGTATGGTCCGGGAAAACTTCCTCAGGCCCTCCAGGTGACGCAGCTCGTCCTCTCTTGGTAACCAGAATGACGCGATGATCTGTCAGCACAGCAGGGCTCACGAAGGTATGCGGAATCTTTTGGCAGTGGCTGGCGTGTACCCAGTTCTTCCTGTTGGTCACTCGCACTGCAGTTCTGGTAGCAAGGAGGACCTGCTCTGGGCCACGCCAGCGAGGTGCCAAGCAACTTGTCCGTTGAAACGATTTCGTAAGGACAAAATCTCCAGGCCCCAGATCATGACCATCACCCTGCGACCTGTCTGGAAGAGCTTCCTGCACCTGCTGATAAATAGAAGACAAGCTGTCAGTTAACTGGGACAAATAGTCACTCATCAACATGTGGGGAACATCATGTATAGGGCGAGGCTTAGGGACCCCCAAATATTCATGGGCCTCCCAAAGACGATCTCATGTGGCGTAAGGCCAGATCGTGTATGTGGTATCGATCTGATAGAAAGCAAGGCTAGGGGCAGTGCATTGGGCCATTTCAAAGACATGGAAGCCTGTATTTTAGCCAATTTCAGTTTCAGGGTGGAGTTGTAACGCTCCACCAGGCCTGCTGACTGTGGGTGGAAAGCAGCATGAAATTTCTGCTTAATCCCCAACCCTTTCATGACATATTCTACAACTTGCCCAATAATTATTACAGCCCTCAAACTGAATGTAGTCCATTTGCAGGACCTCAAAAGGTGCAGATGGTGTCGCAAACCCTCCTGTTGGAGTTCGCGTTCCCTTTCTGGATTATACTGGAGACAGACCAGACAAGACTGGACTATCTTTTTAGCAGTGCCGGCAATATCAGGATAATCCCAAACTTGCATGAGTTGTTTTCCCATTGAGGATGCACCAACATGTGCCGGCCCATGTGCCATGTGAATCAAGGGGTATAAGTATGCTGTGGGTAACCTCCCTTTGGTCATATCTTTATTCCTCCAGCAGCCCTCATCATCCAGTGTTCCCTCCTTAGACCATTGGTCTAGTTCGTCAGCAGAGGCAGATTGTTGCATGTCCAGCACTTCCTGCCTGGCATCATGCCAACGTTCAGCTTGTGACTTAACCACATACGTAGAAGTGGTGCTTCGCTGCATTGCGGTCTCACGGGGGTGTGATCCGCAAAGGCATTACCTGCTCCTATTTTATCAGTCACTTTCTTGTGTGCACTACACTTAGTCTGGAGTTCCTAATACTGGTGCAGAGTAAAGAGCTTGGCGTAACTGTTGGAAGGCATTCTGATATTCAGCAGTCCATGGGAGGGGCATTGGAGTGTTTTTAGTCAAAAGGGCCAACAAAGGTTTAATAATGTGCGAAAAACTAGGGATCCGCTGCCTACAAAAAGAAGTAAAGCCAATCAGTGCACGGACATCCTTCTGAGTACGGGGCACAGGAGTATCTAAAATGGTCTGAATGCGATCTGGTGTGAGTGCATGTCCCTCCTTAGACAGGAGGTGACCTAAATAGGTAACCTGCCGTCTACAATATTGCAATTTCTTTCACGAGACTTTGTGATTATGGGAGGCAAGAAATGATAAAAAATAACAGTGTTCCTTCTTCACACTGCTCAGGGGTATCTGCAGCTAACAAGATGTCGTCAACGTACTGGATAAGGGCCACCCCTTTTGGTACAGGAAAGGAATCAAGCTGTCTTTTTAATGCCTGACTGTAAATGCTAGGACTCTATGTATAGCCCTGTGGAGCTCTGCAGAACCGGAAGGATCTATTTTTCAGTGTGAATCCAAACAGATAACGGCTTTCAGGGTGAATGGGTATTGAGAAAAATGCGTTTTTGAAGTCGATCACCGAAAATGTAGTGGCAGTGGGAGGGACCATAGTGAGAAGGGTTGTGATATCAGAAACTACCGGATATTGGGGCACTACAATTTTATTAACCTCCCGCAAATCAATAATGATACTGTAAATTTTAGTGTCAGTGTCTTTTTTCAAAATAGGAAGGATAGGGCTATTGCAAGTATTATAGGGGACTTCTTCCACTACCCCCACTTTGATCAAATCCTGGACAATGTTTGCTAATGCTTCTTCACCTTTTCGGGATATTTTGTATTGGGGCAGTCGAGGCAATGAAACACCTTCCCTTACTTGGATTTGCATTGGTGGAATAACCATTTGACCCACATCAGTATCTGATCTAGCCCACACGGTACAAGGTAGGGACGCCAGAGCGGCATCCTCATTGATAAGACAGGATCTCTCAACCATTGGATAATTGTCATTCAAAATAACACGCACACCTTCCGGAGAACAACGTATTGTAGCACGAAAATATTTAAGCATATCGATACCCACAATGTTGTCCGGCGTGTTAGGGGAAAGCAAAAATGGACATGCTGCAGTGAATTTGTCAAGTCCGAATTCAAGTGGCTGTCAAAGTGGGCTAGATGTAGGTGTTCCATCGAACCCTATCGATGTTATCATTGTGCCAGACAGGGGAGCCCTAGGAACCAATCTTTTAGACAGAGCACTACGGCTAGCCCCTGTATCAACCAGAAACCGATCAGTAGATCCCAAGACATTTGCGTCAACATAAGGACCTATTTGATCTACTGCCACCTCAACCGGTCCCTTACCCCATCCTAGGCATCCCTATGCGTAATCGGAATCTGCAAGTGCATCAGCAGAATAATCAGACATTTGGTATTGATTTCGTCTATCAAAAGTATTAGAGTAATTTGGTCCTTGTTCAACTGCCTCAAACCTGGGACGAGCTCCTACACCTCCCCTGCTTCCTGAATTCCCTGGGCGTCCTCTCATACTTCCCCTTCCCCGCTGGTACTGCTGACCTCGCAAAAGAGGGCACTCAGAACGCCAATGCCCAGTGTCTTTACAATAGGCACACTGATCAGGAGACAAATTTGCTCGAGGAAGAGCGAGCGCTCCGGGTGTATACATTGCACGTCCGCCTATTCCACGTCCCCTATATGGTGGACCATATACTTGAGCCATCATAACTTTTGTCTATAAGTCTTTAACCTTCTTATCCTCCCTGCCTTTCGCTTCCTGTTTCTGTCGCTCATAATATTGGGCCATGGTCAAAAGGGAAACTGGGGAAGACGTGGTCCAAGAACTCTCACTGGCCTTAAGGCGACTAGCTATTTCCGGTAACATATTAGCGACAAATTTGTCGACAAACAAATGTTTACCCGTGTCATCGGCCAGTGACTGGCCACTAAAATTATGGAATGTCTCCTCAAATCTAGAAAAGAAATCAGAAACTGACTCATCCATTTTCTGTTTACAGGACGCTAACGTAGTCCAATCTATTTTCTTAGGGGTATGAGAGTCTTCAACTTAGTCACAATAGCTTTAAGAAGATCTAATATCTCCTTCTGAGGTTTGTGCGCAGGCTCCCTTTCCGCATCTATTTCTTCTAAATGTTCCCAGGTATCACCAAATGCCACATTGTCATCTATTTTACGTATTGTTCTCCCCATATCAGGGGGAAAAATAAGTCCGAAGAACATATCGATATCTGGCAAGGTCATAGTGCAGGAGCTGATGGCTCCTTCCACCTCCTTATAGAAGGCGGCGGGATTTTTCCGAGGGGTCGGGCAAAGCAGCCTTAAGAGCCATAACATCTGCTCTACTCCAAGGAGTGTAAATCCAACTATTTATAAAATATCCCTTTGCATCATGTGAAGTTTTATCATCATTTGTTCCTGCACCCTTCGGGGGAACATACAGGGGTGCGGCTTCACGCATTGGTTTCATAGTAACTTTATTACTGCCGAAATTGCCTTCTTTCACCGGAACATCTGTTTTCTCTGCCTGGGATTGAACTGCTTCTACTACTTTACTCTTTCTAGCTAATTCTTGCTCCTTACGTAAATGTAATGTTTCATTTCATAATTTAACTATTCGTCTAATCGTATCAGGTATATCTGAAAAAAGGTAAGTCCCATCTACTAACCGCTTATAATCAACGCTCAGATCAGCTGGTTCTGTTTCGTCAGAAATATGCCGCCAACCATATATTACCTCCCAACAGAATTTTTCTACGAAATATAACTGGTCTATATCTTTCCAAGGTTGAACCATATTTATGAGGATCGTCGCTGTAGTAGTCTGACGAGCTTCCTCTTTAGCAGTGCTTTTTAATGTATCTTTTTCTGCTTTAGTGAAAGTAGAGCGAGTCTGTCGCCCAACTTGCTTGTCTTTATTTTTATCCTTTGAGGAAGAGAGCTCCTTATCAGAAGCCTCATCCTCAGGGGCACTTGGAGCGGGAAATTTATACGGGGGTGGGGGTCGTTCTAATAGGATGCAATCATCCTGAGGCGTATTAAGTAGTGGATAGATAGGGCGCCTAATAGGATACTGGCCATTTATCGCTAATCGACGTTCTCTATCTTCCTTTTCTATTCTTATTTCATTTCTTTGTCTTTTAATTCCACCCATTTTTGATATATCGTCTTTCGCTGCTATTTCTTTGCTATAGCTTCCGCTCTCTTTGCTCTTTCTCGCACTTTATCCCACATACGTACACAATCAAACATATCCTGTATACTCTTTGTTTTAAATAAACACTGTTCTACATACTGAACTTTTTTTAGAATCGAATGACCCATTCACTGGCCATTGTAAATCGGACTCTTTCTTTGTGTATTTGTTCCACAATGAACCGTACATTATGGGACAAATACCATATTTAATATACATCTCTCTATTTGGCGTCCCTTCTGGAGGAGCCGGCTGACTTTGTTCTAAAGCATTCTTGGTAGCACAAGAGCAGCAACACCACTTACGGTGTGTGCTGAGAACAGGCATGTTTTCACAAGTATATGTGAAATATTACTACTCCAAACAAATATTCCAAAAGGAGAACAAATCTCCACATTACCTGCCTTCAGTCTTTGCAAAGAATGAATACCAAAACCAAACCAAAAAACCAAACCAAGCAAATCAAGAGTGCCGCTTCAGCGACCTTACCAAACAGAAGTCTCCAACTCCCACCTGCCGATCTCTGGTCGACCTAATGGTCACTGCAGAATACGTCAAAGAAAGCCCCAGTCGAGACCAACCACCACCCGGAGGGTCAAATCGGGAAAACCGGAAAAGTCACGTCGGCCTGCAAAGACAAGGGTCTCCTCATGCAGTGCGCATCCTCAGTAATATTTCTATCCTCCGTCGAGACCACTCCTTCGGACGGCCGCGTCTCCGATGGGGCCCCACGTGCTGGGCGCCAATTGTGGAAATGTACCCAAAAGTGAGCACACTGGTGCAGGGTCACCCTCTCGTCCACGGGTCCAAAGACTAACAAAAAGAGATCTGCACTGTAGTTGAAGTAGAACAACAAGTTTATTAATCACTCATGAGCGGGACCACGTCCACACAACACTCTCCAGTATTGTAGGAGGAGGTACACTGAATTCACAAACCATCGTCCTTATATGCAATTTTGTTGCAATGCAAGCATATGGACAGAAATGGAAAGAGCGAGTTTAGACACAGAAAATAGCTATCAGCAAACAAGGGCAGATGGATGACCACTTGGTCAGCAAATAAGAAAGGGGAGCAGGAATGTTTATGGCAGCAGTAAACGGTCAATAGATAGCCTCTAAGACCAGGTGCACCGGCAGCTACAAACCCCCAGCACGTACATTGCTTAGCCATGTCGAAAGAGGTCAACTAAAGTTGATGACACAAGCAGGGTGAAAGGCGAACAGCGGAGGACGAAAGAATTACGAAGGAAGCGAAATGGACACCACAGCCAAAAATGGCTGTCGCTTATGCTAACGTAAAATATTACACGTTTCCACAAGAGTAGGCAGAATAAGCGGTTCCATATAGTTTTCCGTGCCATTTCTTTTTTAACTTAGTTAACTCCTAAACGGTCATATGTGTTTCCTGGAGGTAGGGAATGTGCCCAGTCCTCCTCTTCATAACAGAAAAAACACAATGCCTTTTGGCTGGGATTCCCAAATACCCAAAATTCCATGCTATACGTTGCTAATGGCCTTGCACCATATTTCTGTTTGAGAGAATGTGCATGGAACAAAGGCACAAATATATTGTTCAGTATCCTCTTCTGATATGCTTTGTTTATACATAAAGTTAGGCATTAGGCTTTCAAACACAAGTGGCACACTCGCCTGCCCATAACAAGTACACAAGTACGCCGTATTCATGTCATTAGCATCTGCAGGCCATCCCAGCCATGGTTTCGGAACTTACCTGGCCACCCAAAAACAAAGCATATACTTTAGAACATGTTACTCACGTTTGGACCATAAAAGCACCTAGTACTGGGGGGTCAAGTAAGAGAACCACTTTTCAGACTTTTCATTGTTCACCTTCTACCCAGAGTTCTCTACATACACCTTAGTTATCTCATTAACCATAGTCGGTGATCTCTCTCTATGGTTGAAGTACAGAGTATTTGATCATCTACATAATATACTACTTTATGACTACATTTTCCTCGTTACTTAAGCAAGGGGCTCAATATATAAGTTAAAGAGAATCGGTGATAGTGAGCATCTTTAATGTGTACCCCTTTTGATTTTGATGTTCCGCCAGGGATTTCCATTTATTAGAATCCTAACTGCAGTGGATTTGTATAGGGTCTGAATTGCTCTAGCAAAGCCTCCTTTCATTCCAAAAGGATTGAGGCTCACCCATACGTATGGCCAGTTCGCTCTGTGGAAGGCTTTGGCTGCATTAGGTGTTATTATTGCTAATGGTGTCTTGGTTGTTCTGCAAGGTCAATGGAACCCATTAGTGCCTGAGTCAATTCCTGAATATGTCTCCCTGGGATAAAAACCTTTTGATCCTGTTGGATTAAATGCCCTGCCATTCTGTTTAAACTTTTAGCAAGAATGTTAGTGGGGGGCGCTAGAGGGCCGGCGAACAAGATGGGCGCACCCTAGGGAGTCTCTGTTAGCCTGGGAGCAATATCCACAAGCATGTGCGGCTACCAGGCAGTAATCAACCCCAAAACCGCAGGATATGAGCGGAGAAACCATTGGCAACCCCTGATCTCCACAGTACGAGGATCAGCGGCTGATTTCACGGAGCAAACGGCGTCCGGGCTGCGGGGGCGTGGCCTGGCTGCAAATGGCGGCGTGAGCGACACCACAATACTCGCGGAAATCTGTGGCCGCAGAGAGCAACGAAACAACAAACTAACCCCCACCTGTGACTGACCTGCGATCTCTGACTGCGAGGTGAGGAGTGGTCGTGTCCCTGAGCCGTGATCGGCGCTGGGGGGCACCTTGGGCTGCCCGCGCCTGACGGAACACTGAGCAGGGCCTGGCCGCGGCCCGGGTTGGAAATTGCGATCCCGCTGCTGCGATCCCCTGAGGGCCGGGAGCCGGAGTCAACATTGAGGCGGGGGCGGCATCGGGACAAACCGTGCGGTGTGCAACAGCGGCGAGCAGCGAACGAACACGCCGATTTCCCCCCCCCCCGTTGCTGAGGCACTGTGATACCCGGTGCTGGGACTGGAGCGAACGGCCTGCTCCTGCATCCACAGGCCACTGGAGTGCTGTGCGGGGCCCGGCCGCGGCCCGGACCAAGTATCCACATCCCGCCCCCCACAGTAGCTTTGAGGCAAAGGGCCTATGCCTGCTCGGCGCGAGAAGCGGCATCGGCCCGTGTGCTGAGTTTACTGCCATCCACTTGCCACTACCATGAGCCATCAACAGAAAAGGGTGAATATCGGCGGTGAGTGCTGGGGAGACGTATGGGCAGTCATTACGGGGATCTGAGAGGAGTGATATATCTGCCACACGTCCACGCCGTAGCGTGGCCCAAGCGACCACCCTGGGTTTCTACCTCCCTGGAGAACATACGTTAGCATTTGCCTGCCCCTAACTACGTAGGACAGCTGCAGAAAGGAGGAAACAGCTTTAAAAGAAGGCCCGTTGGTAAAACCCTGATCTAGCTGCAGAACAGCACTGAATTGGGCCACGCGTGATCACCCTGTGCCCCCACCCTATAATTAAGTCGGAAAAGCGGAGTCGCTTGCCCTGAAGGGATTGACTCCCGAGATCTGAGGCCTAAAAAAAAGCAGACCCGCACTTGAGGACCGTGCGGTGACAGGGGGCGGCACCACTGGCACACTAGACCTGTGCACACCCAGTTGCTTCAACTATTCAGGCTGACCAAGGCAGAAAGCCCAACCACATTGCACAGACGGACTGGGAACTGACTACGGGAAAACGAGCGAGCTGGGCACGGGGCAGTGCTTTATCGGCTACCTGGGGATCCCGGGCGCCCACTGCAGCAGGTCATAGTAGACACTGAATAGAAGCACAAAACACGGGGCTCTTACCCCCTGAATCCACGCCGAGACAGCGCAGCGTGACTGCTCTGACCATCAGACCACGCCATGGGCCGCACTGAGGGCAGACAATCTAAGCTACCATTTTCAGCCAGGTAAAATGCGGCAGAGGAGCAAGATCACTCGACGCCCCATAAAGACTTGGAAGCACCAGCTGAAACCTCCTCCCAAGATACAGACATCAAGGTACTGCTACTAACCATGTGTCAAAGCCTTACGTCCATTGAAACAAAAATGGACGCTATGAACATGAGGATGGACTTTATCACCCAAAAGCTTGACAAGCACGATGGCCGTATTGTAGAAGCGGAACAACAAATCTCTGCCGTGGAAGATTCCGCAGCAGACAGCAGTGCAAAGATCCTAGGAATGGAAAGATTGTTAAGTGTCATAGCTGCCAAAAATGAAGATCTTGAGGCAAGATCTAGAAGGAATAATTTGAGTATCGTAGGAATTGCAGAATTCACCTCCATAGGGCGCTTGGAGGACTATTTGGAGAAAATGTTGCTGCACCTCTTCGGCGCTGATGCATTCTCTCGGGTTCTGATTGTGGAGAGGGCTCATCGCTCTCTCGCCCTGAGACCACCACCTGGGGCACCACCCCGTCCCATTCTGGCGCGGATATTGAATTACAAAGACCGGGACACGGCACTCAGACTCGCCAGAGACAAACCAGACTTAAGCTTTGACGGCAACAAAATTTCAATCTACCCAGACTTTACCCTACAGGTGCAGGAGGCGAGGAAAAAGTTTCTCCCCATCAAAAAGAAGCTGCAACAGGCAGGGTTTCCATACTCCATGATGTACCCCGCCAGACTGCGAGTCCAGCACCGAGGCAAAGCTCATATCTTCGCCAATCCGCAGCAGGCCCAGGACTTCCTCAAAACCAACACGCGACACTCCCCCACACCCCGAGATGACAGGGTGGGATCGGGGAGGTCATCCCCGGACCCAACTGAGGAGTGATGCTGACAGGACACACCACTATGAGAGATCCAGGGGCCGGTAAGGCAGTGACCACTGCGGAACTACAAGAGCACTGTTGATCAAGAACTATTGATTCTTGTCCACTTTAAATTGTTGTTGCTTACTTAATCACCTAACCAATCGATAAATACGGCAATCTAATAGCTATCTCCCAGGCTCCCTCGCTACCGCGAGGTGCGCTGACGGTCCCTCTGGCGCATATCCCAAGCGGGAAACCCCCAAATGGTTTTTTCTTACTCTATGCCATCCATAGAGCTATTGTTATTTCTAAGCATTGTTTGTTTCCAAATACGGGTCTGCATTAGGCCAGTTGGTAGTTGGGAGGGTGGGAGTTCATTCGCCTGTGGGGTCAGGTTACAGGTGTGGGAGGAGGGAGGGATTTGTTGGGAAACTTTTCATGAGAAAGCATTGCAATGTATTATTTTGAATGTACACTGTGGTAAATATGCACTTCACAAACATTACTACAAATACCATACTAACGATAGGCACATATATAGGACATTTACATTACACGCGCGATGATGGGTACTAGAGAGCTAGCTACGAGACCGACTGTTCAATGCCTGACTTGGAATGTACGGGGACTTGGAGACCCGCGCAAGAGAAGATCAGTCTTAGGATATCTGGATCGTCATAGGGTCCATATAGCCATGCTACAGGAAACCCACCTCAACCCGCAAGCACCCATAACTTTTGGGAAGAGATGGGCAGCGCACAGCTGCTTTTCTTCCTATTCCACTTACGTTCGTGACACGGCCATAATGATCAAGACAGGGGTGGACTACCGTCCAATAGGACAGCACTGAGATATGGACGGCAGATATAGCATGATGTGACTCGCAGAGCATACGGTCACTTTGGTATGCTGCTATGCACCCAACATTGACGATCATGAGTTCATAGCTAGCCTATGGGCCCGCATTCTTGAAATAGGCTCCGAGTTTATAATATGGGGAGGCGATTTTAACCTGACACTTGAACCAACATTAGACTGGCATCCCATACATCTGCACTCACACCCCGAGCGTCCTAGCTACTCTCAGATATAATGGCGGAGCATCAACTATTTGACGCTTGGAGATTTCAGAACCCAGGAAAAAAAGAGGGCACGTTTGTATCTAGTGTACATGCTAGCTGGTCGGGACTAGATTTTTGGCTTTTATCATCCGGGCTTAACACATGGCTAAAAGGGGTATCACACTTAGCCAGGACACTTTCCGACCACTCCCCGGTACTGCTGCAGCTGGCCCCACCAGGAAACCCAACCCCATATTTGTCATGGAGGTTACTGCCCACGACACTCTTAGATACAGCATTCCGCGAAGAAATACGTCAAGAGATTGAGGAATATTTCCCACGTAACATTGATAGCATGGAAGAGATAGCAACAGTATGGGAAAGCTTCAAGGTTACACTGAGAGGGATGTGCATAGCAAAAAGCGGGGGAATTCTGAAATCTATTAGAGGCACCCTCAATAAGCTGGAGAAAGATATAAAACAGATAGAACAGACCACTGCACACGATACCGACCCTCACCTTACTGTGAAACTGAAGGAACTACTCCTAGAATACAATGAAGAGGCAGAGCGAGAAGCTAAATTCCGTTCGAAGTACTATGTGGCGAGGGCGTTCGGGGAGGGAGAAAGACCGGGAAAGGCATTAGCAGAAGCGACCAGAGCCCCTAGAAAAAAAAAGAAAAAGAATGTTAGTGAATATGTTGTAACTGCTGTTGAGCAGAGGGATAGGTGTGTAAGATTTGCATCCCTTTGGGTCTTTGGTTTGAGAATAAGAATGATTGTGCCTCCTTCCAGGATTTCTGTGTTATTTTCTTCTAATAGGATTGAGTTAAAATCATTCTCAAGACTGGAACCATCACCATAGATAGTACTTTGAAAAGCTCCCCAGGAACTTCCCCTGGTCTGTCTGCTTTCCCATTTTTTGTTTACCCAGGGCCTATATTATTTCCTCATCAGATATAAGGAGATTCTACTTGTCCGTTTCTTCTTTGGTTAGTTCTCCGAGTCTTAGGTCTTTTTCTTTTTTGTTTGATCTGTTTTATTGAGTTTTTTCTTTGTTGTTTGACAGTATACAAGATTTTTATAAACATCGCAAGCATTATACAGACAATAAGGAATTCCCGATCTCACATATGTCCAATCTGCTCCAGCCTAGAGCTTTCCCCTATTTTTCGCTGCCACCAGGCTATGAAGTGGCAAGCGTATGGATATTGACCATATCTTGATCTACAATACTGTTTCATTAAATATATCAAACCATATGAGACATTGCTATGGATCAGTTGGTGAATGTACAGCCATGCGTATACTTGTTTATGTGCGCTGGTCCTCATGTGTCTGTAACTGAATTGCGTTATAGCGAGCCACAGATCTCTTTATCAAAGCACTCGATAACGTAACAAAATATTCGAAAAAACTTTTCTACCATAACAAATAAGAGAAATTAAAAAATGGGGAAAATAAAAAGAGGGGGAGGGTGAGTCCCGCAAGCAATAGGGATGTAAGTCTATTACTATCATGATGTCTTGACCACATGGTTGAATCTGCTGTGAGTAGTTGTGTGGCCCCCAGAGCCCGCCTTACTGTCCCGCCACATATATAAGAACACAGTTTTTATGTCCAAGTTACTTATAGGGGCCCTTGTTATTATTGTCTATGTACATCTCATCACATGGTACTGTCGTCCTCTATGTCATCTGGGGTAAGGGCATTCTGAAGCGCCACTAGTATTGCGTTCCATTGAGATGAGATTGGATATTTGCTTAATCCTAGGGAGTCTTCCCTATGCAGCGATCAGAGTCTTAGGTCTTTAAGCCAGTTCTGAAGTGCTATTGAATTTGTAAAGAGGTCCTTCCGATAGATACTCTGGTAAAATTCCCAAAATATTTTCACTGTCTTTTGAGTACAGGAGGTATCTTCCTAGGTCTGGGGATTTAATATCTTATCTATGTTATTTCTTGTAATATTGAGTCAAGCTTTCCAAACCAAAAGGGCAGCTTTTTTTGTCATCATACTCAAAGTGTCTGATGTTATTAGAATTGCACCTCTTATGAATGTTATTTTCCAGTGGGATTCTGTGTTCAAGTTGAAGCCTAGTCACATCTCTTTTTAGGTCCTCAATTCTGTCTAGATTCTCATACTACTCTACCTGTCCCATGATAGGTTTGATCTTATCATCTATGTGTTGCGTAGCTCCCCTAGCTCTAGCTTTCTGCTTAGAGGACATTTTGATTGTCCCTGAAAGGAAAGTTACATACGTGTTCCAGACTGTTTCAAGGGGAGTTGAGCCTAGATTAAGATTAACAAAAAACTCATTCATATTTTGCCTAATCCTTTCTATAATGTTCTCATCATGTACTAGCTTCCGATCCATAGTCCATCTTCTAACTTTGTGTGAGGGAATGTTAAATGTGAGTCTAACCATTGTGTGGTTTGAGATGTGTATTGGTTGGTTTGTAATCCCGGGTATATGCGTATTTAGTAGCCTAACCACTAAGAAATAATTTAATCTTAAGAAATGTCCATATTTTTTGGGAAGCTTGGAATGCTATGTATATTCTTTTTTATCTCTAGCTCGTTCCATCAACACATGACATAGCCCAAGCATCTGGATCATGCTGTTTATATCTCTAAGTCTTTGGGTGTAAAAGTCGATCTATCTAACCTAGTGTTCAGTAAAATATTAAAGTTTCCCCCTATTATTATTATCACAATAAATTGAAACAGATGCGTGACTAAGTTGACTATAGGGCTACAGTTATTCAGATTTGGACCATAATAGCGGACTGTGACAAATTCTTCTAGATTATGCTTGACCTTAGCAATAACCCACTGTCCTGATGGATCAGTTTATTTCAGTCTCGGGTGATTGCTTTATGGAGCTCGCTACCCCTTTTGAAATGCCTTCTTGGTCTGTACACACATACTGCTTGATCCATTTCTCTTTCCTCATAAGAGCAGTAAAGACTCGACAGTTTATATGCGTATCCTGTGATAATTATAATAATAATATGTAGGACTTGATCCTCTTTAAATATTCGAACACCAGCCTTTGTTTCTTCCAAGATCTCAAACCATTCACATTACAAGTTAGCCACTCAACCGTGATAAGCCCCATGGGTGATTTCATTTTCAAGCTTTCTAAATTTAGATCCTGAGCCTATATCTGAATATAATGAATGAGGACAACATTTTTTCTCTTTTATCCCTTCCACCGATGTGCCCCTTTTGTGTCTCTCCACTCCCTTAGGAGCCCGCACTTCTTATCACAGCACTAGACAGTACCCTTAAGGCACCTACAACATTTCTGCCCCCATGATATTGTAGTTACAATAGTAAAGACCTGTCCTTAACAATGTAATCTGTGTGAGTATTTAAAAGCATTTAATTCTAGCTTGTTTAAGAAATTCCTACTTTGTATATCCTGGTCCCTTCCATTGTTGTTTTTAGATATCTGCAGTACATGCATCAACCTCTTCTGTTTTCCGAAAATGAAACCTTTTATATTTCTGCATTAACTTAATCAAGGCTGGGAATGTTATTTGTATCTTAGGGCCAGATGTACAAAACTTTTTGGGAGTCGCAAACGGGCCAATCCGCAGAATCGGGTCTTTTGCGACCACAAAAAAACTTTTTAGGATGTACAAAAGGCAAATTGCAATTTGGTGACTTGTTACCGAATCGCATTTTGTGTTTGCTATCAAATTCCGATCCAGTATTTGGAAGGGGCTTTCTTTCCAAATACCAAATCAGAATGGTATATATAAAGTTTTGTGACCAAATTCCGGTCGCAAAACAGTAGCACTTTACCGCCAGTTTATAACTGGTGGTAACCAATTCGCAAAGGGTAAGGGGTCCATTGGGGACCCCATCCCCTTTGAGATTTATTTAAAAAAAGTATTTTCAAGAGCAGGCAGTGGTCCCACGGACTGCTGCCGACTCTACTCTTAAAAAATTAAACTGCAAAGTTTCATTTTTTCTTTTTGTTTCACAATCTTTTTATTGAGTTTTGTAGCAACACAAGAATAAAAAACATGACAGATACATCCAGTACATTATACAGGTCAAGTGTTACAGATTGCTTCCAGGTGAACACAGCTTGTTAACGAGGACTCGACCCAATAAGTACCTGTGCTTCTAAGTCCCTTATTGAACCTTCCGCACCGCATAGCATCTCCATTGTTCAGCAACCCTGTTGTAGGGACTCTGAGCTAGTATACGGATGTGTTCTGTCCGAACTGTGCGCCCCAACTGAGGACTAGAGTGAAAACCAGAAAGAAGAAAACAAAAAAATAAAATGTTGGAAAACTATAGAGAGAAAGAAAAGAAAACAAAAAGTGAGATTAATCGGTGTATCATGGTGGGTGTGTTCCAAAGTGGCGAACTTAGTGGGGTGGCTCGGCGGGCGTGGATTAGGTATCTCTCACGCTCATTTTTTCTTTTCAAACACATTCCGTTTTCCTTGATGGAAAATGGCCTGCATTAAAAAAAAAAAAAAGATTGCTTTATTAAAAAGCAATCACAGGCATGGTGGTCTGCTGACCTCAGCAGGCCACCATCCCTGTGATGGCTGTGATTCCTCATGGGTCACAAATTGCTACCTACCTCATTAAAATGCATGAGGTAGGTCTCTCTGCGACCCACTAGGAATCGCTATTGAAACTCAAAAGAGTTTCATACATTAGGAATGCCGATTTAGTAATTGCTATTTGGAGAGAATCGCAATTAGGAAGCTGTATTCCTACTGTTTGTACATCTGGCCCTTAACTCCCAAATGTTGTATTTCTCCATCCTCTTGCTCAGCTTCCACTGCGTTTCCTCCATGATACAACATATATCTGAGCATATAATGCAAGTGGAGTCTCCTACTGCTATTATCTTTTTTTTTTTTTTTAGCTCTTTCCAAAATCTGCTTTTTGACTGAATAGTTAAGGAAGATGACGTAAAGCCCCTGATGCCCGACTCATCTGACTTTATTTTAGGTAGGCCCGTCTCCATTTTAGACAATGGATGTCGCTATTTTAGATCATGGAGGTCGCCATCTTTCTACATTTATGCAGAATCATTGTCATGTCTGCCATTTGATGCAGATGTTCTCTGACCATATCCTTCTAAGAACTGTGAAAGTGTCACTTCGTTTGACTGAGGACATCGACATAACATCTGAAGTGACAGCTGACCAGGTCAAGTGTCTACTTATCACCATTTCTAGGTCAAATAAGAACATATGGTCAAAATAGTGTAGTCTGAATTAACTTTCTCTTGTGTCAGAAATTCCAATCCCTGATAAGATTTAGTATATCAGGACTGCCATTTGACCGCTTAAGAGAGAGGTCCTTTACTCAGATTATTGCCAAGATTTACCAGAAGACGGTCTCACCTACTGCCAGCGCACTTCGAAGATGCTACATCTCGCTCAGTGTTGATATAGCCAAGTCCCGTAGGAGGGCTGCTACCTCAGTGCATGTCTGTCCTTCACAAGGAACACTGCTTTCACGCCTTCACTGATAACGACAGCCTTTGCTGCCAACAAGTTATGCAGTGCACTGCTTCTCCATAAGAAACTGCGGACTGCAAGTTGCTCTGCTTTCCATGCTCTCTCAGTGTAGCGCTTAAAAGTAGGTTTTAGGGTGTTGGGTTTCAGATGACATTCTAACCATGCGTTCTCCCTGCTTTAATGATATCCTGTGTATTTGTTTTAGATGTACTGAGAAACAGGTTATTCCTGTCATAATAAATGCTTTTTATTTTAAGTGTCTATTTTTCTTAGTTCTGTGTGTGTGAGATACTGTGAATAATTAAATAAGTTTGTTTCTGTTACCACGGTGCCACTGGTCCCTTTACAAGGATTTTTAATAACCCAAAAGCAATAACTCTATTTCAATAATGAATTGGATAGGGTTCTGCGGAGCCACCATAACCTGTCTTTCACATTCAGTGGTGGTGAATTGAACTTAGCTCACTGGTGTAACCCGTGCATGGGAATGCAAATGTCAAAGTCGTAGTTTGTGCAACAGTTGGCGCCCAATGCGGAACTCGTGTCTTACAGTTATGCCTTTAGTAGTTTTTCACTATTCACACATGTGAACCATTATTATGCCATTACGGAGACGTCCGTAGTAATCCGTAGTGTGTGTTAGCTCCTTCTGGTGATGAGGGCACACCTATTTCCGTAGGTTTGTCAAGCTTGACTCATAAAAGGTTATTTCCCATTCTATGTGTTTTCTAATCCTTTGATTCCACATTCACTTGAATCCGTTCTCTATGGCATCACCTAATGTGAAAGGGGCCAATTACTGGGAAGTAGTTACACAACATCTCAGATCTCGAGGTGTCGCGAATTGGAGGTGGGGAGGCATTTACCTTTGTATTAGCTGTACTCGCGGAATATGCCTTTGAAACATTTTTCTCATGGGTGGAGTTCGAGCCTATCATTACTATCCCTGGACGGTTTTTGCTTACATAGAAGTAGACCCATCAGCCCATTACGGGGTTTGCCAAGATTTAGAAATCCCTCTGATCTACCAGAACTATCAGAACTTGTTTGCTGGTCAATTGCTATGCACGCACAGAAATGTCCGCTTGGGGCTTCTGAGCAACAAAGGGGCTACGTGGCCAGTTTTGGCTAACTACATGCCCGTTCCTTGCCCGACAACCTAACAGTTGCTGAGGTGGTCGGAGTTTTAAACTATACAGTCACCTTACATAGAAGTCTTGTACAGTTTATACAACATACTTTGAGCTCCAGACTTGCTCTTGTAGCAGGACCTATTGCCCCTACTCAAGTACAAACCATTAGTCTCCAGAATATTAACACTATCATGGGTAAAGAGCCCACAAAGCATGACAAAATGGCCGTTTTGATTGCTCGCAAGACCAACCAGTTAGAGGCAGTGAACCCGTACACTACGCCCCAAGTCAAACATAGTATACTGACTATGGGGCAGATTTACAAGCCTCTTGCGCCACTTTTGCGTCACTTTTAACATGGGAAAAGTGACGCAAAAGTGGCGCAAGGGGCTTGTAAATCTGCCCCTATGTGTCTAACTCTTAGAATGGTGCCACTTATAGAGGATTGTAATACCTGGGGAAGCATCTTTGCATACATTTACACTAGAACGTATGGCACGTCTTCATTGGCAGTTCTCCCTGATGGACAGGTAATACAGAGCTGCACCCTTTCTGGATTCAGGAATGAAATTATTGGGGAACTTCTCCAAAGTCTCCTCTAACATCCTAAGCAATATTAAGGGAGAAGCTTTGGTTCTGGCCATCTTCCAGAGACTAGAAGCCGTACAAGTTCAAGATCGTGAATGGGAATGTGAGGAAAAAAACCTCCACTTACTGTGTGTTTATCCTCAAGTCCCGACTGCTGACGTCAGGAACCACCGGAACACCTGTAGAGAAAATGGAAAAAGGATTAGACCAACGGACCCAACTACAAAGGACTATCGTGTCTTTGGGTAGAGAGGCGGAGTTACCATCAACCAGAGCCAATTCTGCAACGAAGGAGGAGGAGAAAAAGGCATTGACACAGGAAGACCAGAGAGCGAGAGAAGAAGGAGACGACGAAGAGCAGCAAAGCAGGACGACATTTGGTGCAGTTGACGAGTCGGAGGACACCACCGGCCTGGAATAGACTTCTGAATCCTGGTGCGAAGAGTGGTGGACACCTCTGGAAGACGCTAGAGACACGCCGCAACTCTCCTGAGAAGCTGGTGAGTAGCTGAGGGTAGGATGGGATGGTTACCAGGGTTTGAAGGGTAACGGTGAGGGGAGAGCACTAGGGGAATGAGCACTATATTGTTTTTAAAAAGCACCGTAAGTGAGATTTTGGCAGCAAGGACTCTGGTTACCAAACTGATTTCCCTAACCTAAACCGCATAGGGCTCTGAACTAAAGTAGCCTTTGAAAAGACCCTCACTGATTCCTGGGGAGGAAACAGAGGGAATGAAAGCCTGTACCCTAACACCAGGTGAGGTTAACCTGGTGAGAGATCCGTACTCTAGAAAAGGGGGAAGAGATAATGTCTGTTTGAATAGGGCTGAGAAGAGAAATAGAGGCATTTACTCACAAGATGAATGCTGTGGTTCCCCCTAGGCACAAAACACTCCCACAAATAAAACCCCTTTTTAGTTTCCTCAGTCTTAAACATTCACCTAGGGGTGTGGTGACGGATAAGGAAAGAAGTATTTCCTAACGTATACTTACTGCTATTAGTTCTCATTTTCCTTTTTGGGAACTCCAGGTGGTGCCATTCTGAGGGGAGGAACCTCTGAAAGACATAACAAATCAAGACAGATTATTTGAAGATTGACATATCCTGATTACCTCCAACTTTTATTCCTTATATCAAGTTACAATAAAAACCAAAATTAAGAAATACATTCAGCCTCCACATTTATATATCCGCCCTGCTCTCCTACAGGGAACCACCAAAACCAATCACAGAAGTTTATACCTCTGTGGAGAGAGATAGCTTGGGTACTCGACCCGTTAAACCACACTTAAAACCAAAGGTGGACATCGAGGGTGAGAGTTCTGCAACGGAAGGAAAGAAGGACCAGAGGCAAAAAGAAAAAAGATGGCTGCATCGCCCGTATCCATGGAATCCGGTAGGGGTGACTATATTTTAAGAGATTGCGAAAAAAAATCAAAACCTCAGCCATATCAGCATTCTGTTACTAGTTCTTCATGTTCTTTTCAGGACACTGATGGTAAAAGAACAGAGAGCGGGTGCAAATTCAAGTGCCAAAGAAAAGAGGAGTAGAGTAGGAAAAGTAAAGCAGGACGCAAGACTGATGTCAGCGTAAAGAGGGAGGAGAACGGTTTGGACTCTAAAACCCCAGTAAAAAAAACGAAAGTTGTAGGACTTTCTAAGAAATATGCTGATACATCTACAAGTCCTCCTGTGAAACAGACCTTGGGGTAGATCGCTTCTAGACAGCGCAGGAGAAGTCACAATACTGCATCAGACGCTTCAGAGGTTTCTGGATGCGAATCCAACTGATGAATATATACGAACAATTAAATTCTCCTGATAGGATATGCAATTTAAACACACACATTGCAGGGTATGTACCATGTACCATTTAAGCAGTCTTCTGGTCACAATTGTCCCATAGTTATGTTTCATCCTAGCGGAAGAAGACTGGCCTCCAGTCTTTATTAGGGAAGCGCCCCTGGGGGAGGAAGTCATAAGGGTAGCTTTTTCTCCCATAGCACCGAAGATATCAGAGAAATTTACACCAGTGAATGGGCTGTAAAACAAATCAAGCGGGGTGGGACAAACACTAAAGTCCACAAGTCATTCCCTTATGCAGCAAACCTCAACCACAGACACAAAACCCTTTAAAGCCAGGAGCAAAACGTGGTGTAAAAGCAATATTACATTAATTGCAATGTCAGGGCATAATAGTGCCTTTTCTTTCACCAATCAACATGCCCCTTTCCCCTGTCTCCAAACCAGATGGCTCCTATAGAATAGTTTTAGACTATACAAATCTGAATTTGCATACGTGAACCTATGCGGTACAAGGCGTGCCTAGACAAGGTTTAATAATTATCTTAGTGCAAAAATAATATAAAACGACTTTGGATGTTTCCAATGAGTTTTTAGTCAAAATATAGCACCTGAAAGTGAGTATCAAACGGCATTTAGTTTCAACGGGGTGTAGTTCTCATTTCGACATTTGCCTATGGGTTATACGAACAGAACTAGCTTATTTTTCGCACAATTCATGGAGCTCTTACAACCAGATCCCGAGGTAGTATCATAAATTGATGATATCCATCTTACTGATTATGATTTAGATCTGCACCTAACTAGTGTGGACAAGGTGGTGACATTTTAACGTCACATGGTTACAAAATCAAATTTAAGAAATCGAAAACTGCCTACCTAGCCCTGGACTTCCTTCAGAAGCGTGCTACCTTGCAGCCTCCCCATACACTTAAAAAGTTGCAATCCCTGCTGGGGTTTCTCAACTTTGGACATACTTAATTCACTACGCTGAGGCAGTTAAGCCCTTGTATTACCTGATTTCTCCCACATTTTCCTCTAAACAATGGCTGAGCGCGCACACTGATATTTTGCATGCTCTACAAGCAGACATGCGAGACTAAATATTTACAAACTAGGGATAATCACACTAACCTAGTTTTCAGAGGCATACCCAGTGACTATGGTTATACCTATGTGACCTACAATGAAGGACAGACCACTCCTATTGCTTACAATTTCCTCTTATATTCTTTAGCTGAAGAATGCTTCGGTTTCATTGAAAAAACCTTACAGCTATACAAATAGCTATTTTGAAGGAGCGCCCTTTTTGCGCAGGGAAAACATATCACTGTTGTTTCTCCCTTAGCAGCACTAGAAATGGCTACCAAGGTAAGTATTCCCAGTGCTAGCGTCCTATACTTGAGGTGGCTGCAGTGGGCCTCTTCCTTAAGTGCAGTGAACGTAAAGTTCCAGTATGATCCTGCTCTTTGTAAGCACGCTTTTCTCCATTATAAGCAACACGTTGCTCTAACTATCTTGCCCATCAAGTCTTAGCAGAGCGTACTCTATACGGATGGCTCTGCCCAACCGGCGGTAGGAACAAAATATAAGTACTCCACAGCTTGAGCAGCAGTGCAAAGTGTAGTGAAGGATGGCAAATTTCTTCCACAGCACACTAAAATCCTAGATGACAACACTGCACAACATGCAGAATTACATGCTCTGTTACTTGCACAATAAAAGGCTAACGCCTCAGTTCACACACTTGTGTGCGACTAATCCTTTTGTGTGCAGGGTTACAATTTTGCCTTGCGGCATTGGCTTTTGAATGGATTCAAGGATTCAGAGAGAAAGGTAGCTGCCTTACAAGATAAGCTTCCAATGGTCTATATGAGGCACACTTTGGGCCATCAACGCTGTGGCATTCACGCCAAAAGGAACTGTGCGGCCGTCCTAACGGCAAAGTCTGCAATTCAGACTGTTAGAATAGCAGTCCTAATCGGATCTCAAATGAAAATCGACACAGATATCTTTAACAGCCATGAATGCAACCAAGCAAGGTGGGAAACCGAAACCTCCTGCAGGCTTTCCTCCCAAATACAATTACACCTTTAATTCAGACAACCCTCCTATAGTCACACTACAAGAAGTGGGAGACTGGATAAAATATAATAATTTGTACAGATTAGATTTAATCGAAGCAGCCCATGAGGGGTTGGCATCTGCACATGCAAGGGAAAACACAAACACAATGCTACAGCAATGCTACTGGTGACCTGGTTTATATAAACAGACTAGGGATTGTGTTAGGCAGTGTGATATTTGTCAGCAGATTAAACTTTCCACTGTCAAAAGACCCTCACCAACTCGCCTCACAATCTTCAATATTCTCTTTCTGGTTATTTATTTTGATCACATTGGTCCTCTTCACGTATTGTTTGCAGTCTTTTCATGTTCTCGATTCCTATGGATATGGCCACGGAGAAATGCAAGTGCTGGAGCACTAGTAAAGGATTTGCAGTGTCTGGTAGCGATAGGGGCAGTTCATCCAGATAATGATCCTTTGTTTGCCTCGAAGGCTTAAAGGGATTCAATGTCTGCCCTGGGAGATTGTCTGCAAATCAGCAACCTTTCAAAGCTGAATCGAATGGCATTATGGAATGTGCTAACGGCATGATTAAAGAAGCCTTAACTGGTGGTTATTAACTTACGGTCATAGTTGGTAACATAATCTCTATGGATTTCAATGAGCATTGAATAACTTGCCTAGACGAGTATTGGGTGGACACACTCCATACAAGGTTCACTTTGGAGTTCCTGTGTATATGCCTGGCTTAGATAATTCTAGGAAGGCAGCGGATGAAGAAAAATATGATGTGGAAAAAAGTTAAAATGTTTTACAGAGTAGCCAAGAATTCAGAGACAAGCTGTTTAACGTGAAGAGAAAATTTTCACAGCTGCTGACGGTGGGTTCCCAGAGTTGGGGTCCTTGTTCGTGAAAAGATCCATGACAAACAAGTTTCTGAACCATCCTACAGTGCACCCGGAACGGTTCTTGGGTAAAAGGTAATAGAATTATTAATCTGCTGCCTTCTACCTGGCCCAAGGAGAAACAGACAGGTGTCCATTGATCACGTAAAGGAGCACTATGTGGCCAGTCCTCTGCAGCAGGCCCTTGCAGATGGCAAGATGGATTCAGAGTAATGCCTCTCAACCTCTCCCTATTCTGAATAGCATACCCCCTGAACAAAGTATTAAGATTACTAGCTCGAGTTCCTAGCAGGGGATATTTGAGTGCAGCACATCATGCAGAACACTTAGTTCTACAAACATTCCTGATGGTGCCAGTCCAATAGTGGCTACTGTCCAATGCAATTCCATGGTTTACTATGAAATTCCACCCAATGCTACGTCATTTGAACTATTGCCCTTTCAAGAGACCAACAATATTGAGAATGACTGGATATTTTACAGAGGACTTTTCAACACATTCTACAGTCACGCGCTGCCAAAGACGGCTTCATGCTTATCAGTGGTTTCCTGAGAGGTACCTCATTCCTCCGTGGTCCTATGCCTGGATTGCTTTGGAAATATTTTCATTATGTGGCTGTCAATGATACTTATCTTTCTTCTGCTACTCAACAGACATTTTGTCCCTGCAAGAACAATTGCATCACCTGTGGTTCGCGAACTACAGCCATACTCTTCATCCCACAGAGTCTGAAGAGATGTCTACTCTGCAAATATCATAACTTATCCCGTACCTCAGAGCATAGCATGGGAAAAGGTTCCATATCAGATTATGGGACTTACTGACACATTGCAATTCCCATATGCGATCAAAGTTTTTTTTCTTTTTACATTTTTATGGAAGTTTTCATTGATGATACAGCATGAGCAAATAATAGCCCACAAATATGAAAGTAGTTCCCATCATTTGCAGGTCCAAAACAATAACAATATACAACACCAAAAAACACACTCCCCCACAGCCCCCTGAATTCCGACAGAGACTTGCATTGGTGTAATGGTGAAAAAGCACATCGAACAACAAACAAAAATGGTATCAGAGATGCACACAATGACAGCCCCAAAGCACATTCTCAATCCATATCCTCTCCTATCAATTCCTCCAGGGAATAATATGATATCCATTTCCCCCAGACTTTATGGAATTTTCGGGGGCAGTCTCTGCTGATGTATGTGGCTTTTTTAGCCATGAAGTGTGTTGTAATGTACCTTTTACTCAATGCACTCTCCCTATTGTGGTTCTCTGCCTTGCTGCTCAGCCTATGGTGAGGTCATATAGAATGTTGAGTGTGTTTGTATTGAAAGGAGAATCAGTTGGTGTGGAAGGGCTGAGCAGCGAGGAGGCTGCTCCTGGTAGGGCACTTTTATGGATCAGAACATCTTCCTGTAACTTGTAACCTATGAAGTGATCTCAAGAATAAATCTACTACCTTTTCTACAAGACATGCATGCGCATCATTCTTCGTTTTAACAAAGTACATATCTATTCTTTTTATACACTCCTGCAATGTGGGGCTGTAACAAGGGGGAGATTGTTTGGTAGAAGAAGATACTAGACGCGACAGGGATATTGACTACCCTTTTGCTTCCTTTATTTTTTTTCTGTAGTCCTTTGGTGGGAAAGCCAGATATTGGAAACAAAACAAAAAAACTCCGGAAAAAGTCTTTCTTTCGGTTCCCTTCTTGTCCCACAAGGTTATGCTCGGAGTCCTCCCCTTAGAAAATCTGTTACGTCTTGGAGTCCAGGGACAACATGGCTTGTCTCTCGAGTCACGATGCGGGGAATGTAGGGAAAAGGAAAAAAAACAAAGTCTTGTTTTAACGAGGATTCTCTACCTTAAACACGCACTGCTACCTCCACCAGTTGTCGGGATGTGAGGGAGGGGAAACGTGAGGATGATGCCCGCAGTGCAGAACAAACAGTAACACTCGTGCTCTACCTCCTCGTGCCTCCCCACCACCCCCACCAAAACGACCCTCTCAAAGGCACTTGCCTTAAGCCACAACCCGTATCCAGGGTCGTGGCGTCTGGACCCGGGGAGTCTACTCCTCTCTGTTGGCCGCTGGGCTCAATCACCGTGTATACTGGTCTCTGCTCGTTCTCCTCTCTTCCGTGATGTTTGGCTCCCTCTTCCTTCTCCAACTGGTCTGTCTCGCTCGCTGTCTCGGTCCTCTCTCTTGCTACTCTCGTCTCCGCGTTCACTTCTCCCCGGCTGGCCTCCGTGTCCGCTTCTTATGGGCTGACCTCCGTCGATGACGTCATGGAATTCTCCCCGGCCGACACTAGACTGCTGGGCATTTCCGGTTCGCGTGGTGAGTCGGCATCGCCTGTAAAACGCTTCCGGTATGCCTCATCTTCGTCCTCCTCACTCATCTCCCCCCTCAGGAATGGCTGTTGGGGCCATTGGGAAAACGGATGTCGGGACAGGAAGTCAGCCCCTAGCTGCTACACCCCTGGCATGTGGATCGTCTGAAATGAAAAAGGTTGTAGTGCAGGAACCAGCGAAGGATGCGGGGGTCGGTGTCTTTATTGCTTGCTAGCCAAGTAAGAGGTGCATGGTCGGTGAGTACGACAAATGTGCGCCCCAGAAGATAGTATTGTAGGGCTTCTATGGCCCATTTAATAGCCAGGCACTCTTTTTTGATTGTAGAATAATGGGTTTCGTGGGAAAACAGTTTTCTGCTGATAAAGAGGAGGGGTTTGAGTTCATCGTTTGAGTTGGGTTGGTATAATACAGCGCCCAGACCTATGCCTGAAGCATCGGTTTTCAGGACAAATGTTTTGCTGAAGTCAGGGCAGTGTAAAACCGGTGCTGTACAGATGGCGTCTTTCAAAGCGTGAAAGCTCCTTTCGTGCTCCGGTTTCCATGTGGTTATACGTAATGGGTACTTATTCGTCAGGAGATCGGAAAGGGGACTGGCCAGGGAGGAGAAGTTAGGGATGATACCCGATTAAGCATAAAAAGAAGAGTATGTCTCTTTTGGTGGTAGGGGTAGGGATTGTTCTGATTGCTTCTACTTTGTCTATCTGGGGTTTTATGAGCCCTTCCTGTATAGTGTAGCCTAGATACTGGATGGTGTTCGTTCCTAACAGGGACTTTTTCGGGTTCATGGTTAGGCCTGCTGTTTGGATGGCCGTAAACACTGAGGCTAAATGCACCAAATGCTTCCCCCAAGTTGGACTGAAAACGACTATGTCGTCCAGATAGGCAGCGGCATAGTCTTTATGTGGCCTAAGAAACCTGTCCATTAAACGCTGAAATGTGGCTGGTGCCCCATGCAAGCCAAAAGGGAGTACTTTAAAGTGGTAAAGACCTGAAGGGGTTGAGAACGCTGTTTTTTCTCTGGCTTGTGGGGTCAAGGGGATTTGCCAATACCCCTTTGTGAGGTCAAGGGTTGACATGTATCTGGCCTTTCCTAGTCGTTCAATCAATTAGTCAATTCGGGGCATGGGGTAAGTGTCAAACGTAGTGATCTCATTCACTTGTCTGAAGTCGATGCAAAAGCGTAGGCTGCTATCGGGTTGGGTACAATCACCACAGGGGAACACCAATTACTCTGGGAGGGTTCTATTATTTGGGAGCATAACATGGCAGTCACTTCTTTCTCTACGGCTTCTCTTCGTGCGTCCGGGATACGGTAGGGTTTTAGTTTCACTACCTTATTGTCTAGGGAAACTATATCATGCTGTACTAGGGAGGTCAACCCTGGAGTGGTGGAAAAAAGGCCTGGAAAGGATTCCAGTAAAGCGAGTAGTTGGGATTTTTGTTTGGGGGTCATGACATCCCCGGTTTGTACTGCCTCTACCTTTGGTTCCTGACTGGACAATAAAGGGATATCTACTTGCTTAACAGTACTCACATAGTGGATAGGAACGCCTTCTGTTCTAGGTGTATGAGGTTCCTCCCATTTCTTTAAGAGGTTGACATGGTATATTTGTTTACCCCCTGAACGAAGGGACAATAGGACACTGTACGTAACCGGGGTTACCTTCCTCTCTATGACAAAGGGACCTTGCCATTCTGTCAGTAGTTTGTTGTCTGTGGAAGGGAGCAATATGAGCACCTTATCCCCGGGGGCGAATTCTCTCAAGTAACTTCCCCGGTCATAGTATGTCTTCTGTGTCTCTTGTGCTTTCTCCATGTGTTCATGTACCAGACCCCACAGTTGTGTTAATGTATCTTTTAGGTTTGCGGCATATTCCAACAAGGGTTTTCCTTCCTCGTCCTCTCCCTCCCAGTGTTCTACCGCCATGTCTAACAACGACCTGGGTTTTCTTCCGAATAGTAGCTCGAAGGGGGAGAAACCCGTAGACCGTTGTTCGTGTGACCGTATTGCAAATAGGACCAGTGGCAGCTTCCGATCCCAATCCCTCCCCGTTTCCGAGATGACCTTGCGGAGCATACTCTTGATGGTCCTGTTGTAACGCTCCAAGAGGCCATCGGTTTGCGGATGGTAAACCGAGGTACGTATCCGGTCAATACCCAGTATTTTACAGATTTGTGCCATGAGGCGAGACATAAAGGGGGTCCCCTGATCCGTTAGGATTTCTGACGGGAACCCTACCCTTGAGAAGAGAGAAATCATGGCTTGCGCTACGTTCGGGGTGGTCATGCTAGACAAAGGGAACACCTCGGGGTACCGGCTAGCGTAGTCTACTATGACAAGAATGTATTGTGTCCTCTTGCGGAGGGAGTTAGGGGTCCTACCAGATCCATACCCACCCGTTTAAACAGGATGTCGATTATAGGTAAAGGGTACAGGGGGGCTTTCTTTACTCCACCCGTATTTACGTATTGGCACCTCACACATGCAGCGCAGTGTTTCGCGACGTCCCTATACACCCCCAGCTAGTAAAACTTTTCCAACAAATATTTCAAGGTGTTTTCCTTCCCATAATGGCCCCCTCGTTTCTGATTGTGGGCTAGGTGCAGGACTTGTTCATGAAAGGGTGAGGGAACTAGTAACTGGGTAGTGTGGTATGTGTCCCCTTTTGCAGCCCTATATAGCAATCCCTGTTTTTATAAAGAAATAGGGTCCTACCTGCTCAGGCTCTTGTTCTTGGATATGTTCCCAAGCGTGTTTAAGAGTGTTGTCCTCCCGCTGAGCTGTACGAAAGCTGGTCGGGGTTGTTCTGTCTGTTTCTGTGAGGGAGAGAGGAAAAGCAGGTTGTGGCTTTTGTAAACAGTTATACTTCTTCTTTTCCCTTCGTCTCTCCTGTCTACTTTTCCTATCTCTTATCCTTGTGTTCTCTATGTCACTTCTGCTAAACGGCGCCTCTTGTAGCCATGCGACATGAGCCCCCTTTGTTTTATCTAAATATTGCTCAAATTTGGGGTGAGCTGTTCCAATGATGATGGCTTCAGGTAGGGAGGGTATGACTCCCACCTTTTTTAGGTGGGGTCGTTGTCCACGTCTAACAGAACTTCTGCCACAGGATAGGCCTTAGTGTCCCCGTGTACACAGCTGACGCATACTTGCACTTTCTCTCTCATTTGTGGCCGGGGTACCAAGGCATGGTCTACCACAGTAACATGGCACCTGGTGTCTAACAGAGCCTGTTGTGTTTTTCCATTGAGGAGGACCTCTTTCCTATACTGATGGGGCCTCTTTCCTGTCACTTATATGCGACCTCTGGAATACCCTATCTCCATGGGCTCGGCTGTCAGGGTTCGATGGGGGCATTGCCTGGCTATGTGCCCCCACTCTGAGCAATTGTAGCACTGGGGTCCTTGTCCGCTTGGAACGGGGGGTTTTGAGGGGCATGCGGGGAGCTGTTACTGGTTTAGTTTCGGGTCGTAGAGTGCTTCTAGGGGGATTGTAGGGGGGGCATGGTATGCTAGCCTTGAAGTCTGGGGACCTGTGAAAGGCGCAAGCAAGCTCTACCGCCATTGTGGATGTGAGGTTGGGATGTTGCTTAACCCACGAACGGGTATTGGAGGGTAAGGCGTCTAGGAACTGTTCTAAGTAGACCTTCTCAGTAAGCTCGTCCACGCTGGATGTATGGGGTGTCAGCCACCTATTACCCAGATCCCTGATCCGGTAATACAGAGCGCGTGGGTTATCTCCAGAGGTCCACTTTTCCTTTCTGAATTTGGCTCTGTAATATTCTTGGTCGCAACCTAGGCGCTCTAGTATAGATTTGTTTATCTACTCATAGGTTGTAGTGTCTGCCGGGTTGGCGGCCTGTAGTTCTCCGGACAGGAGAGGAGCTATATATTGACCCCACCTCTCTTGTGGCCAGGCTGCAGTAGTGGCCACTCTCGAAATGTATGAAAGAATAGTCTGGGTCGTCTCCGTCTTGGTACTTTTGCAGCACAGATCCCGGAACGTTAGGTCGAACCCTAGTACTAACGATGGCGTCTGTGAGTCTTAGGATGGCTGTGTCTTGTACTTGCTGGTTGTTGGAGATCAGATTGGCCTGTTCCTTCAGTGCTTCCTGCAGCACTTCCCAGTCTCTTTGGGCGGTTTGTGCTTGTTGTTCCATTACTTCTCCCCGGCTGGCCTCCGTGTCCGCGTCTTCTGGGCTGACCTCCGTCGATGACGTCATGGACTCCTCCCCGGTCTTCCCGGCCGACACTAGACTGCTGGGCGTTTCCGGTTCACGTGGTGGGTCGGCATCGCCTGTAAAACGCTTCCGGTACGCCTCGTCCTCTTCAGAGGGGCATTACCCAGTTCCCCAGTGGCGAGCAACATCCCTCTATGCCACTACCAGGCTGAGGCCACAAAACGATTGTTGGGCCCAGGGCAAATCAATATCATTAGGGATATCCAAAAGGAAAAACTTAGGGAAGAAGTAGCGAGGACATGGCACTAAGTTTCCCAGTGATGGCACTCCAGTAAGATTGTATGTGGGGACAGCTCCAGATGGTACGGAAAAAGGAACCCTCAGTATATCTCAAGCAATGTGGATCAGGTGCCCTTCCCATGGCATGGAGCTGGCGCCTTTTGTAGTAGACACGATGACAAATCTTAAACTGAACCAGCCGGAGCTGCACCTTTATTGCAACTTCCCTGGGATGCATTAAGGCCACTTACCAGTCAATATCCTCCATATCTCCCACGCCATCCACCCACTTCTCCAGCAAGGCCTTTATGGTATCCGGCTTATTGTTTATGAGGGTCCTGTAGCTGGAAGAAATCGTGCCCCTCCTAAGGTCTTCTATCAACAGCCTCCCTTCCAACCGTGCGAAATCTGGGATACCTTCACCTGGAAGCCCCTCTGCCTTCCATGTGTGCCGCACTTGTGCGTATTTTAGAAATTGATTTCTGTGCATTCCGTATTCGCGCAGGAGCGAGGAAAACAGCACGATATCACCATTCTTGATGAGGTCGCCCAGTTTAGAAATCCCATTAAGTCCCAGGTCTGAAAGCCCCTCAGCTTACTTAATTCAGGCATCCATCTCCCCTCCCCCAGTGGTGTTTCTCTAGTGGGCTTACCATGCCACCCAATAGACTCCATGGCTTTGGCCCAAGCCGTAATCGCCACCTGAGCGGATGGAAGGAGATGGTGGGTCCCTCAACCCCTCTATAGGTAATGAAGACAAGATGTTGGTGCCCACTGGGACTGTTCTAATCTAAAAGTAGAGTGGTCTTGGGGAGTGTAAATCCAATCCTTGACATTGATGAGGTCGGATGCCCAATAGTGAGCTTGTATGTCCTGCAAATCAATTCCGCTGTTATAGTGGTTGCATTGATAGTTGATAGGGCTATTCTGGTTTGCTTACCCTCTCACAGCAGGGTCCTTAGATTGCCATCTATTGTGGAGAAAATCACCAATGGAATTGGGTAGTGACTGAAAAAGCAAAGTATCATTGACGTAAAGGAGAACATCATCTGCGTACAGCTAGATCTTCTCTTTAAAGATTGTCTCATTTGAAATGCAGAAGCCCCGGATCACCCGATGGTCGCGGATTCTACATGCTAACGATTCTATTGTAAGGGCAAACAAGAGGGGGAAAAGGAGACATCCCTGTCTCTTGCCCCTACCTATTGAGAATTTATGGGAAATCACTCCATTGAGTCTATCACTGTGAATGATGCTACAGACGAGGAACTGGCGACGTTTTAGTCTCTTATGGCCAAACTATCCACGAGACCATCATCAGGACACAGTGTAGAAATGCCCAGACTGGGACAATCCCCTGAATGGACTATGACTTGACCACCAGTCAAATATCAATGCGTAACTTATCTTGCAGTGTAAAGTAATTTTCAACATGCACTCAACCACGTTAGTCACGCCGAGATCACAGCAAAGGTCGTAATCCATTCTCAGTGTTATTTTGTTTATCAGACCATATGATCATTGGAGCAAAGAAGAAGAAATCTAACTAGACTATGTATTTGTGAACATATGTGGTTAGGAGGATTTATCGCTCCCCAGTGATATCTTGTTTAAAATTACTCCATAATTGTTGGTTTGAGCATGTGGGTGCGACAGTGATGTTGCATTATTATTTTCAAATTGTATTTTTGACCCTGAATATTGTTTTAATATTTTCTGTATGATCAAGAGAAAACTGCAAGTACCAAATAAGAAAAGTCTCATTTTTTAGTTGTATTGTGAATAATGTGTTTTGCATTTTAACTATATTGTTGGATTGAGAGACCAATGAATTGAAAAGTATATTTTAAATAATTCCTTGAGGAACATTTTTTCTGTAGACTTTAAGAAAGTTGGCATTTTCCTGCCCTAGACATTTTATTTTTTAATTTCTTTTAATTGGCATTTTCAAAACAATGCAACAAACATTGCAAAACAGTTAGCCAGTGTATAATCCAGACACATATATCTACATCACCGCATATTGTTTCTCTTACGAATATTATTTCCTACGTGCTCGATCCTTTTTACCATGCAGGAGAAAAGTTAGATTCGTCTTATTACAAATGAACACAAATAATAGCAGAAGTCCAAGTGCCAGCTTGACAAGAAATCAATATCATCACCCCCTAGGTTATGCATACCAAGTTGGTTCCCTGTACATAAAAACAGCATTTTTTACCCTCCGCTTTTCCCACCCCTCGTGTTCATCCACCCTTCCGGTCTCCGACCCCTCCCGGGCCGCCCACCCTAAGTCACAGATCCATGGAGGTCGTCGGAACATCTCTGTCCTCTTCCCTACGCTCACGAGCCCATGTAACAAATGGTTCCCATATGTCTCTGGGTCGGGACGTTGAAGGCATTAATTCCCAAAAGGTGGATAGTTGTGAGTGTCCGTATGTGACGTCTCGGATCCACTCATTAAGTGAAAGGGATCCCTTTCCGCCCCCAATGTATTGCAATTTGGCGTTTTGCAAATAGAAGCAGCATCGCATGTAATCTACAGACCTTAACCGGGGTGTCCCTCAAGTAGCCCAGCAGGGGGTTAGGATCTGCAGGTGTGTCGATTATTTGGTTAATAACAGTAAATATATTGGACCAAAATGACGCCAGCCGTGGACAACTCCATGCCATATGTAAAAAAAGTTGCTGTAGTAAAACCACACCTCCAATAGCTGTCATCATCTTTCACTCCCATGCGGTGTAGACCGACTGGTGTCCTGTAAAATCTGTGTAAGAACTTAAAATGTATTAAACAAAGTTTATAATTAGGGGACAGCGCTGTGAGCTGACAACAGCAATAGGCCCACTGGTCCTCCGCGAGTGGAATTTGAAGTTCTTCATTCCATGCCAGGAATACTCGTGGCTGTGTCACGGGGGCCGAGGTTTGCATGTGATTATAGATCCGTGTGATCAGTCTGCGTGATGTAGCCGTTTTGAGCACATTCTCTAATGCAAGCAAGGTTTGCGGGGGGCTCGGGAAAATGTCATGTAAAGACCGGCATGCGGCCCGGAGTTTATAATACACAAAGAGTTCGGAGAATGGCACTGTCTGACCCTCCACAGGGGCCGGGGGCGGCCGGAAAGTCTCCCCGGGATATAGGTCTGCAAAAGTTCGCAAGCTCAATTTTTGTGCTTACGGTCTTGCTTATGTTGTCGCCTACGTTGGGTAGCATAGGATTGTGCGCCAGGGGTATGGAGGGGCATACAGTATAGGAGCTCTGGCTCTTTTTCTTAACTCATTCCACGCCCACCGTAGGGTCTCTACTCTGTCTATGCCATCCCTGGAACGGTTGTAGGGTTGATATAACGCTACTTGCAGAGGGACAGGCGCCGCTGCATCTGTCTCTACAGCCAGGTGGGGCTGAAATGGAGTCGGGTGCACCCAGTGACGGAGAAAATGAGCCTGAGCGCTCCATGCATACAATTGCATATCTGGGGCTCCCAGTCCTCCCTGTCGCAGCGGAAGCGTCAGCAGGTCCCACGATACACGCGCCTGTCCGCCCGCCCATACCAGTGAAACCAGCAGGGATCTGAGAGATTTACAAAAGGCTTGTGTAAGGGGAATGGGAATGTTGGCGAATAAATAAAGACATTTCGGCAGCACCACCATCTTGACTAGTGCTTTTTTCCCGGCTAGGGAGAGCGGGAGCTTGGCCCACGCTGTGACTTTCTCTTCCAGCCATGTTATGGCACAGCTATAATTCATGTCCCATAGTTCTTGCATATTTCTACTGAGCCAAATGCCCAGATATTTTACAGGTTCATCCGCCCATTTTAGAGGGAACTCGGATGGGGCCGGGATAGTAGCTTCAGTTAAGGGAAAAATAACTGATTTAGCCCAGTTAATGGAAATGCCAGAGAGTCCACCAAATTTAATAAATTCCCTAAGTATTGTATCGAGGTGCGACGCCGGGTCGACAACGTACAGGGTGACGTCGTCTGCGTACAAGGAAATCAGAAGGCTCCTGGTACTAAATCCAATCCCCCTGGCGGTGTGATGTTGCCTAATGCGTGCTGCCAACGGCTCCATCGCTATCGCGAACAGCAATGGGGACAGTGGGCATCCCTGCCTTGTACCGCGTGAGATACCGAATGGTGCCGATATGAGGCCATTCACTCGGAGCCGAGCCGTTGGCCGTGTATAGAGCAGTCGAATTAGATTTATAAACAGCGGGCTAAACCCCATGCGACCCAGAATGGCAAATAGATATGACCATTCAAGCGTATCAAACGCTTTTGTAGCGTCAAGGAAGACAGCAGCAGCTTGCACGTCCGGATGGAGATAGTGCATTACTGAAAACACAGTCCTGACATTGTGGGGGGTCCATCTCCCCGGTATAAATCCCGAATGGTCCGGGCGGGCGACTTAAGGGAGCAGGGGTTGCAATCTATTTGCAATCAGCTTTGCCAGAATTTTCACATCCACGTTTATTAACGACAGCGGCCTATATGAGTCCAATTCGTTTTCAGGCTTCCCGGGTTTCAACAAGGTTATTATTATTGCTTCGCGCATGGACGGCGGCAGCACGCCCGAAGTTTGGGCCTCTTCAAAGAGCGCTAGTAAGTGCGGCGCCAGCTCCTCTACATAAGTCTTGTAGAAGGCAGTGGTCAGACCGTCCGACCCTGGAGCTTTGTCCAGCGGCAAGCTCTTGATTACCTGAGTGACGTCCTCCACCGAAAAGGGGAAATCCAGATAGTCCCTATGTCTCTGACTAAGCCAGAGCAATTCCAGGGAATCGAGAAAAGTCAACAGACCCTCTGGGGTCGACTCCTGGGTGGCAGTGTAGAGCTCGGAGTAAAAGCGGGAGAACTCATCTAAAATTCCTTTCTGGCCTCTGATGACAGATCTTTGTGCACCTTTCAATTCAGGTATATAAACGGTGGATCGAGGGGCACGAATCATTGCTGCCAGAGTTCTCCCCGGCCGGTCCCCTTCCCCGTATCTCCTGGCCTGAGCATATTTCCCCAAAAATTTTACTTCGCGCTGCGCCTCCTCCTCAAAGTCAAATAGCTTCTCCTTCAGGAGGGCCAGCACTTGGGGATCGTCAGAGGAGAAGAACCTAGTTTCCAGCTCTTTGATCTGGTTTTCTATAGATGCAAGCGTCCCTCGAATTGCCTTCAGCACCCCTGCTTGCCGGGCAATGCATTTGCCCCGAATAACCATCTTAAACGCCTCCCAAAGAGAGGCCTCAGTGTCAACTGAGCCAGTATTAAGGGTAAAATAGTCAGTAATGTCTTCTCTGATTTCTTCCTTGAATGCCTCATCTAATAGGGCGTTCGGTGGTAACCGCCAAGTGAACATCCGTGGAACCGAGTCGGGGAGCACCAGTCGCAAAAGGCAAGGTGCGTGGTCCGATAGGGATCTGGGAAGGTGTATAACCTCACTGGCACAGCTGGCCACATCCTGGGACACTAACCAGAAATCTAATCTTGACCACGCTCTATGGTACTCAGATATGCATGTCCCCTCTTTAGTCGTTGGGTGATTACTTCTCCAAATGTCCACCAAATTGCCGTCTGAGATAATGGCATGTAATGCAGCACTGGCGGAGGGGTGTAACGTACGTGATGTCCCTTTCCTATCTAATGTATCATTTAGTATTGCATTAAAGTCCCCGCCCCAGATAATGGTGTCACAATTCAACGCCTTGACTCTGGCCCAGATATCTTGGAAAAAAGCTAGGAGAATCAACATTGGGGCCATATATTGCCACTATCACAACCGGGATTCCACCCAGAGTGCCCACGACAATGACGAATCTGCCCTCCGAGTCAGTGTGCAATTCCCCTTCCCTCCAATCAAGGCCCCGTCTGATCAACACGGCAACTCCTCAGGAGTAATTTGAATAAATAGATGAGTACACTGTTCCCCATCTACTATGTTTCAGCCTGGGAGAAGGTACAACATTGAGATGCGTTTCCTGTAATATACAGACGTCTACGTGATGCCTTAGCAGGTATGCATGAACAAGCCTGGATTTCCTACTGTCATTTAACCCACGGATGTTCCACGTTAAGAAATTCAAACTGGACATATAGTGACAAACACAATATAATGTAACAGTGCAGTAGAATCGAAGCAACGCATCACAATCCATGACACCCATTTGCGGTCATAGGAGCTGTGCAGCTGTATACTGGCTATAAACATAAGAACAAACCCTCCTCCAGCCCGCCTCCCACTCCAACCCCCCAATCAGGTTGTAGAAATCCCACTCCCACCAACTGAAAGAAGATCATAACAATAGGGAATTCTCCCATAGGGGCGCAGTACCACCAGCGTACTCCCCTGCAAATACAGGGTGGCAAAGTGAACTGCAGAGAGCTGTGCTTGATACATATGAAATGTGAATGATAGCAACCCATCACATCTAGTGGTCTAGGCTCATAAACAGTTTAAACACCCCAAAACGTTATAAGTCCTGTAGGGTCCAGCACAGACCGGCTTGTTGTGCATCCAACTACGTCCAACTAGCTAGCCCCCCAAGTCACAACAACTCTTATGACAGAGGAAGCTGAGAAACAACTATAGTGAGAAAAAAAAAACAAGAAAAAAACTTCCCTTCTCAGCATTTCAGAAGTCACATGGGTCCCCTCCCGACACAGGACGCGGCAGCGCACGTGAGGGAATCATCTAGGCTGAAATTGGTCAGTCATTGTCACTCAGCCTGGCCTCTGCCAAGTCGCAGAAGTGGGTCCCTGTTTGGACTTCTTGCCTCCAACGTGTTTAGCAAATTTTAGGGCGGACTTCGCATCCGTAAAGAAGTGCGCAGTTCCATCGTAGGTGACTTTAAGCTTGGCAGGATATAAAAGTGAATAGGGGATTTGAGCCTGCAGCAGGAGATGTTTAGCAGGCAGAAATTCACGTCTCGCCGACTGCACCGCAGGCGTAAAGTCAGGATAGAAAGAGATCTGATTGCCCTTGTGTGTAATAGTCCCTTTCTCACGGGTCAGGCGCAGGATAAGATCGCGGTCCTGGTAGTTCAAAATCTTGGCCAGGATGGGTCTGGGTGTCGCACCGACTGGGGGTTTGGGACCCAGAGTACGATGCGCTCTCTCTACGGCGAATACCGCTGATAGGTGGGTGTCAAAGAGCTCATGAGGTAGGTCAGCTACGTAGGTCCCCATCTTGGCAATCGCTGTCGTCTCCGGTATGCCCGTGATTCGTAGGTTATTGCGGCGCGACCTGGCCTCCAAATCTTCATTCTTGGCACGGATGATACCTAACACCTTGTTTTTTGTTGTTGTTTTTTTAGAGTTTTATATAGCGCGAACTAGACCCGAGAAATCGGGTATCAGAGCGCTTTACATGAGCACCAGTTTCGTTACAGAAAGACACATTCATTTATTTATTTTTTTGTTAGGCACGGGGAGATTAAGTGATTTGCCCAGAATCACATGATGTTTTAGCGTCATTGCCGAGACTCGAACCCGGTTCCCCAGCTTCGAGGACGACCGCTCTAGCCGTAAGGCTACATCCTGGTGCCATTGTTAAAGCCACCAAAGTCCCTCAAATACCCAGATAGTCCTTCAAACCATTAGCCCTTACAGAAGGATCATTTTTCGCTTTTCCCTCCTTCAGCTTTTGCAGGCTTTTGTCAAAGACCTATTGTGTATAATACATTGCATGGAGATTTTGGGTCAGCCTCTTGCTCATGAGAGGATGGTTTTCTTGACTATCTCAGTTCCATGCTCCATATTTTATGGGTTTCCTCTCTTTTCTTGTGTTTGTATTGCTCCCTCAGTATTTCTTCTATATATATTTCTGCTCAAGTTCTGTTTATTGTATATCAAAAACACAAAACATACACATCACGGTGTGAGCGTGCATAGGAACAATAGGCAGTCCTGTCGGGATAACAAAGTGGCATGAGATATTATCTGCACAAGTGGTTTCGCAGCAATAAAGCTGTCTGTAATAGCTGTTCCTTTGTCTCAACTTGGAACTCGTGAAAGTCCGAGGCCCTGTTTTCAAGCACATCCAGCCTGGTCTCGTGCGAACCCACCTGCATTTTGACGGCATCCAGTTGAGTAGTTAACGCGTCCAGCTTGTTATCAATATTCCGCAAGCTAGACCTCATCTCGAGCATCAGAGTGCGTAGATCCTCTCCCCGGTCTTCCGTCTGTGACTCCGATGGCCTCTCCGCGCCCGCTTCTGGATCGGACTCCGTGAGTCTCGTGGTTCTCCTTTGATCAAAGGTCAGCTTCGGCTGCTTACCGTCCTGTTTCCCCATGGCTCATGCAAATGTTGCTGTCGTTTCTTACAGGGTCCTCGGGCTGGACTTAAGGTGAGCAGTACACGTGACACAGAACCACTGCCACTCCCGCTTTCTGACGGGCCTTTCACCACTTAGCTGTGGCCTAGCGGGTCTCAACGCACATCAGCTGTGTGCAAATCCGGATAGGGGATCCTGCCGTCTCAGGTCCCTCACTACTGAAGCGCACGGGGTGGTCTCGGGTGTGCCCCAGAAAGCGAACACCCCCTATGGATGGAGTAAATTTCTCGGGCCCAGAAGAGTCCAAGTATGGATCACAGATGTACTGGAGTGAGTGTCCTTCGTTGCCTTGCCAGTCTTATTGTGTACTCTGGCGCCGGGCTGCACAGCACCCACACATCACCGCTGTCACCAGGGCCGCTCCGCTCTTCGCAGCATGGGCACAAAATGGCGCTTGGGGGACACGCCCAGCCTCCACTTGCCCAATGGACTCCCAAGCCGATTATGGTAGTGGCTCTATCCACGCCTCGGGCGGCGCAGAGCTACAGCGCCGTCCCACGGGTCCACTCCGCGAGGCCAGGGGCTAAATGCTTACGCTGCAGGTTTCCAGGGCGGCGCTGCCGCCCTGCACACTGCAGCTTTGCCTCGCCGATTCCTCGCAGCGCAGTCGGGGCTAACGCAGCGCTGTCCGATGGATATAGGCGGGCGCGCACGTCACCTTTTCAGCCCCAGTGTTCAGCTCCCGCTTGCACGGCCCCAGAGGCAGTCAGCGTTCACCCGCTCCACTTGCGGCCCTCATTACGTGGAGCGCCTCAGGCTCGATTTACTGAGCAGCCTGCCCGGGCACCAGGGGAGCGTGCGTGCCCTGCCGGGTCTTCCTCCACTCCGGCGCAGCTCACGGTTCGGGCGTCCTGCACAGGGAAACAGGGCAGCCCACACGATGCACCGCGGTCCGGGGTGTGTTTAGGGCTATATTCAGCACGGCAGCAGCTCTTCCGATGTTAGGATAAATACAGGATAAGTTCTCGGTCGGCGGAGCGCATTCAGAGAACGGCCATTCCGCAGCTCAGCAGGCCACGTCCCTGCCCTAGACATTTAGTGGCCTGTAGTCTGTCCCTAGGTCACATGACTGGGTGTGGTTGACATTTGGACTTTGCATATTCCTCCTAGAGAGCCACACACAATAGGTAGTTTAGGTGTGCCTGGGTGGGCCATCACTGGCAGGATGGGACTGCATGCCCCATGTAGTTAGTCTTAAGCCAGGACAGGGAAGGCAGGATCCTTGGAGCCTTCAAAAGTGAACTTCTAGAAGCTTCTCCCCAACTTCAAAGGCACAAATGGGTATAAATGTTGGACCTCAGACACCAACTCTTCAGGAAACTTCTGGGCCTGTGGATACTCTGCCAGGAAGAAGGACTGCTGTGCTGATGAAGGACTGCCACTCTGCTGGACTGCTGCCCTGCTGTACGGCTGCCTTGCTGTGCTGACCTGCTGCACTCATGCCTGGGTGAGAAGGACTGGACCTGCATCTCTTGAACCCAGAATCTCAAAGTGACTAACAGGGCTACTTGGCTGGCCTCCTGATCTGAAGCCTCAGGGACACAACAGGCTTCCAACAACCTAGCACCTGTAACTGTACTCTGCCGTCTGTGAGTCTACCCTACCAAGTGGTGCCATCCCTGTTTTGGACCCTTTGAAGTGGGCATAAGGTGCTCTGCCAGCCTTTGTGGATCCAGCGGAACTGATGCGTCACCTCTGCTGGGCGGCGCGAAGGCCCACATCACAGCCTGTTGCCTCATCAGAACCACCGCTGCGTGGCACATCCTCAGCGCAGGCTCTCGCATCCCTCGTCGACAGCAGCCTCGAAGACGAAGCCACACTCCGCAATGCAGCCTCACAGTTCCTGGGAATCAACGCATCCTCGACGCCGGACTTCGCATCGCAAGCTCCCGTTGACAAGACCCTCTGTGGCATCGTAGGACCTCGCATCGCAGCCTTGCCACATTTTGGAATCAATGCATCACTTCGGCTGTGCCCCCTCAACCATTAACCCAAATTCTTCCATAGACTCCTTGTGTTTAATCATGTGAGCATATTATCACATACCCTATAGTAGGGCGAATATAATATATTAAGGACCAGATGTACAAATGATTTTAGTGTTTGTAAACCCCCCATTTTAGTAAATCTAATGATATAAACCCATTTAGCAATTCCGAGATTTTTTTCTCAATTGCTAAATGGGTTTAGAAATGGATACAGAATCCCATTTGGAAGGGGCATGTTTAGGGAATCCTTTCCAAATTTCAATTCATTTGTCAGTGGTTTGTGACCAGAATTCTGGTAGAAAACCATTGAAAATTTACCAACCCCCAACTTATTGTGGTAACTTATTCACAAAAGGTCCCTTTGGTCCGCTTCTCCTATGTAATTTCTGTCAAATGTTTCTGGGGTTAGGCAGTGGTCCAGGGTACTACTTCAGACACAGAAACATTTAAAAAGAACCCTTTTTTGCAAAGCAGCTACATTTCCATTAACCACATTTGGTTGCTTAAAAAAGTAAACGTTTTTTTATTTAAATGCAGTCATAGACATGACGGTCTGCTGACCTTTGCAGGCCACCATCTCAGTGATTGTATCCAATTTGAATGAGGCACAATTTGCAAACTGCCTAATGAATATCTATTATGTAGGTCAGGTTGCTCCACTCCAATTCAGAATTTTACGAAGTAAAGTATTAGTACAATGGGCTGTTTGAAAATAATCAATATTGGTTGCAAATTGCAACCAGGTTTTGAGTCCAGTATAAGGATACCTCTGGCTGTAGATGATTAGACTTGTCAAATGTGTTCTTAAAAACAACACTTTCAGTTACAAATCACTTTTAACCCAAAATCATAATCGTAATGGCATACTCAACAGGTAGGCATTTGTGTAGAATGTTCGCCTAGTTCAATCAGTGCAACCAAACCTTAAGTTAAATTAACTATTAACATGATGTGCAAATACTGACACAATCTTATACAAACCATGTATCCTGCTTCCACACCCTTAAGATGCTGAGGAAAATGTTCAAATGGCTTCCAAGCAACACTAGAAAAACTGTCACTCACTCCCTAGTCGCGAGCAAGTTGGACTTTGGGAACACCCTCTACGCCTGAATCACCAAGCAACTCACTAGAAGACTACAAACCATCCAGAACTCGGCAGCCAGACAAATCGATTGGTATGGGGGTCGGTCCTCGACCGTTATCCTTCAACATTTAGTTGAGTCCAGAGCGTTCTCTTGGGCCTCTACTTATTTTCACTACTTAGGGGTGTCCATTCCGAGGGTTCCTTCCGATGTTTTTCTTTTCAATATTCTGCCGCTTTTGGATGTTCTCTTCAAGGAGCTCTACAGATGGGGCTGGTTTGAGATCTCTTGGATGGGTAGAGTCAATTGCATTAAGATGAACTTACTCCCACGTCTCCTTTACGTGGTTTGGGTTCTCCCACTTCAGATACCGAAATCGGTTGTTACACTGATCCAGAGAAAGCTATAGTCCTTCATGGGGAACGACAAGCCCCCCAGAGTGGCTAAATCACTCTTGTACCGTTCTTTGTGGGAAGGGGTTTTGGTGTTACGCATATTTGTCTGTATATTATAGCTGCCCAACTTGCCCCGGCTTTGGACTGGATTTATGCTCCTGTTAAATCGCGGGTCTGACTGGAACAGCTGGTGTGCTGACTACCCCTTAAACATTTGCAATGGTTACTGCTTCGTAGCCTTTCCTCCATTGACACTCTATTAACCTTTAGTCTCTCCACCCTCCATCGCTGGAGACACGTGGCTCGTAATCGCCAGTTCAAGGTTTACCCTTTCCCAATTAATCTGGTTCTTAGTAACCCGGATTTTCCCTCCGCGCTTGTGGGATAAGAGGTTTCATATGTGGGATGGTGGGACTGACCTAACTCTTAAAGACTTGTATGTTGATGGGCTACCTGAGACTAGAGATCAATGTGCGACTGGTTTTTCATTACATCATACTGATTTATATCGAGTTACTCAGTTGCTCCACTGGGTTCGCCAGGCTGTCACCCTTCAGGGCGGCACACTAGAGACATTTGTTTGAGGATATCCTAAATGGGGAGACTAAAGAAAGTGATCTCACCTTTTACAAAGCGTTGGAACTCCCTTTAGATGTAACCAAGACAGGCTACATCATACAATGGGCATCGGATTTGAATGATGAGATTGATGAGGGGATTGGAGCACGATCTGGCAGAGGGCAGGTAAGTCCTCCATGTGTATTTAATGCAAAAGAGTGTCTACAAATGGCTTCTGCGATAGTATCTTACCCTGGCCTGCCTATCACACATGATGGGAATGAGCAAAAACTGTTGGAGTGGTTGCATGACTCGGGGCACATATTTACAAATGTGGTGGGAATGCCCGCTGGTTGCTGAGTTTTGGGGACGTGTTTTAACAGATTTCTGAGATCCTGCAGATTACGCTGAAGTCCCCCCACCCCCACATACACCACCTTCTGGCACTCTTAGTGGCCCCGGATGAGGAGGGTCTGTACCCACTCAAACCCTTCCAGTAAGTTGATTACCCATTGTTTGGTGACAGCACGCCTGGTGATTGCCGTTTGTTGGAAGGGCCCAGAGATTAGTGATATGCAATTGTGGTGGCCAAAAATCTGGGATATTTACGCTATAAAGAGCCTGACGGCGACTGTGAGAGACCCCAGATTGCATTTTGCCAAAATATGGACCCCTTTTCCTGACCTTTGTGAAAGATAGATCTGCAGGCAAGGCACATGCTCATCCCCTGGGTTTGATGGCTATCGCAGGTCTGGTGGGCACAGACAGGGTGGAACTGGATTGAACTTGGAAGGAGGTGGGAGAAATGTTGATGTAGGGGGTTTCTGTGGTCGGTTGTGAGGAGGGTTCCCACATATGGAAGAAGGCTTTCCGAGGGATCACCTCACATACCCATAGTTGTATAAGTGTTTTTTTAAGTTTTTATTCTATGCATGCAATGCCCGCTCTTGGTGAGAGCACATATTGTTTATATTTGTGTTATGTTCTTTCTTTTTCATTATTTTCTTTTTTTCTTTTTTCTTTTCTTTCTCTTTTGTTGAATATTTGTTAAATAAAGTTGTTAAAAAAAAAGAAGAAAAGAAGTGCATTTCAGTGACGGGGTTGGTTGGCCAGTGCTTTACTTTGCCGCTCCTTTTTTCTTTCTATAGTTTATCCCTTTTTATTTTTGTCATTCTTTTGTGTGCAAACTATTTTTGCAGGTTATAGTAATTCAAAGTCAATACCTTGAAAAAGTCTTTTGACGAAACACGTGTTGTCTGGCTGTTCGACCCTTCTCTTGTTCGGGGTTGACCAAATTGCTCATAATAAAGAAACCACTAGAGTTCTACATATTTTTATGGCCAACTTATTTATAAGATCTATTCTCTCACAATAAGCTTTGATGTTCTTCGGATGCTTTGTTTACTCTTTCTGCTTATGATCAGCTTATTGTTGCGCTGTCGATGTTTGCCTGAAAGTCTTCCTTATTTCTTTCAACTGCTCCTCCCTCCTCTAATACAAAGTCCACTACAATTCTTCATCCATTTATGGGCAGCTCATGTATGAAATCCATTTTCTCCCAGTAGGGTTTGATGTGCTACCGTTGACAGATTTGTTCTTTCTGCTTATGATTAGCTTTCTGCTGCACAGTCTTTGCCTGAAAGTATTCCTTATTTCTGCCATCTGCTCTTTCTTTCAGGCACGTCCCTTGGATGCCCCTTCTATAACAAGTGTCATGGTGACCCTTTTGCAACAATGATGCTTTCATTGATTGCTTTTTTGGGTGTTCAGGGAGTAGATGAAATGACAACAGTAACTGTTGCTCGCCTTTGTGAGAAAAGCAGAGATTTATATTGCTATGATTAACAGAATTATAGATTGCTGATATATTAACTGTATCGCAGAAGGTCAAGATAGCATTTATGGAAAAATATTTCTTCTTCAGCAACATTTGCATGACTGATAGGCAGTTTCAGTCACTGAGATGAGGTGGCAGAGTATGAGACGAAGTCTTTGACTGAATGGTGCCTGGTGTCCTACTCTTCTTGCAGATGAAGCTGCAGTGTGTCTTTAGATCAGGGGTGTCCAACCTTTTCTATAAGAGCTAGTTATTTTCAATTAAACTCATCGAGAGCTACTAAAATTATTAGTGTTGTAATACTGGCCCCATCAGACATGTTCACATTAGTGGCCACCATATGCAAGATTACTACCAGCAAGATTACTACCAGTGATATCATCAGTACCTCATGTTGTCTGCTGCAATGCAAAAAAGCTTTGTCAATTTGGAATGCCTCTACATGGGTAATAGGTTACAGCCATAGCTGCAGTGCCTCTGGCACCAAGGTAGTAACATTTGTAAAACGTCTCCCCAATGCTACATGATGTATCACTCAAATATCAGCTTTAAATATATTTTAGAAGTCAGTCATTTTTCTCTATACGAGTTCTGGAAAAAACACATTTTCATCTTGAATATACACTATCAGTTTTGATATAGGTGTATAAATTCAACCAAGCAAAAGCTTCTAATTAAGTAGGCTGCTTACTGGAGAGCTACTTACAGGTAGCTGGAGAGCAGCCAGTAGCTCAGGAGCTACTCGTTGGAGAAGCCTGCTTTAGATGCACATTCCTTTTCGAATGAGAACTTTTGTGCAGCCCCCTACTTCCACATGCACTGAGGCAGTCGTTCGCCAAGTTGATTACCTGAATTTCTAGTTAATAGCATGAGGGGCCACTGCAAAATCACTGTAAAATGGTGAGTCCCTCTATTCATACATCAATTGGTGTACTGCCACCACCAGAAGTAAGATTGTGTAGCGCAATTGCCAATTTTGCCTGGGATTACTTTTCTATGACAAAATGAGTGCTGTAATTTTGTAAACCTCAGAGCATTTTGCTGGTGTTAATGGCACACTTATTTGTATGTTATGAGACAATTTAACTGCATCATTGGTGCTGTAAGATCAGCTCTTACATTGTGGATTAACACCTGCAAGTTTTTTATTTTACTTAACATTTGTATGTTCGGGGTGGTAAAATTCTTGTACCAGTTGTTGGCTAAATTTAAGATCTTAGTGAACCCTAACGGTTGGGGAGATGTCTTAAATGATGGAAGATGGACTTACCATGCCTGGGCTTATATGAAAGGGCAAGTTGTGGAGAGCTGATGTTTAATGGGCTGTTGGTATATTGGCCCCTTGGAGATTTGTCCCCAGAGGGCAGCAAATTAAAAGAAAAGTACAATATTCCTCCCCACCTTCCCCCAAGGTTTTTTTAAAGAGTATATGGTATGAGCAGGGTGGAAGTCACTGTAACTGTGTGTTTTGTAATTTTGTTAAGGCTAGTAACCAGTTCATGAAAGTATAAGAATACACTGTGCAGATGTCATTGGTTAACTTGTAAAATACAAATTAAATTTGCGCAATGCCAGTTGTCTCTTTCATTCATACAGTCTCTAACCCGGTAACACATTTTATGGCTGAACGCCATGCCAGTTGTAGACTTCTACAAATAAGTTGACATTGAGTCTCCACAAACCTAACGCTTGGTGTCATCTGTAATGCTGCTCTTACGCGTTCCTAAAGTGACTCTCAATTTCTTCTAATTCATGAGCGTGTTGCTTTTCTGTGGCTAGTTTGGCTGTACATGTTACTGATTGTGTTACTCTGCCTTAAACCTTAACAGTACAGGCAACGCTGATCAACAGCTTGGCCCCTGTGGGGGCTATCTCCTGTCATTATTGCACAGCAGCCCTACCATGCCGATGAAGCTTTTTCTGCTTGCCAGCACCCCTGCAATGGCTCCTTATCCCTTGTTGCCACCCCCAAAGAACGCTCTTCAGTACCCGCACCGCAGAGCAGGGCTAGAAATGCAACGCGTTTACTGTGGTTACCGTTCATGGAAGCTGGCGTCAGCAGCACAGCGCTTCTCTCTGCTATACAGAATGTACTGCTACCCCAGTGCTTAAGCTTCACTGGCCATTGGGACTTTGTGCTCATACAGATGTCACACGTGCATGACAAAGAAACGGAGTGGCATATTGGATTTCAACGGAATCTAAAATGTAAATTCATAACTCGCCTGAATCAAGGCATTTTTTCTCTTGAATATTTTCCCCTCGGTAGTAAAATCTAACATAAAGCGTTCTGACTCAATCCTCGCTCACAATCTGGACAACTAGTTTTAAGTGCAATAGCTTCCACTGCGCCAGGCTGTTGATCGACCTTAGCGCGTGGTGGGAGCTGCCATTAACGTCACCACTTTGTTGGCTGAACAGCTACTTTTACATAAGGCGCCTTACCCTTTCAGTGCCATCCAAGTGCAGACCTTGAAACACTAAGGATTTCAGATACAGGCATGGGTACAAAGGAAATGGCAGTGTCTGCTTACCCAGAGTCACAAGTATGTATGCTTCTTGTCACCGTCGACCTTCTATTGGTATGTGAATAGCCTTCAAATGTTTTCATGGCCCTCTCTCCCCACAACATACATGCTACCGCTTAATCCCTGAATTGCATTTCTTCAGTCTGTGTCGTATTTATAGTAATTACATACATAATGTAGCATATTATTGTCTGGATTCCCTGTTTAATCAGTACAGAGCTTTTACAAGTGCTGCTGAAAAGGGCAAACAAAATTAAAGCGTTTTGTACCAAAACAAGTTTGATTTGCTAAGCTCCCAGCATTCCAAAGTACACAAATTTGTTCCACCAAGTTTTCCGATGGCTTGCAGATGGGCAATGATTAATCAGAGAGCTAACTGTGAAGTAGTTTGCAATTAAACTGGAAAGCTCTGAAGCATGCTAATTGAATCAGAAAATTAGAGACACTGAGCAGTAATTGGCTATTTCTCATGCAGCAGGTGCCAGGCCACTCATCTGTGGAACAAGGTATTTAAGGCACATTATCACTAGTAAAAATACTTCTGGATATGAAGCAGTTAGATTTCCTGCTTATTTTTATCATGGATGTCAAAACATACAGCTGTGATGGCCAGCGCGGGCATGTTTTGTTCTAAGTGTATGAAAGGTACACATATAGAGAGTGAACAGCTTCGTACAACCAACCCGCATCAAATGAAAATGCTTCCAAAGACAGCCAGCTGTATGACTTTGCTCTTGTCAGGAGTTGGAGGATAGATTTTGGGATGAATATTAGTTTGTGACATGAGCAGCATAAATCTAGCACTGCTGTGAGCTTCATAGATTCATAACACCAATTCATATCATGTCTCAGCATGAGTTTATATCTTCTAATTAGTGCCACCACTTTATGGAGCGAGCACATGCTATGAAAATTAGTTTGTCAAGCCAACAGGGACTGGAACACACAGTTTTTTTGGTGAGATAACAGTGCTGCTTGATTAGTAATGTCTTCAATCTTACGCAGCTGGTAATCACAAACTGTGACTGCAGGCATGGAATCAATCAGTGAGAGTTGTTTTCACCTGCAATATATACATACATACATATATATTTGAGTGCGCCGAACTTTTCTTGACATATATATATATATATATATATATATATATATATATATATATTCACTGAAAAAACCATAGGTTTCAGACACGTTATAGTTAGAAATTAGCATTTAAAAAACCTTTGAAATTCACTGAAAAAACCATAGGTTTTAGGGACAGTTATAGTTAGTTGGACATTTCACTCGTACAAAACCCGTGAAATTCCCCTGTTATAGTTAGTTCAGCTAACTATAACTCGCGCCCCGCAATGCACTGCTGATGACGTCACATATTACATCACTCATGACATGGTCAGTGACATCACTGATGACATCACTGATGACATCTCAAATGACATCACTGATGACATCATCCAGTGACTGTGTGTTTCTGTAAAGTTTAAATATTTTTAATATATATAGGAAAAGACGTATTGAAGAATGACTGGGTGTGTAAGTGTCTGTATGGATGATTTAGTAGGTGCGTGACTGACTCTATAAGTGAGTGATTTAACGTATCTTACTGAATGCATGGGTTAGTGACTAAACTGGGTGAATGTCTGTATCCGTCTGTCTGTTGCTGTGTAAGTGGCTGCATGTGTTTGTGAATAGCTACATGAGTGTCTATATGAGTTATTGAATGGTTCTCTGAGTATCTGTATGGGTGCCTCAGTGTTTGTGTGGGAGGGGTGTGTGCGACTGTGCATAGATTTGTGAGTGGGTGATTCACTGGGTGGATGGTTTCAAGAGTGCATCTGTGATAGACTGTATGGGTGGGTAAGTGTGTGTAAGAGTGTGTTAGTGAGTGAATATATGTCCCAGTGGTACATGTGTGAGTAACTACATATGTGAAAGGCAGTATATATGTGTGTTGGAGTATATAAATAGCTATAAGCGAGAGTGAGTGATTGTGATAGTGGCTGTATGGATGAGTGTGTGCTTGTATCAGTGATTGTATAAGAGCGTAACAATGTGGTAGTATTTGTATGATTAAGTGAGCTGGTGTGTGTATAACTGTATAGGTGAGTAAATGGCAGTGTGTTTAATTATTTGCATGACTGACTAGGTGTGTGAGTACCTCTATGGATGAGTGGCGGTGTTTGAGTGTCTATATAGGAGTAAGAGTGCATATGATAGTCCTGTACTGAGTGACCATAAGTATGAGTGACTGTACGGGTGAGTGAGTGGATGTGTGTGTGTAGACCTAAGAATCAGTGAGTGGGTATGTAGTTATTGGTGTTGGAGTGTCTATGGTTTTGCGAATGGCAGTCTGTAATTTAGATTGGGTATATCAAAGGTTATATTAGGGTGTGAGGAGGTGCATCAGATTATCACGTGGATGATGTCATCAGTGATGTCATTTGAGATGTCATCAGTGATGTCATCAGTGATGTCACTGACCATGTCATGAGTGATGTAATATGTGACGTCATCAGCAGTGCATTGCGGGGCGCGAGTTATAGTTAGCTGAACTAACTATAACAGGGGAATTTCACGGGTTTTGTACGAGTGAAATGTCCAACTAACTATAACTGTCCCTAAAACCTATGGTTTTTTCAGTGAATTTCAAAGGTTTTTTAAATGCTAATTTCTAACTATAACGTGTCTGAAACCTATGGTTTTTTCAGTGAATTTCAAAGGTTTTTTAAATGCTAATTTCTAACTATAACGCCCCTAAAACCTATGGTTTTTTCAGTGAATTTCAAAGGTTTTGTAAATGACAATTTTTAAATGTATTAATTGTTATATTTATTTTTTGATACTGATTTACTACATTTTTAAAACTATTTATTTTTATATATTTTATTTATTAAATTACATTGTAATTACATTATACATTACATTACAAAATATACTTTCTCAGAATGAATTACTTTAGTTTAAATAGTTTGCAAATAGGCAATAGAGTTTTAAGTACAGTAGTTACAGTTGTTGCAATGGGCAACACAATTTCAAACACAATGCAACATTGAGCTCTATGTGAATTTCTAGTTAAATGCAATTAGTTACTTTATGGATTACTTTTCTAACCACAGGACTGGATCCTAGATTCAGTCCTGGGACATCTCCTGTAAACAGTTGAGTAAAAGCGTTTTGGTTACAGTAGTGATTTTTAAAGAATATTATTGTATTTTAAAAGTTGACACTTAGAAACTTTTTCACATAGAATCACCAATGTTATCCTATGGGAGGAAATTCACTTAGCAGGTAAGTAGTGTTATCGTTACTTTTTCTTACTCAGTGTTGGATCCTGGATCCAGCACTGGTGCATCTCCTGTAAACAGTTGAAAGAATGCGTTTAAGTCATACAGGCGATTTTTAAGGAATATTTGTAATTTGTGAAAATCGACACTGAGAAACTTTTCTGCTGAAAACCAGACAATGGATTCCTATGGAAGGAAATGTAAGTTACTGGTAAGTACGGTTAGAATTACTTTTCAGGGTCAGTGCTGGGCTAAAAGATGCAGCACTGGGTTCTCTCCTGATAACAGGTGAGTAAATTGGAATTCGTACTTTGGTTGATTTTAGAGGAATATTTTAAAGTTCCAAAACTCCACACTTAGAAGAATTTCCAAGTGAAACCAGTCAATGTTAGCCTATGAAGGAAATTCAAGTTACCGGTAAGTACGGTTAAAATTACTTTTCAGGACCAGTACTGGGCTGAAAGATGCAGCACTGAGGTCTCTCCTGATAACAGGTGAGTAAATCGGAATTCGTATTTCGGCTGATTTTAGAGGAATATTTGTATGTTTCAAAAATCAACACTTAGAAACTTTTTCAGCAAAAAGCAGGCAATGATATCCTATGGAAGGAAATTCAAGTTACTGGTAAGTACGGTTAAAATTACTTTTGAGGCTCAGTACTGGGCTGAAAGATGCAGCACTGAGGTCTCTCCTGATAACAGGTGAGTAAATCGGAATTCGTATTTCGGCTGATTTTAGAGGAATATTTTAAAGTTCCAAAACTCCACACTTAGAAGAATTTCCAAGTGAAACCAGTCAATGTTAGCCTATGGAAGGAAATTCAAGTTACTGGTAAGTACGGTTAAAATTACTTTTCAGGACCAGTACTGGGCTGAAAGATACAGCACTGAGGTCTCTCCTGATAACAGGTGAGTAAATCGGAATTCGTATTTCGGCTGATTTTAGAGGAATATTTTAAAGTTCCAAAACTCCACACTTAGAAGAATTTCCAAGTGAAACCAGTCAATGTTAGCCTATGGAAGGAAATTCAAGTTACTGGTAAGTACGGTTAAAATTACTTTTCAGGACCAGTACTGGGCTGAAAGATACAGCACTGAGGTCTCTCCTGATAACAGGTGAGTAAATCGGAATTCGTATTTCGGCTGATTTTAGAGGAATATTTGCACAATGGTGAAGGGAGGGGGCGGGGCCTGAGGTGACATCTGTGCAAACGCGCCCGTGGCGCGTTTTAAGTTGGGGGATTAAGTCCCCTTGAATCATGAGGGTCCCTAGGGGCCAACTAGCCCACCAGGAACCTCCAGTATGCGCCAGGGGCTGCGTTGCAGAGACGTGTAGAGAGGCCACACCCTTTTACACCTCTCTGCAACGCAGCTCTGTGGCGCTTTCTGGATGTACCTGTTGGGCTAGTTGACCCCAGGGACCCTCAGGATTGAAGGGATTTAATTCCCATCTTAAAACGCGCCACGGGGCCTGTTTGCACACATGTCACCTGAAGCCCCGCCCCTCCCTTCACCACTGTCACAACGCGCCCCTGGCGCGTTTTAAGTCGGGGGATTAACTCCCTTGAATCCTGAGGGTCCCTGGGGTGCAACTAGCCCACCAGCTACCTCCATTAAGCGCCACAGAGCTGCGTTGCAGAGAGGTGTAAAAGGGGCGTGGCCTCTGTACACCTCTCTGCAAGGCAGCCCCTGGCGCATACTGGAGGTTCCTGGTGGGCTAGTTGGCCCCCAGGGACCCCAGTATTGAAGGGGAATTACTTCCCCATCTGCAAACGCGCCAGGGGCGCGTTTGCAGAGTGGTGAAGGAAGGGGCGGGGCCTGCGGGCCCGATCGTTTTTTTTTATTTTTCCCCTGAAGGGGGCTGTGTAGCCCCCTTCCTTTTTCCTATTTTTGGGCCCTGGGGACCCCATCCCCCAGGGCCTTTCCCCTTTTTTTTTTTTTAAATTAAACGGGAAGGGGGCCGCGTGGCCCCCTCCCGTGGCCGAATCCTGCCCCGGGACCCCATCCCCCGGGGCATGGCCACACTTTTAAATTAATTTTTAAGGAGGGGGCTGCGTGGCCCCCCTCCTCAGGCTCTCCTTTTGCCCCGGGACCCCATCCCCCGGGGCAGGCCTTTTAAAAATTATTTCTGGGGAGGGGGCCGCGTGGCCCCCCTCCCGGGCCACTTATGGCCCCGGGACCCCATCCCCGGGGCCTGGCCTCTTGTTGGGGACTGTGGGGGTCCCCAAACCCCCACAGTCCCGCCGGCTCCCCGTGTCCTAAGGGAGCGGCATTGCTTTCCACATGGGGAGCAGCTAACATGCTGCTCCCCATGTGGAAAGCAATTGTCTTTGGATATTGGAAGCGAGAGCAGGTTTCCTGCTCTCTCTTCCAATATCCAAAGCAGTTTGCAATGACAGGACGGGAGCCGCGAGGCTCCGTCCTGTCATTGCAAACAGCAGTGTCCCGGGGTAGGCACCCCGGGACACTGCAGGAGCCGGCCCTGGGGGTGGCGATCCCCAGGGCCACCACAGGCTCCAGGAGGAGGCCGCGCGGCCCCCTCCCCACATCAGCACAGCCCGGGAGGTGGTGGTCCCGGGGCTTCGGGGTCCAAAACGGACCCCATTTTAAATGTGTTAGTGCCCCGGGGAGGTGGCGGTCCCGGGCGTGTGGGGGGCTCAAGCCCCCACACAGGAAATTTTTCTTTAAAAAAAGAAGCCCCGGGAGGTGGTGGTCCCGGGGCTGCGGAGGGCCAAGTGCCCTCCCGCACCATTTTAAATGAAAGCCCCGGGGTGGCGGTCCCGGGGCTTGGGGGCCCTTTGAGGCCCCCCATACATAAATTTAACCCTCCCACCATGCCCCCGGGACTTGGGCCACCCGGGGCAAAATACAGTCGAGCGCGGGAGACCGCCCTTCGATTTTTCGGCAGGATCCGCGCACCCTGAGCGCATCCTGCCGATTTAAAAAAAAAAAAAATGCTTTTTCTGCCCAGGGGGTCCTTGTGGGACCCCTGAGCAGACCTAGAGGTCAGGGTGTTTCTACCCTGCCCCTTTGTGCGTTTTGCTCACTTTTTTACTGCTTTCTTGTTCCTCGGTTCTACCGAGGAACAAGATGGCTGCCAACACTTCCTGGTTTGGAGTGTTGACAGCCAATTAGCAGACAGCTCGTGATCGGGAGGGTGCGCGAATCCGACGCGGCCATAGATATATATGTACTTTTACTTTTGATTTTCTCAGCAACTACTGAACGGATTTACACCATTTAACAAAAGGGTTCTTTCTGAACCAAGAACTACCTCTTTGCCAAATTTGGTGTAATTCCGTTCAGCAGTTCGGGCTGTAGCCGTGTCTAAAGTTTCCTATGGGAAATTGATTTTTGACTCTTATTTTTTAATTTCTCCGCAACTACTGAACGGATTTACACCATTTAACAAAAGGGTTCTTTCTGAACCAAGAACTACCTCTTTGCCAAATTTGGTGTAATTCCGTTCAGCAGTTCAGGCTGTAGTGTCTAAAGTTTCCTATGGGAAAATGAATGGGGAAAACACGTTTTGGGACCCCTTTTTCTCGGCCCCCGCTTGACGAATCACCCTGAGACTTTCAGGGTAGGAGCGGACCGGAGCGGGCCATAAAGTTTGAAAATTTCCCGAAGATTCGTCAACCGACGCAAGAGTTATTTCAAATAGAATGCCATGGATTTCCTATGGAAAATAGGTCCTAACTATAACTATCTACTGGCGACTGCCAGTAGATAATATATATATATATATATATATATATATATATATATATATATATATATATATTCAATGAAAAAAACAAAGGCTAAAGTGAAATTATCCTTAGGTATTAAAATGAGATAGGAACTAGTGTTTAGAAAACAAAAAACACTGACATTTGTCCGTTAAAGTTTAGTGAACATACTATAACTTACACGACTGTCATGCTCTGCTTATGTGCATATGACCTTACATATTACATCACTCATGATATGTTAAATTACATCAACTGCTGACTTCTCAAATTAAATTATTGATCACATCACTGATGACCTCATCCAGTCATTGTAACAGCGTCCGGTAGGGTTTGTTGACTTGAAGTAATTCAACACCTGTGCCCAATTTTCTATCACCAATCACGTGATAATGGACATACTGTTTGACCACATGCTTTATACATAGCATATCTGTTAAGTCACCCACCCAATTTGGTGGATGCTACCCTCTGTTTATGATGCCTCCATAGACTTTAATTGGCTCACTCCCTTTTAAACGTTGAACACCTTCCAAAATAGAGTTTTTAATTTATTCACCTTAATTGGATCACCGTCTTAAACACTTCCTATGACTTGCAGTTGTAAGTCAAGAGGTTGATAGGTATGCATTTGCATGATAAGAAACCTTCTGCCAGGCGCTAATGACAACCATCTGTAGTTTGATAAAATACACTATGTACATTCCTGCAATAAGCATACACTTTGGCATCCATCCATAGAGCAATGCTTACAATCCCAGTGTGAGTTAAACCATTTCTAAGCGGATCATCCCAATATTCTATATTATTCAACAATCTACAGTGTCCCAAAATCTTCAGCAATGTTCTGGGAATAAACTTCTACACCTTATAAAAGGCCTTGTTTCATAGAATTTGTCCATAGCACTGTATTACAGCTATTTAGCTCGGGCACATGCCCAGACACCCAATGGTGTATAATCTATTGTCAACAGAAGCTTTAGCTTTTGTCACAAATTAATTTTCACAACCTACTTTGGAACTTACCTCTGTAACCCAAATCAGGTTAGCTCTGTGACATTGCTCTTGTATCAGGAGTTATAGTCAGGAGTTAACCATGTTAACCAGTTATAAGGAGTTGGAGTATAGGTTTTGGATGAATAATGTATGGCATGAGCAGCATATATCTAGCACTGTTGTGAGCTTCATAGATTCGTAACACCAATTCAATTTTTTTTAACATGGAGTACTAATTGCACCCCAAACTTTACTGGTTTGTAGACTGTGGACTTCTAGCCTTCAACATGCACAACCACACTTGCATCCAGGGTTTACACTATTTCCATTCTATGCACCCACACATGTACACACAATAACTCTATGCTGTACATGACTATAGGTCCTTTACTAACAACTTTCTTTTTTAAATGACGTGAATAGCAGTATCAAGGATGATATTATTTGAGATGCCATGCGTGATGTGATTAATGATGTCATTTGAGATGTCATCGATGGTGTCATCAATTTTATAATTTAACATGTCATGAGTGATGCAATATGTGAGGTCATAAGCAGTGCATGATTGGGCATAAGATGTAGTTATTTCCCTGAACTATAACTGGCGAATTGAGTGGGTTTTCGTTTAAAAAAATGAGTTCTTATTTCATTTGAACACCTAACTCTAACGTCACTTTAACCATTGTTTTTTTCAGTGAATTTCTATGTTTTTTGTTTATCTTTTAAGGTAAGCATTTGCCCAACTCCCTCAGGCAACTTGTGGTGAACCCATGTCGTGCATGCCCAAAGGGCAACCTGCGTCCCCCCTGAGAGGTGTCAACTCCTGGTGCACACAGCCTTTAGCAGTGCACAGCAGTGGTTGGCCGCAGGGCCTGACCTTCAGCTAGGTCCTGCCCCAAACCCCTACAGGCTCTCACCTCCCACTGGCCCCCAACCTCTTGCTGCACACAGTTTTAAGTAGACTTCACTGGTGCATTGGTCCTGAGCCCAACCCACTGCAGGCGGTCAGCCCCACTGCGCACATCCTACAGTAGTTGACCTTGTAATTTTTTCTCACTTTTGTTTTGCTACAGCGGTACCTAAGGCGATGCCTTGCTGGGTACTGCGGTACTGGCAACCCAAAATATATTTTTAATTTAACTTAAGGGAGGGTTCTTTTGTGGCCTTTTGAAAAATGTTCCAGGAATCTGCGAGTCCTGGTATGGAAGCCACAATATTTTCTTCAGTGTTGTGACCAGCCAATCGGATCATTCGGGACTGCGTTACCAAAATTACCGATAGGAGGAAAAGCTCCCTTGGTCAGACAGAATGGCCTACTCCTTAAATGTTTGGTACCGTGGCTGGGTAACCGCCCAAAAATCGAACTTTTTTAGAGGGTTAACCCATTCATGGTCAACCTGAGACCCTCTTTAAATGGAAATTTCTGGAAAAGGACTGAATAGATTACACCAATCTCAAAAGCACACTCTTTGAGTAAAGTTCTAAGTTTTGACAAATTTGATTTAATTCTGTTCAACCTTTGTTCTGTATTGGAAAGTCAAGTATCTTATCGGAATGAACATGGAAAATCGCAGTTTTAGTACTTCTCTTTTTTTATTAGCCCCCATTTGATGTATCGCACGAAGCATTCCATTAAGGAGGATGAACTTTTATTTTGTAAAGTTTTGTGCTGATTCATCAAACTACACAAACTGCTTCAATAGGAAAAATGCCTTTCCTATTGAAACTCTGACCTAACTATAATCACACAGTAGTGACCGCCACTGAGTAATTATATCTGTATCTATATATCTATGTGCTTTACGGGTCACTGTGTAATATGATATATTACAAACATCTGACCTAACTATAACTACAGAAAGTTGACCGCCACTGTGTAATTATCTCTATATTTGCACTGAGTAGTTATAGTTAGGACTACCTTTTCTTTGGAAATGGCTTTTTCTTTTGCTAATAGCTTTGGCACCGCTTGACGAATCTTCACAAAACTTTCCACAAAAGTGCTTCTTCTACCTCCGCTCCTACCTGGAATCTTTCGGGGTGGTCAATCAAGCGAGAAAAAGGGTGGTCCCAAAATGCAATTTCCCATGCAATTTCCATATGGATTTTTGAAAAGAGCTACAGTACAAAATGGCAGCTGTTTTTTATTTTTTTAAATGACTCTCGGGCTGGGCCAGGGCCTGGGGGGTCAAACTCTTTAAAAAAAAAAAAAAATTAGGATTGTGGGGTGGGGGAATGTGTGTGGCCCCCCTCCTTAGCCGATTACAGCCCCAGGACCACATCTGCCAGGGCCCACTTTATAAAAGGGAGGGGCATGCAGCCCCCTTTCGCGAGCCTCGGAAGGCCTCAGGAACCCCATTCCAAAAAGCAAAGCATGATTAAAGATGAGGAGGGCACGCGATCCCCCTCCTCAGGCCTTGAAAGGCTCTGGGGACTCCCATTCCCCAGGGCTGTATTTACTTAAAAGGGCAAGGGGGGATTAGCCCCCCTCCGTGAGGCTTAATCACGCCTCTGGGACCGCATCTGCCAATGCATAATAATACAGGAGGGGCACACATCCCTCATCGCCGAGTCTCAGAATGCCCTGTAGACCCCATCACCTGGAGCCATATTTACTTAAAAGGGAAGTGGCTGTGCAGCTCCCCCTCCTGAGCCTTAACCAGGCCCCCGGAACCCTGTACCTGGGACCATGCATAATTATAGTGGGGGGCGCGACCCCAAATCCCAAGCCTCGGAGGACCCCAGGGACCCCATCCCCTGGGTCTGGCTCAATCTTCATGTCCTGTCCTTGGGAGTCCAAGACTTGTACGCTCCCATCCAACTGGAGCTGTAAAAATGCTCCCACCGGATGGGAGCATACATTTCTTCCCTGCTTACACTCTTGTGGGCAGGGAAGATGAAATTGCTCCCTCCCGGTGGGGGCAGAGATAAAATCGGTAGGGGCATAGATAAAAACCTGCTCCCAAATCCAGCTCCCTCTGCACCCAGGATGGGTGCATGCACAGGAGCTGGCGGAGCCACGAGGTGATGGGCCTCCCCTGCTGTCCTCAACAGTGTGTGCTATGGTTGGGACCGGGGCACACACCTTAGGCCCCGGGGGATTGGGTCCCCAAAGCCAGTATTGACTCAGAAAGGGGGTCAAACCCCTCTTCACTTTAAATGTATTTCGGCCTCGGTGAATGGGGTCCCCGGGTCCAATATTGGCTTGGAGAGGGTGGCTGCATGCATCCCTCCTCTTTAAATGTATGTCAGCCTTGGGGGATAGGGTCTCCGAGGGCCAGTATTGGCTCGGGGAGGGACCACACAACCCCATTCCCATAAAAAGATAATTTGCCTCGGGGATGGGGTCCCCAGGTCCAGCAGTGGCTTGAAGAGGGGTGTGGGGGGGGCACATGCCAGCATTACCAAAATAAAATGTAGAAACATGAATAATAAATGAGCGTCAAGAGCCGCTCGTTTATTATTCACACTACTCCTAGCATGGAGAGCCAATAATGCCCTAGGGCTTTTTCACACAGCATATTTATTTACTGGTGGTGCCCCTAGAGGAGGCAGGGGCACCACCAAACATTTTTTTTATTGTTGTGGGGGTTCTGCAAACATTAAAAGAATGTTACAGAAGTCTCCTGGGTCATTAAATCCATGACCCCAAAACATATTACCATATTTTTTTTAAGTTCTCCGAGCTGGAGCTGGATGCTCTTCAGCAGGAGTGCGGAGACCTGTAGTCGTTGGTACTATGGTTGCACTTGGTGCCTTGGAAAATGTTAAAAGAAAGACTCAAAGGCATATTAATGTTTGTTTTAATAAACGTTTTATTAAAAAAATGGGATGATAGTCACTTTTATTAAATATTGCAATGTGTGAATTTATGAAAAATACATTTGGTTATAGTTATTGGTGACTTTTTGACAAAGCCTTCATGTCTACCTTATATAAAATGACACCCTTTATATTGTTACACATATTTAGCTCTGCGGCCAGGCACTGCGCTTGCCAACGGCCATGCCCTGCACAGGGTATGGCCCCCAAGAGGGGGCGGGGTTTGGGCACATGGCCGTGTCCAACCTCACGCTGTGCATGCCAATGAACCTGTTACTTTACATAAAAAATAAATATAGAAATTACCTGAAAAAAATGAAGGGTCAAGTGATGTCATAGTTAGGTATGGTAATAATATCTTACTTGCCATTAAAAAAAGTTTTTTTTTAAATCACTGCAAAGTTTAAAGGTACATTATAATTAGGTGACAATGTTTTTAAATATACTGGTTTAAACAAACAAAACCACTGAAATTCACCAGTTATAGTTATCTCCATTAACTATAACTCATGCCCTAAAGTAACTATAAATCGATCCCTCGCCATGCACTGCTAATTACCTCACATATTGCATCATTTATGACATGTTCTGTGACACCATTGTTAACATCACTGCAACATCTGAAATTGCATCATTGATGACAACACTGTTCATGGTTGGGGCTCAAGTTATAGTTACTTTAGGACACAAGTTATAGTTACTTGAGAGAACATAACTGGTGAATTTCAGTGGTTTTGTTTGTTTTAAATGGTATGTTTAACAGATATTTTCACCTAACTATATTATCTATCTATATATATGTATATGTAGGTAGTACTAAACTCCAAGTATTCAATAGAATTTTACAACATCTGAGGGCTGTGGTAAACTCAGATCCCAATTACCCTGCGGCCCGTCATTTTAAATTAGTACACCACAACAACCTTAACAAGCTCAAATATTTTGTCATTGGGGCAGTTCCATCATCAAGACGAGGCGGCAATAGAGAACAAGCATTGGCATAGCCAATAGGTCTCGCCTTTGGGACCTTATAAGTGTTTAGCCATGCACCACTTGATGTTGTTGCACCAAGAATATTGTGCTGGATAACTAAACACTTATAAGGTCCCAAAGGCGAGACCTATTGGCTATGCCAATGCTTGTTTATTTTCCAATTGGTGCTTCCAAAGCACGTAATATGCAGACAGCGTCCTCAGGAGGCTAAACCATGAAGGCAGCCATTTATTTCTTTAGAACAGCATGGTACAGCTGTCCTGGAAGACAAAATAATGTGTGAGGATGAAAAATGACGACCTCCAGTACAAAAACGAATTTGTGCAGCAATCGGAATTACAAGTTTTGTGGTTAACACCGAACCCTGTGCAATTTACACCTGTTGAATGGAGCAGGTCAAAACCTGTCGAAATTTAACAGCGGAAGAAGTGTGTGAAGACTCAAATACATATCAAATTATGTGCAATAAATATCAATTCCATGGGAGCTCCCACTTGTGCCTCAAAACTCAAATAGACGGTATTTGCCTTACTCAGTAAATACATCAACTCACTATACGGTATCAGTATTCACTACGTGGGATAAAAACAACACACTACTCTGGATGACTCGCATTCAAGACTTTAGATGGTTACGCCCACTGATCACCAGACTATTGGGGTTACAACCAGATCAGAGTACCAAAACCACAGTTAGACGACCTGAATTTAACATGTGTTCAATGTTATCCGCACATGTTAAATTCAGGTCGTCTAACTGTACTGGTTTTGCTGGATAAGTGAGACGTGGACCACCCCATGCTGCTGCAGAGATTACATGGTGGCAGGGGTGGGGAGTTTCCCTTTGGACTGATTTAGATAGGGCAGTGCAAGAATTTTGAAAGCCCTCGGCAAAATGATACTGTGCAATTCGGGTGCTCCCTTTCCCACAGCAATGCACTTATTTTTGAGGCAATTCACTGCAATCTAGCACCTACTTATGAAGCGCTTCAAAGCCCCCGGCCGAGTAGTTCGAGCAACAACAAAAAAATGCCTCACCTGATAAAATTGAAACATTCCGAGTCGAAAACTGCAGAAGAGTGCCGTTTTCGCATTAAGGTGCACAGTATGCTTCAGTTCTGTGCTATTTGATCATGTGCCCCGGCCAGAAAAGAAAAATGCTGTGTTTGTTGTTTCTGTGCTGACCATGCGACGTGAAATTTTTCTGTAAAAACATCCTTTACCCACTAACTCGCATCAACCAAATTACAAATGTGTCGCGCTCTGCAGAAAATCCGACTCTGTGTTCAGCAGGCTGGACTTTTTAAAAACTCGAGTCAATGCAATCTCATGTTAGATTTGTAAAGGCTCAGTTTGCCTTTTTCTGAGCGGAAGCCAAACGTACACTGGTTTTGACGGTCCAAAACAATCTACACATTAAGCACAAAAAGTGAAAGCAGTTAATAATGCACTGATTGGAAGTCACCGGTGGCTTTTGAGGAAGAGACCCGGTTTTAATACTTGAACCACTTCTATTGAGTGGTAAAGAAGTATAAACTGTCAGACGCTCTTTCGAAAGTGCACGTCTTATTTCACGCCATTCCGGCCGACTGCAGAAACGAGCACAATATTTAATATCCTAAATAGGGCCGGAATGAATTGCCCTAGCGCGTGACTTTGGGGGAAGGAGGGCGGGCGAAGGAGGAAAGGGTTAACTATGACTTTACAGTTTATGAGGGTATCTCACAGGCACTTGGCGCTCCGCTGGGGTGGCCTTTGGAAATCACGCAAGCATAGACGAGGCACAGGAAAGGAAAGCGAAACCCAGAGGGTCATGCCCTTTAGTCCTCTCAATGCATCCAGAACAAGGACAACAATGGAGGAGCGGGGGCGGCGAGCGCGGCAGCCTGCTCAGCTGAGCCAGACGCTCGTGCGTCATGGCCTTTTCCGGCATGTGTTTCCAATTATCGCGCCCGCGTCTGGGCACGATAATGGGAAACAGATGTCGGCCGCGCGAGTAACCGCCCGAAAAAGGCCATGACGCACGAGCGTCTGGTCAGCTTTGAAAACCCCCTACATAATGCTTCGCCAGAAGCAGCGCTTGCGCGCTACTCTAGGCTCAACCTAAAAACGTCTATGACAGTTAGAATCGCAGTTTATTCTTGAGTTGGACACCAAAATGCCTAACGGTTGAAATACCAGTGAGGACCTACACAATTTCCTTTAATACCTACTACATGAATCTTATGGTTTACACTTATGATCTATCAGCACCCATAGGATCCCATGTTACCTTTTGTCGTTAGAGACAGATGTGAAGCAAACCCAGTCCATCCTCAACTTTGATGTGGACATAGGAAGAATTGTTATTGTCCAAGTAATATCAATCATGTTTTCTTTGTGTCAATGTTCAAAAGGAATTGTGAAATAAGATGAGCATTGTTTGGCATCTTCAGTAATTTTAAATGCACTAGCACTTTATCATTACCGATGAAGTTCAATTATGACCTTCTGGGCAGCTTTACGGTCAAATATGTTGTTTCACTGCGGTGGACAACATTGTAGTACTTTCACTTACAGCACTTTGTTATGTTATGTTAGCAGGTACTTGTAGAGCGCACGGCTACTCCTGGGAGTGTCCCGGCGCTGACTTTAGGGTTAATGGCAATACTCAGAGCACTTGCACTTTAAAGCAAGATTGAATTATATATTGGTTATACAGATTGCTTAATATATTGAATACATGCTACCAACAGTGGTTCTTTCGTTGGCAATACTTAAAGCACTTGCACTTTACAACAAAAATGAACTATATCAATTATACAGTTTGTTTAATGTATTGTGTACACGGTATTAACACTGATTCTTTAATTGACAATATTCCAAGCACTTGCACTTTATAATAAGATTGATCTATATATCTATTATACAGATTATTTAATATATCATGCATCCGCTAATAGTGGTGGTTCGAGCATAGGTCTTGATGACCAAATGATAATATTCATTAAGTGATTTTATTCTGAATTCTATTTCACATATTAGAAAGATTAAGTGTTCTATGTAAGTAGAATACATATGTACCAATGTAATTATATAAATTAGCGATCAGAAGCATGTATCAACAGTCTATTATCTATATCTATGAGCATTGCATTATTGTTTCTGGCACTAGTCGGTGTTGTTCATTATTTAAATGATGAAAATTTGGCGGCGTGTCATGTGATCAAGATCGCGCTCCTGCGGTCGAAACGCGTCATGTCAGGCACTGACCTGGAATAGACTGTGAGCCATGACTTTGGAATAAAGCACTTTTGATATTGTAACTTCTTACCTCTGGTGGTCCGTACCTGGAAGATCTCACCGGGAGAGCGGTGGGCCTGGATTGTGTCTGTGTATATATATATATTTATATATATCAAGTACAAATAAAGGGTACAGTGTAATATGGGCCTATATAGCCATGTAGGGGTTCTGCCGACAATCATGAGTGATGTCATCAATTATGTCAGTTAACATGTCATGAGTAATGACGCACATTAAAGTTAGTTCACTAAACTATACCTGCCGTATTTCAAGATTTTGGGTTTTTTAACATTAGATTGTGTCTCATTCCAACACCTAATTATAACATCACTTTAACCTTCACCAGTGAATTTCATTTTTTTTTTTTTTTTTTTTTACATAAGTCAAGATCTTAGAACCTAACCTAACTATAAGCCACTTTAACCTTTGTTTTTTTCTGTGAGATATATATAAATATATATATATATATATATATATATATATATATATATATTCGTATATCAAAATGTTTCTCGAAAACGTCTGAAAAGATTTACACAAAAGCATGCTTTCTGAGTGTGAGAAGTTGGCCTGGTATATGCTGTTCACTAGTTAAAGTGGACACCTTGCACCAGTACAATTCGACTCTTATGGTAGGTAGGTTTAAGACAACCTTTATAGAAAGCTATCCTAGTGGTAGCTGTGGAGAGCAGCCTTCAGGCTAAGTCTTGGAGGAATGTAAAGCAGCTTGTTTTACCACACAATCTCTTGAATCACCAAATGAAAAGACACCACACAGGTATATATATCAAATATATATGTATTTATTACTAAACAACTCTCTACTAATCTCTTGTGAGATTAGAAGACAGGAACATATGCATAAATCAACGTTTCACAATAAATTAAGCACAAATATGGCTGGGGCCCTAGGGGCGTACCAGACCATATACTAAAAACGAGACTTAAGAACAACGACTTGCAAGGAGACAAGGCCCAGGCCCTTCAGAAGTGTTGGGGCCTCACGAAACCACCCAAGGCAGGTAAGTAAAGGACCCACGGGGACGCGTGCAGTGAGTGAACACAGGCGCGGATCGCCGTAGACTTCAATGGGGCAAGTCGTGGTTGGAAATTAAGAGTTTAAGGGCACTTCGGGAGTAGCTACAAGCAAGTCACTTACAGGGTAAGTAGTTCTAGGGCCAACACCCACAAGAGCACCGTAGTGCTGGAGTTACCTCAGCCAGGGAAGCCGGGTGCATAGGTGTCCTTTGGTGTCGGGTCGCGGCGTCGTTTTCAATGGGAGCCAAAGAAGACTTGCTGCTTGTGAAGACAGGAGAAGTGTCCGGTGGAATCCAAGCCTGGATTCGGAAGAAGGAAGACCTGAAAGCAGAGGGGACAGTGTTCAAAGTCACTGGGCAGTGACCCGGGGCAAGGAAGATGATTGCCCACCGTCGTCGACAGATTCAGGTCGTTCACGGGTGTCTTGACTCTTCGGCCACGAGGTCCAGGAGGCGTCGAGGACGACCAGGAGCTGGATTCAGCGTGTCCCACGAAGTCTGCAGCTGACTGCGGTGTCGGCGACCCGATTGGAGCCAACAAGCCTTGGTAGCAGCAAGTCTCGTGGAAAGCATAAAAAGTCAATGGTGCAGACCAGCAAGGTCTGGAAAACTCACCCAGCGCGGGTAAGTCAGGGCAGGCCTGGAGCAACCAGGGGAGCCCTTTGGTTCTGTAGAAAAGTCTTCAGGGGACCCCCAAGCCGGCTGGTAAGGGATCGCGAAGATGCCTCGGGAGGATTCCTTCAACAGGGGCCCATGGTCACTCGGGACGGGGTAGGCCTCTGATCTTCGGAGGGATTCCTGCTAGAGGCTGGGACCACACGTGGTCCAAAGCACAGGTTCGTAGAACGTCGTGAAGGGGTTGCACTCGACAATAGTGCACGGTACCCAGGGACTGCGGTTCCTCGTCACTCGTGGGGTCCACTGGCCTCAGCTTCGCTGGGGACTCACGATGGCCTTGGCGAAGTCAGGAAATCCTCGTCTTGGGCTGCAGAGACCTCGGGCTCCGGCGGGAGCGGCGTAGTTTGCGACCGTCTTTTCAGTTTTTGGTGCCTGCCAAGCAGGGGAGTCACTCCTTGACTCCAAGGGAGATTCTTCAGTCTTCCAGAGGTAGTGGAACGTCGAAGGTCCAGGATTCTTCTTCAGAGTGTCGTCCAGGGATATCTAGTTTGCAATGGCAAGGGTTCCCTACCTTATACTAAAAAGGAAGGGAGGGACTAGCTCTAAGACCCCACCTATGGGAGGGTCAGGGGAGTGGGTGGCTACACCCACTTCCCTTTGTCCAGTTTCGTGCCAGAGCAGGGGCAGGTAGCCCCTGAGCCGGTTTGAACTGGGGTATGCACAGAGGAGCCTTCTGCTCCCCCAGTGCAGGACTTCAAAGCACTCTAGGAGTGCACCCACCCAGCCCCAATACACTAAACCCTGTCTGGGAGGTGGTCACACCTCCCTGGGACAGGATACCTATTGTTGGGCTTCCTCCACTGCGAGTTTCGGTCATCAGCAGGAGGGCAGCCCCGTATCTGTGACTGGTGGCATCCATTTTGTGATGCCAGGGCTCTTCAGGATTCTACCACGTTTGCACAGTAGGTACATGTCTATCCCTCTAGAAGGGTGGAATGCTACCCCCGCCGCCAGAACTGGCGGGGGGGTAGTATTCCAAGATGTTTGACACCAAACATGACATGTTTCTGAGCAGCCATCTCAAAGTTAGCATTTAACGCGAGGTTATAATGCGCTTAGGAGTATATGGTCAGGCTGCACTACAAACAGCATCAGAGAAGGGTCTCCGAATGCTGCAGAGGGGCTCTGCTCATGCAGGGGCACCCTCTCACATAGGAACCAAGCACTCTGCCTTCAGGATTGATAAGGCCTGCAATAGGAGTGACTTATAGGTTTATATGTGTGTATCTATGTAGTGATATAGGTAGCCTATATCACAGTAAGGGGTGCATGCACCACCTTACCCAGGCTGCAGTAGCAGACCTGTGGTGTCAGATTTAGTCTGCTTCCCAGGGGTGGCATAATACATGCTTCAGCCCCTGGTAGGCCTGTGAAGTACCTATGCCCTTGGCACCTAAGGTACCATATACTAGGGACTCATAAGGTACCATAGTATCCAATCACTAGTGCACCTAGAGTGCACTCCAAGTCGTTTAGAGAGAACAGAGAGGCTGGGGCCCTGATTGGCAAGGTCCCAGCCTGACTATAGCCAGAAACCAGTGTAAACATCAGAAAAAAAGTGGGGGCAACATAAGAGGCAGATCCTACTCTCCTACACTGAGATAAAATGCTTCATCAAATTTGATGGAATTTCAGTGAATTTCTATTTTTTTTAACATAAGGTAAGATGCTAATGGCCGTGCTTTACATTGGTTGGGCACAGGGTCTTGGCTGCAGCCAGACCCTGCGCCCAATACCCGCAGGAGCTAAACCCCGCCGTGCACAGCCTTTGGCAGGCCTGTAACCAGGCCCTGCACAGCGCTCAACCCCTCTTTAAATATTGTTTTGGGTAGCAATGCGGTTTCACATATCTGGCACTATTCTGCAGGAGGGGGGTGGGGGGCACACTGAGCATGGAGGTGGATGCCCACATTCACTAAAAAAATGTTTTATTTGAACCCACAAAGGGTCCTTCTGGGACCACCCCTTCCCCCCCCCCACAAGGCCCAGGGGGTGAGGTTACCCCTACCCTGCCCCCTTATAATGCATTTAATTTTAATTTTCTAAGACTCGGGGGGTCTGAATCCCGAGTCCTAGGATGACAGCTGCAACATTTCCTTCAGTTGTCAGCCAGCCAATCACAATGCTGGTTTGCCGCGCTGATCCACCGCGTTAGTAATGGCCAACTAGTCAGTGTGCGCTAGGATCTGGGCATCCTCCTTAAAGTGGAAAAAAAAGATATATATATATATACATCGAAAAGGCAGAGTGCCGAAACGCGTCTTTCGGTGCGGGGGGGTCCCAGCACAATAAAATCACTTTTTCAGCAAAATCCTGTGAGTGCTCTCCTTTGGCAAGTCAACCGGATGGTTTGGACGAGTGGAGAAATATATATATATATATATATATATCAGGAACACTCCGCTTGCATCCCTTTGCCACCAGTTACAGTAACGGAGCACGGACCACGTTGTAGTGCAAATTGAAGTTTTAATCAACTCCTCCAACACCAGCCATCATGACGCGTTTCGACCCCTAGAGGCCTTGATCACATGACGCGCTCTCAGGTTACAGGTAGGTTTAAATACAGTTTTTTTCTTTCTTCATTTACTCTTAAATTGACAATGTACTGAGTGTTTTTAACAGTTGACATAAAGAAAAGACTTAACCTTTTACACAATTATTGTAAAATACAAATAAACATCGGAAAATTCCTTTGTACAATTTAAGTAAATATAAATATATATCTGTATATGTTAAAGATATATATATATATATCACACATTATTGTTAAAACCTAATAGATGTCTAAAAACCACTGTTTTTAAAAAGCATAATAAATAAGCAATTTCAAAACCACTTGTGTAAATAATATCACATATCTTATAGTGGATCCATCTGTTTCGGCCTGGGTTTAACAACATCTATATTTTAAACTGGTCCCCAAAAACAAATTTTACTGATGTATAGTTTGCTGTAATTTATGGTGTAAGCCTTCAATTCATTAATGGGGGCTGTTTGTGACGCCACCTAAAAATATTAGCTAGTCTGAAACCCTACACTTTTCAGGCGTACTTGACGTTCAGGTATAAATACCTGAATTTCTGTCTTTACTCTGTTAATCAATCCAATTTTAAAATGCAGATGTTATGTTACAGTACTAGTTTATGTCAACATAAATTATCTTAAAAACTCCCAGTTACATAAAGTGCTTGTGCAAAAATGTTAAATATTACTAAAGTGCAATGTGCAAGTCATCCTATTATTTAAAAAAAAACCCTAACTAAAAACCGTGAAATTTGTGTTAAAAAGTGGGTTTTAGAGGGGGCGTGGCTTGAGGCGTCAAGATGGCGGTCGCACTCTAAGAGTGCTCCGGACCCCTCCGTCATCCGCCTCGCATCCTCTTGTCAGCGGCAGTTATCCGCTCCTTCTACCTGCCTGTGGTGGGTTCCTGTGCGGAGGGGGCCATTCCGGTCCGTTTGACGGGCGATTCTGAGCCCCCGGTGCCCGGTTCCGGACCTTCTCCTCTCGCGGCTCCGAGGCTGCAAGATGGCGGCCGCCACCAAAGCCCAGCAGTAACTGCGGCGCCATCGCCTCGTGAGGCCACCGGTGCTGCGCCACTGTCTGCTTGCGACTCTCTGCGGTGGCCGGCTTGGCTCCGGTGTGTCGCCCTGCCCGAATGGCGTTGATCGAGGTTGAGCCTTCGGCCCCGCGCCCTTTGCGCCAGCTACGACGCCGTCCGTGGACGAGGCTGGGAGACCCGGACGCCTGCCTGACGCCCGTGGGGAACACCGTCCGGAGCCTGAGCGCCCTAGCTGAGGCAGTCCCACTGATCCTTCCGACGGGGACCGCCCTGAGACCTGTGGAGAGGTGTCGGTGAGTGGGGAAGACCGGGGTTCGGCTACCTTGTCGGGTAGCGGTGCAAGGGGCTGACACTGGTGCTCCGGGCCCCCCCCAGCGCAGGCCTGCGCTGCTCTGGTCTGCGCTGCGGCCCCGGCGCGGCCCTGCTGGCCGCCTCCTGCACTCGGGGAGCAGGCGTGGGAGGCCTGCTTCGCCATCCCCCACCTGAGGTCTTGGTTACGGCCCATCGGCGGGAGTGACGCCTCTGTCCTGGAGGGTTCGCCGGCGCTGAGTTCTCCGCCTCTGGCACAAGGTCTTTGCGGTGCCTGGCCCGACTTCTCCGGCTACCTCTGAGGTGGTGGGCTGGGGCCTGCCTCGTGTTGACGCTGGCGGCCTGGACCGGCCTGTCGGCCGTGGCAGGAACCATCACTGCTGAGCGGTGCTGGTGGAGGCGATAGAGTCCTCCGGTAGGTGGGGGTTCGGCTGTCGGGTCGGGCAGCGGCGCGGGTGTCGGGGTCTGTGCCCTAGCCCAATTCCGGACATCATACCGCCCTTGAGGCTGCGAGGCTGGGGGGCGGCCGGCGGGGCAGAGCTGGGCCATTTCTCCCCGGACGCCTGCAACTTGTGCTCTTGTGAGGCCCTCCTGCTGGGCCGGAAGATCTATCAACCCGCTGGTGTGTGGAGTGGGTTCCCGGCTGTCGTCTCGGGCAGCGAGGCGGGTGGAGCTGGCATTGGGCGCCCCCACGGCCACCTACTGATCCGGTCCCTTGGGGTGGCCCGTCCTCGGACGTGTGGTGTGGGGTCCGCGGGGCCGGGAGCGTGGCTGGAGGGTTAACGGGACAGGGCCTGTCGTGCTCTGCGCCTCTGGGGTGGAGCCACCGTCTTCGGCCATCTCTTCGGGTGGCGCTCCGGGGCCCCCCGCGTGATCCTGGATTGAATACCTGGTTCTCCCGTGCGGCGGCGGGGGCCCGGCTCCCTGGCAAGATCTCCGAGCCTGTGGTGAGTTCCTACCATACATATAAACTTTGTTACTCCACTGGCGAGTGGAGTTACCGCCGGCCATGGGGAGAGATAGGGCCGCGAAATCCGCGCCAGCTCCTACGCAGACCAAAATGGACCGCTTCACTACCTCGGAACAGGTTCCCCCTGGAGGGGCTGATGGGGGCCTTCCCCTCCCCAAGAGAGGGACCTTGCCACCATCCTTCAGGCCATCAGTACCTCACAGGCGTCCGTTGAGGGGAAGATTGGAGAGGTCAAGGTGGACGTGTCCCTTCTCCGACAAGACCTCCGTAATGCTACGGCGAGGCTGACTGAGGCTGAATCCCGCATATCCACCGCGGAAGACGACATTTCCCAGCTGAAAGAACAAGTGGCCCACCTCAACACTCACACTAAGGAGCTCCACCGGCGGGCCGAGGACTCTGAAAATCGTGCCCCCGTAATAACCTCCGCCTGGTGGGGTTTCCCGAGGGGGCGGAGAAGGGACTGGCGGCCACCTTCGTTGAAGATTGGTTTACATCCTGGATGCCCAAGGATGCCCTCTCATCCTGGTTCGTGGTGGAGAGAGCCCACAGGTCCCTGGCGCCCAGGCCTCCTCCAGGGGCTCCGCCGCGCCCCTCATCCTAAAAGTCCTCAACTTTAAAGACCGGGACGCTATCCTGCGGGCGGCACGAGAGAAGGGGCCCCTCCAGTTCCAAAATCATAACATTATGGTATTCCCAGACTACACCAGGGAGGTGCAGGAACTTCGGCGCTCCTACACAAACGTAAAACAAAAGTTGCGGACCCTAGGCCTACAATATCAGCTCCAATTTCCGGCGCGCCTGCGTGTTATCTTCCAAGGCCAAATTCAGTTCTTTGAGTCACCTCAGGCAGCATGGACATGGCTGACGGAGGAACGCCCTCTCCGACAGGGGAATGCCCCTGCCGCGGGGCCTGGGGGCTCCCAGCCCCGGGGGCCTGGGTTGCCGGGACGCAGGCGCCGGCGTCGAACACAATCTCGTAAAGGGCGCCAATCGCAGACAATACCTAGATCCCTGAGCATGGCGGCCCGGGGGTCCCGGGACTCCTCCAGCGGGTCGGGCTCTCCACCACGCGGCAGGCACTGCTCCGCCGAAGACCGGCCTGGACTGACCTCATCGCCGTCCCGGGTGGGCTCACCCAAACCAGACTCGGACCTTTCTCGCACTCCGACTATTTGAAGGCCTGGTGGGCTTGATGTGCCGTCCATTGACTGCTGGGGCGGGTCGCCGCCGCGCTGGGGCTCGCTGCCACTGGTAGACTTACAAGTGTAACATTCAGTTCTAATGCCGATACATTGCTGATCCGATCTTCTGGAGGGGTCCTCCACGCACCCAAATACGAACGTTGTAGTTTGGTATTGTTCATATGGGGGTCGACAGATGCTTCCGTTCTCGAAGTGTAGGGTGGGGGGGAGGGGGAGGTTTGGGGAAGTTTTTCCTGTTATGTTTCTATTTTGTTTGTCTTTTGTTTCAGCAACCACGAAATGACATATGTTTCCTATGCAAGAAACGCGCATGCCCCTACTGCATGCGACGGCCCATACATTTGCGGACTCCCACACACGCTCACGCACCCCGGTTTGACTATGCACTCCACAGTAGTGACCTCCCGACATGACTGCTAACACTACGCCTAGGGCATCTCTCCACGTGCTGTCGTGGAACGTTAATGGTCTTCTTGATCGACATAAAGCGCACGGCGGTCTTGCGGTATGCACAACGCCTCCATATAGACATACTCATGCTTCAGGAAACACACCTCCTTGGGAATCAGTGTCCCTTCCTGGCGCGTTATGGATACGATAGAATATGGCACTCCGGCTTCTCTAGGGGCTCCCGCGGGTGGCAATTCTCCTGAGGCGCAATCTGCCCCTTGTCCTTTCCCAGGTGACTCACGACCCGCAGGGGTCCTTCGTAGCAGTTAGCGGCTCCCTGGCTGGCTCCCCCATCAATCTGATCTCTGTTTATGCCCCCCATCGATGCTCACACCTACGCTCACCCAGACCGCCGCTCTGATGAACAATATGCCAGTGGGCACCATGATTGTGGGAGGCGATTTTAACGCTGTTTCCTCCCCGGCCCTTGACACCACAGGTCCTCCTTCCATCTCCCGCAAAACGCAGGCGAAGCAACTCCAGAACTGGTCCGAATCGCTGGGACTCTGCGATACATGGCGTATATGGCATCCCCACACCCTGCAATTTACACACACTTCCGCGGCCCACCGCACACAGGCACGCATAGATGCGGTCTTTGTCTCTGCACCTGAGTGCTCAGGGGTGGTAGATGTCCGCATCCTACCGCGGGGTATCTCTGACCATTCTCCAGTGCTTCTTAGTACAGGGACTCCCCCTCCTTCAGCCCGTCAAACATGGAGAATGAACGCTTGGTTCCTCCAAGACAAAGACTTTAAACAGGTGGTGGGGACGGAACTCGGGCATTACTTCCGCACCAACGACGGATCCGTGGCCTCGCCGGGTATCTTGTGGGAGGCCGGAAAGGCGACTATCCGGGGGGTCACGAAGGGACAGCTCAAGAACCAAAGGCAGGTGCAACTGCAAGAAATTTCCTCAAGAGAAGCGCAGGCGCTTCGCTTGGAACAACTAGTATCCTTGTCTAATGATGCCGCCCAGGCCCGACAACTTGCTCATCTGCGGGATGAAATTAAACAGCTATCTTTGGACGCTGCCAAGCTCCTATGGAGGTCGTCGGTGGCGCGAATCTATGGCTGGGGGGATAAGAATGGCACGATCCTGCACAGGCTAGCCACCTACCCCAGGGCGAGCCGCATTATCCCAGAAGTGTCGGATGAGGCTGGAATGGTGCACTGCGCCCTACGGCGATGGCCAACACCTTTGCCACCTATTACCGATGTTTATATGCAGCACGTGTCCCGGCCCTCTCGCTCTCTGATCTCCTTGACCGGGTAAGGTACGCCTTCCCTACCTGGAGACGGCTGCCCAGAAGGATTTGGAACGGCCCATTTCTTTGAAAGAAATCGAGGGGGCCATCTCCTCTGCCTCTTCGGGCAAGACTCCGGGCCCCGATGGCCTTCCCCAGGAGTATTACGCGGCGTACCGCGAAATTTTAGTGCCCCGTCTGGCCGCTTTGTTTCAGGAGGCGGTGGAGAAGGGCTCCTTCCCGCCAGAAACTGACATTGCCACCATTGTGGTCCTCCCGAAATCCCAGCCCCCTTCGCGTCATTGTGCGGAATATCGTCCTATCTCGCTCCTCAATACGGAGATTAAGCTGTACGCCGCCATTCTGGCTCAGCGTTTGAAGCCCTACTTGGCTTCCCTGGTCCACGTAGATCAATGTGGCTTCATGCCTCAACGCGGGACCCGTCACTGCCTCCGGAGGCTGCAACTGGCTCTAGCCCACAGACACTTGCTAACTCCGTACTTGGCTCTCCTATCCATCGATTTTGAAAAGGCGTTTGATTCGGTGGATTGGACGTATTTGCAGGATGTGCTGACCGAATTGGGTTTTGGGCCTCGATTTAGAGCGTCGGTTCAGGTCCTTTACGCCCACCCGCGAGCGCGTGTGCTGGTCAACGGTGTACTGTCAGACGCCTTCCCTATTCACAGAGGCACTAGACAGGGATGTCCTCTCTCTCCATTGCTATTCGCCCTGGTTATGGAGCCCCTGGCCGCTCTGGTGCGGGCCGAGGACGGTATTCGTGGATGGGAGTGGCCGAGTGCAGAGGCGGACAAGATCGCACTTTATGCGGACGACGTTCTGATTTTCCTGGCCGATCCGGCCTCCTCGGGGCCACGATGTCTCCAGACCCTAGAACACTTTGGGCAGGCCTCCGGGCTTAGACTGAACCCTGGGAAGTCCGTCCTGGTCCCTCTGCACCTCTCTAGGGAATGCTATGACTGGCAGTCCACCATACCGCTGCGGAGACAATCCTTTAAGTACTTGGGGCTGTGGATCACTCTCCTTCCCGAACTGGGTTGGGCGCTCAATGTTGCCCCAGTTGTTAAAAAGGCCAAAGAAGATCTCCAGAAGTGGATGACTCTTCCACTCAATCCGTTGGGGAGGGTCGCCCTGTTTAAAATGATGATCCTCCCCAGATTTCTTTACGTCCTCCAGAATACTCCTTTCTGCTTCCCCAGGCCTTGGTTCCGGGAATTGGACAGTATAACCACCAAGTTCCTTTGGAACGGGGGTAGGGCACGCCTGGCTCTGTCTACTTGTCGGATCCCCTCCTTCGACGGGGGAATGGGGATGACGAACCTATACCTTTACTTCCTGGCTGCACGTCTCCTGGTGGTTCACGATTGGTTCAACGGGGGCTGGTCCGATCCGGCCTACAGGCTCGAGCTGAGCGAGCTGGGTCTACCCGCCATTCAATCGATGCTGTACGGGAAGACAATCCCAACCCAGCTACCGGAGGTCACACGCTCCGTGTTCCTGGCCTGGCGGGCCTCGCTGCGTCATACTGGGTGGACGCGTAGGTTCACTCGGTGTACACCCCTTGGCAGGGGGCTTGGCTCCGGGAAGTTAGTGGGTTGCAGGGGTTTAAATCGTGGGATCTCATTGGAATTACACAGCTGGGGGATGTATGGGCTACAAGCCACTTGCTTTCCTTTCCGGAGCTCCAAGCCCGTTACTCCCTACACTCCTCTCAATTCTACAAGTATTTGCAGCTGAGACATGCACTCCGGATACACATTGCGGACGACACACGGCTCCCCGAACACAGCCCTACAGAGGCGCAGACAATGCTGGGAGATTTAGGTAGAGGGGCATTTCCCGCATATACCGCACCCTAGTCAACAATACTTCCCCCTCCCTGGACAAGTTGAAGGACCAGTGGGTGGAATGGGTGGGCCCCTCGACGAGGTGGACTGGCGTGATGCACTTATGGCACCCAAGACGGTCACCACTTCTGCTAAACTTAAGCTGATCCAACTTTACTACTTACACGCCGCTTACCTTACTCCCCTGCGCTTGCATCGAGCGGGCCTGCGTCCTGATGCGTCATGTGCGAGATGCACCCATGCCCCGGCTGACTTCTTCCATGTGGTTTGGTCCTGCCCCCGGCTGGAGAGATTTTGGGAGGCAATTGAGGGGAGCTAACGGAGGTCCTGGGTTGGGAGGTTCCTCATGACCCGCGGCACTCCATACTGGGAATCCTGGATGGGCTGGATGGGTCCCGGAACGACAAAATATTTTTCAATACAGCCATGATGGTGGCAAAGCGGGACATAGCGGCGGCATGGATAAATCCTGACCCACCGGACATAGGGAGGTGGCGACGGGGGGTGGACTGGTGTGCGACCCAGGAGAGGGCCCTTTACATGGCAAGAGGGTGCCCGAAGAAATATCGACGGGTGTGGGGGATATGGCTGGGTACGGTAGAAGGTTCGGAATGATTTGTTTCGTCATTGTTATATGTGCAGGTTTCATGGAGTGCGGGAGTGTGGGATACGTTCACTATCAAAATGTCACTGATTTTGGGTCCATCGTGTACTTGCTGAGTTGTTTCATACGATGTAAAACAATAAAAATGTGTTTATCAAAAAAAAAAAGTGGGTTTTAAAAGCAACGGTGGTTTTCATTTGAGATTAAATAATCTTTTTTTAAACTATTAATAATGATGTTACAGACAATTAGAGAAGCAAACTATTCAGCATGTGAGTGTTAAAGCGGCTATAGGCAAGTAAAAAGCTCCTCGGTGGCGTTCAGGCCCCTGGGGACTTGGTGTCGAGATTTAAGATATAGAGAGTCTCTAAATATCTTAGGGCTTTTCCCTGTTTCCTCCTCTCTTTTTGGGTGGGATGGCATCTATCAGGAAATATGTAAGTCCCTTCGGATCTCCATTGTGTTTTTCCTCGAAGTGCCTGGCCACCGGGTAAGCTTGATCATGATTCTTAATGGCTCTAATGTGCTGGAGCACCCTCTTATGCCCCTGTAGAATTGTACTACCTACATATTGTAGGCCACAAGGGCACTCCAGCACATAAACAACATATTCACTTTTACATGACAAAACTTTGGAGATAGATTTTTCCACTTCACTGAAGGGTGTTTTGTAAGACGTCTTATTCACACCAAACTGGCACGCTTTGCAGCTCTTACATTTGTGGAAACCCTTTCTCTGGGATAACCATGTGCCTGTTGGTCGGCCTCCTACATCATTATGAACTAGGGAATCTCTCATCGAGGGTGCCCTACTAAATGTGATGGAGGCTTGCCTGGGTAACAAATGTCCTATGACGGGATCACCTAACAGGAGTGGCCAGTTTCTCTTAATGATATTTTTATGGTTTTGTGTTGACGATTGTAGCCAAAAATCATTCTAAAGGTTGTGTCTTCATTGCCCTGCTTAGTATTTTTGTTTGTGAATACGTTTTTTTGGAGGAGAGTTTGCCGTTGGATTTCTGAACTCTTCTTTATAGCTGCATTAACACATGCTGGTGCATAGCCTCTTGCTAAAAATCTAGCTTTGCTGTCTGCCTGTGCTTTAATTAGCTCCTCTCGACTACTGCAAATCCTCTTTAGTCTAAGCATCTCCCCATAGGGGATGCTATAGATCAAATGAGGTGGGTGGGAACTACTCGCATGTAAGATAGAGTTTCCTGCCATGGGTTTTCTGTGCAGTGTGGTCTCTATCTTATTTTCCTTAATAAATACCTCAACATCAAGGAAAATAACTCTTTCTGAACTCATGGTAGACGTAAAGCACAAGTTACTAACTTGTGTAACGATATATCTGTAAGAGACAGTAGTTAGTGATAGATTCCTTACCTTAGAATATCCCCAGGCGTCAGGCTGGATCCGGAAAGTTTTGCGTAGCAGTACCCTTGCGCGTCGGTAGGCGGCGTCGTGCGGCTCCGCGTCCGTCGTCGGCGTCGTGATCGCCGGGATGACGTCGCGGGCAGTACTTAGGCGCCGCCCCTGCGCGCTGACGTCAGTTCTGTACACGACTTTCCGCGCCAGGAACGCAGAGCCATGCAAGAAGCTGACACAGGTGTCTGAAAAATACTAGGGCCCTGAAAGGGATGTCCTTAACCCTAGAAATCAGTTCGCAGAACGGGAGGATGGGTGGGCGGTAAGGAATCTATCACTAACTACTGTCTCTTACAGATATATCGTTACACAAGTTAGTAACTTGTGCATCTGAAAGAGACACGTTAGTGATAGATTCCTTACCTTAGAATAGATACCCCAGCAATACCAACCCCGGTGGTGGGTCTGCGAACAAAGATCAGACAAGGAAGTCCTGGAGGACAGAACGGCCAAAGAAGCCGTCCCTCCGGACCTGACAGTCAAGGCAGTAATGCTTAGTAAAAGTGTGCAGCGAGGCCCACGTAGCTGCCTGACAGATAACCGGCAGCGGAACACCGCGGCCCAAGGCCGTGGTAGCAGCCGTTGCCCTGGTGGAATGGGCACGCAGCCCAACAGGAGGCTCCTTCTTAGCCAAAGAATAGCAGGTCTTGATGCACAAGGTAACCCAGCGGGAGATGGTCCTCTTGTGCACCGCCCGACCTTTTTGGCGCCCACGTAGCCAACAAAGAGCTGGTCATCCACCCGGAAGTGTTTTGTGCGGTCGATATAGAAGGAGAGCGCACGTTTTGGGTCCAGACGGTGGAGCCTCTCTTCCTCTCTGGAAGGATGCGGAGGCGGAAAGAAGGTGGGCAAAGTGATGGTCTGCCCAATGTGGAAAGCAGTAACCACCTTTGGCAAGAAGGACGGACGCGTCCGAAGAACAACCTTGTCTGGATGAACAGACAGAAAGGGAGGTTTGCAAGAAAGAGCCTGGAGCTCACTCACCCGCCGAGCGGAGGTGATGGCCACCAGAAAGGCTGCCTTTAGAGTCAGAAGACGAAGAGGACAGTTATGCAGAGGCTCAAAGGGAGCGCACATTAAAAGGTAAGAACCAAGTTCAAGTCCCACTGAGGCATTACAAACGGAACAGGAGGGAAGAGGTGAGTAATGCCTTTTAAGAACCTGTGAACAACAGGGGACTTGAAAAGGAGGGCTGATCAGGGAGCCTGAGGAAGGCCGAGATAGCACAAAGATAACCCTTGATGGTACCCAGGGCAGAACCCTGTTGGGCCAGAGAGAGAAGGAACAGAAGGACCTCAGAAAGAGGGGCAGAAAGGGGATCCACAGCCTTTGCTGTGCACCATGCCACAAATTTGTCCCACCTGCAGGCGTATACCACCTTAGTGGAGGGACGCCTGGCTGCCAGAATCACATCACAAACTTCGGGAGGCAAGTCGAAAGGAATCAACTGCCGCCGCTCAATCTCCACGCAAGCAGGTGTAGACTGGACAGGTTCGGGTGGAGGACCGTCCCCTGCTGCTGCGACAGAAGATCCTCCCGAAGAGGCAGACGGATCGGGGGATCTATGCTCATATTGAGTAGCTCGGGATACCAAACTCTTCGAGCCCAGTCCGGAGCCACAAGAATGACTTGGGCCCGGTCGTGCCGAATCTTCTTCAACACTCTGGGTAGAAGTGGTATAGGCGGAAAGGCGTACAACAGACCGCAACTCCACTCGCGACGAAAAGCGTCGCCGAGCGAGTGCCGCCTTGGAAATTCCAACGCGCAGAACTGATGACATTGCGCGTTCTCTTCGGTGGCGAATAGATCTAACCAAGGCTCTCCCCACTGTAGAAAGAGTCCTTGCGCCACTTCCGAGTGAAGACGCCATTCGTGATCCATCATGCACCTGCGGCTGAGTTCGTCCGCCCTGGCGTTCAGAGAACCTGCCAGGTGTTGAACCATCAGGAACATGCCCTGATGTTCCAGCCATGTCCAGAGGCGCAGAGCCTCCTGACAAAGGGTCCAAGACCCCACCCCGCCCTGTTTGTTGCAGTACCACATGGCGGTGGTGTTGTCTGTGAACACCTGCACTACCTTCCCTTTGACAGAGGGAAGGAATGCCTTGAGTGCAAGCCGGATCGCCCGGAGCTCCAGAAGGTTGATATGGAGCCGGGACTCCGCCGGAGACCAGAGGCCTCTGATCTCCGCCTCTCCCATGTGACCGCCCCATCCCAGAAGGGACGCGTCCGTCACAACTGTATGCTCTGGCTGGGGAAGGGAGAGGGATCTGCCCATGACCCATTGCCGGTTCGAGAGCCACCACTGTAACTGTTTTGCAGTCCCCTCCGAGATCTGGACGTGATCGGACAGGTCGCCCTGGTGCTGCGCCCACTGGAACTTCAGGTCCCACTGCAGAGCCCGCATATGCCATCTGGCATGATTGACCAGCAGGATGCAGGAGGCCATGAGGCCCAGCAGCCTCAGGGTCATCCTTACCGAAACCCAGGATAAAGGCCGAAAGATCGGAATCATAGCCTGAATATCCCGGACTCGCCGTTCGGGAGGATAGGCCCGAAACTGCGTCGTGTCCAGAACTGCTCCGATGAAAAGGAGCTGTGGAGAAGGAATCAGATGCGACTTCGGCACATTGATGGAGAACCCCAGCGAGTGCAGGAGTTCGGCCGTAGTCTGGAGGTGGGAGACAACTGCCTGGGACGAGCCCGCCTTCAGCAGCCAGTCGTCGAGGTAGGGGAAGACTGAAACCCCTGCCCGGCGCAGATGAGCTGCAACCACCGCCATCACTTTCGTGAACACCCGAGGGGCACTGGTAAGGCCAAAGGGAGCACGGTGAACTGAAAATGCTCGGGGCCTACCGTGAACCGAAGGTAACGCCGGTGGGCCGGCAGGACGGGGATGTGGAAATACGCGTCCTGCAAGTCCAACGCTACCAACCAGTCTCCTGGGTCGAGGGCAGTCAAGACCTGAGCTAGGGTGAGCATCTTGAACTTCTCCTTCCGGAGGAAGCGATTGACGTTCCGGAGGTCCAAGATAGGACGCATGTCCTCCTTGTCCTTTTGGGCACCAGAAAGTAGTGGGAGTAGCAACCACGCCCTACTTCTGGGGTCGGAACATGCTCGATGGCCCTCTTGGTCAAGAGGGCCGTGACTTCCTTCTGTAGAAGCACCAAGTGATCCCCTGACATGCGGTGGAATTGAGGTGGCATGGCTGGGGGTGGTCTCGAAGGGGAGGGAGTAGCCCCTTCGGACAATGTCCAAGACCCACCTGTCCGAGGTGATGGTGCGCCAGTGGGGAAGGTGATGGCGGACCCTGCCCCTACTGGCGTGCCGTGCACCTGAAAGGAGGGACTAGGAGGGCTTGGAGGCCGCGGACGGGTTGGAGGTGGTGGCCTGACCCGCACGCTGGTTGCCCGATCCGCCACGGCGGAATCCACGTCCTCGGCCACGCGAAGACGCCTGCTGCGCGGGCCGGTGGCTGGGCTGCTGACGTGAAGGGCGCCCTACCGTGGCCACGATAGGGGCGAAAAGCAGAAGGCAGCGGAGGGCGTGTAGCAGAAAGGCCCAGGGACTTGGCAGTAGCCCGTGAGTCCTTAAAGCGCTCCAACGCATGGTCTGCTTTGGACCCAAAAGACCGACTCCATCAAAGGGCATGTCCATGAGAGTATTCTGGACATCCCCTGAAAAACCAGTGGTTCTCAGCCAGGCGTGGCGGCGGAGCGCCACCGTCGTTGCAATCGACCTGCCCAGCGAGTCGGCGGTGTCAAGGCCACAACGGATAGTGTATTTGGCCGCATCCCTTCCTTCCGCAATGGCGCGGAAAGCAGTGCCTGGACCTCCTCAGGGCACTGGGGCAAAACATCCGCCACCGAATCCCACAGAGAGTGGGTATATCGGCCCAAAAGACAAGCGGTGTTAACGGACCGCAAGCCAGCACTGGAGGAAGAAAAACCTTTCTTCCCAAACTGATCCAGGCGTTTGGATTCCCTATCCGGAGGAGCGGTAGGGAAGGCGGTTTGGGAAGCGGAGGCTTGGACAACCAAGCTCTCAGGAGTGGGGTGGACAGAAAGAAACAGGGGGTCGCCCGGAGCGGGGCGATGGCGTCGTGACACGTTCCGATCCACAGGAGCCCCTGTGTTGGGCTTGGACCAGGCGCCCAAAAGAACGTCTGTGAGGGCGTCGTTAAACGGCAGCACAGTCTCCGCAGAGGAGGCTGCCGGCTGAAGCACCTCTGTCAAGATGTTAGGCTTGACCGTCAAAGTAGGGAGCTGGAGACGTAAGGCCCCAGCAGCCCTACGCAACACCGTACCAAAATTGGCCCCCTCCTCCGTAGCCACGGGAGGAGACAGCATGCCAGTGTCAGGAGAAGTATCCAGACCACTGGCCTCCCTAGACTCTCTGTCCAGTCCTCATCATACTGACAGTTGCGAGTCAGAGGGTCATCAGACCCCTCCCAGTCCTCCTGGTCCTCCTCAGGTTCAAAATAAGGAGGAGGAGGGACATTTGGGACCCAAGGTCCCATCGGCGCCGGAGCCGGCGTCGAGCGGCGTCGCTCCGGGTCCATGTCCGGAGCCGGAAGGAACTGGGGACGACGCCGCCCGGAGCCCAGGGCGGCGTCGAGAACGGCACCGGAGACATCGGCGCCGGCGGAGGTGTCGTGAGGTCGACCGGCGTCGATGGGGGTTGTGGAGCCGGGATCGAGGCCGGGGCCGAAGCCAGAGCCGGGATCGAGGCTGGAGGCCCGGGCGACGCCGGAGCCGCCGGCGACGCCGGAGCAACCCCATCAGGGCCCGCGGGGCCCGAAGGCGCACCGGAGGGGCCTGAAGGCCCGAAGAGGCGGGCCATGGCCGACAGGAACTCCTGTACCTTGGCCGGATCCGCCCCCGAACCCGGGAAGGGCGGGTATGACGGGGGCGACTCCACAGGCAAGTCCGGGGCCGCGGGGCGGGACGGTGCCGGGAGGGGCCTCAGCCGAGTCGCGAGACCGGCGAGGCGAAGTCCGAGAGCGACGATGCTTCTTGGACTTCTTGTGCTTAGACTTACCGGACGAAGAAGACTTCGACGCCGACGACCGGTGTGCACTCCGCGAGCGACCCCTGGACCTCTCACGCGACCGGGGCCTCCGTGGAGCCGAATGCCGGGCCTCGAGGAGCTTTCGAGGCCGCTCTCGCAAAGCTTTCGGGTTGAGGGCCTGGCATTCGGGACAAGACTCGGTGTCGTGGCCTCGGCCGAGGCAGAAGAGACACTCCCAATGCGGGTCGGTGACGGACATCATCCGCGCACAGGCGCCGCATCGCTTGATCCCTACGACACCTTAAAGATGGAAAAAACAGTGAAAAAATCACCAAAAATAATGGTCAAAAATTGACCAGGGCACTGCTCTTCCCGGATCTGCGCTTGCTGGCGCGGAAAAAGAAGAACTGACGTCAGCGCGCAGGGCGGCGCCTAAGTACTGCCCGCGACGTCATCCCGGCGATCACGACGCCGACGACGGACGCGGAGCCGCACGACGCCGCCTACCGACGCGCAAGGGTACTGCTACGCAAAACTTTCCGGATCCAGCCTGACACCTGGGGATATTCTAAGGTAAGGAATCTATCACTAACGTGTCTCTTTCAGATATGGAGATTAAGGCTGTTGTTATTAAGATCATCTACAAATTCTTGTGCAGCCATTCTGGGACCTTGCCATATAACAAACAAATCATCAATAAATCTATACCAGCATTTTATATTGTTAATCAATGTTGTTTCATGTTGTTTATGCAGGACCAGCTCCTCCCACCACCCCATATGCAAGCAAGCATAGCTGGGGGAGAAGCTGGCCCCCATAGCAACACCCCGTTGTTGTTGATAGTGGGTGTTCTGAAAAAGGAAAATGTTATTTTTCAAACAAAATTCAACCATATTGATGATCATTTTGCTATGTTGTGCTTGCTCTGGTGTTTTTTGGCAAGAAAATGACCCAGAGCCCTGAGTCCGTCCTGATGGTTGATTGACGTGTAAAGCGATGTCACGTCTAAAGTAATCAGTAGGTAGTCATCTTTCCACTCCATATTGTGTATTTTAGATAAAAAGTCCCCCGTGTCTCTAATGTATGAAGGCAGTTGCTGGACATGTTCCTGAAGGTGGTAGTCTACATACTGTGATGTCGCTTCTAGCAGACTGTTCCAAGCCGAAATTATTGGCCTGCCAGGGGGCTTGAGGGGGTTCTTATGTACTTTTGGGATAAAGTATAAGATAGGTGTAACTGGGTGGTCGTTGCGTAGAAATTTGAATTCCTGTGTTGTGATTAGTCCAGCGTTCTTCCATACTAATAGCTTGGTATAGAAGTTGTTGTACATTGTCCTGATTGATATCTGATCACAACGAAGGTAGCAATCCCTGTCTTTCAGTTGGTTGTTGGCCTCTTCAATATACGCTTCTTTACTCCAAATGACCAAGTTGCCCCCTTTATCAGAGTTTCTGATGACTATCTCTTTGTTAGATTGCAACTTTTTTATTAGTAGATGATATTGTAGTTCACTTGTGTTCATTTTTTTCTTGTTCGTTTTGTTAACCTCAAAATTGAGTTTTTAATGTCAGAAATCACATGTTCTTGAAAGATGTCTATTGCATCCCTGATGGTAATGGGATTGAATGTCGAATGCGGTCTGAACGGTGTTGTTTCTCTGGGCAAAGCAGTATGATCTCTGGATGTTGTTGTACTGTTGCTTTCATTAGCCAGCTCCAGTAGATTCATCAATAATGGCTCATCAGAAGGTGTAAGTTCAAATGGAGGTGAAGTATTTGAAGGACTTGCCGCATTTTTTATTGGCTCTTTATTTGTATTCTCCAATTGGCGGTAATGTTTCTTCAGTTTGAGCTTTCTTACGCTTTTATAGATGTTGACTCTGGTTTCTGCATAGTTAAAGCACGTTTGGGGGCAGTATGATAGCCCGAGAGTTAGAAGCCGCTTTTCCGCTTCAGTAAGTTTGATGTCAGTCAGATTTATGATCGTTTGGCTGCTGTAATGTTCTATTGTGTCTATCTTCTCCATTTCCTTTTTGGTTTTTGTGTTGTTTTTCTGGTATCTCCTGTGTTTTGATTTCCGCCTCTTTCGTCGTTTTGCAGTTCTTCCCGAGGAGGCCTGCTTGTCTGGTTTCTGGGACGCAATGTTTGTCTTCGTTCCCAGACTAAAAAATCCACCTCTTCTGCGAGTGAGATTTTCTTTGGTATTTGCCTTAACGATTGACTGCATGTCTCAGTCTCAGCTTCAATTTCTACAGCCGAGCTGAGGTCCGAATTAGAAGTGGTCCCTGTTCCTACTGCTGCCCCTGCTGTGCCGGTTGATGAATTTTGTTTGGTGTTGTACTTGGATGCTTTTAATGTATCATATTTCTTGGCGAAGGTGAATATACGCCCTGTTTCATAGTCCGTGCGGTCTCTATGAAATTTAAAAGCCTTCCGCTCTCTGATCTTGTCTTCTTCACGTTTCAACCTTTTGGCCATTTCCTCCTTCTGTTTCGCTATTTCCTCTTTTTGTCCCATAGTCTCAAGCTCTTCATTGATTTGATCTATTTGTTCCTGTATTTTCTGATGATCTTTCTCTGCATATCTGACTAAAATCACCATAAGTCTGCGTGATGAGTCCAGATTTGTTTCAGCCCATTCACGCATCATGTCCTTATCCGGGTTTTCATAGCTGGGTGCCGTAAGAATTCTCAATCCTCGAGGCACCCTGCCTACGTCCAAGTATCTTTGGAGGGATTTTCCCTCCCACCATTTGCTTTGTTCTGTTTTGCTGAGTTTTTCTAACATTTTAATTTTGTCCCTTATGCTGGTATTGCGCGTACCCACCAATGCATTGTGGGAGATGGAGTTTAAGCTGGGAATGTTCGTATCACTAAACATGTCCTCCGCCGCCTCCTCCCTTTCTCTGAGCGCGTCCGCTGACATGGCGATGGTTGGAGTTATATGTGTCACTATTGTGGGTAAACTGCTATGGTTTCCAAGTTCGGGTTGCCCTCCTTAGCGTTATATATATATAATTTTTTTTAGCTGGTATTTCAACTTTACATTTTACAATCAATGACGCGCATATCAATATCTGGGTGTGCGGTAGTGACTGTACATAGTCAAGTCATCGTAATCAAACAGTTACTTTGTAAATAGACATTGCTTCTTCACGTCATCATCATACACAATGAGGGGGTCATACAAGCAAACATATTCCACTTTACCCCTGTCACCAGACTCAAAAGGGTCTAGTATCTAGAAGACACCCCAGAATTCTCTCCCAAATGGGGACACAACACAGTTGACCTCGCAGTGTTCCTGTCTGTATGTATGTGCAGAAGCAAATTTAACAAGAACAGGAAAGAAAAGGGAAGGGAAAACACAAAAAAAGTTGAGGGAGGAGAAAGGGAAGAAACCGATTAGCGAGGAAAATATTTATGAAACTGCCATCTCTGCGGTACTGCTATTAGTGTCTTTGGATGTATGTGTGCAGTGCAGGCACTTATGTCCCCTCATGGGGGGATCGGCTTGCGCAATGGCCTGGTCCAGTTATCAGCATTTCTGGGTAGGGGTTGGGAGCCCAAGCGCTCCCCGACATCAGGGGTAGCACTGGTCATTGGGGGAAGTGGTACCTCCCTCATCCTGATGGCTCTGGGAAATGCCACCCAGTGTTCTGTAGTCCCCGGGCCCGCTACTATCTGCCCATCAGGTCCTCCGGTGTCCAGGTCCGCTTCACAAGTGGGGTCTTCCCATGCCTCCATCTCCTCCGCCCACAGTCCTGCAATAGGGCGCCTATGCACTCCCCTTGCTTCTTCCCGCAGCAGCACCCTCTCCGCTGCTCTGGCCCTCGTGCTCACATCTTACACCCACACCCCCACCTTCGGTCCCACCTTAGACTTCCACGCCAACGCAATCCTCCTCCCTGCTAGGGCAAAGGCCAAATCTACAAACCTGTTGCCAACCTTTCAGTGCTTGGCCCTAGGAAAGGCCCCTAAAAGGCACGCCACCACTGTGCAGGGACTGGAGTGGTGAAGTGAATTTTTGAGCTTAACCAAGACATCCCCCCAATACACCTGCAGGTGAGGGCAGCTCCATGTCATATGACAAAAGTCAGCATCATGATGCGCATATCGGGTGAATCTCCACAGCCCTCTGCCGTATATGGCCGTGATTCAAGTGTGGCGTCAAGTAAGTCATGTGAATATAATTAAACTGAATGTATTTCAGGCATGTATCCTGTGATACCATCCTTGAGTATGCCAATATCCAACCCCATTCCGGATCCGGGAGCTCAGGACCTATCAATCACTGTTGCCTATTTGGCCTTCATTACTTCAAGGGAATTCCGGACCATCCCATTTAGACCCTTATCAAACCATGTCACCAGGTGGCGGGCCAATCCCATCATCACCAGCAATTGTAACACCGCATGGGTCTGGGGCTCCTCCCCCATTATCCCCTAAATCCCTAAACGCACTAATCACTGCCTCATACGTGAGAAACTGACCAGGGGCAGACCATTCCACTCCGTCATCTCCTCCATGGGAATCAAGATGCCCATGTTGAAGCAGTCTCCTAATGTCACCAACTCCATCTCAGTCCACTTGGTTAACTGTGCCGCCGTAAAGAAGGTCAGGGAATCACCATGTGGGATTCCTGCTAGTGACAATGCAGGGGTATAGAGCGGGGTCCCCTCGGTTCACCGGACACAACGGCGCCAACAGTTAAGGACAGCCGGCAACAGTGGCCCCGGACAAGGTCAATCGAAGCAGTCTGGCCAACAGGGCCCCTGGTTAGGCTCCAGGCCAGTTGGAACGAGCTCCACCTGACTGGCGCCATCCAACCATCGGGTGACTCACTGCAGTTAAGCAGCCACAAAATAGAGCTCAAAGTGCAGGCACCCAATCCTCTCTCACATGGCAGCCGCCTGAGGGTCTCTAGAGATACTCTGTGGCTGCCCCCGTCCCAAATCAGATCTCGAAGCAGCGAGTCCAGTTGCCGAAAGTAGGAACCCAGTACACTAATCGGGACATTAATAAAGTGATTGAGCAATCGTGGGACCATCACCATCTTTAAGACCTCAATACGCGCCTTGATTGATAGTTTGAGTGCTCTCCAGAAGGGAACTCATGATTTAAGAGAACGCAGGGCTTCCCCCAGGATGCCACCGTAGGTCCCCCAAAGCGTGGTATACCTGGTTTCCTAGATACTTGAAGGTATCAGGCGCCCACACCAGTCTGGGCGGGAGCGCCAGCGTGGGCGAAAGTCCACGTATGACAGGGAACAGGCAGTTCTTAGCTCTGTTGACCCATAGGCCCGAAAGGGCACCAAATTCCTCAAGTAAATGTAGCATGCGACCCGCATCCTAGACCACATCCACCATGTAGATCACCAGGTCATCGGCATAAAGTGAAACTAGGTGCTCACAATCCCCCACTGTGATACCTCCGCCTCTACCCTCCAGGCTGGGCACCTCTGCAAGTGGCACAACTGCTATGGCGAACAAGATGGGGGACAGGGGACAACTCTGACATGTCTTGCGGTACACATCATATTGCCCCAAGATCGTGGTGCCCGTCCTCACCCTGGTGGACAGGCGGGTATACAACAACCGCACCCATCTGGTCCAGGTGTCTCCCAGGCCCATTCTAAGCATGGCCTCCTCAAGAAAATCCTACCTGACCGTGTCAAATGCTTCGTCAAGGTCTACAGACATAATCATGGCACCGGGAGCCGAGTGTACATCAGGATGATATAAGATGTGATACAGTTGCCGAAGGTTTAGAAAGTTATTCCGCAATGGTATAAAACCATTCTGGTTATCATGGATTAACCCCAGCATATGAAGCAACAGTCTGGTCACCAAGACTTTACTAAGGATTTTGAAGTGAACATGGACAGGGGGCGGTACGCTGCCACAGTAGTCCCCGGGATCTTGAATTTTGGTAGTGGTACCACTGTTGCCTCCTTTGTCGAGGCCAGCAATGTCTCAGATATGAACGACTCGGCATACACTGCTGCAAGCTATGGGGCCAGTATCCCTCAATGCATTGAGTAAAACTCAGCAGGCAGCCCATCAGGGCCTGGAGTTTTGCGCTTGGCCATATCTTTAATGTCATTTCTAATTTTCTGGGGCGTCACCTATCCGCCCAAGTTCTCGCCTGCTGTTTAGAGCATGTCCTGAAGAGGGAGCCACCCCAGAAAGACACTCGTCGCCCCATTCGGTGTCGAGCCTGGGTGCCAATATATTTCCACATAATAGTCCCTAAAGGCTGCATTGATGGTCTCGGGGGAGTACAGTGTTGCGCCAACCGACGCAAGAAAACGGGTAATGTGTGTACCCCAGGTCTCCGGTTTAATGAGCCAGACCAACAACCTCCCAGTCTTCCTCTCTTCTTCATGTGCCCTGTTGATGTATTCCTTATAGTTATGGCATTGCATCCGCTCCATTGCAACATTATACCTTTCCGTCACATCTAGTAACTGTGCACACGCGTCCGCGTCAGCACCCAGTGCATTGTCCAGTTTGTGCAGGATCCCATCCAATTCACGTAACTCCCTGTCTATCTCCTGGTCCACACCTACAGATTAGTATAGGCAATGCCCACGGATGACCACTATAAAGGCTCCCCACTCTACTAAGCAATCAGAGGCCATGCCATGATTAATTTCAAAATACCTCGCGATGACTTCCCGCAAGGAGTCCCTATTGGGGGTGTCAGATAACACTGACGGATTCAGTCGCCATGTGGGCACTGCCAGGTGCTCATCTCCTGGTCCAAAGCCCATTAACAACGGGCTGTGTTCGGAGAAAGTGCGACCCAGATAATCCGTCTGGGTCACTTATTGGAACAGTTGGCTTGTACAAACATAATGGTAAAGGCGATTGTGTAGCCTATACATGTGGGAGTAGTAAGAGTAGTCCCTCTCAGCGCCATGTTGCGTCCGTCAAACGTCCTCAAGCCCCCAGTCCTGCAACCAATCCCGGATGCCTGCAGCCACCTTAAAGTCTGGTGCATGAGACAGAGGGGGGAGGACTGATCAAGGTTGGTAGCCACCATGAAATTAAAGTCCCCGCCTAAGATCAAAGCTTCATCAGCGAGGTGACTCAGGGGCACAGACAAGAAATGCAACCTGATCCTGGTTAGGTGCCTACACACTCCCCAGCGGGATTGGTATACCATATAACTGACCCGTGACTACAACATGACCCCCTCCTTGTCCACCTTGGTGTGCGCTGCTTCAAAGAAGACCCCCGCTTGCATCCACAAAAGGACCCTCCGAGAGTAAGCCAAATAGGATGTTGCGTACACTTGCCTCATTCAGCGTCAATGTAAACACTCTGCTTCCACCCTCATGAGATGTGTCTCCTGAAGCATAGCAATGTGCACCCCTCTATGTTTAAGATACCTGTGTATGTTGTGCGGCTTGGCAGCTGACACCATACCCCTTAATGTTCCATGTCAGAAACGTAAGACCAGGTCATGTGTCAGTCATGATATGAGCTAAGTAGAAATTGCCTAACTACCGCCCAAGCATCCCCCCCTCACATACCCATAGTTTCCATTGTAGCATGCAGAGCAGTCCCCGAGACAAGAAACAAACAAACCGCAAACTCCCCATCCCAGGAGCAGTCTTGCAATAGCTGGCCGCCCAAACTTCGGTGCTGAAAACTGTTGTACATAAATAGTTCCACTCGACCCTAGGTAAAGGCCCAGCAGGATGGGAAGGCGTGCTCGTGGAGGCCTGACCCACACCAGCGTGGTATGCAGTGTCTGCAGCAGGTGTAAATCCTTAACTGGCAACCTCACCCAAGGTGGAGCCCTGAAAACACAGGGCATGAGACCTCATCAGTGACCACACCAGGTCTCTATACATAAAGGCACCATCCCGGTATGGCGGTGGGTAGACACATCGCAGCAGTGAAGGTCCCCCCATCATCCACACCAGGAGAAGAGGCCTGTGACAACAGCACAGACAAATGCGAGCAGTGGCCAGTGAGGCACTCCGGCTGCTGGGTCCCCACCATCTCAGATGAGCTCCTCTGCAGTCTGGGATGTCACCAATAGGAGGCCATCTCTGTCCAAGGCAGTCGTCTAAGTCCGATATCACAGATTGGCTTTCTGTAGATATACTATCTTTGGAATCCGAAGTGATCCGTGATCTCTGCTGCCGCCAAGGGTGCCGTGGCTCAGGACCTGTCTGTCTGAGATGTGAATGCCTTCTTGTGTGTCCACTGCCTGGAGGTGCGGCAGGTACGCTTCCTGGGTCTGCGCCTAGTCTCGGTATCTCCAGTCCGGTCTGTCGTGGGGCGATCCCCCACTCTATAGGCCCCCAACCAATCCCATGCCTCCTTTGAATCGGCACAGAAGTGTGTGCACACCATTTAGCATCATCTTGAGTTTTGGTGAGAACAGCAGAATATTGAAGCCCCTTTTCTCATAGTGCCCTCTTGTCCTCCAGGAATGAGGTCCTCTTGGACTACACAGCAGCTGTGTAGTCCGGACAAAAGGGACACTCTGTTATTGCCTACGCGGAACGGGCCCCCTGTGTGCACCTGTTGCAACAGCACATCCCTAGTGTAGCAGTTTGGCCACTACTGGCCTGGGCGGGTGACCCGAGACCAGCAGGTGATGCACCTGTTCCAAATCAAAGAAGGTTATCAATTGCATCGGGGCCACCTGCGCACACAGCCAATGCTCCAGGTAGCCCACAATGTTTCCACCTTCCATGCCCTCTAGAAGGCCCACTATCAGGATATTATTACGCCAATTTCACTCCTTTGCATCTTGAGTTCGGTGTTCCAATGTGCGCACCTGCTCCATCAGTTTAGCCATTTGGAGATTCAGTGCCTGCTCTTCAGGCTGCAGGTCATTGATCGCTGCTTCAGCACCTTTCACTTTCTCAGCCAGCTTATGATGGTCTGTGCGCAGTAGTCCTAGCTAGCTCAACAGAAAACGTGCCTGTTTTGCACTGCAGGTGGACTTGGAGTCCTCAATGGCTGCCAGAGTCTTGTCAAGCTGGAGCTGTAGAAGATGCGGCAAGGAGTCAGTGGGCTTCAAGGGCCTCTCAGCACTCCAACCTGCCTCCGATGTCGCAGACTGCGAGTCCGGGACCCTTGTCTTTGACTTGCCCATTATCACTGATGGTAGGCGTGGCTACATCAGGGTGTCCCGATAATCAGTCGAACTCCAAGGGGTCCCAATGTGTCAGGATATACTTCACAGCCCAACGCCGTATACGCAAGGGGTGGGCCTGCCCCAGTTCATTCCCCACCATGGTCACCCAATGAACCCCTCCACTGGACTCCGTTCACATTGGTCGTCTCCCAGGGGTCTTCCTCTGGCCTGGTACACCCAACACCTTCCGAGGGCCCCCCAGAAGGAAGGATTTGGGTTCAGGGTGCAGTCCGAAGGCCCGTGTAAATGGGACCTGCTCTGGTTCTTCAGGGGAAGTGTCTGATGCCCCCCTCCTGTGTTCTGCGCAGTCCACGCTTCTCAGTCAAGCAGGGGCCAAAGAGCAAGCCACACACAGCATCAGACCCCAAGGGGGCTGTCAGGGCAAGGCAAGGGCAGCTATCACCCGAGGCAAGACTCCCCGGGCCTGCCTACGCCAAGCACTGAGCTATGCCTTGAGGTCTCCCCACTGTGAGCCGACTCCGTGCAGCGTTCTTAAGGCACCACAATTTGTCCTCACCCTCCTATCTTTGGGGGTGAGAGCCCTTTATGCACAGCTCCTCAATGCAACCCTCGTGCTGACCTCTCAGGTCTAATCCAGGCCGGCCACGATGACCACGGGACACTTCGAGGCCTTGTCTGCGACCACCGCTCACCTCGGGGCCCCACTCTTCATGTGTGCCTCAATCTCCAGGAAAAGCCGGGCCCTCACAGGTCCTGGGGGCCACAGTTGTCAGCTCTCCCCACAGTGCACCCTGCCATTGAGCATGGCCGCAGCTTCGCACAGACGTTGGGCGGCGAACCCCTTCCACGGGTCCCGGCCGCCTCTCCAAAAGAGGCCAGCCAACCGCCTGTGGCCGATGGAGCTCCCTTCACAGGAGGTCAGGTCACTGCTATCAGTGGTTATTGCAGCAGATGGCGCCCCTGGGGAATATATTATTCAGGATGCAGTTTGGGCAAATGCAGAGCAGCTGTATTATGCATTAGGTTAAAGTGACGTTGTATACATCATTGATGACATCAACCAATGAGTTTCTTAATTTGTTTTATACTTTCCATGGTGATAGGTAAGCATCACTCTAGTTCTCTACCTAATTTTATACAACATCTTTGTAGGTAATGGGCGTAAGTGTTTACAAAATGTTTATGCTCCTTATGGGTCATAGGTTTGTAGAGCAGCTGTTCTTAACCTTTTGACTTCAGTGGGCCCTCACAAATTCATTACTTTCGGGAACCCCCCACTCTGCCATTATTGGAAGTTGGGGACCCCCATCCTAAGCAGTGTCTAAGATTTGAACCTCAAAACAAAGCAAAAAAATACAAAAACAAGTATGCATCAAACAAATGCTCAAATATTAAAATATTTTGTTTAATTCCCAATCAAGTATAGAAACAGTTTTCAAATTCTAAAGTTTGCTTCTTCAAATTATATATAATTTGTTAATTTTAATGCATCAATTTTAATATTATTTAATTTAGTAAAAATGTCGGGGACCTCCTGAGTAGGCCTCACGGACACCAGGACTCCTCGGACCCCATGTTAAGAACCACTGGTGTAGAGGTATTTAGCATGTTATGAATGTTTGTGTGCAGAACTAACACTGTGTGCAGGTGACAGTTGATGATTCACACTTTTTGTTTTTGAAAAAAATGTTTTTAACAGTATCTAAGCACCCTTGAGTATTTAAAGGGAACTGTTGCAGCATGATAATTTCTATATAGGACAGACGACTATGTGCACCATGTACTTACCCATTTGCATGTTGTGCTTAATACGCCACCAAATCAGACCTGTCTAAACATTTTCAGGAGATTATAAAGGGTGTGGTAGTATTACCTTTAGCAACCTCAGGTCTTGGGTGTTTACAGTGAGCTGTCTGTCATTGGAGAGGTTTTGCATAGAGTGAACACTGTTATTAATTGATACTGGTAAATAATCTGTGGTATATTTCTCTTGAGAATTTCGCTATCTGCAAACAGTGTGATACTGGGTAAACTCTATGCATAGGATGGTGGAAGTTGGTTTTCTCTGAATAGTTGTATACAGATTGAACTCCCTGTGCAGTAAGGGTTACCCATTTATCTGTGGTTGATTGTCACAATGAACTCTGTTACCCATGAAGTGTATGGTATAGGATCTATGTTGCACATAACAGAAGCTTGCTTCAACTAAGGCAGTTGCATGTGTGATGGCATTAATGCTGCTTCTTGTTATTTTGAGCTATTTTGTACTTCTCCTTCAGAACTATAATGACATACTCAGGTAATGTGTATAAAAGAAGCTTGGATGATGTTATCAGTGATGTCATCTGCGATGTCAATAATGATGTTATAGAACATGTCATGAGTGATGTAATATGTGAGGTTGTTAATATTAAGAAAGTCGATGTCAATATGAATAACGGTACACTCCCGTTGTGAACTCCACATCAACCCGACTCAGAAATATGTGGTTAGACATGTCCTGCGACCCAGGCCCGAGGTTACTGATTCACAGATCACAGGTGGGGCAGCACGTAGCCAGCATACAAACAGGAAATCCCAGATCGATCCCTCAGATAGGCGCAGCGACGCCACAATGATCCAGGGAAATTGGTCCCAATAAATCACACATAACCGGAGGGGTGCACACGTTCCCAAAATACCATGGTCAGATGCCCCATGAAGTTAGGAGCACTTAGCCAATCAAGACACAGTACACACAGTACATGCAGTGATCACGCGCTCCTCATGCCGGACATTTGGACACGTTACCAACTAGCCCCATTGTGTCCACGCAAGGTCGAACCCACCTGGATTCCTCATCCAGTTCCTTAATTTATGGCATCAAAGACAGAGGTACACATTCCTTGCCTTAAAAAGATCTCCGGAAACATTTTACTACATCCAATGAACTGTTTAAAAGTCTGTGTTAGACTGATTGTAAATAGAGGCAGTCCTCAGACCCTATGCCTGTAGCTGTGCTCCCGGCCGCATTGTTTAATTAAATAAACTGTTTCTGTTTTGCCAAATGCCTCTTGTCTCTTGTTTTTTCAAGGCATTTCATGGTCAATCAACATTGTCATAAGCAGTGCTCGCCTAACTATAACTGGTGAATATTTGCATTTTTACGAGTTTAAACTTTACGTTGGTACTGACGTATTCACCTAACCATAACGTCACTTTAACCTTTGGTGTTATTACCTACTGGCGGTCGCCAGTAGGTAGTTATAGTTAGGACCTAGTTTCCATAGGCAAAGCATTTTTTGACTTGCCTAAAACTTTGGTGTCATTTGACCAATCTTCATGAAATTTTCCAAACAAAGTGCCAAAGTAGGTTCTGTGTGTCATGGAAAGTTTGGGGGTGATACGTGCAGTGGGGACCGAGAAATAGGGGCACGAAAAAAGGGTGCGTTTGTAATGTTAATTCCCATAGGAAAACGCTGTGGAACCTACAGCCTGAACTGCGGGACGGAATTACACCAAATGTGGCAGAAAGGTAGATGTTGTTACGCATATTGTGATTTGGTGCAAATCCGTCCAGTAGTTTTTGAGAAATTTAGGGAATACTCTGGCTGGACGCAGCCTGAACAGAAAGTTGCGGCCGCCATTTTATTGTCCGGGAACGGACTTTGTGTGAAAGCTAACATAAGGAGTCAGGGTACGCGACTATCGTGAAGTCATCACAAATATTGGTGGCCAATCCTTTTCAGCCAAGAGAATGTTGTAGCTGAAAGACAAATCCTTCCAAAAAGAGACCCTTTATTGGATGTTGTATATCCCCCTCCATTTGGATATAATCGATGCTGGACACTCGGTCTTGTATCTTTTGTTTCCTCCTTATAGGCACTCAGTGCTACTGCTGCAAGACCATCCATAAGATTCCGGTGACCTACCGTGACTTCTGCCATGCTGTCCAGGATGGTCAGAGCCCACTCAGAAGCAGGGCCCTCAATATCCGTGGCATGCTTGACTTTGATGCGAGCCACCTTCTTTTTGAATTGAGGCTTGTTTTTTTTTTGTTGTTGTATGAAGTCAGATGAGTGTTGTAAGTCCTTCTTTGGTTTCATGTACTCTTCTGATCTGCACTCCAATCGTTCCCCCGTCCCTGAGCGTTTTTCGGATGAATCCTGGAAGGAATGAGAGGAACGTCTATCAATATCTTGATACTTGTCAGGTGTGTTAATATTATCACTGTTGCACAAATTATAGCATTTTTCAGTGGCTTCCTAGTGAGGAGACCCAACCCGTGTTTTAGGTTTTTCTTTATTTTTCTTATTGTCCCACTTCTTAGAAGATTTGGGAACTTGCTTCGAGTTATCCTTTTCAGAATTACCCTTAATGTGTGGTTTACTTGGTCTGGCTACCAAATTATCTCTACCTATTGTTGCAGAGATTATCTCAATAATTTTTGATAATTCGCGTCTATGGTCTCCCAGAGCCAAATTCGTGATTTGTTGGCTTACTGCCAACGCTGATGCTTCCCCTTTAATGTTACTTAACATTATTGTGGATACTGCGGCAAAGTTGCCCATCAGCTTTATCCCCAAATGCAGGGCAGAGGCTGCCCCATGCTCATTTTGGGTCTCTTTACTCTGACAAAACAGCTAATGAGGGTGTACCATGTGCTCTGGTATATACTGCAGCAAAGATTGTACCCCAAGTTGAGCAGTCTTCCACTAGGGGAGCCATTCTCATTGGCAAGCACACTGTAAGAATTCTATGTTTTTCCTGAGGTCCCATATAGGGAAACCCTCCTTCAAGCGGATTTGTTTTTTTGTGCAATCCAGAACAGAATTTCCTCTCGTCTAATGGGAATTTTACCCATGACTGCATTGATAGTATGTGGATTAATTCCAGATGTAGCCAATTGTGGTTGCGCAGCTTGAGCAGACCTTGCAGGATTTTTTGTCATTGTTCTCATGACAAATTGTGTCAAACATCTGTATGTTCTGACTAAATCTGTGTATAGTATACGTAGGTCTGATGCTGTCAGATTTGTGATGTCTGGGTATGGTATGTAACCAGCTAAGACTGGCCATGTTGCTCTCTCATTGCTAAGGGGTCCTAGTCTAACATTGTTGTTTGTATGTGGTAGGGCACCTTCAAACCAATGTTGATGTTCTTGGTATGTTAAATGTATTTCTAGTGCTTCGTAGGCTATGTAGTTGTTAGGAACTTCATCTACTGTGTATGTATTATATAGTCTTGTGCGTGCATCTGCTGCTGGGAATGTAGCCCATGAATAGAATACATCTGTCCTGAATGCTTCGTGGGCCTCAACCATGAAGGTAACGTCCCCACCTGCAAGGGGCAGTCCACGTTCTTGCAGTATCTGAGTAACCGCATGTCTGCAGTTTACTGGTATGTTAATTGATGCTTCATCTTCATCAGTCATATGAATATGTGGATTTCACAGAGTGTACCTCTAGGGGTTATACTTTGAAAGGTTCAAGCTTGAACAACCTACAGCCAATACCTAGGGTTTACCTACTCAACTGAGGAGGATTTTTCCCTAACACCTTCGACGTCTCCTGTTAGTAGGTGAGTAGTGTTCTTTGGGTACACAAAAGAAAACAACTCCGGTGATCCTTTAAATAAGAAAGCAAGCTAGAACGTTGGTGGCACCATGTCGTATGGCTTATGCTTTCTCAAGTAAAACTGTAAGTTTGTTGGACGATATAAGTCTCAGTCAGGCTGCTATTGTTGATTCTATTGTGATAGCTCTGTTGCCAAAAGGACAATAATATCAACATTTTGCATGGTGAATTTAGCCCCTGTACAGAATGTTCAAGGCATTGTGATAATGAGCCTACGAAGTGGAAATGTAATCAATGCTGTTCCAGTGAATATTAACCTACACAGGCACGGAATATATTGTGTGTCAAATGTCATCGTGTTTAAGAAAGAAGGCAACTTAAAGACATGAGCATGTAAAATGGTGGTGTTCCTGTTCGGGCCCAATGTAACCGCACAACTGTCTCTTCCGACCCAACCAGGAACAAATCATTTCACTTCTCGTGGTGTGCATTTGCAACATCACCTGAGTTTCCCATCCCACAGAACTTGGACAGTTACTGCAACCGTGAGCATCCCCCCATTCCGGAAACGCAATGAATAAGAGGCGTCTTCTGCTCATTAGATCTTCATGTTTCTTGCCAAGATTTCTCTTCTCAGACCTTACTATCATTAAACTAATACATACAATACTCCTTTTTGTAGCTAATGAAACCTTGAGAATGCACCTGAAAAAGAAAATAAACGCTGACCAAGTAAAGTACATTTCAAATCAAGGCCTTTAGGGAGGCTAACTTTAACTAAACATGTAATGTGCATTTCAATATATGATATTATATGCACACATATAAATTTCAGAATAAATGCAAAGGTGAAATAAAGAATACATGTTTACTTATGCAAATATAACTTTAAGTGTACATATAAAACGTGAATAATAAATACATGTAAGCATTTTAAATTAACACTTTAGTGCGCACATTTACAAAGCTTCAGTTTCTCAGTGGTTACATTTCATTAATGTGTTTAAATGTTGATACACGTTAATAATATTAAGGCACACAGTGTATATATAATGTCATATATAAATGCATTGATAACCCGTAAAGGATGGAGTCTAAATTGCGCTACTGCAAGAGCCTGAAGGAGCTGCTAATGCTGTGAGTAAGGGTATTGTCACCATGACTGCCCTTCTCCAAAGGTTGAGCTCATGGGAGGATTCGTGGTACCCATTCCTGTGAGTCATGCACACCGTAAAATTGTCGATAGTAGCTATCAATAATGCAGAGTTTCCAGGTGACACCATTGAGAATTTGAACTTCAGTCTCGTGTTTTACAAGTCACTTTGAATCCCTTCGGCTATTAATGGTAGTTACCGATCTGGAATTCTACATTTTTGCTGGCACAATATTTTGCTTAATTCTATTCTCGACCAGTTTACACTGCCAAATCTTCTCTAATCCAGCTTTGTTATTAGGTCAGAAGGCCCTAATTGGGAGTGACCACTAACATTTCAATTTTGTATTGGTATTTATTGTTTGCTCTCTCTCCTATAAGCACCAGAGTTCATGACGTGAATTATTGTGCAGAGAAAGAGCCCTGTTTCTAAACTGCCACCTAGAGATCGCTTTGTAGCAAGGCTGTCTGTTTATTGTGCTGAAGGCAAAATTGTGGATCATATGGTGGTGCATAAATAATGACGTCTCTACGGGCTACTTGTGGGCATTTGTTGTAAAACACCTAAAAAGTGGTTTTCCCACCTTCTTCAAGTTTGTTTCTTGCACACAAGAAAATATGCCGCTTATCGTTCCTCCAGTCTAACTTATACCATCAGGGTAAATCATCAGGGCTAATTAGATGCAATAATGTTGCAAAAACTCAAAACAGAAATAGCACATCTGTCGTGAACTCCCACCAGATCTCCTGCAAATGAGGCTTTTTAAATATTTTATGTTGAACACAAAATAACTTGAGGAAATAGTTCTCCGGTTTGATTTTCTAAAACAAAAACTGCGGATGAGAAACACTAACTCAGTGTTAGCTTAGTGTCTTTTTATCTTCATGTCCCTTTTTCAGCCTACATTTTACTAAAATTCCTAGAGAGTGCCAGGTAACTTGGGGAATGGAATAGAAATGAAAGATATGTACTATTTAGGTTGGAGATGTAATATATGGGTGCACACTTAAGTAGCACACCAATAATACATCACATTTTGGAAGTGGATATTTAATTTAGACTAAATAATTTACCTCAGTAAATGTCTTGGGTGTGCAGGCGTTAAAGATGAGTTCAGCCAAGCAAAAAAATAAGTCATGCTTTTTTTTAAATCGTCATTTTTATTAATTTTAAGCAATGAATGACATAATGGTTGACATTCAGAGTGCAAAGCCACAGAAAATCAATCAGATCTTAACCATCTGTAAACCACCTTCAAAAGCGATACCCACACTTCCCCCTCCCACCACTAAACAACACAAGTCTCCTCCGTACAGTAAGATTTGTTCTAGAGCATTCCAGTTGTTAATTTGACCACAAAAATACATTTAAGTAGATAGACTTTCTTCACAGCTGTACCGAATGGCCATGTCTCTCAACAAGAAAACAAGTTATTGTTCTAAATCTTGGTAGGCATGACGTTTCAGGAGAACCGTTGAGAGATAGGCCAAGAGTGGGCTTCACAAAAAGGCTTAAGGGCCACCATAAATAAAAAGTGTCATGCTCTCTGGTGATTGGGCATTCCTGACAATGATGGGCCAGAGGCCCGTTAATGAAGCTATGGCTTCCATTCTCTAAGTGTGAAAGTTAGGTCTATTGTCATGATGCAAAAAAGGATAAAAAGGGGACAGAAAAGCAAACCGTTTTAACAGCACTTGAATTCAGAAAGAGCACAGCCGACCATAAACCTTCCTTAGTGGGCCTAAATTAGTAGTAGGCTGGATTCTGATTAGTTGTTCTGTTTAAACATCCCAATCCATGTGCCAACTAAACACTATAATTTTTTAAGCATGGCACTCCTTGATAGTTTTCTATCAGGGTGTAAGCAGCGAGCTAAAGACACAACCGAGGGCCCTACTCCATCTGGTCAATAAGTACTTGAAAGTGCTCTCTCATGTGGAATATATTGCTACTGTAAATCAAATCCATAGCAGTTTAGATGTAAAATTCACAGTGCAGTTACATTATACAACATAAGTTGAAGGTTACATGAAGAACAGCTGCTGCATTGTATTTGAAGTCAAGGCGCCACCATTTTGTCTCCTGGAGCTACATGGACTTTCTATTGCAATGCACCGTAGCCAATAACTGAGGGTCATAACAAAGAACTTAACCGGGAATTGCCCTCAGATGTCTAACAAAGAACTAGAGTGTTATAAGTCTGTGTGTTTGACATAGATGAGGAACGCCTAAATGCCATGTTGCTGGAAGTGGAGAGTTTAATTGTATTCCTCATTAAGACTGCATATTTTAATTCTTATCAGTATGTTCTTTTAGTCACGTATGCCATGGTATATCGTAAAATGGCTAAAAATAATTAGACAGGTCTTCATATACAGAGGGACTACGATCAGCCACCCCACATTCACTAACTGCAGTACTAAGCCCGCAATACATATGGGATTGAATACCTTGATTTGCTATAAATAGGAAAGATCACATAAGACACAAAAAAATGCATCCAGCAGCGTAGTTAAAAAAAATAAGATGTCAGATTGTGACTACACAGTTGGTGAACCATTTTGTAGAGAATATATACACCAAGTGTGAACTAAAATGGACCACCCTGCATATAGTCAAGCCTAATTGGACAGTGGGCGTAACATTGAATCATTTTTCCTGAAAGAGTAAACCATGTTAATTCTCAAAACGTGAAGTGTGGAATATGGTTCAAGTGAATTGCAACAACATCAAAATATGTCTTAAAGAGAACCCTAATATGCATTCGCCTGTAACAACTGATCTGCCCAACAGAAGAACAAGTGCTTGCATCCTGCAATCGGAAGGTCCAAATCAAATAGCAAAGAAAGGAGTCAAATCACCAAGTTGACTGTCTGAGTTTCTGATGTGCCTACCTTAAGCGTTCTTTAGGCTACAAGACCCTTCGATTTCAAGTATAGCCTAAAGTACATGAATGAGAGAGAGGCAAATAATCTGAGTTGGAAAGGAGAGGGCCAGTAGTCAGAAAAGAGCTCAATGACCATGTCAATGAGCCAAGATAGCGACCGGCATCAGGCAGGCGTCACCTTGCCAACAAGATGCTAATCACTTTGGCTTTGTGCTGACTTTTAAGCACAGAAACAGCCAAGCATACAGAGAACACAGAGTGCGCCCCTGCCTTGATAAGGAATAGTCACAGGTCAGTTAAGGAGGTAATTAGGCGCAATTGATCAGTTAGTGGAGACAACATGGAGTGCCATAACCTAAATAATACTATGGTAAGCTGTTAGGATGCAAACAGTAGGCTTTCTCTGTAATGCTTGTGTGCAAATGCCGCTTTATTATGAGCAAGTTTATTCTACCCACCTCCTTCTAACATGTCCTACTCCACTTTCTCCAACATCAAAAATGATGACAACTCCAATTTTAAGTCTTAATATTCTCATAAATCTCTTATATTCTCTTCCTGACAATTCTTGCTTCATTGCTATTGCCTGCCATGCCTTTAACCACTGCTAACTGTTATGGGGTTACCCTGTGTTCCTCAGAACCTGGGCTATAAATTCTGTATCACATAAAATGGTTCTGTCGGATTCACTTACAATATATGAAAAAGAAAATATTTCAAACTCACACACAGGAGTAAAAAGTCATAGATGACAATTTATAAAAACATGGCACCAATCAAGTTTACGAAGATATTTGCTGAGGTGCTCCGTGATAAATGCAAAAATGCTCGTGCAGAGCAAAAATTGGTGTATATAACATAAACAAGAGAAATCCATTATTCACAATCGTTCTATATGAAAGCCTGGTCAAAGCACATAGTTCATAGGATAACTACAGTTGGCACAAGTCAGTTGGATTTCCAAGGACTGTATTAGCCCAACTTAGTCCATTTGATACAGACAGAAATTATAGATGTATCTACATTTCGAACTGCTGGGGAAGCATGTCCGTTGTACATCAGAGGTGGGGGGTTTCTTCAGGACATTTTAAAGGGACACCCTGCATATTAAATAAACCATGATCAATCTTGCGTGTGGATGTAAACAGAAATATCCCAATAATGGGAACAAAAGGGAGGACTCACCAAGCTGTCTTAAGCATTGGTAACATAGCTTAATTTATAGCTATTGTTAGATCAAGAAAAAAGTCCTGAAATAAATAAAAAGTGTCTTAATGACAGACGTCTAAACAATGTGAATCAGTAGACAAGTTGTAAACGAGGAAGGCTCACCGAGTCTTTTTTGAGGGAAGCCAATTAATAAAAATTAATGAAATGCCCAGTGCTCAAACATCCAGGCAAACCTAGAGGTCGAGGAAAAACACTTTCAGAAAATGTATCAACCCTAAAAATCAACAGGGTTGGCTAATGCATAAGTTTGTGCACTCACCAAGAGATGCACAAAATCAGTCCAAGATAATTTCCAAAACGTTGCATCCAACTTAAAACTATAATTCAAGAAAAAAGATATGTTACTGAATTATAAAAAAAAAAAGGAAAAGCAGAAGGAAAACTGGGCATAAATAGCCTCATACCTTTACTGATAATATAACTTCTCTGTGGGCTTTTGTGACCTTGTACGCGTGCCCATGGGTTGCGCGAAGATAAAAGGTCTGCTGCGTCTGCACGTACGTCTGCACACAGCGAGCCGAAGGCAGTCAGCATCTTTCAAGATGGCCGACGCTGATTAGCGTATCTGATAGAGACTTCTAGCTGCAGATTCCTTATCTTTTGAATTATCTCCAGGTGTCGGACTGGATCTGTAAATTTTATCTCGAGCAGTACTCCTGCTCACCGGTAGGGGCCGTCGTTCGGTTCCGCGTGGCGTCGTCAGCATCGTTCGTGCCAGAAGTGACGTGCGTGGTGCCTATATAGGCGCCACACCAGTGCGCTGATGTCTGTTCATTTCTTTCTGCACCAGTCAGTCCAGATCTGGAGAAGAGCTACCCCTTAGCAATTTTTGACAAAACGTTTTTTGGGCTCTTTGAGGTTTTCCTTCTGGTGTGACAGGGATGTCCTCTTGGAAGGCCAGCTTCAAGCCCTGCGGCGCCTATCACCACTCGATGTCAATGACGGACCGGCATCTTGTATGCCTTTGGTACCTCAGCGCAAGTACGATCTAGAGGCCTTCTCCAATTGCCGCACCATTAACCCAAAGCCTTTGAGGGAGCGATCCCTCAAGGTCCTGGCAGCACGGCGTGCAATGCTGCAATTATCCAGATCCCGGTAGAGAAGAAGGTCCCGGGAGCGGTTGCGGAATCCGAGATCCTCGTCACACTCAAATTCGGCAGGCCATTCGGGCAAGTCCCACGACAAGAAGAAGAATTAGAAGAGCTCTTCCACTTCGCCTCATCTGTCGGCCAAAGAAACGAGGGAGCATTGACCTTCGAGGCCTGGCTCCTCGTTAGAACCAGCGTCTGGGTAGTCTTCGCGGTTCAGGAGGGGCCCCTACTGGATCAACGATGGCGTCTCCGGCCGTGGTGCCAATCGGGCCCCTTGGATCCACAGAGGGATCCAGATCGGCACCTGTCGTAGCACCTCGACTTTCCCTGACGCCGCTCCCGATGCCGGCGGTGCCATCCCCGTTATGATCCATAACTCTGACACAGAGACAGAGGGGCGTCGTCTGGCGCCAACTAGAGCCATGCCTTCCAGAGTGGAGCCTGAACACTATTCTTATGGGCTAGGACTCGGGGAGGACTGGGAGGGGTTGCTCGACCCTGAAGAATACCAGCCTTATGATGCAAACATGGACCGGTGTGAGGATTTGGCGGAAGCCAGCAGACTGGATACCTCTTCAGATACTGGCATGCTTTCTTCCCCGTGACTATGGAGCATGGTTCATCATTTGCAATGGTGGTGGGGAGGGCGGAATTGGTCGTGGACTTTAGTTTGCCCTCGGTGGCAGTCAAGACGAATGTCTTGACGAAAGTGCTTCAACCTGTAGTGTCCCCCTCAGAACCACTTCTCCCGTTTAATGAAACTCTTACTGACGTTCTACTTGGGACTTGGTCCAAGCCCAACACAGGGGCTCCTGTGAACAGGATGAATGCCCCCTGTTATTGCCCCACCCCAGGGGACCCCAACTTCCTCACGAAACACCTTACCTTAGAGATATTGATGGTCCAACTCTCCACTTCCCATATAAATCCTGGCACACTCCCACGTACATCACCGGGTCAGGAATCCAAGAGACTGGATGTTACAGGACAAGACAGCAGGCCCGATATTATTTGCTTAATATAACACTTTATTTGAGGTTTCCACTGAATGAACAGTCCCAAGCACTCCAGGTTACGGGCTCTTCAGGTCTTCCCCTTTTGCTATGTCCTTCCAGTTTCTTCACTGTCGGGATCGTCTTGATTTTCCCCTTGTTCCTCTGTTCTCCGGAGCGTAGTACCCTCGGGGAAAAAAAGGCACAGGCCGTTAATGCCCAGGCAGAAAGGAGAATTGTTAGATCCTTCACCAAGTCACCACCTTTATCATGTGAGGGAAGATTATCAAGAGTGTCACCCACAGAAGGGTAAGTGAAGTCGTGAGGGGAAAGAAAACAAGAGATCCAGGCCTTCACTTACACTTTGTGCCCACATAAACGTGCAGGTTACACACCGTAAACCATACAAAAACAAGACTACCGCCTCAATGAGGTCCTGCTCCCAGGACTCCTAAAGTGCCCCGTTTTAACACCCTCACAAGCCCGTGAGGTAAGCGCAAGTCAAAACCTACTCGCTCACGTAGCGGGCGGTAGTTTGTGTTACTTGCCTGAGGCCGTGGCTCGATAATGGAGCCGCGGCTGCCTCGCCCGTCTCTCCTTCGCTCTGGGTATCCAGACTCCCTGCTCCACTCCGCCTCTTCTCCACACCTGGAACCGGGGTCTGCTGCCCTGGAACCGTTCCTCCTCCGTCCCCGACATTGCCGTCACTCTCCTCCTCTCTCGCCTTCTCCCGTTGTGCTTCTGCTTCCGACGCCGGCATTCCTTGCTTCTGAAAACCGCTCCCGTCCTCCGCTCCTGCTTCCAACACCAGCTCACATACCTCCGGACCCGGAAGTGAGGGCGGGTCTTGCCACGTTGAGACCGACAAACGGGGATTCGCGATATCCCCGGGGCTCCTGCCACAAGCCTCCAGGGCGCCTCTGTCACACTGGACATCTTAGGCAAGAAGATGTTTTCTTCCACCAGTCTGGCACTGTGGTCTGTGAACACTGCGTGCCTTTTGGGCTGCTATTCCCATTCTCTGTGGGATACAGTTGTGCAGGTACTGCCAGTGACCCCAGAGGAGGCCGGGTTATACTCTCCCAGGCGGTTGCAGACGGGAGAGACAAT